>OY757917.1:8038824-8577820 GCA_963585895.1 Sepioteuthis lessoniana | reverse complement strand
GAATAGAGAATTAAATTCACCTTATTATTTGAATGACCCCAACAGACAAATAAAAAAACCATACTTATTGAATGACCCTAATAGACAAATAAATCACCCTATATATTGAATAGAGAATTAAATTCACCTTACTAAGTGAATGACCCTAATAGACAAATAAATTCACCTTATTAACTGAATGACCCCAATAGACAAATAAATAAACCCTACTTATTGAATGACCCTAATAGACAAATAAATCACCCTATATATTGAATAGAAAAATAAATTCACCTTATTAACTGAATGACCCTAATAGACAAATGAATTAACCCTACTTATTGAAGGACCCTAATAGACAAATAAATCACCCTATATATTGAATAGAGAAATAAATTCACTTTATTAACTGAATGACCTTAATAGACAAATAAATTCACCTTATTAACTGAATGATGTAATAGACAAATAAATCACCCTATATATTGAATAGACAAATAAATTCACCTTATTAACTGAATGACCCTAATAGACAAACAAATAACCCTATATATTGAATAGAGAATTAAATCCACCTTACTAAGTGAATGACCCTAATAGACAAATAAAATCACCTTATTAACTGAATGACCCCAATAGACAAATAAATAAACCCTACTTATTGAATGACCCTAATAGACAAATAAATCGCCCTATATATTGAATAGTGAAATAAATTCACCTTATTAACTGAATGACCCTAACAGACATATAAATCACACTATATATTGAATAGAGAATTAAATTAACCTTACTAACTGAAGGACCCTAATAGACAAATAAATCACCCTATATATTGAATAGAGAAATAAATTAACCTTATTAACTGAATGACCCTAATAGACAAATAAATTCACCTTATTAACTGAATGACCCTAATAGACAAATGAATTAACCCTACTTATTGAAGGACCCTAATAGACAAATAAATCACCCTATATATTGAATAGAGAATTAAATTCACTTTATTAACTGAATGACCTTAATAGACAAATAAATTCACCTTTTTAACTGAATGACCCTAATAGACAAATAAATAAACCCTACTTATTGAATGACCCGAATAGACAAATCACCCTATATATTGAATAGAGAATTAAATTCACCTTGCTAAGTGAATGACGCTAATCGACAAATAAATTCACCTTATTATTTGAATGACCCCAGTAGACAAATAAATAAAGCATACTTATTGAATGACCCTAATAGACAAATAAATCACCCTATATATTGAATAGAGAATTAAATTCACCTTACTAAGTGAATGACCCTAATAGACAAATGAATTAACCCTACTTATTGAAGGACCCTAATAGACAAATAAATTACCCTATATATTGAATAGAGAAATAAATTCACTTTATTAACTGAATGACCTTAATAGACAAATAAATTCACCTTATTAACTGAATGACCCCAATAGACAAATAAATAAACCCTACTTATTGAATGACCCTAATAGACAAATTTAACTGAATGACCCTAACAGACATATAAATCACACTATATATTGAATAGAGAATTAAATTAACCTTACTAACTGAAGGACCCTAATAGACTAATAAATCACCCTATATATTGAATAGAGAAATAAATTAACCTTATTAACTGAATGACCCTAATAGACAAATAAATTAACCTTATTAACTGAATGACTCCAATAGACAAATAAATAAACCCTACTTATTGAATTGACCCTAATAGACAAATAAATCACCCTATATATTGAATAGAGAATTAAATTCACCTTACTAAGTGAATGACCCTAATAGACAAATAAATTAACCTTATTAACTGAATGACCCTAATAGACAAATAAATAACCCTATATATTGAATAGAGAAGTAAATTCACTTTATTAACTGAATGACCTTAATAGACAAATAAATTCACCTTATTAACTGAATGACGTAATAAACAAATAAATAACCCTATATATTGAATAGAGAAATAAATTCACCTTACTAAGTGAATGACCCTAATAGACAAATAAATCACCCTATATATTGAATGGAAAAATAAATTAAGCTTATTAACTGAATGACCCTAATAGACAAATAAATAAACCCTACTTATTGAATGACCCGAATAGACAAATAAATAACCCTATATATTGAATAGAGAATTAAATTCACCTTACAAAGTGAATGACCGTAATAGACAAATAAATCACCCTATATATTAAATAAATAAATAAACCTTACTTATTGAATGAGCCTAATAGACAAATAAATTACCCTATATATTGAATAGAAAATTAAATTCACCTAACTAAGTGAATGACCCTAATAGACAAATAAATTCACCTTATTAACTGAATGACCCCAATAGACAAATAAATAAACCCTACTTATTGAATGACCCTAATAGACAAATAAATCACCCTATATATTGAATAGAGAAATAAATTCACCTTATTAACTGAATGACCCTAATAGACAAATGAATTAACCCTACTTATTGAAGGACCCTAATAGACAAATAAATCACCCTATATATTGAATAGAGAATTAAATTCACTTTATTAACTGAATGACCTTAATAGACAAATAAATTCACCTTTTTAACTGAATGACCCTAATAGACAAATAAATAAACCCTACTTATTGAATGACCCTAATAGACAAATCACCCTATATATTGAATAGAGGAATAAATTCACCTTATTAACTGAATGACCCTAATAGACAAATGAATTAACCCTACTTATTGAAGGATCCAAATAGACAAATAAATCACCCTATATATTGAATAGAGAATTAAATTAACCTTATTATTTGAATGACCCCAACAGACAAATAAAAAAACCATACTTATTGAATGACCCTAATAGACAAATAAATCACCCTATATATTGAATAGAGAATTAAATTCACCTTACTAAGTGAATGACCCTAATAGACAAATAAATTCACCTTATTAACTGAATGACCCCAATAGACAAATAAATAAACCCTACTTATTGAATGACCCTAATAGACAAATAAATCACCCTATATATTGAATAGAAAAATAAATTCACCTTATTAACTGAATGACCCTAATAGACAAATGAATTAACCCTACTTATTGAAGGACCCTAATAGACAAATAAATCACCCTATATATTGAATAGAGAAATAAATTCACTTTATTAACTGAATGACCTTAATAGACAAATAAATTCACCTTATTAACTGAATGATGTAATAGACAAATAAATCACCCTATATATTGAATAGACAAATAAATTCACCTTATTAACTGAATGACCCTAATAGACAAACAAATAACCCTATATATTGAATAGAGAATTAAATCCACCTTACTAAGTGAATGACCCTAATAGACAAATAAAATCACCTTATTAACTGAATGACCCCAATAGACAAATAAATAAACCCTACTTATTGAATGACCCTAATAGACAAATAAATCGCCCTATATATTGAATAGTGAAATAAATTCACCTTATTAACTGAATGACCCTAACAGACATATAAATCACACTATATATTGAATAGAGAATTAAATTAACCTTACTAACTGAAGGACCCTAATAGACAAATAAATCACCCTATATATTGAATAGAGAAATAAATTAACCTTATTAACTGAATGACCCTAATAGACAAATAAATTCACCTTATTAACTGAATGACTCCAATAGACAAATAAATAAACCCTACTTATATTCAATAAGTAGGGTTTATTTATTTGTCTATTGGAGTCATTCAGTTAATAAGGTGAATTTATTTGTCTATTAGGGTCAAATAAATCACCCTATATATTGAATAGAGAAATAAATTCACCTTATTAACTGAATGACCCTAATAGACAAATGAATTAACCCTACTTATTGAAGGACCCTAATAGACAAATAAATCACCCTATATATTGAATAGAGAATTAAATTCACTTTATTAACTGAATGACCTTAATAGACAAATAAATTCACCTTTTTAACTGAATGACCCTAATAGACAAATAAATAAACCCTACTTATTGAATGACCCGAATAGACAAATCACCCTATATATTGAATAGAGAATTAAATTCACCTTGCTAAGTGAATGACGCTAATCGACAAATAAATTCACCTTATTATTTGAATGACCCCAGTAGACAAATAAATAAAGCATACTTATTGAATGACCCTAATAGACAAATAAATCACCCTATATATTGAATAGAGAATTAAATTCACCTTACTAAGTGAATGACCCTAATAGACAAATGAATTAACCCTACTTATTGAAGGACCCTAATAGACAAATAAATTACCCTATATATTGAATAGAGAAATAAATTCACTTTATTAACTGAATGACCTTAATAGACAAATAAATTCACCTTATTAACTGAATGACCCCAATAGACAAATAAATAAACCCTACTTATTGAATGACCCTAATAGACAAATTTAACTGAATGACCCTAACAGACATATAAATCACACTATATATTGAATAGAGAATTAAATTAACCTTACTAACTGAAGGACCCTAATAGACTAATAAATCACCCTATATATTGAATAGAGAAATAAATTAACCTTATTAACTGAATGACCCTAATAGACAAATAAATCACCCTATATATTGAATAGAGAAATAAATTAACCTTATTAACTGAATGACCCTAATAGACAAATAAATTAACCTTATTAACTGAATGACTCCAATAGACAAATAAATAAACCCTACTTATTGAATTGACCCTAATAGACAAATAAATCACCCTATATATTGAATAGAGAATTAAATTCACCTTACTAAGTGAATGACCCTAATAGACAAATAAATTAACCTTATTAACTGAATGACCTAATAGACAAATAAATAACCCTATATATTGAATAGAGAAGTAAATTCACTTTATTAACTGAATGACCTTAATAGACAAATAAATTCACCTTATTAACTGAATGACGTAATAAACAAATAAATAACCCTATATATTGAATAGAGAAATAAATTCACCTTACTAAGTGAATGACCCTAATAGACAAATAAATCACCCTATATATTGAATGGAAAAATAAATTAAGCTTATTAACTGAATGACCCTAATAGACAAATAAATAACCCTACTTATTGAATGACCCGAATAGACAAATAAATAACCCTATATATTGAATAGAGAATTAAATTCACCTTACAAAGTGAATGACCGTAATAGACAAATAAATCACCCTATATATTAAATAAATAAATAAACCTTACTTATTGAATGAGCCTAATAGACAAATAAATTACCCTATATATTGAATAGAAAATTAAATTCACCTAACTAAGTGAATGACCCCTAATAGACAAATAAATTCACCTTATTAACTGAATGACCCCAATAGACAAATAAATAAACCCTACTTATTGAATGACCCTAATAGACAAATAAATCACCCTATATATTGAATAGAGAAATAAATTCACCTTATTAACTGAATGACCCTAATAGACAAATGAATTAACCCTACTTATTGAAGGACCCTAATAGACAAATAAATCACCCTATATATTGAATAGAGAATTAAATTCACTTTATTAACTGAATGACCTTAATAGACAAATAAATTCACCTTTTTAACTGAATGACCCTAATAGACAAATAAATAAACCCTACTTATTGAATGACCCTAATAGACAAATCACCCTATATATTGAATAGAGGAATAAATTCACCTTATTAACTGAATGACCCTAATAGACAAATGAATTAACCCTACTTATTGAAGGATCCAAATAGACAAATAAATCACCCTATATATTGAATAGAGAATTAAATTCACCTTATTATTTGAATGACCCCAACAGACAAATAAAAAAACCATACTTATTGAATGACCCTAATAGACAAATAAATCACCCTATATATTGAATAGAGAATTAAATTCACCTTATTAAGTGAATGACCCTAATAGACAAATAAATTCACCTTATTAACTGAATGACCCCAATAGACAAATAAATCGCCCTATATATGGAATAGTGAAAAAAATTCACCTTATTAACTGAATGCGTAATAGACAAATAAATTCACCTTATTAACTGAATGACCCTAATAGACAAATAAATAAACCCTACTTATTGAATGACCCGAATAGACAAGTAAATTACCCTATATATTGAATAGAGAATTAAATTCACCTTACTAAGTGAATGAATAGACAAATAAATTCACCTTATTAACTGAATGACCCTAATAGACAAATGAATTAACCCTACTTATTGAAGGACCCTAATAGACAAATAAATCACCCTATATATTGAATAGAGAAATAAATTCACTTTATTAACTGAATGACCTTAATAGACAAATAAATTCACCTTATTAACTGAATGATGTAATAGACAAATAAATCACCCTATATATTGAATAGACAAATAAATTCACCTTATTAACTGAATGACCCTAATAGACAAACAAATAACCCTATATATTGAATAGAGAATTAAATCCACCTTACTAAGTGAATGACCCTAATAGACAAATAAAATCACCTTATTAACTGAATGACCCCAATAGACAAATAAATAAACCCTACTTATTGAATGACCCTAATAGACAAATAAATCGCCCTATATATTGAATAGTGAAATAAATTCACCTTATTAACTGAATGACCCTAACAGACATATAAATCACACTATATATTGAATAGAGAATTAAATTAACCTTACTAACTGAAGGACCCTAATAGACAAATAAATCACCCTATATATTGAATAGAGAAATAAATTAACCTTATTAACTGAATGACCCTAATAGACAAATAAATTCACCTTATTAACTGAATGACTCCAATAGACAAATAAATAAACCCTACTTATATTCAATAAGTAGGGTTTATTTATTTGTCTATTGGAGTCATTCAGTTAATAAGGTGAATTTATTTGTCTATTAGGGTCAAATAAATCACCCTATATATTGAATAGAGAAATAAATTCACCTTATTAACTGAATGACCCTAATAGACAAATGAATTAACCCTACTTATTGAAGGACCCTAATAGACAAATAAATCACCCTATATATTGAATAGAGAATTAAATTCACTTTATTAACTGAATGACCTTAATAGACAAATAAATTCACCTTTTTAACTGAATGACCCTAATAGACAAATAAATAAACCCTACTTATTGAATGACCCGAATAGACAAATCACCCTATATATTGAATAGAGAATTAAATTCACCTTGCTAAGTGAATGACGCTAATCGACAAATAAATTCACCTTATTATTTGAATGACCCCAGTAGACAAATAAATAAAGCATACTTATTGAATGACCCTAATAGACAAATAAATCACCCTATATATTGAATAGACAAATAAATTCACCTTATTAACTGAATGACCCTAATAGACAAACAAATAACCCTATATATTGAATAGAGAATTAAATCCACCTTACTAAGTGAATGACCCTAATAGACAAATAAAATCACCTTATTAACTGAATGACCCCAATAGACAAATAAATAAACCCTACTTATTGAATGACCCTAATAGACAAATAAATCGCCCTATATATTGAATAGTGAAATAAATTCACCTTATTAACTGAATGACCCTAACAGACATATAAATCACACTATATATTGAATAGAGAATTAAATTAACCTTACTAACTGAAGGACCCTAATAGACAAATAAATCACCCTATATATTGAATAGAGAAATAAATTAACCTTATTAACTGAATGACCCTAATAGACAAATAAATTCACCTTATTAACTGAATGACTCCAATAGACAAATAAATAAACCCTACTTATATTCAATAAGTAGGGTTTATTTATTTGTCTATTGGAGTCATTCAGTTAATAAGGTGAATTTATTTGTCTATTAGGGTCAAATAAATCACCCTATATATTGAATAGAGAAATAAATTCACCTTATTAACTGAATGACCCTAATAGACAAATGAATTAACCCTACTTATTGAAGGACCCTAATAGACAAATAAATCACCCTATATATTGAATAGAGAATTAAATTCACTTTATTAACTGAATGACCTTAATAGACAAATAAATTCACCTTTTTAACTGAATGACCCTAATAGACAAATAAATAAACCCTACTTATTGAATGACCCGAATAGACAAATCACCCTATATATTGAATAGAGAATTAAATTCACCTTGCTAAGTGAATGACGCTAATCGACAAATAAATTCACCTTATTATTTGAATGACCCCAGTAGACAAATAAATAAAGCATACTTATTGAATGACCCTAATAGACAAATAAATCACCCTATATATTGAATAGAGAATTAAATTCACCTTACTAAGTGAATGACCCTAATAGACAAATAAATTTACCTTATTAACTGAATGACCCCAATAGACAAATAAATCGCCCTATATATTGAATAGTGAAAAAAATTCACCTTATTAACTGAATGACGTAATAGACGAATAAATTCACCTTATTAACTGAATGACCCCAATAGACAAATAAATAAACCCTACTTATTGAATGACCCTAATAGACAAATAAATCGCCCTATATATTGAATAGTGAAATAAATTCACCTTATTAACTGTACGACCCTAATAGACAAATGAATTAACCCTACTTATTGAAGTACCCTAATAGACAAATAAATCACCCTATATATTGAATAGAGAAACAAATTAACCTTATTAACTGAATGACCCTAATAGACAAATAAATTAACCCTACTTTTTGAATGACCCTAATAGACAAATAAATAACCCTATATAGTTGAGTTCTCTTAATCTCTTTTTCAGGCTCTGGAAAACTATTCCAAGTGCTCCAACTACAATTGGTATCACTGTTACATCATGTTCCACAACTTTTTCAGCTCTCTGGCAAGATCCTAATAATTGTCAGTCTTTTCACTTTTCTTTTCACTGTGGTCTCCAATGAGAAATTTACAAGCATTCTTGACTTAAGTACATTGCATAAAACATTATTATCATTTGCTTTATTACATTAATAAATCAATTATTATTTTTTAATTTTATTGATTTAATAAAGAAAATAAGTATTGATATGAAATAAGCAATATTGAGAAAATCTGTGTATAAAAAAATGTTTTAAGCTGCTAGAATAAGTCAAATTTTAAGTCAAATTTTTGTATTGTATGAATATTAAATATTAGATAGATTGATTGAAAAAAATCTTATGTAAAATCTTTTACATTTCATGAATATTAAAAGTGAAGTTAAAGTATCTAGGAGGTGAGTGTTTAACCAGATATTGTAGATTACCAATATTTGTATCTTGCCTAATTCCAAAATACTGCAATATTAAATGTAAATAGTGTGTGCATAGAGAAGCCTTATATGCTATCGAATAATTTTCACTAAATGCTAGGGTAAGTCAAAGTTTTGCAACATTTTGCAATTATGCAGCTCAGAAGTTGTGAAAGTGATGAATCCTACTAGACTAAGCTTACATGATACTCTCTGAACGTTACACAGTGAATTTACTTCTATGACTTACAACACAGTCTCTTGCTATCCACGTGCTTTTAGATCAACATAACCAGGCCTGATCGTCATGGTTCCTGCAAACCGAGTGACAAAATTTCTTGAACCATCTGGTTACTGTACTGTGATCAACTGCATCTTCATTTTTTATGCAACAAATGTTTTTGGTTGTGGCCCAGTTTGAATTCGTAAACCATCAGTTCCCAAATTAAATTATGTTGCATGTTCATTTTAATAGCTTTCAAATCACACACAAAGGGAAGCAATGTACAATGTGTCAGTTTACCAACTACTACTGGTACTACCAACCATGGTGGGTACCTTCCACAGGTTGAACTATTTCAGTCACATGATATAAATGCTGCAAACTAGCACATTACCAAAATATAACAAATTCTTTTATTCAGTTTTTTATATTTTAATTAAGTTTAAATCTCAGTAAAAATCATAGTGAATACTTTTTTTTTTTATATCAAATCTGGCTATAAATAATGATTATTTTTTATGTTTTCAATGTAGAAATTATTTTTTCTTTGTGTAATTTCTTACCAGCTGTTCCTATTTTTAGTTGGTGTTTGGTTACAGGACTAGTAAAACATTCAAAAGGGTGCATATGCATTATTGCACCTTAAATATGTGCATCTTAGATCAGAAGAGCTTACATTTTTTTTTCTTTTTTTTTTCATTTATCTAAATTATGTAAATAAATTTAACAACAATAACCCCTTATCTCAGAAATTTAGACAAATAAAGGGGTAGGTTTTCAGAAAAAGAACCTTAAAATGATGTAAAACTTATATATTTTTTTCTCTTCATTCATTTTTTTATTTTTGGTATTTATTTTTGTCTTTTTCATTCCCATCATCCTCTCTTTCCCTGGCCTCAATCTGAAAAATAGATTCCATATTCTTTTATCTTGTTTGCCTGCACCAAGTTTCAAGTTCACATGAAAATTTTTATCAGCTACCCTTAGTAGACAACTCTCCACCACCACTATTTCCATCAACTCCCACCCTGTTTCTATTTTTGGAGTTCTTCTAAATTCAGAAAGAAAACAACTTATTTCTTTAGATGGGGATGAGCTCTCTCTTGAATATATCAGACCACCCCTTCCTAGTCTATTATATTTTGGGGTTGGTTGGTACTGGGGGGGGGATATTTAGTAGCTTCCCCAACTCACCAAAGTTCAATATTATCATTAGTATATCCAATGATATACTAACACTGAATAGATGGAAAGAAAGACAAAATAAACTCATTTATACATAGGGGAATATTTACTACTTACATTATAAGCATGCAAGAAGTATTAAGAATACACAAACATATTTCATCAAATAAAATGTGCACATAATGTTCCATGAACAAGTCGTATATGGAAAGGGGTACAAAACCAGTAAAAGTCTTGTTAAAGCCCAGTGGTTTAGCCATAAGGGTTTTGTGTCAATTGCAGAATGAGACAAAGTGCATCATCAGTGTTAGAGACAAAGTCTCTCAGCTGTTTAATGAACTGATATAAAAGAGCACATCTAATCCATTCAAAGAATTCTTTAAAAATTTACATTGATTTTTCTTTTTTCTTTTTCTTTTTTTTTTTTCAAAAATTTATATGTATTTTTTTCCCCTAAAAACTTATGTTGATTTTTTTTCCTCAAAAATATTTAAATTGAATTTTTTTTATAAAATTTGTATTGAATTCTTTTTTTTAATGGTTTCTTTTGCTTTCTTTGTTTAATGGTTGTTTTAACCCAAAATATTAGGAAAAACAAAATATAACAGAAAACAGTTAAATATATTTTTAACTCAACAATATTCGTTTATATTTCTCACTGACCAGGATACTGCAGGATTAGGTTGGATAAGCAATTTACTATTTACAAATGGTGTGCTGTCAAACAGCTATCTACTTGTCTCCTACTATACTTTTTTCCATGAAGAGTCAATCATTCGTTAGGGGAGATAACTCTCTCCTAACACTGGTATATCAACCTTTATGTATTATTTAATGCAAAAATGCTTGTAGAAGAATCTTATATCATGTTTATAAAGATTATGAACTTCTCTCTCACATTTGCTGAACATAATGATTCAAAATTGTTTTAAAAGTGTTGTAGCAACCATTATCTTTCAAGCAAAAAAGTTGAAACTGATTCATTCTTAAATAATGATGCTTTAGTAGTATTTTCCACTGGGGTCCATATCATCCCCTGGTGGGTGTTAGAAATTATGAGGGGCTGAGATTTATATGAGGTATAATCTGTGGGCAGTAGAAAGCATTCAAGGGTTTTGAGTCGGCATTTATGCAAAAAGGTTTGAAAACACTGGGTTATAGTATTTTAAGCTGGCACCCCATAGCTGTGACGTCATTATGTAAGGCTGGTAATCTAACATGCTGGCACTTATGCGCGCGCGCACACACACACACACACACACACACAAAAGAATATACCCATTTGTAAATACAATTGTAATTTAAGATATTTTAAGGTTCTTACAGCAGAATGTTATTTGAAACTTAAAAAGTTATAATTATATCAATATTCTAAGTTTATGAGCTTTAAATAACTTTCGTTTTCTCTTTGATAAGAGGGTTCTTATAATGAGATTATTTTAATCATTTGATATATTTAGTTCTCTTTGTGTGCACATATTTTGGGGAAGTTTTTTTATTAACAGTTTTGCAGCTACATGACAAACTATTGGCACATCTATAAATTCCACATTATCTGCTGCTAATTAAGCCATGTTGTTTTGGTTTGGTTTTATGGCATGTCAACCATTATAGGTTATTTAAGGCCAAATCCATTTTTATACATATAAAAAGTTCTATTTCAAACAATTCAGTTTATCATTAGCACACAGTTTAAATGTCAAAACAGTTTTATTTCAAACAATTCAGTTTAACATAAGTACACAATTTAGTTCTATTTGATATATCGAAAGGATCCTATCAGGTGCTGTCTCTCTGGGCCTGAGTGGACCTAGGAGCAATGGTAATGAATTGGTACTCTGCATTGCCCAAAGCTCCAAGAGTCTCATCATCAGATTGTTTACTGTCATATCCAGGATACTTGTTGGGGGTGTCTTACCCCTCTGAAGAGATGCAGTCAGTGTATTCTGCAGCCCCAGTCGACTGGACCAATCAGCCATGTTGGGTTTTTTTTAAATTTTCAGTGAACATCAGATTTAACCAATTATATATTTGTGTATAATCATTTGAGTGTTGGATTATATATACAAATACCTACAGAGACAGAAGTAATCTACCTAAGTCAGAATTATCCTGATGATCCAGTTAGGTGAAACCTAGGTAGATTATTTCTAACTCTATAAGTATTTGCATTTTGCTCTACTTAGTGTATCAAATGCTCTTACATTTTAGCATATCGATACGACCGAATTACACAAGAATGTTGAGAGCAATCTTGAACAAGTCCTGGCGGCAACACCCCACGAGGCACCAACTATACGGCCACCTGCCTCCCATCTCGAAAACTATACAAGTTAGACAAACCAGACATGCAGGACACTGCTGGAGAAGCAAGGATGAACTCATCAGTGATGTACTCCTATGGACCCCCACATATGGCCGGGCAAAAGCAGGATGACTAGCTCGAACATACATACAGCAGCTATGTGAGGATACGGGATGTAGCCCTGAAGACCTGCCAGAGGCGATGAATGATAGGGAGAAGTGGCGAGAGAAGGTCAGGGATATCCGTGCTAGCGGCACGACATGATGATGATGATGATGACATTTTAACTTAAAGTATTCTGTTGGTCTTTTTTCTTTTGCCAAGACATTTTGATATTGGTTGATTATTTTCAAGCAGTATGAATGTTTTAGTCTTTCTTTTTATAGATTTTTTTTCCCCATGTATCAGTTTGTGCAATATTTTTTTATTTACAAATTGTATTATCTAGCTTTTTTTCACACTGTCTGAATTATAGAATAGGTACAAAACTAAAACTGAATTATATATATAAAACTGGCTCATTGGTCCAGTTGGTAGAGTGTTCGCCAATGGTCCAGGTTTGGTTTGGTTTCTTTGTTTAATGGCATATCAACCTTTGTAAGTTATTTAATGCCAAAGCTATTCTTCTAGAAGAACAGTAGTTGCACTATTTAACCCATAGCTGGGAGGATAAGGGGGTTCATACCTTTCCCAAGGGTATTTGCCTGAAAGTTAACGTAATAGCACGACTGGAGTACGAACTCGCATACTACGATTCCGCAGTCCATCGCTTTTACCATTACACCACGCGGACACCCCCAATGGTCCAGGAGACTGGGGTTCAATCCCAGGTTGAGTCATGCAAAAGACATTTTAAAAAATGGTACTTGATACCTCCTTGCTTAACACTCAGCATTATAAGGTATGTATCAAGGGTAAAGTAGAGCAATCCAGGGAAAGGAGTAGCACCCTCCCCTACACCTCAGTGTAGTAGCTATTGAAAAGGGAGCCTTTGGGTCACCCTTGACTATGGTTGCCAACTTTACTTATATATAAAGTTTGATTATTGCAATCATAAATCTTTTGTTGTAGCAGTACTTTAAGAATTTTGTGCCAAACTTTTTATTCACTCCAAGGTGGAAGGCTTTTCTCATTCTACTGTCTTTACCTTTAAATATCTTGAATCAGTTAATTCAACTCCTGGAATATTTTGCCCTTGTAATGTGGTTTTGTGAACCCTGGCTCAGGGATTGAGCACACAACTTTCATAGAGGTTTGCCCGTTGCATAGTGGCTAATGTGCTGGACTGTAACTTCATAGTTAGGAAGTTCAAACTCGAGTTCCACTACTACAATAACTTTTGGGCTAATATTCTTAGGAAAGGCATGAAACCTCTTTTCCCCCCAGCTATGGATTAAATAGTATCACTACTTTGTTTGGCATTAAATAACCCATGAAGTTTGACATGCCATTAAACAAAGAAACAAAAATACAACTTACAAGTATGAACCAATATATTCTCTGCCCCTCCCCCCGTTATGAGTAACTACTAGAGCAGACTGGGATTTTTAGCTTTGGTTAGGCAACTAGTCAAGAAGAAGGAAAACTCTGAATTCAAACCAGCTTTACTCTACTCAAGAAATTGACTTTTTGTCGCATCCTGCTGTTTAGTGGAGGGGTTGAGTAAATGCATACATTGTGATTCATCAGTGAATGCGTTTATTTTCAGATTCTTTCAAAAGTAACATTTCTACAAGTTCAGTCATTACTGTAAGTGTTTCGTCTATTGTTAGCACTGATTATTCAGAAAACCTTTTATTGGTGATCAGTCGCTTTTGACCTATTTTCTTGTTTCTTTTTTTGTTCCCTGTCATCTACATTACTTCCAATGGACTGATATCAACCACAATGACTACTCTCCACAACTATACGACGCAGGCAAGAAAAGGAAAGAAAGAAAAAAAAAATAGAAGAAAAGTCTTTTCTTTCTCTTTTTCTTCTTTTTCTTCTTTCACATTCAACTTGTACCAGATGTCATGTTAATCAATACGTTTCGCTTTTTTATGATAGTAACAAATAAAACAATTGCTTGTGTCACTCAATTCCACATTGTAATTCAAGCAGTATTACAGTATTTTGTCTGTTGTTCAAGTTGAATAAAATTTGATCTGTGAAGTGAATATTTTCTAAGTCTGCTCTATTGACAAGGGGGTTAGAATATGCTGTCTCCCCAGCAAAGAAGTAAGATCCCCTTCCTCCCCCAGTAAAAAGATGTGTTCTGGGTATGACAAAAAAAATACTGCATCTGATAGTGAGGTACTGAAGATCTGCAAAGTATGGAGTACTCCTTCATTGCCATTACTCTCAGGTCCACTGTGACCAGGAGTGGTTGTAGCTGTTAGGGTTTTATCTATAAGTAGGTCTGTTTGGAAATCATTCCTATTTGATTGGAATATTTGCTATCATTTAACTAAATTGTTTGTATTAAAAACAGTTACTTGAAGCTATAATTGTTTACTAAAGATTATTATGAGTTACTTGAAACCTTATTATGTGTGCAAACAAATGACTATTATTTGAAACCATATAATTATTAGTATTAGTTAGGAATATTTAAAACTATACAACTGCTTGCAAATTATTTGTATTAGATAGGAATACTTGATATCTTATGTGCAAAAAACAATTAAGAAACAACTGCACAAAAAATGTAAACATAAATGTACAATAAATGCAATTCCGTAACCACAAGGCATATTATGATCTTAGATGGGTTGACATGCCACTAAAATTAATCAATCAATGATATTCACTAGGAAGAACGTATAAAGTTTTTTTTTTGTTTTGTTGTTTTTGTTTTGTTTGTTTTTTTAAGTGTTTTCTTGTTTATGTATGAAGGAACATACGAGGATCATTAAATAAGTTTCCAGACTTTTTTCGTATGGGCACTTTTATTGATAGTACACACATGAAGCTCTACTCCCCTTCAAAGTAATCTCCTCTGGCTGCAATGCAGTTGTACCATTTCAACAACTTTTGCAAGGCCACATGGAAGTCCTCTTGTGTGAGCGTGTCAATGACCTTCATCACAGCCTCTTTCATCTCCTTAATTGTTTCATAACGACAGCCTCTGAGCTTAGGGAATAACCAAAAGTCACAGGGAGCAAGGTCTGGACTATAGGGAGGGTAAGGAACTGTCTTGATGCCTATCTTGGTCAAATAGTCTGTGACAAGGATGGAGTTATGGACTAGGGTATTGTCCTGGTGGAAATGCCACTGACCCAATTTCAAGAGTGCAGGCCTCTTCCGGCGGAATTTCTTCCTGAACTCCCTTAAAACCTCAACATAGTAACCCTAACCCTAACCCTTTGACCAATCAACTCTGGTGTATTGACTTCCTTACTCCTCCCATACCTCTCATCATCCCTCACAGACTCCCTGGCTTCCTTGAATTTCTTATGCCACTAAAAAAATGATGCTCGATTCATTCAAGATGGTCGAAAAGCAGTCTGAAGCATTCCATACGTTTCTTTGGCATTTTTTCTAAGTTTAAAACAGAATTTTATTGCATATCGTTCTTCTAAAGTGTCCTCACGTCCCGATGGCATTTTTGAAATTCACCAGCTATGACAATCAGGTTTTAGTAGGGTGTATTCTAATTGCTGCTGTAGCTATTCATTTGAACCTGAAATCATAAAAATTGGTCAGTCATCTCATAAGATGTATAGCAATAACATACTGAAATTTCAAGAGTCTATAACAATATTAAATGCTTGTACAAAAAAGTCTGGAAACATTGAATGCACCACGTAAATACAGATCTACTGAATATAGCGATTTTCTAAAACGTTCAGGATTTTGAATGTTTTTAGCTCTCTTCAGCCATTTTCAAGAATGGTATATTGTTTGATAGGATTTAAGCAAGGTTAATTTGCATTGTTTCAAGTCATATATCTGTATTTATACAATATTGTTATATATATGCAGTGTGGCTATATATATATATATATATATATATATATATATATATATATATATATATAGAAGAGTGGAAATTTAGGCTGCAAGTTATTATTCAAGCAAGTTATGTTAAAGACAATGGAACACTGTTTATTATTTTTGATTTCATTTTTCAAGACTCCTTGTTATTTTTCTAGTGTCGGGATCTAGATGGTACAGGAATTTTTTAATAACTAAAAATCACTAACTCTATTTGTAAACCTTTTTTTCCAACCGAACGTTTTAAAACAAAATGCTGAAAACATTCTAACTGACAACTTCAAAACAAAACACTACAAATTATTAAAACAGTCAAAACTCAACAGTCAACTCAAAACTTCACAACTCCTGATGATGACCAAAAGTATGCTCGAAAGCGCTTGGGCAGAAGATACAGGACAATTCCTTTACCATCTTAATCCCAATACTAGAAAAATAACAAAAAATCTTGAAAAAATAAAATTAAAACAAAACTTGCTTAAATATATATATATATATATATATCTATATATATATATATATATATATATATATATATATTGCCATAATGCATACGTGTGTGTGTGTGTGTATGTGTGTGTGTGTGTGCATTATGGCTATATATGTAGATAAAAAATGTCTATAATATTCAATCAAATATGTATCAATGAAGAAATGTTGCCAAAATATATACATCTATATGTATATATTGTGATATGAATATATATAATATAATTATTAAAATATATTATTATTATTAAGCAATTTCACTATTTAATTACTAATCTTTTTTGTTTTGTTTGTTTTTTGTTTTCTAGTTTAAAAACCTAAAATGGGGTGTTGTGGCTGTGAGGAAGAGCGGGTAAGTTTTTTTATTTTTACTTTTCACTTTGATAAATTCCTACTCTCCATCAATTATTCAGACGAATATCCTGATTGTTGCTTTTTTTTCCAGAGAAACCTTATAACTTTGGAGTTGTTATGGGTTATCTTGATTTTGATTATATTTTTTGTTTGTGTATTGCCACTTCTCATAGTCAGTCTGAAAATAAATTCTACATTTAATGAATGGAACTGCACAGTTCTAAGTCTTCCAATATGAAAAACAAAACAAAACACATTATTAATTGTACTATTATAGGTTGGTTTGGTTTATTCATTCAACAGTATTTCAACCTCTTATTAGTTAATTAACAGTGTTTAAACCTTTTATTAGTTATTTAACAGTATTTCAACCTCTTATTAGTTATTTAACAGTTTAAACCTTTTATTACTTATTTAACAGTATTTCAACCTCTTATTAGTTATTTAACAGTTTAAACCTTTTATTACTTATTTAACAGTATTTCAACCTCTTATTAGTTAATTAACTGTGTTTAAACCTTTTCTTAGTTATTTAACAGTATTTCAACCTCTTATTAATTATTTAACAGTATTTCAACCTTTTATTAGTTATTTAAGGTCAACATTTGATTTATTTCTAAATATTTGATTTTAATCAGTAGTATTTATATTTTCAGTGTTCCATTGTAATCATTTTTTATTGCTCTTTCTTGTCTCTGTTCAGAAATAATCATCTTGTTTCAATGTTCATTCAAAATTCCTCTTGGTTCATTTATCATAAGAATTTGTACACAATTATGATTTCAAGTATTCCTATCTAATACAAATAATTTGCACAATTATGATTTCAAGTGTTCCTATAGAGTGCTAATAATTTAAACACAGTTACATATGTGGTGTCAAGTAATTTTAAGTAATCGTATGTTTTCATGTTGTTAATAATGATTCTTTATATAGAATTATAGATTCAAATAACTATTCTTAGTACAAATAATTTGTAGTTATATGGTTTCAAGTATTCATATCTATTGCTAATAATTTTCAAATGGATCTATTTGTCCCATAGATGGTTCCCCCAACTGGATCAACCTGTCTAGGTCAGAGTGAACCTAGTTGATAAATGCTCCCATGTAGGTAGATATGTACTTTATCATTTGACACCTTACTATGTCAACCATGTGATAGACACATGTAGCCTAATCAGCTGGGGCAGTAGAATACACTGACTGCATCTCTGCCAATGAATGTCCTGAATATGACACTAAACAATCTGATGGTGAAACTCCAATCTTGGAGCTTTGTGGAATGTGGAGTAACCCTTCATTACCATTACTCCCTGGTCCTCTCTGACCTGGAGTGGTTGCACCAGATAGGGTTCTATCTATCGGTCAAATAGAATTGTTTGACATTTAAACTGTGTGCAAACAAATGACTTAAGTTAAATTTAATTGTTTGAAATAGCATTGTTTGAACATTTAACTGTGTATAAGCAAATGACTGATGTCTGATTGAATCGTTGTGATACATAGCAATACATGGACCCATTTAATTGTGTGCAAACGAATGAATAGTACTGAATAGAATAATTAGTGTTAAATAGCAGTGCTTGCTTGAAACCATTTAACCTTGTGCAAACAAATAATTAATAGTAAATAGAATTATTCATATTAGATGAAATTCTTGAAGCCATTTAACTGTGTGCAAAAAAATAAGCTCATTTTAAAATTTCATCAACAAAATGTGTTTGCAAATCATATATATCTAATATATATATGTATAAAGAGGATTTGGCATTAAATAACCTACAATGGTTGATATGCCATAAAACTAAACCAAACCAAACATGACTCAAAAAATTTACATATTTATTCAGTTAAATCTAACAAAATTAGCCATATTGTATTCTAGCTCACCTGAGGATTGACAGCTTGAAACCTTAACTTGTGAGTTTTTGTCCTGTTTTATTATTATTATTATTATCATTATTATTATTATTATTATATTTTATACTTGAAAAAACTAAAATCTAGAAATATATATATATTTAACCGAATATTTTAAAATTAATTCTTTTTTTCTTGATAAAATTGAGCTGTGGGACATGTATTTGACGATACTGCTTGGCAATTTTTGCAATCCTTCCTCAGGTTACCTCACCACATTAAACCAACCTTGTGTCATATTGTGGTGGGGGCCAAATAAATACTGCCATATGCTTGACAACCCTAATCATGTAACTACCTTTAAAAAAGCAAGTTTCTCAAGCCAGAGGCTAATTCATTATTATCAACCTGTTTTGCCTACTAATGATCATGATAAACCAGTTAAATGTTGCTATAAAAAAACTAAAATTCAAAAGAAATATTAATTTTTAAAAAAATAAATAATTGTCAATATTTCATCTAAAAAATTTGAGTAATATTACAGCTCAAATTTTTATAATATTACTGCAAATACTATTAAGTTATGTCATTTAAAAAAATGGTAGAATATTGTTTTAAAAGATGAAAACAATTACATAGCACAATTTAAATTACTATAACTGTATGGATTTGTAGCCTAATCATTAAAGCAGCTGACCTGGAAGACAAGTTCTCAAATATAAGGGATGCAAATTCCAGTCTTATATTTATTTCTGATCTATACTGATTGATAATAATTGTAAAATCTGGGAATTAAATTAAAAACAAAACAAAAATGATTGAAATTAAGATGAAAAAATCACTAATGAGATTATATCTCTAACAATTACAAAATATATGAAGATAGATGGATTGATTGATAGATTATTAGTTATGTGTATTCAAAAAAGTTATTTCAATTGTTTTTGTTTAAAAATATATGTTTATTGAATTGGCAATACATGATTTAAGGAATTTGTATAATATTACTATGAATGATTGTTGAATAAGAAACTGGAACTTGCAATAAAAAGCAATTGAAATTAAGACAAAAGAAATACTCATCAAAAATGAATTCTTTTGGTGTTAAAATCAAGAAAAATTTGTAGAGTTTAACTAAATGTGTGGCTATATTTTTCCACAGTTTGTGTAGTCTTGCCAGTTAACCAACATTTCCCCATGTTGTGTCTGATTTTAAAAAAGATTAGCCACCTGTTTTGGTCTAAACTGTGGAAGCCATGTATTAGGTCTGCAAAAAGGAAAAAAAGAATACACTTGTATTATCATCTTTATTTACTCTTGAAGTAATCCCAAACTGCCATTGTTCCTGGTGACCTACTACTACTTATTAAACTAAACTCAAACTGCCCTCTTGAATCGATGGGATCTTGACTTTTGGAAAAAAAAACCACATGGATTACCCAAAACTAAAATGCATTAGAAATATAAGATCTTTGTCGACTGACTTCCAACCATATTAGTGGTGAAGACTTCAGTTGATTATGGACATTGAAAAAAGAGCTCTTTATCCTCATTGAGAAATCCTTCACTTTCTATTCTATTATCTTTTAAAATCTGCTGAGATCCCTAAATCATTTAGCTACCCATTTAAACTATCATACATATAAATAAATGTACATATGCATACATATATTCATGCTATGCTTCTGCTTGTATATACTTATATAGATACACTCACACCCATATGCACATACACACATACATACACACATGCTATACCTATATATATATACATACCTATACAAATACATTCACACCCGTATGCATATATACTCATATATGCTATACCTATATGCATACATACTCATATATTTGCCCAGTTGGCTGGGGCTGTAGAATACATCAATTGCACCTCTGCAGAGGGGTACAACCCCCCCCCCCCCGAATGAGTGTCCTGAATATGACACTAAACAATCTGATGGTGAGGTTCCAGTGATGCTGGAGCTTTGGGGAATGCAAAGCACCCTTTCATTGCCATCTCTGGCCTGGGGTGTTAGCACCTGATATGGCCCTATCTATGGGTCAAATAGGACTAAACTGCGTACTTATGCTAAACTGAATTGCTTGAAATATAAAAGTTTTTACATTTAATTGTCTGTATATAAAAACTATACTTATACTCAACTGAATTGTTTGAATTAGAACTGTTTGACTGAACTGAATTGCTTGAAGTAGAAATGTTTTTGACAATTGAACCATGTACTCATGCTAAACTGAATTGTTTGAAATAGAACTGATTATTTGTATAAAATGGATTTGGGATTAAATAATCTACAAAGGTTGATATGCCATAAAACCTAAACAACCAACAACATACTCGTATAGATACAACACCTTCGTTACCATTCTTGCAATTGATTGGTTTAAAAATTATTTTAGATACGAATACTTGATACCATATTATTTAGTGCAAACAAATGATTATAGACAAATAAAAGTGTGACTTAAAAAAATAAAATCATACATTGAAAATATAGTCATGATGCAATTAAACATTTACAAACAAATTTTTGGTGTTGAATAACCCATAAGTAGTTGATATGCCATTAAAAAAATAAACCAAACCAATTATATCAATACACTCATGCACATATAGATATTTTCATACCTACCCACAAATGCATTATTGCATCTAAATATGTGCACCCATGGACAGAAGAGCTTGTAGTGTCACAAATGCAGACTTTACCTATCCATAGATATGACAACTTGACACCAAAAGTTCAATTTGAGTACCGTCTGTTGATAAAATTTGAATCAAAGAGCAACAATTTATTTGCAGTTTTAAATGTCAAATTCAAGTGGGTATCTTTAAAAAATGACTGAAAAGGGATAATTTCAAAGTCAATTGAAATACTAGAAGGATTTTGCTTTCATCTAAATTCTCTAAAACATGCAACTTCAAGTGAATGTCTTTGACTCATTGCAGCAGATATTCTAGTTTCAAAATCCAAGACAATTATTTTTGGTTATTCTTAACATATGACACCCACACACTTCCTGTTTTTCTTTATGGGTGTGTTTGTTTTGCTAAATGTGACTCCTAATCTATCCAGGGTCCTTTTTTTCTTGTACCTTACAGAGTGAGCAAAAAACTATTAGTATTTACAATATTGGTAAAAAAATATTTTGAAAGACAAAACATTTTTAATCTCTTGTATAGTAAGAAAATACTGTTATGACGGACAATCCTCTTTGAGAAGTAGCACACATACGAGCAAAGTTGGTCCTTACGTTAGTTTTGTCTGTATAAATATGGTTGGCTTGAAGGATCAGATTTTTGATTTTTTATCTACTTTATAGTACTATACAACACTTTATCTTTCTAGTTATCTTGTAGATATTACTGTGCACAATCAATACTGTTCAAATATTGATCACTTTAAAATAAAGTAATAATAATAATGATAATATACTGGCTCAGAAGGAAAGCGAAGGAGAATCCTGAAAAGTTGAGAAATGGCTAAAGAACACAGTCTGACCTACTATTTTACACATCGTTAAAGGGAGAAAACAGATGGATTTATACCTTTCCCAAGAGCAGTAGAGTGAAGTGAAATGCAAACAGTCTCTGTCTAGGATTTGAACTTGGACTGCTGATTCCATTTAAAGAACATTTAATTCTATTATGGGGACGTATCCAACCATACCCCAAAGATGGACTCGTCCAACCTAAACATATTCTCCGAGCTTAGCTCGCTCGGGGGAGACAACTTCTCGTTCCTTATGAGACATTTGACAGACGGACTGCAAAAGCCGAGCATGGCTATTACTTCCTTTGTATGACTTCCTTTTTTCTGCTCATACAATAACGTTTACCTATCACCCATTGTTTGAGTTGTTCTTCCACTGGTCTTATCTGCAGACCACAACAAATTCATTAATGGTCAATGGCTTGCAAGATCAGCACACTTCTTTTTACACTTTGCACAGATATTTTTATATTATTTTTTTCTCATATTATTATTTCAAAGCATATTTTGTTTAATATGATCAAATTTTATTACTACTCGTTTTTATATAAATAATTTATAGATTTTATTTTTGGAGTAAAATATGAATATTAGTTTGGTTTGGTTGGTTTGGTTTCTTTGTTTAATGGCATATCAACTCTTTTTAGGTTATTTAATGCCAAATCCATTCTCCTAGAAGAACAGTAGTGGTACTATTTAACCCATAGCTGGGAGGATAAGGGGGCTCATACCTTTCCCAAGGGTATTTGCCCGAAAGTGAACGTAATAGCGCGACTGGAGTACGAACTCGCGTACTACGATTCCGCAGTCCAACGCTTTAACCATTACACCACGAGGACACCCCCAATATTAGTTTGGGTTGGTTTCTTTGTTTAATGGTGTATCAACCTTTGTGGGTTATTTAATGCCAACACCATCCTTCTAGAAGGACAGTAGTGGTACTATTTAACCCATTGATAGGAGTATAAGGGGTTCATACCTTTCCAAGGGTATTTGTCGAAAAAATAACGTAATAGCATGACTCGAGTTCAAACTAGTTTACTACGAATACACAGTCCAGGGCTTTAACCATTATACCACAAGGACACCTCCCATCCCTCGTGAATATCATTATTGGAGCAATATATAGATTTTATTATTGAAGCAATATATATAAATTTTATCATTTGAATAATATGTAGATTATCTAAATGCCCAGATTAACTGACAGTAAATAGATGGCCTGCAAAATACATCAGATACTGAGGAGGTAGCTGACCCAAAATCTGAATTTAATGCTACTTTTTCATCAACATTAATACTTTATAGATATTTATATCTTTTGGGCTACCATGACCTACCCCTGAAAAACTGTAGCAGGTGGGGCTGTTATTATAGTTTCAGGAATGTTATTTCACTCCTAAAGTATTCAATGCTAATGTTCTTGCATGAAGTATGCATATTTGTTTAATAACATGCGGAAAAATAATTTTTTATTCATGTTTATGTTGAGTAAAATGATCACTTCTTCTTCTTCTTCTTCTTCTTCTTCTTCTTCTTCTTCTTCTTCTTCTTCTTCTTCTTCTTCTTCTTCTTCTTCACTTGATTAAATGTATAGTCATATTCTATTGAATTTATATTGTGATAACTAGCAATAAATGAATAAGGGGAAGTACTTTATAATTGGAATTCAACAATTATTGCCCTTAAGTAATTATATTAATCAGCAAGAGCACACGAACAGACACTGCACAATTATCATCAAATTGCAAATTGAACTGGAAATTGCTTTATTCTATTAGACTATTTTTAATATTATTGCACTAACATTGATTTTGCTCCTGTATGCTATTTTAACTGTGTTATGATAATGTGCATAAAAAAATTGAATCATTATGATATATATTATTTTACTCCTTCCACATTTTTCACACCAGCTCTAAATTTTTTTTCATTTAAAAGCATGGCACATTTTTCAAACCCAAATTCCATTCTTTTATCTTGGCAGTAGATTCTACTAGTCTGTGTAAGGGTTATTATTTTTTCATCAGTTCTAATTGATGGTTTTTACTGAAATCTGAATGACCACAAGTCTCTTCAGATCTCCAGGACTCTTCAAAGTATCCTAGCTGATTTTAACATTGCTGTGGTCTAGTTGGTCTTGATTCTTCCTCTAATCTCCAATTGCTCCAGTCTCTTTCCCAGGCTTTGGGGACTATTCTAAGGGCTCCAACTACAATTAGTATCCCTATCACCTTCTTGTGCCACTGATTTTTCAGTTCTCTAGCAAGATCCAAGTATTTGTCAGTCTTTTTACTTTCTTTTACTTTCTTTACATGGTCCACTGGAGCAGCAAAATCCACAAGATAACAAGTTCTTTTTTTTCCTGTTAATTAAAACTTGGTCTGTCCTTCTGTTGTACTTCAAAGTCCTAGAAAATTTTGTGTCTAATTTTCTAGGACAGATTCTAGTTTGTATATGTACCATTTGTCAGTATGACCAAATTTTAATCTCCTGCACAATTTCCAGTAGATCACTTTTCCCACCCAGTCATGCCTACTTTTAAAATCTTTTTGTGGCAATTTTCTGCATTCACTTATCATATGATTTACAGTTTCATCTCTGTCACTACATAACACTTACATTTCCTACGAGGATAACAGTATTATCAATATTTGCTTTGATATAATTTGTTCTTATGGCATTATTTTGTGCTGCAATTAAAAAAAGATGGTGTTTTCCTCAAGGTTTCCCCTTGAGTACTCAATCATGGTCATTACTCCTATGTCAACTCTGACCTGGAGTGATATTACCTGTTGGGGTCCTATCTATAGGTCAAATAAATCTGTTTGAAAATTATTAGTGTTTGTTAGGAATACTTGTAACTATACAACTGTGTACAAATTATTTGTATAGGATAAGAACACCTGATATCATATAACTGTATTAGTCCATTTGGCTGAGCCAGTAGAATATTTTAACTGCATCGCTGTAAGACTACTGAAACAAGTCTCCTGGATATGAAACTAAATTTGATGTTGAGGCTCCAGTCCTGGAACTTTGAAGAATGTGGAGTCACCCTTCAGCGCTATTAATCTCCTGGCTACTCTGACCCTGGGTAGTAGTACCTGTTAGGGTCCAATCTATGAGTCAAATAGAACTATTCAGTTATTTGCTATACTTGAAGCTATTTAAGAGTGTGCAATCAAATGAGCTCTAATTTGTTTAAAAATAAAGTTACCTACAAACTATTCTCTTAAAAATCGTGTATATATATATATATATATATATCTTTCTTTAAGAAAAAACCAAAGACCGGTTAATTCAGGATTATAAATTTATTTCCATCCCGTATTTTCAGTTTCTGGTGTGAACCAAAAACATGAAGAAAAAATTAATACAGGACTTCTTCAGACCCAATGGTCTTGTCTTGAATGATTTTCTTGTCCTGAGGGAATTACTCCAAACTCTGGTTTAACCTGACCGAATATTACCTATATATATATCTCAACAGCTTTTGGCAGTCATTGTTTAATGAAGCCAGTCTTGATATTTTTTGATGAACTGTTTTTGGTGAAACACAGGATTATATAAGTATAACACCCTTCCTACTCACCAAACCTTGTTTTGTTCTACTTTTTCTTGTTCCCTAAAATAAAAATTCATCTCAAAGGTAAGATTTTAGGATGTGGAAGAGAGTAAAATGAGCAGCTTCACATGATATAAAAAAGCAGTTTCAGAGGTACTTTGACCAATGTGGAACTCACTGGAATAAGTTTGTTGAAAACCAAGTGGAAACTTGTGCCAAATTTAAATAAAAGCAACTCTACACCTTTTTATTTCATATAATAACCATCTAGAAGAAAATAAATGTTTCATTCAATGTTTATTTACGTCTTAGTCAAATACAACTTCAGTCTTTTAGAGCACATGTGTACATTATCAAATCGGGTAAATAAGATATAAATATTTTCCTATGAAAATCTGGGAATATTTATTTTTCTTAGTAAGATACCATAATAATAAGTATGCTTTTAGAGTGTAATTTGTAGCTATAACATCAGCTATGAAAGATTGAAAATAATTAGCATGTATCAGTTAGCTTGCCCCAAATATTAGCTTAGCTATTTTTTTAAGGTACCGAAGCATGTGACCATAGCAAATTGACTAAATTTCCCTCTCTGAGTCATTTTATTGATGAGTCTGTCTCTTCATTTAAAATTCCCTCTTTTTCATTGCCACAGAGGCAAAGACGACCCTTAATGGTTGGTTAAATCCATTAATCCCATGATTTATTATATTTCTGTCTCTACTTTGAAGAGAAAAAAATGTCAAGTATTTTGATGGTAGGATTTCAAGTACTTGACATAGAAATATCTGGTACATTTAAATTGCCTTCTTCTGTTTTTAGAGTAGGAGTCTATACATCTTTGTGCACCTATAAGTGTGCTTCTGTGTGTGTATGGGTGTGTACTTGCTTTGTGTGGGCAACTGCCAGTGTGGTTGTGTAACTCTATTTATATGCCTCTGTGTGTTTATGTGTGTATATAAATAAAAGCCACTCAGAAAGTTTGTAAACTGTTGTGATGTGCAAGGTTAGCACTAGTCAGTCGCTCATCAAGCTGCAATTATTCTCAGTGAGAGACTTATATTGGCTCTCTCTTACACTCATGCAAATTAGGCAGATTAATTTGCCAGTATCACTACACTGCTCTGAAACGTAGTGGTCTTATGCCCCTAGTAGGTCTTGTACTTCTGGTGATTGTTTCATTTTTGGGATTGCTTTGCTCTCCTTGAGTTTTCTTCATCATTTTACTCTTCATATTCGCCCTGGAGCCTTATTTGATCTGCATGGCCTAATATACTGTTCCCCTTTGCTCTATTTATTATAGCTGTGTTGTGGTCTTTTTGAATGATAAATTCTGCCCTTTCTAGATTTGATTCTTTGTTCTTTTTGTACCACACTTTTTCATTTGTGTAATATGACATTGTTAGCGGAGCTCTAATTTGCCTTCTCATTAAAGCTAATGGGCTTTCTAGTCTTCCGGCGTGTGGTATTGTGCGGTAGCTTAAAAGCTGCATTGGTTGAAAAACTATTTTTCTTTTTGCTGAGAACATACTTTCAGTCCCATTTTTACAGTCTGCACCATTCTTTCTGCCAACCCATTCGATTAAAGGTGACATGGCAGTGTCTTATACAGTCTACACCCTATTTTTTCCAACCATAAATTAAGATCTTCATCAAAAAATTCTGGTGCATTGTTGGATACAAGGGTTTTTGGTATGCCGTTTCTGGAAAATATGACCCTTAGAATCTGTTGTATCGCAGAACTTTTCTTGTCTGGAACATGGATTACTTTGAGCCAATCTGAAAAAGAGTCTGCTAGTATTAATAAGAGTCCCACTCCTGCAATGTATGCATGATCCATATGCACACAACTACATGGCTCCACTTCTCTGGGCCATGAAGGTAAAGTAGTCTGTGTAAAATTTCTTAATTCTTTACATTTTTGGATCTTTTTATGTATTCTTCAACATCTTGTGAATATCGCAGCCACCATGCTTCTAATTTTATCCTTTTTTGTGTGGCCACTACTTCACAATGTATATCATCATGTATGCTTTTTATCACCAATTTTCTTTGTGTTTCTGGGGGAATTATCCAATTCCCATTACAAAACACTCTATGTTCTATCATTAACTTATGTCTTATTTATTTGTAGGGTGTCTCTGCCCTGGAGCAATTTCCCCATGCATTTTTTCTTATTCTCAATATTATCCTACTTAGTACTGGATCACGTCTAGTTTCCGCAGCCATTTTATTTAAAGACAAAACATTAGTCTCTACCCAATGTAAAAATGTATCTTCAGATTCTTCTGTTTTATCTTTTGACTCCTTGTAAAATCACAATCTTGATAGTGCATCTACATGTGAAATTGAATTTCCTTTGACATATTCTATATCAAAATCAAATGCCATTAATCTTATTGCCCATCTTACAATCCTCAATGGCGTGACTGGGTAATTCTTTCCTTGGATTGATTATAAACTCTAATGGTCTATGATCACTTCTCAAAAAAAAAATTTTTTCCAATTAAAAATTCTCAGGCTCTACTGGTTGTTCACACAATGGCCAGGACTTCTTTTTCCACATTTGAATAATTAGATTCAGTCTCCTTGATAAATACATTATTGGATGTCCTTCTTGTGATAATATTCTAGATATTGAATCTGTGGTTAATATAATGTCCTTTTTTGGATCAAAAATTTTCACTACTGGTTTCTTTGCCATAATTACTTTTAATCAATCAAAAGCTTTTTATTGTTTCTCTGACCAGATAAATTCAACATTCTTTTTTCTTAAATTTGCAACCGACTCAGTCAGGTCCGTATATTTTGGTACATATTGCATGTAGAAATTCACTAATACCAAAAAAGATTCAAGTTCTTTTTTTATTTTTAGGTGTAGCTATTTTTTGTATTTTTTCTGTCAAGACTTGGTCTGGTGATATACCTTCTTTTGAAATGGAATAACCTAAAAATGATATTTTACTACCATTGTTTATGCCTTTTTTTCATTTATTGTCATCCTAGCACTTCTTAATCTATTCAATGGGATGTTGGTTTTCTTTTTTTTTAATTCATTTTCATTAATAGCTCCTATGCATATATCGTCTTCGTAATGAACCATATTTTTTATATCTTCTAGAACCTGTTTGATAGTCGTTTGAAATATGGTGCTTGCTGTTTTTATTCTGTACGGCATGCTCCTCCATTTCAGTACACCTATTGGTGTATTTATCGCCATTACTTCTTTGAAGTTATCATCTATTGGTATTTGGTGGTATGAGGTTTTCAAATCTATTTTTGTAAAAACGCTCGTACCTGCCAGTGCATGAATTGCAACTTCAACTTTAGGTATAGGATAAGAATCTGAGCAAATTTTGTGACTTACGACTATTTTATTATCTCCACATATACGTATGTCTCCATCTGACTTTCTTAAAACTACAATGGGTGATGCCCACTTGCTACCCCCAGGGAGAAAATGTTCAAGAAGATCCTGTTCTACTAATGTACTACTAATGGCAACAATTGTACTGGTAATTTTTGTGCCTCATAATAAGAAGAGCTAACATTTTCTTTTAATTTTAAACTTGCTTTATTGTTTTTTAACTTTCCAGTATTTTTCCTTTTTATCTCATTAATTAATTTGTTTGAATTATGTTAAACACAACATTTCCAAGAAGTGCGTGGGTTTTTTATAAGTTGTGACAATTATTGGTATTACTTCACATTTATTTTCTAACTCCAAGGAATCTTCAAAGTACCCTAAAGTTTTTATGACCAACCCATCAAATTGGTGGAGTAGTAACTTGCTCTTTCAAAAGTTGACTTTCCAATGCATTCCCAGAAATTTCTTGGTATAAGCGTTACCTCACTGCCAGTATCCATTTGCATATCCAAATTGGAGTTGTTGATTTTAACCTTTAGCATAATGTTTTTGTTTTTTATTGAAAAGACTTGCATGGTAGTTTCATTTTCTTCAACTCTCTCAAGGCTTTTCTTTCAAATTTGCATACTGCTTGAAAATGGTTCTTTTTTAAGCAATTTGCATAAGTCTTCCCAAATGCTGGGCATTTTTCCCTTTTTATTTCATGTTCCCGTCCACAATACAAACATTTTTAAAATCTTTTTTAACATGTAAGTATCGGCAAATATTTGTTCACTGGGTTGACTTTTATGATGGTTGTATTTCTGTATTAATTCTTGTTGCTGTATGAAGTCAAGGCAGGTATTTAAAGACATATTTCTTATTTGTAGTCATTCCATTATTTTATATCAGTGTGATGTATTGTACATACCTTCAATTAATCTTAACTGAATTAAGTCCCCTTCAATTGTCTGTTCTTCTTGTCAAAATTTTTCAAACTCACAATATCTACTTGCATTTCGTAGACTGTGTAGATATTTTATGATTCGTTCATCGATTTCTTGTTTCATAGCCATGAACTTCGTTCTTTCTGCCACGACCAACCTTTTCTTGGGCCACATATTTCTTATGACTTATTTTTTCAAAAGTCAGGTGTTCCAGGTTTGTGGGATACACCATGGTGGGGACTTTCATTATCACCTCGCATTCAGCTGTAGCCAAAAAGAGATCCGTTATCTCATTTTTTTCCTCCTTTTTCTTTGTCGTCTTTCAGCTTTTTAGCTCTTGCACTTGCAGCAAAACATCATAGCCAGGTATTGACAAAATCAGGATCCTCGAGACACAAATGGTATCCTATCGGTGACACCATTATTGTGATGTGCAATGTTAGCACTAGTCAGTAGCTAATCAATCTTTTCCTTTATAGAATACAAATTTTACAAAGGCCCAAGTTTTTTATGAGGAAGGGGATCAGTCATGCTAGACTATGAAGCTAAGGGTCCTTAGTTAGCCACATTCACCATTCATACAATTCATCCTTCACCATGCATGCAATAACCACCAAAGTACCGCATTTACTCTATGAGAAAAACCCTACTTAAAACGCGGATGAAAAAGATGTGTGAATTTTATTTACAAGGAATGGTGGATATGATGGTAGAAAAACCCAAAATGGAACAAAAGAAACACCCGTTTGGTTACCCTCCCATCCCATCCATCTATAAAATGGAGGCCAACTGTTTTCCAGTCTCCGAGAGGACAGAAAACAAGTCAGACCTTCCTTCATGGGGATGGGAACTAGACTAAAGAGGCAAAAGAAACACAGGGTGGGGCGCAATGTGGGAGACTTATGTGGCTTACAGTGATGAAATTATGGTAATGAAAATCAAAGATCTTCAGAAAAAAGTGGGACTGGATTAGGGGCTAGAGAACAATAAAGAATGGGGGTGGGGAAGACCTTGGAGACTAACAACTAGATGACGAGAAAATTGACACACAACATACTGCTTACTAGGGAAAAAAGAGAGACAAGCAATCCTACTTACAAGGCCGGGGTCCCAAAGGACCCGGTTTGTGGTTACCAAACACAGGAAGAGGAGGGAAGTATGACTCTAACATTGCCCCCTTTCATACAACCAGGCTTGCTACATCCACCCACCTTCTGTTGAATGTTATGCAGTCCAAGCATTTTCTATCACATCTAATTTTGACCCTAAGCTGATGCCTAAAGAACAAAATCAGATCACAATGAGAAAAGTTTGCACCGTCATACAATCCCTTCTTTCACGTCATCCAGATCACCATTCTAGCTACAGCTAGGATCACGAGAAACACCACATGCTCCTCGCCTTGAAACTGAGGTAAAACATTGTCTACGACATAACCAATATCAAGCAGCATGAGCTACTTGGGTTTGATGTGGGCCATCCACTCTCCGACGTAATTCCAAAAATAGATGAACTTGCTCGCAGTAGTAGAAGGCATGCTCAGCCATTTCTTCTAAGCCCCTGCTGCAGGTCAATTGGGCATGTTTGCCAGGCCTGCTTTGTAATTCAAGCCGAAAAGGAACAATACATTCCATGCAAGCTGCCAGGTGAGTGAGAACTCGGAGTTGTTCAAGAAGCCCAAACCTGGCACCCAATTCCAATGCAAGCAAACCTCCTCCATCAACCAGCCAAGCTGATCCATGAGAAGATCCGAAGCAGAGCCCACCATTAAATCCTGATACAGTTCTTTTCGGGGCTGAGAAAGGTCACTAGACCGAGGAAGGTTGCGAAGGGACTCATGGCATTTGCAGACAAACTGTGCTTCACTCTTTAGCCTATGTTGACCTTCAGGTTTTGGGTTTGACTTAAGATGGGGAAATTATCTTTCACCTTTCACCTCCACACTGTGTCCTTCAACAAAGATCGGCCCAAGTAAGCCAATCTTTCAGCGAACCAGTGGTTCTCCAGATCAGGCATACCTAGACCTCCATTACGTGGATGTTGACAACAGACCTGTCTACGGACCATCAGTCTTTGGCCTCCATAAAGTAATTTGGAAAGGGATCCTTAAAGTACCAGCTGACCATTCTTAGGCAGGGAAGTACAGACAAATGGTAAAGGATCAAAGGGAAGATGTACATGGTGCATACCTCCACCCTGCTCTTTAAGGATAACCACCTTCGAAGCCAGGTACTCCCACTTGGGCATCTATGTTGGTCTGTACCTCTGATCAATTTCACTCCAAGGATGTGGACAGGTCTGTCATTCCAGCAGAAAGGCGCTGGCAGTGGAACACCACCCGTCCAGGCAATTAGCCGCAAACCTTCACTCTTATCAAAGTTGATCTTGGCTCCTGATATCTGCTCATACCTCACAACTGCCTTCTTCACAGCCTTTATATCCAAACAGCAGGACATAAAGACAGTGACATCATCAGCATACGCAGATACCTTTGCCAAAAGAGGGCCAGCAAAAAAGATACCACGCAGGGCCAGAGTTGCCTCCTGATCCCTAAGCCTACGGAGCAGGGGTTCCAAAGCGAGGACATAGAGAAGACTGGGGGGCAACCTTACTGGACCGAATGCTCGATCATGAAAACCTCTGTGTGCTTCCCATTCAACTGCACAACCTGTGGGTTGTGGTACATCATGTTAATCCATTTGCGGAACTCTGGTTTGAATCTAGCAGTTTCCAAAACATTCGCCAAAAGCCAATCGTCAACCCTATCGAAGGCCTTGGACTGATCCAAATTGATCAGCGCTGCTTCAGTGCCATCTTTTTAACCCTTCTAGGACCTCACACACTAAGTGCAAGTTGCCTTAGATTGGGCCTCCCTTCACAGCATAGTTCTGTTCAGGTCCGATCAAATTGCTAATGACAAGCTGCAAACAGTTCACCAAGACCCTGGCCAAAATCTTTAACTCTGTGTTTAGCAGAGTTATGAGCCTATATCATTCAAGTCCTCCCAAATATGTCTGCCACCTTTCTTCAGCAATGTGATCGCGCCCTTGGTAACGCTACCAGGGATGGCTCCCTGGGTGAACCAATGGTTGAACATATCCATCAGAATAGTCACAAACATGTGTGGCTGCTTCAAGTACGCTTTGTAGGGTAAACCATCTAGTCCCAGTGATTTGTTGAGGCCAACCTGCTTCAACACATCATGGACTTCGCATTCAGTAACTACACCCTCATAGCTAGCCACTTCTGCCTCCACTAGGCAAGGGAAGTTGGCTAAATAGCTATGAAACTCCTGAAATTGTAGGTCAGAATAGCGAGCAAAGTGATCATGGAAGTGCACCCAAAAGACCTTGTGCATCTTACAATTCGACATAAGCATGCACCCTTTTGAGGACTTGACCGATTTGATATACTGAAAGGGAAACCTTTGTGCTTCTTCCTCATGCACAAATGTATTACGTCTCATGGCTTCGTTGGGAACTCTTTTTAATCTAGATCTAACTACGTATCCCTTGTAGCACTCACTAACCTCACACTAAATCTACGGCTTGTGAATCCCCACTTCTATCACCTAGGAAAGCTTGTCTTCTAAAGATTTTGCCACCTTGGTCCTATCTAAGTTGAGCTGGTGACCGTATTTGGTGGTGAAATCTCTAATTTTATGTTTAAGAGATCTCTTCCACTTATTCCTGGTAACAGCCACTACTAATTCCCGCTGAACTAGGGATTTCAGCTGGTCCTAGAAGTCCCATATTTCCAGTAAGGAGGTATTAAACTTCCAATAGCAGGCTAGACTAGGCCTATTAGCTAGCTGCTGATCGACCCTAACAAGCTTATGGAGAGTCTACTCTACATAGTGGAATGTGGGACACATAACAAAACCAGAGTCAGCTCTTCTAACATTCTGTCCGGATAAGATCTGGCATGTACAGAGGGCAAACTATCTAGACACGTCCACATCTCTCTCTCTCTCTCTGGGTGATCCAGACGAAACCTGTTGACCAAGTCATGTTGGGCCATCAAGTTGATCAGGCTGCTTTCACACCTTCCCAACACTCTAGCTCCCCTCTTGACCTTGTCTATCATGGGATCAAGGATCGCATTCCAATAAATCATTAACACTATCCGTCTCGGATCGTCAAGAAATGGTACCAATTGCTAAAATGAAAGGAAACCCTCTCTGCAACGATAAACCACCCAGAACTCGAAACTTTTAATGGCAACATCAGCCAAAACCAGCTAGTCCCCATCATCTGCAAAAACAAGATTTACATAAGCATTAAGGATGTGTCCAATTAGCAAAGAGACCCCAATGCTGCTACGGCTGCCATATGATGAAAGGATGATATAATCATCCTCCAGCACCCGACAGTCTGCAGCATAAGTGAAGTGAGTCTCTTGCACTGCACCAATATCCATACTAAAGTGTGAGAGTTCACCAAGCAAGCACACACACATCTAGGGAGGATTTCAATTTTAGGGCCCTGTAAAAAGATGAGTGAATATAGACAGGGACCTGCCCTGAACAGAATGACATGGCTTTTTTTAAGGAGGTGTGCTCCAACTCCACCAACCTTATGTTTGCTTTACTGGCCTTTTCAAGGAGTTGCTACACACCTTTTCTGTGGCTCCCAGCTGAGCAAACAAAGGTGCTCACCATAGGTGCACCCCTAAACAAATACAGATTGGAAATACTGTTTTTTCTGATTTTTTTTAAAACCCAGGAGTGGCTTAAGTGCTCTGTGGAGTTGAAAGTCTGCTGGCAGGTCTTCTAATCTGCATCCTGTGTCCACACACAGCTGTTGTAGGTGCGTTCTTGCTGGTTGACTAGGACTGGCACATCTATGTATAGGGGCCCACTGGAAAATGTCATTTATGAGTTTGTCTTGCTTCTCCAGCAGTGTCCTGCATGTCTTGTTTATCTTACTCAGATGGTTTTAGTGATGGGAGGTTGGTGGCTGTACAGCTGTTGTTTCGTAGGTTGTTGCTTCCAGGATTTGTTCAATATAACTTGTAACATTCTTGTGCAGTTCCCATCTAGCTTTTTCTCTATATGCTTAGTAGGTGTCCTTGTGGTGCATCCATATTGACTCAACCACGGCTTGAAAGAAATCCTCTTGAGGAGGGCGGAAGTGCTGGTAAGCTGCATATTTAATATAGAAAGATAGGAAGGAAGAGAAGAGGGTAAAAAAAGAAAAATCTTCAGTCATATGACCAAATTTTTTAATAAAAACAGTTAAGAGCTTCCAACATTTAAGTCAAAAGTGAAGACTAAGCAGAAAGGAAGAAAAAAAAACAAATGCTCTACTATCAATTTTTAAAGAAACCCAACAAATTGTATTTATTGTCTTCAAAATTTGTCTTTGCTTTGTGTTATATAGTGGCTCGTTCCACGTGTCTTCTGGTATTGTGGAGGTATAAAAGACGTGTTTCTTAAGCACAAGGGTTCTGCAAGATCTCGGTCAGTAGTAAGACCAACTTCAGACATAACACCCACAGAGAGAGAGTTATAATATTTGTTGGACTTTACCACTTCAGTTAATCAATAATTAATTCTTTATTTCACTGTGTATCTCTTCCTTACCACAATACAACACTTTGGAAACTATTTGAAATTAAAGGTGGTTTTATTTTATTTACTTGCATTTTTCTTGTTTGTAAGTTTTGACTGTTTAAATACATAAAGGTAAATATTGTTGATTTTGTATGATACAGGCTCCTTTTAAAGCCACTAATTAGTAGCAGATATGGAAGATCTAAATGATATAACCTATGTGAAACTCAGAACATTGGCTGTTTTTTCTCATCAATAGATGCCACCTTTATGGATGAGTAGAATTAGTTGCCTGACTGAACTATTTGACCCTAGCTATTGATCTTTGAAGTTCTTCCACCAAGCATCTGGTAAAGCTTGCCATTGACCCAACTTTGAATTCATCTGCCTTACTTCACATCCCCCATGCTGAATCCCAAGGCTTCTTGTGATATATATTTTTCCCCTTAGATTTGTTAAGTTTTAACTTAGTTAAAGTCTAGATATTCACTTTTTTTTTACTATTATGTAGTGTCGTATCCAGGACACTCGTGGGGGGGGTCTTACTCCTCTGCAGAGACACAGTCAGTTTATTCTACAGCCCCAGCCGACTGGCTAGAAAGGCAAATTGAGGTCAAGAATGGGTTTTTGAGACCGTCATGTGATGTCCTATGAGGCCCCCTAAAAGATATGCCAATTCTCTGTGAGAGATAATTATTTATTGTATCACAACAACCCAATCAGATCTCAGACACTTGTTTACAATTTTAAATCTCAATTCCCATACTTTTATGCCGGATCTCATCTGCATCTATAGCATTTACTTGTCAATCACCCTCAAGTGTTTGACCCCCAAGGCCACAATCATGCTCAGTGCTCAAGTATTTTATAATTTGAATGAATTACTAAATGATTAATTTTCAATTAAATCGTTTTTTAATCTGAAGTTTTATTGAAAAAAAGTGATTTTAAAAAGTAGAACAAATCCAAAATTTTCAAAAAAAAAAAAAATAGAAATTTTCATTTGCATAAACCGTTTTTGTTTTTGAATAATTTTCTGTTTCATTCAAATAAATTTTTAGAATCAACCGCAGATTTTTTAAAAAATAATTTTATGATTAAAATTTTATACAGAATTTTACTTTTTCAAAAGTTCACTGGTTTAAGTTTTTTTGAATTTTGAATGATTCAATTTTTATAAAATTAACTTTTTTAGAGAATGAGCAGTCATCAGCAGGATAACAGAATGTAAATAACCTCTTTCTTGATGGGTATTACGCTAGTGTATATATATTTGATTGATTATCCTAGTATATGTATTCAATTCATTATGCTGGTATATATATTTAATTTATTATGTTAGTGTATGTACATTCAGTTCATTATGCTAATATATAAATTCATATATATTAGTTTCATGTTTCACAATCATCAGTTGATGGTTAAAGTTTTCTATTTCAAACTCATTAAGTTTGTTTATGAATATATTCAAAATGGTATAAAAGTCATTTACTGTTTTAAAAATTGAATAAATATGGAATAAAAAAAAAGGTAAAGCAATTTTCCTTTTAATTTCATTTATTTTAACTCTTGGAAATTATTTTGATCTAATTGAAGAGTATAATATCCCTTAAATGCTCTCCATTCTAATTCAAAAAGTTATTTTTTTAAATGTCAAGTGACTTTTGTTCCACCCGATTCTGTATAAACACTTATATTTTTCAATATAATCTCCTCCCTTCTCAATGCACTTAACCAGTTTCCTTCTTTTTTGTTGACATAGATGAGACTTTATCAAATACTTTATATCAAAACTCATCTAACTATATCAACCATGATCTTATTGATCCAATCCACTTTTGTTTTTGTGCGTGTGAGTATATATATATATATATATATATGTATATTAATAATGTACTTTGCTATACTCACTAATAAAGAGTGCTCAATATCAGTGATAGAGCATATGTTATATACCCATCCAAACCTTTTACATTTGGCCGGCACTCATCTTTTCCCTTCACTTCATTCTTTGGTCACCCTATGTCACACTGATGTTGTCATCTTTTGTCTTGTATATTGTCTTCTGTCATTGTTCTAAATTCTTCTCTACTTGGATAACGTGACCACATTTTCATTTGCACATATCATATTTATATTTACCAACTTTTCCTTTCATCATTCATCCAACTAAACAGGAACTCAGAGAACAAGATGGAACATTCAAATGCTCAAGTTGAGTGTTTTTCACTGTCTGACATTCCTAATTTCTAAGATCATCTGGTCACATGATCAAAACCATCTAATCGGAGGCATGGTCTTGGATTGACCATGTGTTCAGTAGCTATCCTTTATACCAATATGTTTTTCCACATGTTTAATGACTCAGGACTTCATTTGAATGCTAGATTACATATCAATAATTGATCTCACCAATCTATTATGTAACTCTTATATATCTCTAAAGATATTAGTTGTCTGAATTTCTGAGACAAAGCTTGATGATTTTTATCATTAAGTGTTTTTGGACTATTGCCTTCATCTTTATTGTTTTTTCCACAATGTTTGGCTGGCCTTCTTCAGGTATTTGTCGAACTCGTAAACCTACATGGAACTTTGAACTACGTCCTTTATTGAATCTAAGGAGGTTGCCTGTTCTGATTCCGTTAACCATAACCAGGTACAAATGTTAGGCGTTGGTTCCTAAGCTTCTAAGGAGACAATCATCTGGAGGTTGCTGGTTCAATCCTGACTGCAAGCGAGTAACATAAGTTGAATTCTTAACACTTGTACCCAGTTATGGTTAACAGAATCAGAACAGGCAACCCCTGTGGATTCAATAAAGGATGTAGTTCAAAGTTCTGTGTAAGTTCCTGAGTTCGATAAACACCTGAAGAAATAACAATAAAGATGAAGACAATAGTTCGAAAACCCTTAATGATAAAAATCTCCAAAGATCATGCCCCATCAGCTGTGGCTGTAGAATACACTGACTGCATCTCTGCAGAGAGGTAAGATCTCCACCAATGAATGTCATGAATATATGACACTAAACAATCTGATGGTGAAATCCAGTAATGCTGGAGCTTTGGGGAATGCAGATTATCCCTTCATTGTCATCACTCCCAGGTCCACTCTGATTCAGAGTGGTAGTACCTGATTGGGTCCTATCACTGGGTCAAATTGAACTGTTTGACATTTAAACTGAGTGCAAACAAATGACTTATGCTAAATTGAATTGTTTGAAATAGAAGTCTTTGATCATTTAACTGTGTACAAAAAAATGATTAATTATAAATAGAATTATTTGTATTAGATTGTAATAAGTGAAACCATTTAAGTCGTTCAATCCTGACTGGGTTATATAATTGTGGAATGATTTTTTTTATATTATCATTTTTCGTTGGTTATATCTTATCATTCGGTTTGGTTAGGCTTTGAACTGTTCGGCTCTTAGTGCAGGTGTTCACGCTTCCATGCAGAGGATGTGACAATCACAAATATAATAAAAAACCCAGATAGGAAATGCGACTGGGGTATGAATGATATCATGCCCAGAAGTGATGGGCTGGGAATTTTAGCGATTTTTGAAAAAAGCAGTGAGTTGAGATTTGAACCTGGGTGAGGGCAGTCCAACTGGGGACTACAGGATGCGCAGCGCATTTGTTGGGTCAGTTAGTGGAGCTTGGACTCTGGGCCGGCCAGTTCAGCTGGGGAGTTGACTGTGGGTGATGTAGGAACAGTCAGCATAGTAAAAATTGTGTGTCTCTTTCTCCTCACGTCGAAAAACTAAAAGTCAAAAAAAGTTAATAAACATTTCATACCTGAACTAAAGAAAGTCGTCAGTGTTTCGGGATTTCTATGCACCGGAATATTTTGGCCATATGTTACAACTGCATGCGAGTAACAATACAGGAATACTTAACACTTGTATCTGGTTATGGTTAACGGAATCAGAATGGGCAACACCTGTGGATTCAATAAAGGACATAGTTCGAAGTTCCGTGTAGGTTCCCGAGTTTGACAAGATGAATACAAGATGAAGACAATAGTCTGAAAACTCTTAATGATAAAAATCATCAAGCTTCATCCCAGAAATTCAGACAACTAATATTGCTTCTATTTTAATAGAAAAATTATTATCATTATTTTTGCATTTAATCATATGTTTCTGACTCAGCAGGCATTCATATTTCACTCTACTTATTGTACTGAGCACTCTTACATCTAGTTTAAGGAATTCTGTCTGTGTTTTTTTTCTTTTGGCTATATATGCATTATTGGTTGATTATTTTCTAGCAGTACATATGCTTTTAGTGTTTTCTTTTGTATCGAATTTTTTCCCGGATACCAGGTTGTGTAACATTTTTTCTTTGCAAATTCATCTATCTGAGTTCTTTCACACCATCAGAATTATAGAATAGTTTATATCAAAAAAATTAATTACTTAATATATATTTTTTAAAGTCAATAACTATGGTTGAGGTGACCCGAAGGATCCCTTTTCAATAGCTATTACACAGAGGTGTTGGGAAGGGTGCTACTCCTTTCCCTAAATTGCTCCACTTTAAATTTGATACATACATACATACATACATACCTTATACTGTGAGTGTTAAGCAAGGAGGTATCAAGTACCATTTTTTTGAGTCTTTGGTATGACTCAAGCTGGGAATGAACCCTGGTCGCCTGGGTCATTGGCAAACACTATATATATATATATAATTATTAAATCAGGCTGATTGCCTGGAGTTCCTTGACTCTTTCTCACCATTCATCCGTATTATCCATTCCTCCTTGTCAGTCCAGATATATATATATATATATATATATTTGGTCTGCACGAGAGTTTTGATATATTTTTAATCTGAAATCAATTATATATACTTTATCGGATATTCTTATTCTCCTTGGATTATTACTTTTTTATCTAATCCTTTGACTACTTTCCTCGGATTATATATATATATATATATATATATATATATATATATTTATAAAGAGAACGAGAAGCTATTTCTGGGGAGTTTTGTAACACAGGCACATCTGTTCAAAAAATATCTTTGTATAAATTTTTATATATATATATACATACACATATATGTATATGTATGTATGTGTATATATATATATATATATATATATATATATATATATATATATATAAATTTATACAAAGATATTGTTTGTACAGATGTGTCTGTGTTACAAAACTCTTTATAAAGGAGTCTTGCAACAACAACAATTTCCCTGCTGTAATCACATCATGTGAGCAGTTTCCACTTGAAAAATTAGTGCGCACCACCCACACATGTCTCCAAAGTTGGTGACTTCATCTACAATGGATGCAGTTTCACTACACACAAGCTATATGGTATGTGCATTGTCAATTTGCACGATATTGATATATCGGATTACAACAAAATTTCATCTCTTAAGTGCAATGCGTCTTCATTTAATGTCGCAGGAAGTTTTAGCAAATAATTTTTTTATTGTTAGTCCAAAATGCCCACCCATGAAAAATTTGGTTCATTTTGTGGTTATTCACCCAAATGATTCTATTGAAATATAATATTCAAATTCACCATCCAGATATGAGTAAGTTTCACAGACACACGCACAGTGGGGTGTGCAAGTGAAGTAAGTCATAGAGAAGGCTGTTAGTGTTTGAAAGTTTAAGCCCTGTTCTATATCTTACAATTGTGGTTTTGTGTCAGACACACACACACATGTATATACATGCAATATATATATATATATATATATATATATATATATATATATATATATATATGTATATATTCTAATGAGGAGGTAGAAATTATTTGAAAAGCATTTGACTTTAACATTGGCATATATTAATACGAGGGGCATACGATAAGTTTCCAGATTTTTTTTGTATGGGAACTTTTATTGATAGTACACACATGAAACTCTAGTCCCCTTCAGAGTAATCTCCTCCAGTTGCAATGCACTTATTGTACTGTTCCAGCAACTTCTGGAAGGCTCCATGGAAGTCCTCTTGTGTGAGCGTGTCAATGACCTTCATCACAGCCTCTTTCATCTCCTCAATTGTCTCATAACAACAGCCTCTGAGCTTAGGGAATAACCAAAAGTCACAGGGAGCAAGGTCTGGACTATAGGGAGGCTGAGGAACTGTCTTGATGCCCATCTTGGTCAAATAGTCTGTGACAAGGATGGAGTTGTGGACTAGGGTATTGTCCTGGTGGAAATGCCATTGACCTGATTTGAAAAGTGCTGGCCTCTTCCAACGGAATCTCTTGCTGAACTCCCTTAAAACCTCAATATAGTAACCCTAACCCTAACCCTTTGGCCAATCAACTCTGGTGTATTGATTGCTTTACTCCCTCCACACTTCTCATCATCCCTTACAGACTCCCTGGCTTCCTTGAATCTCTTATGCCACTCAAAAACTGATGCTCGGTTCATGCAAGATGCTCCCATAGCAGTCTGAAGCATTCCATATGTTTCTGTGGTATTTTTTCCAAATTTAAAACAGGATTTTATTGCATATCGTTCTTCTAATTTGTCCTTATGTCCTGATTGCATTTTTGAAATTCACCAGCTGTGACAATCAGGCTTTAGTAGGGTGTATTCCAATTGCTGTTGTAGCTGTTCATTTGAAGCTGAAATCATAAAACTTGGTCAGTCATCTCATAAGATGTATAGCAATAACATACTGAATTTTCAAGAGTCTATGACAATTTTAGATGCCTGTCCAAAAAAAAAGTCTGGAAACTTATTGAATGCTGCACATACCCTTCCACTAAAAGATCTCTAACCAATCAACCACTTTACCAAATTGAACAATAAAATAATTAATATGATTGATTACAAAATAGAATAATTACTCTAATTAATTATCACCCTAATTATTTTACTATTTGAACTCTAGTTGCCTTGTCCATTTTCTAGAATGATAACTGTTACACCACAAAAAATTCACATTATATCCTAAATTGATATCATGAATAAAGTATAAAGAGGAAAACTATAATTTTTTGTGTATATAGGATGAATATTGAATGATAAATATTACTATTCATTTATTTTCAGAAAAACTTCAGTTGCTCACAATTCACACCATGAATTCTTATTGTAGTAGAAACTCTACAATTTTGATAAATAGTGAAGACATCAGAACATTGTTTAGAAATTATAATCAAGGTTATTAAACCCCCCAAATCAGGCAGTGATGTAATTTCTAAATGCTTTACTATCCCAAAATCAACTGTTTAAAACTAAAAAGAATGAAGACTGTTACAAATAAACCTGAATATGGTAGTAAGAAAATCAGAATGAAACTTTTTAAGAACTGAGGATAATAATTAAAATATTTCAGCTAAAAATCTCAGAAATAACTTAAAAGCCGTAGGAGAGAAAGTAAAAAATACTCGTTGTCTAAATTTCTGAGACGAAGCTTGGTGATTTTCATCATTAAGGGTTTTCGGACTAATATCTTCATCTTTATTGTTATTTCCACAACGTTTCAGCCGATATGTCCTCTGGCCTTCTTCAGGTGTTTGTCAAACTCGGGAACCAACACTTATAACCATTACGCCTTGTGTCCTGCTGGTTCCCTAAGCTTCTAAGGAGACAATCATCTGAAGGTTTCAGGGTTCAATCCTGACTGCAGGGGAATAACAATACAGGAATACTTAACACTTGTACTCGGTTATGGCTAACAGAATCAGAAGAGGCGACCCCTATGGATTCAATATAGGACGTAGTTCGAAGTTCTGTGAAAGTTCCCAAGTTCGACAAACACTTGAACTAGGCCAGAGGACATATCAGCCGAAACGTTGTGGAAATAACAATAAAGATGAAGACAATAGTCTGAAAACCCTTAATGATAAAAAATACTATTGTTAAAGTCATGCACAAAGGCCAGTTATTTGAAATTTCATCTCGCATTTGCAAATGTACATATTGATAAATCTGTTTCATTCTGGAAGAGTATATGATGGAAGAGGTCTTGGTGTATCATTATCATCATCAAGGCATGCCAACAACATGGATTCCTTTAACTCTCTTTTACTGTTCATCCCTATCAGCCATCACTCTTGGCAAGTCATCTAGAGTGCATGCAGTGTCTCCACAAAGCTTATGAATGTAGATTTTTGCCAGTCGGTCAACAGCAGTGTGTCCATATGTAAGAATCCATCGAAGAATATCAATTAGGGGTTCATCCTTACTTCTCCAGCATGTTTAATTCATCTTGGATAGGAGGAAAGTGGCAGTACAGCTGCTGTTTCAAGGGGTGTGACTTCCAGGATTTGTTAAAAAAATCTCCAACATATTTTTGTTCTTCCCATCTAGCTTTTTCTCCAAATGTTTTGCTTCAAGTGGTGGAACTATACAGTAATACTGACATGGCTACAGCTTGGAAGAATTCCCATTTGCTTGGTGATGAGATGAGCTTAGGCTTTCATTTCAAAGAATGCTATCTCTAAGCAAAACATGAAGGAAGGAGTACCATGCTTTTGGATGTTTCTCTGTGAAAAGAACAGAAAACTTAGTAAAAGAAAATGGTATATTGGGAAAAAATGGCCCATTGGCCTAATGAGTAGAGTGTTTGCCAATGGTTCGGGAGATCAGGGTTCAATCCCAGGTCGAGTCATACCAAAGACTCAAAAAATGGTACTTGATACCGCCTTGCTTAACACTCAGCATTATAAGGTAAGGATCAAGGGTAAAGTGGTGTAATCCAGCGAATGGAGTAATGTCTTCCCCTACACTTCTGTGTGGTACCTATCGAAAAGGGACCCTTTGGTTCACCCTTAACTGAGGTCACCAACTTTACTTTATATTGAAAGAAGATGATTATTGGGAAATATAGGATTAGAATATCAACTTGAAACTAAGTCATGGTTGGTGCTTTATGCAAGACAATGAAACTAAGTCATGGTTGGTGCTTTATGCAAGAAAATGATCCAAAACTAAATTAGCCCAGAAGAATCTTCAAGAGAAGAACATAAATGATTCAACTTGGCCTCAAAAATTCCCAACCTGAATCCAATTGAGAACCTATGCAATGAATTAATAAAAATACTACAACTAGAGTCTTGCTTAGAACAGGCTTATAAGCATGCTGATTTCATATAATCTTTTTTCTAAAGGCCAGTTATTTGAAATTCCATCTCGCATTTGCAAATGTACATATTGATAAAACTGTTTCATTCTTGGAGAATATGGTATTGTCAGATAAGACAAAACTAGAAATTTTATGGCAGAATAAGAAGAAATTTGGTGATGTCAGTATGAGAAATTTGTTTGGAATCAAAGTGAGGCTTTTAATCTAAAGAATACTGTCCATAAAAGCAAACATGGTGAAGTAATTATCTATTCTAGAAGTGTTTCTCTTCAAAGGGAACAGAAAGTTTAATAAAAGTTAACACGAAATAATGAATGTCAACATGAAGGTGTTAGAAATTGAAATCTAAATTTTGGTTGGAGTTTTATGCATGACTGTAATCCTCAATATAATTCTAAATTCAGAAAGAAGAAAATAAATGATGCACTATGACCTTCCTAGAGTCCCAACTGGAATCCAATTGAAAAATTATGCAATGAATTGATAAAAAACGTGTCAGAGAAAAAAGTGGTAATTCTGCGCTTGAAAATTATGCACATGAAAAGTAGCAAAATATCACTGCAGATGTTGGTTTCAATTTAGTAAAAAAGAAAAAAAAATTAGAAAGATGTTAGAGCTAAGGAAACATACCATTGACTATCAATTTTCTCATACCATTTATTTTGGACTTTTGTTTACAATTATTTAAAATTAAATATTTAAAATTTCTGTTTATATTTTTACTAACCTCATACACAAAACTACATCTGTTTTATAAGATATGTTTATTACTCATTTCTTTTGGCAATTAGTTTCAATAAAGTAAGAAAAATCAGAGCATGCCATTAATTTTAGCCATAATTGTATGTTTTATTACTAGAACCTTTCATCACCTACTCATAAATTACCATCTCAAAGATAAGTGCCTTAAAAAAATTGAACAATGCTTACGTCTTAAAGGAAATTTGATCTAAATGTATCCACACACAAACACACACACACACACACACACACACACACAAACTCACACACATACACAAACTCACACACATACACAAACACACACACACTCACTGGCAAAAATAATGGAATCACCCCCCACTTAGAGGCTATTCACGTGTTTTTCTTTTAAGTAGCTGTAAATAAACTAATAACAAATAAGACACAAAACTTTTTCCTTAATAACTAAACATTCTGGATTCATAAAAAATTTCTTAAACAAACTAGAATAAATCATCTAAATTAATTGTATAATTTTTTTTTTAAAGCTATGCAAAGGAAAATATGGAATAACCAATCGTCAGGAAAAAATCATCAAATTCATTGCCAAAAAAAATTAGTATAAATACTTACTTGTTCCTCCTCAAGTTTTTACAATACCAATCTAAAACAATATTCTTTATCAAAGTGATTTTGACTTTTCCAAACAGCAGTTTATAGATCTTTTTGGTGGATGTAGACATATCACATACCATTTAAAATTTAAAAAAATAAAAAATATATTCAAAATATTGATTATTTTCTTCAGTTTAATGATATAACCACTAAACCAAAATTTATTAATACTGACCTATTCCTTCAAAAAATAGACACTAAAATAGCACAATAGAAGTGATCACTTTTAATGAAGTTAGCTAAAACTAAACACTCCTAATGCCATCTAATCAGAAAAACAGAACTTTTTGCCAACTCAATACAAATCAGAGAAACTGTAAAATTATCGAATGAATCAGAAAAAAAGAACCAATAAAAATAGTTTAAGATTTTGATTGCTCACTATTTGTATAACTTTACTGTAAGATTCTCATAAAAGGCACAAACCCTAAATTTTCTGCAAATGTGCCAATTCCTTAATGTTTTGTATAAAAAGAAAGGAGAGAGAGAGAGAGAGAGAGAGAGAGAGAGAGAGAGAGAGAGAGAGATCCTGAGTAAGTCTCTTTTGTTTTAATAAGAATGTGTAGACAAACAGAAATCCTCAGAATAGATCAATGTCATTTTTAGAAATGGAAGAAAATGTAAAGTGACTGAAAATGATAATTTTTTTTTAACTCAATCAAAATGATAATTGTTGTACTCCCTACATAATGGACTCGCCCTCCTCCATAAATATACGTCGACGAGAGCGCCTGATGGAGTGCACTAATCAGCGTGACACAATCATGTGTGATACCATTTGCATAGTGGATGGATAGTCACTAGCCCACTGGACTCTCAGCTTCCTATCAACTAACGACTGTTTAAACAGGTTCACTTGTATCTTGCTTCCGTTACTTGAATATATATGTTTTTCTATCAAACCTTTTTTGTGTTCCTCGTATCTTTCTTTTGTCAGCATCACAACAATAATAAAATTTGATATTTGCCTTATTTCTTTTTTTTCTTCTTCTTTAGGAAAAAGAATACAAACTTGCTGATCTGAGCAGCCCTGTTGGTGAAAGAGGATGTACTGATATAGTCTGTCTGATTATTTTTATTGTATTCTGGATTGGAATGGTAAGTACATGATATATCTTAGAAATATATACATTTATTATGATCTAGAGGTGTGTTATATATATATATATATACACACATATAATTAAAAGATGATTTTGTAATCTAATGGCTCCAACCACATTTGCCACTCTGAATGGTGGATATGTCAAATATTTTTGGATACATAATTGACAAATGACAAGCCAGAGGTCACATTTGCTAAAGCAAAGTCTGAGAAATATGTTGGCATTTGTTCATTGGCTAGAGGCAGTTATATGAGACTTTGAGAGATACAAATTTTAGTCAGTTATGACCAAATCTTGAAGAGTGACATCAAGTAGTTTGATTATTAAGTGAACCTGATCACCCTAAACTAATTATGATGGATATGTAATCAGGAAATGCAAAAGGCTTAAATGGTGCTAAATGCGACAATTGATATATATTTTAATCATGTTTTATTAAAAATCACAAATAAGCTTTTCTTTAATATTTTTTATTGATATTTTTGTTGTTTTATTAGATTTTTAAATTCTGGCGCATTTTATATAAAAAATGTCTAACAATTTCTGCCCAGGTGGTTTCTGCTATCACTACATCACAAAATGCTATAGAAAAGTTACAATTTTTCAAAATCTTTCCTACTCTCTGGCCAGAAAATATCTCGGATATTAAAAACAAGTTCCACTAAGTTTTAAAGAAATTATACTTTTGAAAATTACCAATGATGGTTCAAAAATGCTGGAGGAGAAAATTTTGAACAATTTTTATATAAGATTTGGTACTAAGTTAATAAATCTTTTAAAATGACTATTAATAAAAATGGCTATAAAAAAAACTGTTAATAAAAACTTTCTTTGTGGTTTTTAAGGAAATAAAATATGCTTAAGAGAAAGACTGCTGCCTAGATCATTAAATAAGTTTCTAGACTTTTTTTTGTATGGGAACTTTTATTGATAGTACACACATGAAACTCTAGTCCCATTCAAAGTAATCTCCTCCAGTTGCAATGCACTTGTTGTATCATTCCAACAACTTCTGGAAGGCTCCGTGGAAGTCTTCTTGTGTGAGCATGTGAATGACCTTCATCACAGCCTCTTTCATCTCCTCAATTGTCTCATAATGACAGCCTCTGAGCTTAGGGAATAACCAAAAGTCACAGGGAGCAAGATCTGGACTATAGGGAGGCTGAGGAACTGTCTTGATGCCTATCTTGGTCAAATAGTCTGTGACAAGGATGGAGTTGTGGACTGGTGTATTGTCCTGGTGGAAATGCCTCTGGCCCGATTTGAAAAATGCCGGCCTCTTCCCAAGGAATCCCTTCCTGAACTCCCTTAAAACCTCAACATAGTAACCCTAACCCTAACTCTTTGGCCAATCAACTCTGGTGTATTGATTTCCTAACTCCTCCCACACTTCTCATCATCCCTTACAGACTCCCTGCCTTCCTTGAATCTCTTATGCCACTCAAAAACTGATGCCCAATTCATGCAAGATGCTCCCAAAGCAGTCCGAAGCATTCCCTACGTTTCTGTGGCAGCACTTTTTCCAAGTTTAAAACAGAATTTTATTGCATATCGTTCTTCTAAAGTGTCCTCATGTCCAGATTGCATTTTTCACCAGCTGTGACTATCAGGTTTTAGTAGGGTGTATTCCAATTGCTGTTGTAGCTGTTCATTTGAACCTGAAATCATAAAAATTAGTCAGTCATGTATAGCAATAACATACTGAATTTTCAAGAGTCTACGACAATTTTAAATACCTGTACAAAAAAAGTCTGGAAACTTATTGAATGCACCACATATATTTTATATATATATATATATATATTACAACTGTGTATGGTTGTCACTATCTCACTTGGTGGGTTTGTGGCAGACTGAGTGCGGTATAATTTGGAGAGTGCTCAGTATCTGTGATAGAACTATTATATAATAATAAATGTATATATATTAGTTTTTAAGTATATTCAATAACATGGATGCTTATCTGCAACCGTTGGTTTCATGCTGTCTTATTATAACAATCATCAGGTAGAAAAAAAAAGAATATTTACATTAGGATTGTGTATAACTCTTTTTGTGTGTGTGTGAATTATATTTGTGTATTATTGTGTGTGGTCATATATGTGATTGTTAGTGTGTGTGTGTTTGATGATGCATTCACCACACAGTAGATTTGAGGTTGTCTCCTAAATATATGTGTAGCAATGTGTAACAGAAGTCACAAGACCGACAGATGTTTGGCCAAATAAAAAATTTTTTTGTTTGTAGTGATGATTTTAACTAAGGAACAAATTATCATCATCATTGCATTATGAAGAAAATGAATTTTTGGATTTAACATCAAAGTATAATAGACAAAAATAGATGCTGGATCTAAAATGCAAGAATAATACCTAAGGTGGGAATATCATGGTGTTAAGAGACATGGTATATTGTTATATACTATGGTGTATTATGCAATTCTAGTATTTATACGTTGGAATATGTTCTGTGTTAAATTGCAATAAGGATTTGTATTTGCTGTCTCACATTTTGACCTATATACATAATCCATCTCCACCATTCACATACCAATACCACCTCTATAACTAAAAAAAACCCAAACTCCTTCACGAATAACCCCACAACACACCTGACACTCCATAATTACCATTTTGCTTCATTGAACCTTTATATCCATCTCCAAGCGCCCTTCACCACCCGTTGATATAATGTTAGCCATGATTTCATGATTATTAGAAATACATCTTAATACAGAATTTTTACCATATTCCTTACATACATACCATCATAGATTACAATAACATATATTTAATATAACATTAACACAACATAGACAGCTAATACAAATCCTTATTGCAATAGATGTTTGTTTTCATGTTGGTTGTTGGCATTTAGATAATATTCCTGATTTTTTGTTTAGCAGAGTACTTTGTAATGGGTGAGTGATAATTTTAACTTAGGCCCATCTAGTATGGAACCATAGGAGGTAAATACATTGGCAGGAAGATTGTGCTATGCCAAACATCTATATAGAAGACTGCCTGTCTTTAAATACAGCATTTAATTTTCTCTCTTTTATCTGGATAGGAACACTGAAAATATCCCGCAATCTCAGCCACTATAAAGGCTTTACTTAATCTAATTTTAATTAACCTCGTGATAACGTTTAACTTGTTTTTAACATATTTTGCCATGCAATTTTTTCTTTTGTTTAACAGATCTTTATATCCGCCTTTTCATTCACCTATGGAGATGGCGAACGTCTTGTTTTTGGCTATGATAGTTTTGGTAATACCTGTGGTAAACGCAATGACCCAATCAAAAACGTCTCAAATTCAGGAATGGATATGCGAGAAAAGACGTAAGTTGCTTGGTCTCCTGTTTTGTTTTGGGTTTTTTTTCTTAGTTGGGGATGAATACTTTTTCCACAATAAGACCTCCATCTGGCCTTATGCTTGACTTAACTTTTGCCTTTATAAATTAGTGTTTGCCTGTGGTCTGGGAGACCGGGGTTCAATCCCAGGTTGAGTCATACTAAAACCTCGAAAAAATGGTACTTGATGCTGCCTTGCTTAACATTCAGCATTAAAAGGCATGGATCAAGGGTAAAGTGGAGCTATCTTGGTGTAGTAGCTATTGAAAAGGGAGCCTTCTGATCGCCCTCAACTACGGTCACTAACTTATAAGATTGATTATTTCACAGTAAATTGATATATTTCTATAGTCAATTGTTTCACTGATTTTAATTGCAATCAATTAATCATTCACTGATCATTATTAATCACACTGTTCTATCAGTAACACTTGCATTACCTCTAGACCATTGACAATTCCTTTCTTCGTGATTTTCAGTACATTTGCATTACACATGTAAGAGCCCTACTATCAGTAATACTTGTCTTCATTCTTGCTGATACTTAATGCTGATCTTCCTGTTGAATATTTAGCAACAGGTTGTGTAAATAACCTGAGGTTCATGTGTCAGACTAAGTAAAGCTTTATGTATAATAACTTAATAACTCAACTGGTCACAGAAAACCAGAGAAAAAAAACTGATAACTAGATAATGATACTATGAATTTATATGGCTAGGTGAAAATTTTTTAAATTTATATGGTCAGGAGAAAACTGAAAAAATCTATGTGGTCAGGTAAAAATGTTACTATTTTGAAAATTAAAAAAATTTTGAATAAAAAAAAATAGAAATTTTTTTTTTATTCTATTCATTTTGATTCTTGGAAATTCCTTTGAACTAATTGTTGAATTTGATATCCCTCTTATAAAATAGATTACAAATAGAAAATTATTTATTTTTTTTAAATGGTAACTTTTGTGACATCCTATATAAATAACGGGAAATGTTCACAGCATAATACTTATCCTCATAGGAAGTGGACCCAGCTACCCGAGTTCAAATCCTGAACGAGCTTGTTTGTATTTCACATACTCCTGTGAAGAGTATTAATTTAACTATTCCCTCTTCAGCTATGAGTAAATAGTAGGGCAGATTGGGCTCTTTAACCTTGATATAACAACTAGTCTTCAAGAAAGAAAACACTGAATTAATGGAGAGGGATGGGCTCCACTAGGAGTATTTCTGCCCTAGACACACTACTTGGGTTGCACCCCATGTTTAAGTCAGGTTATATGATAAGTCTCTTAGTCTCTATAAGAATAAAAAAAAAATTTTCATAAAATCCTCTTTTGAATTTAAGTTTTAAATTGATAAAACTGCGATGAATATATTTTATTGATAGTTTTTACTTGAATTTTATGTGAGCAAGTTTTATGCATGGTTTATTTTTTTTGTTTTGTTTTTGTTTTGTTTTGTTTTGTTTTGTTTTTTTTTGTTTTTTTTTTTTTGTTTTGTTTTTTATTAAAAAAAGATTTAAGTGTATTTAAAAGTCTGGTCTTTATCCTTGAAAATTGCTTGTTACAATGAAAAACATCTTAATCCATTATTTTATTATTTGTTCCATGTGAACACTTTACATGGCTGCAATTCCTGAATGCTAAAAAATACTTTGAAGTACAGACCATTGCAAAAGCAAAAAGTTAATTTTAAAAGTCAAACATACAACAATTGTGTCTATATGAAATGGGTGGAGATAAGGGATTTTCCCAACTTCCCACCAAGTCAGAATTACCATGAAGTCATTTCATAATTAGTCGAAAGGTGAAGGGAGGAGATGGGTGTTAATGTTTAGAGATAATATAATCAGTCTCAAAGGAACCTAAATTCTATAATATGAAAATAATGACATTGAATACAGCAGACACAAATGATTTAAACATGTTGGCAATTGCGCAAATACTGAAGCTAAGGGAGATAACTTGAGATGTCTTCAAAAGAATTTGATTATTTCTTTATAATAAATTGGTTGGTTGATTGGTCTGTCAGTCAGCCAGTCGGTTTTATGGCATACCAATCTTTGATTATTCAATCCTGGAGTCAGCCTTTTTCTTTTTTTTGCAATTATGTTGATTCTAGTATTCCTCGGTAGTACTAATAATTTGTACACAATTTTCAACTAATAATAATAATAATAATAATAATCATTTGTAAACAATTATAGCTGTAACTATCTTATATACTCAAGTAATACACAACCCCTAATTATTTGCCACAAAAAGATGCTTTCATCATATATTAAGTGTAATGAATGATCATAAGTTTCTACTTGTTCAAAAACATATCTTGGGTAATAAACAACCCCTTGTTTTTAAGGTAAAAAATTGGTTTTAAAAAGTCATTCATTACACAAATTTATATGGTATTTTTATTCTCTGAAACCTGAATCTTTTGGATGATTTCTACATTTCTTTCATCTGGATTTATGTTGCCTTGTTCATAAACAAGAATAACTTTTTTTTTCTAATTATACATTATACCTTGTCTGTTCTCTTTTAAACAATATAAAAAAGTTTCTGCCCAAATATATATATATATATATTCTCAAACATATCTTATGATTTGCTCTGTAGTTAAAATTATATTTCCAGATTTCCTATAACACAATATTATATTATATTAAGCTTGCCTCAGTTGCATTTTGATCCTTTTTAAGATGTTTCTTTTCTTTTTACCATATATGTATTGGTCTGTATTTGGGAAGGCTTTTTTGCTTGGGTGATATAGGCAGTAGTGATTTGGCTCCAGAACTGAAATAGACAAAAAAACTCTGTCATACAAAAAAAAAAGGGACACAGAAATACTAGAAACAAATAATAAGTGATTTATTTATTCGTTATATGTTATGGTAGAGAGAGAGAGAGTTCTTAGTTTTGATATGATTTTGGTGTTGGAAACAACTTCTTTTAAAAATTCTTTGGTGGTATAGGTGTTTGTAGGTGACGAAAAGGAAATGACTCACTCAAATATTTTCTTATTCTTTCTTTTGGTGGAGTTGGATTGTCATGCTTCTAAATGCCTTGTCTTCTATTAGTCGGATAAGCTCTTTTCTTCTGACTGTGCTTTGTCTTCTCTCTATTTCTTCTCATTCTCTTCAAACTATCAGTTCTCTTTTTATATCCCTAGAAATCTAAGATGTAGCTGAAGTCAAATTTTCTTTTCTCTAATTCTATTTGTTGATTACTATCCCTAAGAAATCAGAGGTGTATCCATCAACTGTAGAATTTTTTAATGAGAGTCTGGCATCAGTTTGTCTGACTTGGGCCTTTTGTTTTTAGAATTTAAGAATTGTATTTTTTTACTGAATGGGCATTTTTAGAAAAAGATTATTTTATCTGTTTTTAGATAAAACTATTACTTAAGACCATTACAGTTTTTTTTAGCCATTTTTAATAAATAAATGTCTTTTTAATATTTGTAATTAATTTTCCATAATCCAGACTCGTAATTAGGTCCATATTTATGCTTTAAGAGGCTTTATAGACAAAGAGAATTTGGAACCCCTTCGTTATGTATGTTTCTCCTTCCATGTGTATATAAATAAAAAATATTTTTATTGATGATTCTTTTTTGGTGTAAAATGACAAATAAAATTCAGCAAAGTAGACAAAAATTTGCAGAAATAAAAAAGCTTTATCAAAAATAATGCATATAAAAATGATGTATCAAAATCTAATTCGGGCCCGATCAAATTTAAAAGACCCACTCTTACTAGAGGGGCCCAAATACTCTTAATTGTTTGAAATTAATTCAAAGGAACCCCTTTGAATCTGAAAATAAATCTCTTCTGTTCTTATGTCTTTATTATTTTATCTTTTTATTTTTTTAGTTTTATCAGAGGCCCAATATTAGAGGATCCCTGGTGGCCTCTCTCATAATGGGATCCCTGGGCTACAGTCCATACTAGTCTGTAAATGTAAATTCATCACTGCCTGTATTTGTGAATGTCTTTTCAGCCATGTTTTCTTCATGAACATTGAAAACCCTGCTAAGTCAATGGTAATCTGTGTGAAAGAATGTCCAGATGTGAAAATGACCACACAGCAAGAATACCAAGAGTATGCTAAGAAGACTGGAATTCACCTTTGCAGCTATGAAGTGCAACCTGCTGACTACAATATCACTGTGTCAGGATCAAGAGGCCCCTGCCCTAAGGTTGTGTACAAAAGGTAAGGTTTTGTTACCTATGTATTTACTTAGAAATATATTTCTCTTTTTGTTATTATATCAAATTGTTTATCAAAAAAACTGGCAACTTCAAAAGTTCTATTTTTATGCCTACAAAAGAGATTTAGTTTTTAAACAATTCTTTTAAAATATCATATAACATCCAATGAATTAGGTATTAAAAATAGGTGACCAACACAGAAGGCACACACTGTACAACTAGGTATCAGTATTATTTACATGAACCGTAGTTCATGAATATATATATATATATATATACATATATAATTTTTTCACAAAAAAACAACAGTCACATTAAGATAATAAATTTATTTCCATCCTATTTAGAGCATTGATTTATATCAATGCTTTTAATCGGATGGAAATAAATTTATTATCTTCATGTGACTGATTGTTGGTTCTTTTGAAGAGAAAATTATTTGCTCTCTGGATTTTATTTACATTGAGCTCTTAACCAGGATTATTTAAATTTGATATTCTATTTTTGAATATTTTATTGGTCCCGATTGGAATTATTCCCTATTCTGGATTTACTGGATTGAATAATATCTTATATATATATATATAGAGAGAGAGAAATTAATAAACAAGGTAATCCAAGAAGAGGAATTTAATGAGAAAGAAAGTCAACACTATAACATTTCGGTTCTAATGAACCATCATCAAGACTTGGAAGGATGATATCTAGTGATATTAAATCAACGATGGATGTTTAATAAAATGAAAAAATAATGAGTAAATGCTATATATACAGAGAAAGAGGTAACCATTTAATCAATAAATCAGTGTTGTGTTTAAAAATATGTCACTTGACTGTTTAGGAATATTTTGTAGAATTTATTTGTTCTGTTTGTTCACTAAGAAAGATTTTGAATCAGAAGGAGAAAGGAGAATGGTGAAGAAAGAAGAAGCAAGGAAGAAAAAAGAAAAGAAATAGAAGATGCAGTGAGCTGGAAATGAGTATGTAAGGATAATGGGGAAATTGTGATATGTGTGGAAAATAATTAATATGTAGTCAATAATATATATATATATATAAGGGTTGATCAATAAGTCCACCACTTGACATGTATAAATTTGCTCAACCCCTCCACCACAAGGTGAATTTTTTAAAATAAGTTCATCTAGTTTAAATTCCGAGTTTCTATTTTTTGGCAGTTATGTTTAATTTTCCCTGTCTAATGTTTACTTACTTGTACTTGTATCGGCTTTCACTTTGATCGAGTTGAACTGGCTTCTTCTTCCCGAGCCAGTACAGCATCTTAATATTGCTTTTTATGTTGCTCATTGAAGAAGATATTTTGGGATTTGATTGAGGGAAGAGTCCCAAGTCCTACCTGGAAAAATGCCCTGTTTGCTGCAGATTTTCCACACGCATTGACAGAACGACCCAAGGCTGCCAGTTGCCAGAACAGACACCTCCTGGAATTTCACCAGAGCCCTTTTAGCTGGGTTGCGGCCCTAATACCGCTGGGTGTCAGACCAATCTGCCTTGGGTGGTCCTACCAGGAACCGAAGTTCCCGACAGCATAGCTCAGGCACTACCCATTGCCACCGCCCTGCCACATTGAGGATGGGTTGGACTTTAGGGTCGGACTGTCTAATGTTTAGTGTATGGTGATAGGGATGAAGATAATTCTGGAAAGTATATTTGTTATATAAAATAAATACTTTTTTGTCATTAGTCTGATAGAATATTGAACCCTTTCTTAGTTTTCATTGACTCCTGTCTCCAATTGGTTTAATTAGGAGCAGGAGTTGTTCAGATCAATCATTTGTTTCTTTAGAAGGATCTCACTCTAGACGACTCCCACCAAATCCCACCATATAGAAAGCAGCACCTTTTCTGGAATGAAGACTGGCCTTTGGTGTGGTTAGTGATGGTTGATTTTGTTTGCCTCACAATTTTTTGCATTTCACATTATTGTAATATATCCACTTTTCATCACTCTTCACAAGTTATTTTCCAAACAGAACTTTTTTTTTTTTGCATATGAATCATAAATCACATGTGCAAAATACTGTTTTTTTGTTTTGTTTTTTGCTTATATGAAAGCCACAAATGAAAGCAATTAATATAACCAAATCATTTGTTGATTTTGATAGTTTGAATATTTCAGCTCTTTCTTTTAATATACAATGTTGTTTGTTTTCAAGCAATGTCTTGATTTGATCACTATTGATCTCAACTTTTTCACTTACCTGTCAGCTTTCATTGAATTTGAAATTTCCTACAAAGAATTTTTGCAAGCCATTTTAATGGTCACTAACTGTTGTGGACCTGAAAAGGGTTACTAATGAAAACGCAAACATGGATATTAGATAACAGTTTACATTACACAAGAAAGATAGTTACATAGAAAAGGTAAGAAGTCTCGTACTGTTCGGATAACACCGATATTGATCTGCCCCTTTGGCAACGAAATCTCTCAGTACTAATAATAGTGAGAAGAGTCCATTATGGTGAGATGAGTAAGGCTCCCACAACACTAACCCAAGTCTAAAACAAGCAAAAGACCCTCATGTGTCATAATTTCCAGAAATAACTTTTCCCTACCGGGTCTGAATATCAGCTGTCCCCTATCTTAGTCAGTTGCAGTCCAGTTGTCAAAGAGGACAGACACAGCTCATAGTTTCTCCAGCCACCGAAAATAATTAATCTCAAATTCCACAATGATAATCAAGTTTTATTCTTAAAGGAAATCAGCACTGACATGTAAGTAAGCAATCAAAAAAATACTAAAAACATTTATGTACACTGTACATGTATAAAATTTAATACTGACACAAAAACATATTTCATAACTTATTGCTTATTGCCAGAAATAATGTATAAAAAGACAATGTTTGTTGCTATTCAACCTCCTGTTATTTGTTTTTATGTTTACTTGTTTTATTGATAATTCATTTTAAAATTAACCTTTTATCACAGCACCTGGTAGACTCCTCTGCTTTAATATTAAACTAAATTTTGTTACAGTAACTTATGTGAGTTTACTAAATTCACTCTACCTTCTTAATACCACTTTTACACACAGTTGATTATTTATTGTACCTTCTCTAAAAAAATGCACACAGACCTTTTTTTTTTGTTAATTGACCGTAAAGCGTGTTCAGTTTTATTTGCAATATAAAAATCATCAAAGAAAACAAGTCCTGATTTGGAAATTATTTTGGGAATTGTTTGTTTGGATATTGATATGAAAGTTATAAAAATATAATTTGAAAAAAAATGATACTTTTCTATAAAGTTTATTAGAATAAATACTTCTAATACCATCTAATTACAGAAATTGTACGACCTTTTTGGTTATCCAATGTATATGTATGGTTTGGTTTGGTTTCTTTGTTTAATGCTATATCAACCTTCATGGATTATTTAATGCCAAAGCCATCCTTGTAGAAGGACAGTAGTAGCAGTAGTACAATTTAAACCCTTAACTGGTGGGTTCATACCTTTCCCAAGGGTATTAATTCAAAAGTGGACATAATAGTGTGACTAGAATTAATACTCACTTACTATGGTGTCACAGCTCAGCATGTTAGCCACTATACCATAAGGATTCTCCCAATACACACACGCACACACAAACACCCAAATGTGTGTGTGTGTGTGTGTGTGGTGATTCTAGGTCACCAATGTTACTCAGGTTTAAACTTTTAACATAATTTACTATATGTTTAATTTAAGAAGACTTTTAGCATCCAACTACATTTTTACTAAATACAATTCATCATATCCCTGTGCGTGTACAGGTTATTTCAATTGATACTTGACAACTGGCTATTCTAGAAAAAATAAATTAATATTTTCCTTTTTTCTGTTGTATTTTTTAAAACAAATGACTTTCAACCAAGTTAAATGCCACATTATTTTTTTTCTTTGTGTCACATTATTGTGAACACAGTCAGTCAAATTTATCTTAATCAACATCTCGAGACATAAAAATAAAACAAATCTAGAAAAGTTAGTGAGTTAAAATAATTATTTATGATTGTTTGAGTCAGGATATTGAGTCCAATCAAAGCCAAGGACAAAGGATTTGTTCTGAAAGAAAAAAAATTAGTTCTTTGAAATAGATAGACTTGAGAGAATAGGTCTTTGAGCTGAAACTGAAAAACCCTGATATATATATATATATATATATATATATATATATATATATATATATATATATATATATATATATAGTTTTTACAAAAGAAATAGTTTCAAAAATTTATTTTTTAGAAAAATATTTTATTTTCATTCTGTTGAAAAAGAATTTTGTGGACTTGAATTAAACAAAATTAATTCTATTATTGTAGTGCAATGACATTTTAAAACCTATTTTGGGAAACCACAACAAACTAACAACCCATTTACTATTGGTACAAGAAATTTGAAACAACCAGATTTTTGTGTTAAAAAAAACGTGATTTTTGTACAAAAATGATTGTTGTGTAAACAAAAACCAAGAAAGAGTTCCATCAACTATAATGATAATAATGGAAATTATGAGGATTCTTCAGATGTTAACAATCTTTCTTAAGACTGTAGAAAGGGAAGTATGTATTTCTTTTGTTTAAAAAATATGATTATTTCTTTTAAGTAGATAACTCATTGACTGAGTTGAGAGAGAAACTGCTGAATATCAACTCCTTTTTTTTCCTTTTTAGCATTTCACTCCTGAATCGATGTGTACCATCCAACCTGAGGGACATTCCCAAAGACATTGCTAAAAAGATTGTTGCCTACCTAAATGACACAGATATATTTGAGAAGATCCTTGGGGATTTATATCGCAGCTGGAGAGAAATAATCTTCTTGTGTCTTATTGCATTATGTAAGTATCAAATGAGAATTTTATGAATGAAAACTCCCAAATCAGTCCTTAGCCCTTTAAAACTTTGAATCTTGACAGACCAACAACCTCTCATCTATTAACCCTTACAGCCTGGAGCCCTTCCCCCCAAAAAACTATAGACTCCCTACTCTGGGTTCCTAGCTTAGAAATAGCTGAAAATTCAAATTATCATAATTTAATTGTTGCACTATAAAATGAGAATTACCTGACCAGAATTCATACCACCCAGGCATATGTACTTATGTGTTGTGATTCAAATACCAGCCTCTCAGGTTTTAAAGGTTAACTGTATATAACGAAAATTCTTACTGTATTTGTACATATATACATAACTCTAACCTATTAAAAAATAGCACATCATAGCAAGGTTTTCATTAGAGCAATACACTAAATGCTTTAATTTAAAGAATAAAGCAATTTTCTGTTCAATTTGCAACTGAATGATAATTTTGTTGATCATGCTTGAATGTCATTTTTTAAATTATTTACATTCTTAATAAATCCAAAATAACTATGAAATGCTGATTACAATCTTTCACTCCTTTCTAGATAGAAGTATCAATATCATCATGGACCACTGTTATAACAGAAACCCAACAAGTTCCCTAATCATCTAGTATATGCGTAATAAGACTTTTGTCTAATTGACAAGAACTTTTTTTTTTATTGGTTAAACTCAATAATGAACCTTTAAATTTTTAATGCATTTCTATGCATCCTCATTGATGCATTTAAATATTACATCTTAATAGCCTTATTCTATCTGTAACACTTACCCTCATACCTTACAACTGACATCCTTTTCTTGATTTTTCAATCTATTTCTATAGTAAAATTATTAACCATGTATTTAAGTTAAACATAATAGCTCTATTTATCAGTAATGCTTATCGACATTCTTGACCACTGATTGTCCTATTCTTTCTAAAATTCAATACATTTCTATGATAAGATCTTTATGATTTCATTTTATAGTCTGATTGATTTCAATTATTGTTTTTACTTTTATTGTATTATTCATTGCAATTTAATTATAATTTTTTTGACTGATACAGATTCTGACTTTAAATCTGAATCCTTTTGATTTGTATTTTTCAGGTATGTCTTTCATTCTGTTGCTTTTAATGAGGTTCCTTGCTGGTCTCATTGTTTATCTAATCCTGGCCCTTGTGTCTGTCGGAAGTATTGGTAAGTAAACAATAGTCATTTACTTGGTTTGTGAGAGACATAATTGCTAAAGTTTTTTAGGAACCCATTTTACTGCCCCTGGCAAAAGTTATGGAATTTGCACACTTAGGTTTTTTTCATCTAGTCATACAGTAGAGTTTTACAATCCTTTTCATTATTTCAGTTGACACTTCTTTTGTTAGTGTCATGTTTTGTTTCAATTAGGTATGCCTAGCCACTTGTTGAGGTCTGCAAGAACTGCTTATTAACTGCAGACAGATTTATATATTTTGACTTCTACTGATATTTGTTTTAGGAATGCAAATTACAAGATCATTTCATAATTTTTTCCTCAACATTGAATTATTAATTATTCCTTTATATTTTTCTTTGAATGTCATAGAAAAAGATTATACTGTTGAGAGACAAAAATGATTGTCTTCCTTGCCACATCACATGTCCATTGTTCATGTGAGAATTTAGACCCCCTAATAGTAATAATAATAATATGAGTAAAGTTGGTTTGAATTCAGAGTATTTTATCTCCTAAGATAGTTGTTTAACCAAGGGCTAAAGAACCTAGTCTGCCCTACTATTTATCCATAACTGGAGGGAAAAGAGATGGATTGATGCATTTCCCTACACAAAGTGACACCTAAACAACTTCATCCAGGATTTGAACTTAGTTCACTGGTTCTATTTCCTACAATGATAACAGTTATACTAAGCATACCTCCATTCTTCTGGTACAAATTGTCATGTACAAAATTGGCTTGCCCAGTCAGCTGGGGCTTTAGAATACACCGACTGCACCTCTGCAGAGGGGTAAAAGCCCCAACCCCAACGAGTGTCCTGGATATGACACTAAACAATCTGATAGTAAGGTTCCAGTTATGCTGGAGTTTTGGGGAATCCAGAGTACCTCTTTATTGCCATTGCTCGCAGGTCTACTCATGCCCAGAGTGGTAACACCTGATAGGGCCCTATCTATGGATTAAATCAGACCTAACCGATAAAATGAAACGCAGTTTCTTCCAGACAGCGGTCACATCGATACTGCTATATGGATGCACTACATGGACTCTAACAAAACGGCTGGAGAAGAAGCTAGATGGCAATTACACAAGAATACTGCGAGCAATCTTGAACAAGTCCTGGTGGCAACACCTCACAAGACACCAACTGTATGGCCACCTGCCTCCTATCACGAAAACTATTTAAGTTAGACAAACCAGACATGCAGGACACTGCTGGAAAAGCAGGGACGATGTACTCTTATGGACCCCCACACATGGCCGTGCAAAAGCAGGATGACCAGCACAAACGTACATTCAGCAACTATGTGAGGATACAGGATGTTGTCCAGAAGACCTGCCTGAGGCGATGAACGATAAAAGTGGCGAGAGAGGGTCAGGGATATCCGTGCTTCCAGCACGACTTGATGATGATGATGGATTAAATAGAACTAACTGCATACTTATGCTAAACTGAATTATTTAAATTATAACTTTGACTAAACTGAATTGCTTGAAATAGAAATGTTTTTGACAATTAAACCATACTTACATTTAAACTGTGTGCTTATGCTAAACTGAATTATTTGAAATGGAACTGTTTTTTGACATTGAAAGTGTACTTACACTAAACTGAATTGTTTAATATTGAATTGTTTTGACATTTAACTGTGTGTAAACAAAATCTGTACTTATACTAAACTGAATTAGCTGAATTAGAACTGATTGACTAAACTGAATAGCTTGAAATAGAAATGTTTTTCACAATTAAACTGTACTTACATTTAAACTATGTACTTATGCTAAACTGAATTGTTTAATATTGAATTGTTTTGACATTTAACTGTGTGTAAACAAAATCTGTACTTATACTAAACTGAATTAGCTGAATTAGAACTGCTTGACTAAACTGAATAGCTTGAAATAGAAATGTTTTTCACAATTAAACTGTACTTACATTTAAACTATGTACTTATGCTAAACTGAATTGTTTGAAATAGAACTATTTTCATAAAAATGGATTTGGCATTAAATAACCTACAAAGGTTGATATGCCATAAAACCCAACCAACCAACCAACTAAGTTGTCAAATGGACATCATTTTCATGTTTTCTTTATTGTCCATAAAATTTTCTTTTTTTGGTTTGTTTCACTTTTTTTATTTGTTATCTCAACTCAATGCATATTTCTCTTTCTCTGACGTAGAACTCAGCCGCCAGCCATTGTATCTCATCTACTCTGGCAATTTTCACCAAAATAAAATCACACGGCTCCCTTTGTTGAGCTGAAGGAACCACCACTATTCGCCACATTGTGAATTTTTTATCCGAACAGTGGTGTTCTAGTTTCCCTCAGAACAGTCCAATTGTGGGAGTTGATTAGACTGGGCTCCACGCCAAAAAGAATTCCTATCTATGAAGAAAATAGTTCTTGTCACAACCACAAGAACACAAAAAGAGACAAGCAACACTTTCGATTCTCATTTCATAAAACCTTTTTAAGGATATTGTCTTATCTCGCCACAAAAGAAATTACATATATGCGTAGCATACAAAAAAATGGTTACACAAGATTCACTCTTTCGGATGAAAGTGACAGAGAGGGGAAAGGCAGAATGAATTTGATCTATCTAGGCGGTCTAAGGGAGACAACTATGGATCTTTGGTACAGGTACATTAACTTAAAGGTTTATTTTTTTGGCTTTGTTGACAAAATTATCTGGATTCACAAAGATTCTATTTCTATCTCTTGGTTCTGATTGGACCAGCAAGATTCAACAAGTCATGTTCACAGCGTTCGATGTTTCTGTCTGACTGCTCAAAATGTCTGTCTTCCCTCTGGACTCTGCGGTTCTTTTCTGCCAAAAAATGTCTATCTCAGACCACCAAAAAATGTCTGTCTTTCTCTAACTGTGGCTTTGAACTGACACTCAATCTCTCTGCCGACTACTTATATGGAGTAGGGTGGAATATCGACAACTTTTGGCCCCTCCTATGAATAATAATATGTAAATCGCTTGGACTACCATGCATTTTCATATAATCTTTAAACTCTGCAGGTGACTGCTTTTGAAGTGGTACTAAAAATGAATTTGGATTCCCCACTGAGTTTTCTTCAGTCAGAGACCACTTGAGTCGGGCAAAACCTACTTATCTTGTCTCGGACCTTGGGTCTGGATTTCGTCCTCAGACCACTCAAAATCCCATTCACCATTTATCATAGGATTTAATCAACGAACCAATTCATCCACTACCCCGAACCATCACCTTACTTAACTCAACCCCAGAAACGTTCTTCCAAAAGGAAAGAAAAAAATTAAAATAAAGATAAAATTGGAAATTCCTTTTTCCATTCTCTGTATTAAAAAAGAAAAAAAATTATTTCTAGAATTACCCTTCTATCCATTTAATTAGTAAATTCATTCCAATCCCTTAGAACCGTTAATTAATAAATTCAACGGGGGCGGTGGGGCTCTCTGTCACATTTCTCTTTCTCTCTCTCTCTTTTGCTCTTACTTTTAAAACTTTCCTGATACTATCTTAAGGTGAAGTAACTATGTGACAATACAGCTGTCCTTGCCAAACACAGGGGTGATTCTGATTCCAATCCTTTGGTAGGATATATCATCAGATAACAGGATTGATTCACTATCTGCCCACGTTGTGTTTTTTTAGATCCATACAATGGATCAATTGTTGGAGTTATTGTTCAGCAAGTAAACAAATGAGACTGATAGTTGAAAAGGACTGGTTGAGTGTCTCCAATCAACTGCTAGGTGAATTGTTATATTTTGACCTTCGACCCGGCCCAAAAAAGCTATTCAAAGGTGATACACCGGAAGGAAGTGACACATTCCAATGGCCAGTAATCGAAAGAGATCATGTGGGCAGATTAAGGCTTATGATATGGGACAAGGTGAAGGTTCCATTGTGCCACTACAGTGATGCACTGGAAGAGAGTAACCTCTGAACTGCATGACAGTTTTTTCCGCTTGATGATGATTAAACATTCGATTTCAAAGATCCAGTGGGCGATCGTGTGGGCGTTGAATTATTATGTAATTGAGTTGAGTTGGGTGCCAAAGCAGTTGACAGCAGACTTCCAGACAGCTAGAGACCAGATGTGGTAGGGAAAGCCACACCCGACCGAGGGGGCTCTCGGAAAAGCCCCGATGGAGTTGACCCCAAGACCTCTGGTTGAGCATCTAAGAGAACAAGAAAGACACAACGTGACAGTCATAACAGTGGGGTCAAAATATGAAGTTTATGTTCGGTCTCTAGCACCCTCTCACATGCAAACCTTGAACAACCCTTTCAAACCCTTGCAATAAAATGGAGAGGTATATATATTGTTAAAGAAGTCCTTCTGGCGTCTTTGTCCTTGCGTCTGTTTTATTATTGTGTCATTATGATACGGCAAATGAGTATATAACATTTGCCCGATTTGGTGCTTGTGCCAGCAGAGTTCTTCAAGGATTCAAAACGAACCTGGTTACTGTAAACGACAATTTTAAGCATCACAACACGACATCAACGAAGAGGGACAAAGAAAGATGCTGGAATTGAAACAAGTAAAAAGAAATAAAAACAAGAACAAACCATCAACAATAAGAGGAACGAACTGGCGTGGAAAGAACAGAAAGAAAAGAAGAAAACAATGCAACGTGCTGGAAGAAAAGAAGAAGAAGAAGAAAAAAAAGAAAACAAGAACAAACCAGCAACAGAAAAGAGAAAAGAAAGAAAAAAAAACAGGAAATGTAAGTAGATTGCTCATTCATGTAACTTCTATCTCTCTCTGTTATTTAAATTGGGTATAATAGTGAAAGATTTGTTTTAATGACAAAGGCCTTTCTAGAAGCGTAAAATTGGAAATAATTTTTTTAAAAAATGTGTGGTCCCTAGATAAAAAATTGAAAATACTGCTATGTGTAATATTGTATAGAAGTGAGGGAGGAAAAAAGAAGGGAAAACAAAATATGACTAGGGAACAGTTGCCGTCCATTTTTTGAAAGACAGCTTATTGTAAACAATAAATTTTATGAATGGGGATTTTTTTTTATCGCAAATAGGTTTTCGCGAGTAAAAAAAATTTGTTGTAGCTTTTCATTGGTCCAGACAAGTGGTGATTGAAAATTAGAATTTCAGTCCAAGATTTGGAATCCTACATATCTGTAGTTAAGATCTTTTGGGCAAGTTTTTATGTTTGGAACTTGTGGATTGGAAATGAGAATTTTAATCTGAGAAATGTAATCCTGGGAGCATCAATGGGATTGTTCAAGAATTTTGCACATTGGTGGTTTGTCTGAATGATGCGCATATAATTTTTCGATATTTATGAAGTTGGGAGAATCAATATTTTCGGCACTGGTAGAATCAGGCCGGTTGTTTTGCGGTGGAAATTGTTGATATCAATTATTGAAGACATAGGTATTGTCTTGAAAACGGTCTTGCCGTGGAGGCAGAGTAACTAAGAGACAGATATTTTTTGTGTCTGACGAGGCAGACAGGTATTTTTTGAGTTCCCCCTGGAGAGAAGCTTTGTGATTGTTATTGGGGAAGATATTTTGAAACAGGGTTTTGGATGTAATTAAGAGATTTGCAGAATTTTGATGGAACCAAGTGTGGCGAAGATTCGTAGATTCAGAAATATTTTGAATTGGGAAATGTTGGCAGAATTTATAAAAGTTTGGATTGTTTAGAAACAAAAAACCCGGGATATTTTGTGAAAAGAAAAATAAAAAAAAAAGAAGAAGAAGAATGCTCGTAAGCTACTGAAAAAGTTGTATTATAAATGAGGCTTAATTTATGGTACTGTAGACTGAAATTAAATAAGCTGGGAAACGAACCTATAGTTATCGTGTTAAGGTAAAGACAGAGAGGTAGATATGAGGTTGTAAAAAAAAAAGGGACATTGAATGAGCAATTTATTATGAAAAACAAAAAAAAAAAAGAAAAAAGAAATGAAAACAAAAACAAAAACGTACAGGACAATAGAAAAAGACGGAAAGAAAAAAAGAAAGAGAAGAAACTTAAACATTGTTGAACACAGCATATGAAAAAAAAAAAGAAAGAAAGAAAGAACAGATATTTTTAGTAAAATAGACAGTACATCAGTACATAGATTGAAAAAAAAGAAGAAAAGAAAACTGAACATTTTTGAACTGGGATTGTAACATTGTTTTGACTTGTAGTAAAGTGAAAAATTTTTTGAGTTTGAGTTTAAAGGTGACATTAGAAATTTTTTTTTTCCTGTTCATATGAAATTTGATAAAAACCATTGACAGAGGATTTTATTCTAGGTTTAATGATATTTGAAATTATATTGATGCTAAAATTTTTTTTTAGAATTTGGGGTTTTTGTGGAATAGGAAATATTTTGGGGGGGGGGTTTCTGTTTTGAGGAATCGGTGGCTGACGTGAGAGTAGGACAGACATTCACTCAAGTGGATTTACAGATTGTAATTCGAAGAATTCGCCGACCCATGAAGCTGTTGAGGGCCTATTTGGCTTCTATTTTTTTAGTTGGAGTTCCGAGGATGGAATAAAAGAAAAAAGGCGTGGCCTACTCCAATATTTTGGGGATGATGTCTGAGTCTTTCAGTCACGATGATGTTTTGGATTCATGTGTAATTTGGCAAAACGAAACGAATCAGGGAAAGGCGAGGTGCCTATATATTGGTAGCCACGAGGGTTCCTGATTAAATTGAAAAGAAACCTGGCGTGGGTTTGATCAGGTAAAGCTTGTTTCCTCAAGGGCTTGCAAACCAATGGGTATGGAAACAGAAACTTAATGGAAAAATATGGGTAACACATTGCTAATTAGTATTTTGCGTGGACTATTTTAGGTGGTTTACAGCATGCGTGCCAGATTGTGATACATTCGGATGTATTGTGATACTTTGTTTTGGGCCATGATTTTTGTGGATTTTTGGGGAATGCTTTGAGCCTTGAAGATATTGTGTTTTAGTTTATGAAATTCTCCGGTTACTCCAGGTAGGAACCTGTTGAGCAAAGAACTGGAGTGTGGTCATGAGGAATCCAGGCGAAATGTATTGCTGGAATGACCAGGGTCACTAAGTTTGTGACCAGGATATGGGACCAGAGTATGGTCCTTTTTAGGGTTTTGAAATTTCTTCAAGGAATTATGGAGGGCCCGTTGTGTTGAGAAGATAAAAAATGCATCCGTATGGTACCTTGATGCACACATGTCAAGATGGCCAACCACGCAAAGATAGTAAGAGAAATTTAGATAATAATTTGCCGGGCAAGTGTTACATAGAGAGAAGGTCGCCTTCTAAGTAAGATTTTGTTGCTGTAGTTCAAGTGATTCTTTTTGTGTTTTCAGCCATCATTGTCCTTGTGAATCATTCTGTAAAATATATGTGAGGGTGATGGAGACGAACGTGAAGAAAATTCCACATGTGGAATTTTGAAAAATAATTAACGGATGAATGTTATATTTTGACCTTCGACCCGGCCCAAAAATGCTATTCCAAGGTGATACACCGGAAGGAAGTGACACATTCCAATGGCCAGTAATCGAAAGAGATCATGTGGGCAGATTAAGGCTTATGATATGGGACAAGGTGAAGGTTCCATTGTGCCACTACAGTGATGCACTGGAAGAGAGTAACCTCTGAACTGCATGACAGTTTTTTCCGCTTGATGATGATTAAACATTCGATTTCAAAGATCCAGTGGGCGATCGTGTGGGCGTTGAATTATTATGTAATTGAGTTGAGTTGGGTGCCAAAGCAGTTGACAGCAGACTTCCAGACAGCTAGAGACCAGATGTGGTAGGGAAAGCCACACCCGACCGAGGGGGCTCTCGGAAAAGCCCCGATGGAGTTGACCCCAAGACCTCTGGTTGAGCATCTAAGAGAACAAGAAAGACACAACGTGACAGTCATAACAGTGGGGTCAAAATATGAAGTTTATGTTCGGTCTCTAGCACCCTCTCACATGCAAACCTTGAACAACCCTTTCGAACCCTTGCAATAAAATGGAGAGGTATATATATTGTTAAAGAAGTCCTTCTTGCGTCTTTGTCCTTGCGTCTGTTTTATTATTGTGTCTTTATGATACGGCAAATGAGTATATAACAGAATGACTCAGGGAGAAGTAATAACTGTTTAGTGTCCATTCTTTTACTGCTGTCGTTGTGAGGGACAGTCCATAAAGTTTGGAAGGGGGAATAACTATATCAGTTTCAATAGTTTACAGAGACTGCACAATTAAGAAAGTAAAAAAAAAGAGTTGACACCAAGAAACAGAAAACAAACACAGCTTGCCAAAATAACAATAAGATGAAGTCACAAAAAATTGTCTTTTGAAAATGATAGATACATTCACTGCCATGAATCTGGAATATTAACGGAAGCAACCCATGTAATATCACACCAGCTAGCTTCACAAATTCCCAAGAGATCAACCCAAATACATAAAAAATGAAATAATGAGACAAATTCATGAAGTAACAAAAATGACACAAACTTACATTAAAAACGAATAACTTTATTTGCCAACCGTAGAACAAACACAAACCAACAGGTTAACAATTTAAACAAGCAATGAAATATTAACTGGTATAAACTGGAATAGTGAATACAAATGAGGAGAAGTAAGAAGGTGTAGCAGTCACAGATCTATTTCCTCTCGCGAATCAATGCCCCCGTCAAGCGATTCAGCCACACACTGATCAATTAGGGGCAGAGCGCATTGATTCCTTCTTCCTCTTTAGAACTATTTTTTCTAACCCTTTTTGGAAGTCACGACAAGTTAGAGAGCACTTAGATAGCAGCCAAGACAGACCTCTCTTGCGTCCTCTGCCACGGACATTCCACATGGAAGAACTTCACTGAAGAACACGCTGCTGCTAGCTACACACACAGAAGAACCAGCCTTGCAGTCAGTCACACGAGCTACTTGCTACAGTGACACACTCCTACAAACTCAAGGACCCAGCCTTGCGGGTTGTTGCATGAGCTACTTGCTACAGTGACACATCTCCTACAAACTAAAGGACCAACATACTAACCGGTGATACCAAAAAGAACCTTTTCTCGCTCTGGCTTGTTTACTTCTGCTACTATAATAAACCTTTTGTTGTTGTGTTTCCAAAGAAGTTTCATTATTTATTTGTATTGTCAATTAATTGATAGTGTTATGGAAACTAACCATTTAAACACTAAAAAGGTAACATCAGTTGTTTCACTTGGTTCTCTGAGGTTGTCCTAATTCTCACTACTATTCTTGCAATATCCGCAATGTTCAAAATAAATCAACTTTAGATCTTATTCAGTCCCTCATAAGTTATTAAGGGCTGGCAAAAAGTTGATTGGTATAGCACCTTCATCATACTGTTACTGGTTCTTCCATTGTCACCAGTATGATAACATGTAGATTTCAACGGACTGTTCTCTTGCACGTTCTTTTCAGAAGATTTCGTCATCATCTTATGGGGTGAATCTCAGAGCTTGATGAGCCAGATAAAAACACAACTGCTTACTTCAAAGTGTTTCATCTAACTGACGTTGTTGTCAATTCATATTCTTGGAATAAACAATTTCACTTTATCACATGTTCGATTCACCCAATCAGATACATCTTGTAACATCAGCCGATCCTTGAGTGACAAGGGAAGAGGGTTTTACACAGCAGCTTCAAATCACACGACATCTGCAAAATATCAGCCAGGCCCTCTGATTGACCCAACATGGAAGTTGGTCTTCAAATGGAAGAGGGTATATCATCACATCACCCATGCTGGAAGTGGTACACTTTAGTCAGAGACCAGTTTACAAATTAACAGTCTGTTATTTCTTTGTATAAGTTTTTGGCTTTTCTATTCTCGTTGTCTATTGTCTGGCACAAGGCAATCTCAAATGGCAGTTTTGTTTACTTTCTTCAATCCTTGGTGCTACTTCAAAAGTGCTTATTATGGTAAGTTTCTTTGTGCTTTTCACAGTGTTGTATTATGGTTGGCGTTCTTTGCTTTCTATACACAGGACAGTCTAGTATGAGGTCAAAGATTTAGAGCTTCAGGGAAACTGCTCACCAACTTACATGCTGCTCTCTCCCTCTGTCTCTCACAAGTCTACTACTACAGGGGAAAAACCCAGTCATTTTATGTATATCTTTATCTGAGGGGTGGTGAGGGGCGAACCAGAAAATATCAATTTTCTCCTAATTTGGTTTTCAATAATTTTCTGCTAATATGTATTAAAAAATGATTACATATTCGAATTAAGAAAATAGGTTATTCCAATTCTTTGATGATTGACAGACTCTAGCTTTAATCAGAATTCCCTTTTTCATCTTAAACTGTCTGGAACACAGCAATCTTTCAAAACAATTTATTTATCTTTGACTCTTTTAGTTTAAACAATAACAACATATTTCTTTTCTGTTCATTAAACAATTTGTCAAATTCCTTCTCTTCTAAAACAACACAATTTTTATCTCCACTTCATTTCAAAAATCCATCCCACCATTACCCATTTTTAATATACTATTTGTAATACTCTATTTTTCCACAATCTAAATCGTTTTCGTTTTCCTCTTGCTAATAAAATTTCTCTGATTGGTCTCTGACCCTATAGGATTATATCTTCATCTTGGTGAGTCAAGACTTTCTCACTGACAAAAAACCTGGCTGAGGTGTGAAGTTATTTTGTGGAATTTCTTTGAAAAGCCCACCATATTTAGTCTCATATGTTGAACTGGTAATTTCCACAGCAGATGTCTAGAGATCTAGAAAGCAGTCTAGCATTCATACTGAATAGTTTTTATGGCTTTGTTCCTAAGGGCCTCCCCCCTGAGAAGCACCTGCTTTCTCACCTAAAGGGGATAGGGCTTAGTTGATAGCCAGGCACCTGAGGTAGAATGTAGGTGGAACATGAGCAATTTTTGCATCTGCTCCTCAAGAGTCATGCTTCTTGTGGAGAACTCCTCATTAAACCAACCTTGTGGGAGGTACACTTAGTATAACAGTTTCTGTCATTGGAATTAGCAATTTGAGGGAAGACTGTGTTCTTGAACAATTTTAGTTAGGCAACAAATCTAAAAGAAGGGAATCTCTGAATTCAAACCAGTTTTACACAGCTTAAAAATGGACCTTATGTCACATTTTGACAGTAGTGGAGGGATTGGGTAAATACAAACCTTGTGTCACATCCCAGCAGTGTAGGGCAAGGGTTAAATGTATTAAAAATTTGACTTCAAAATAAGGAAACTTCAAAACAATGAAAATTAAATTTTATGCTTTCTTTGAATTTTGATAAAATTTTAATTTTAACAAGACACCTATTTAACATTTTATTGAAATTCAAATTCATCTCTGAATTTTTCCACAAGCAGTAACTAGTTAGACAAAAAATGTGAGATTTCTGCATTTTACTAGTTTTAATTCATTTTTATGTACATTTTAAAGACTAGTAAGTCCCATTGATACTTTAGTAATGATGATAATATGACTTGTTTTTATTTCAGTTGGGACGGCTTTCCTTTGGTGGACTTACAGTGGCTTTAAGACAAAATTGGACAGTGATGAAGCTTTTCAGATTCCTTACCTTGATGTGGAAATCAATGGAGAAAATGCATTCCTTGCATATTCAATTGTTGCAACCATCTTAACTGTAAGTTCACTTTTATTCTACAAAATTTAGTCTGAATTTTTGAGATGAGGAATAATCTTAACCCTTTTAGTACAAAGGGCAAATCGAGTTACTCAAATATACTTAATGTGTGAGGGCAAAATACAACTTTACTTAAAAAATTTGACTCTTATGTGATATACACATCAAAATCTGATATACTCCAGTCTTAAAATTTAATAAAAAAAAATTTATGATCAAAAGTGCATTCTGATCATTAAATTTCTTACGAAATGTGCCACACAAAAAGGGTTAAACACTGGTGACTCATCTTGGTCATTATTATATTTATTTAATCAACCCCTTTGCCTAAGCAAGATGTGACACATGGTCAATTTTTAAATGGAGTTTAACAAGTTTAAATTCAGAGTTTTCCTTCTCCTTGACTGGTTGCCATACCAAGGTTAAAGAGCCTTGTCAACCTTACTATTTACCTATAGCTAGAGGAAGAATAGTCAGATGCATACTTTTCCCAAATGTATTAGCGCTATTTGAAATGCAAACATCCTTATCCAAGATTTGAACTCAGGTCACCTTGTCTATTTCCTATGACAATAGCCATTACTCAACAAACACCTCTTAAATTCTTCTTGTTAGTTCATCCTTGTGATGTTGTGTTTCTGTTTTCCACTGAACCAAAATATATATCTTTTTGTATTACCCAATCTAGGCATTAAACTTACAAACATCAGTATTGTGATGCTGACAAAAGAAAGACACGGGGAACACAGAAAGGGTTGATAGAAAAACATATATATTCAAGTAACAGAAACAAGATACAAGTGAACCTGTTTAAACAGTCGTTAGTCGATAGGAAGCTGAGAGTCCAATGGGGTAGTGACTATCCGTCCACTACGCAAATGGTATCACACGTGATTGTGTCACGCTGATTGGTGAACTCCGCCTGACACTCTCGTTTACGTGTATTTATGGAGGAGGGCGAGTCCATTATGTAGGGAGTACAACAATCAGGTATTTAGATATGCTTTAATTAATGCGCCATCCCAATAAACAGAGAAAGACACAAAAAGTAAACATTGGTCATTATTATAAGCATTAGATATCATCCCTTACCAACCAGTGGACCAGCCTGAAAGGTCCCAAAAAGTGCCATGATTATAGAATTATAAAAAGACTTTATAAAAAGAGGAAGATATTTTTTTTGTGGGGGGGAAGAGGCAAATTGGCTGAGTGAAGTGAAGAGTAGCTTTTCTTATTCTGAAGTCTCTGTGTGCTTTCTTGCTACAAACTACCTGTGTTCTTTTTGGTCTACAAAGATACCAGGATTTTTATTATTTCTAACAGTTCATTATACAAACCAATATCGTTTGGCATTATTCATTGCTAAATTCTACTGTACTGAAATTTTGTAACCAAAAATTTAGATATGTTGTTATCCAAAAATAAGCATACCTTTTCTTTTATTCTTATTTTTTTAATATGATCTTTTGATGACATAAATATGTGTTGGATATTACTCCTTACTCAGTGGACCAGCCTCAGAGGTTATCAGAAATGACATGACTATAGAATTATTAAAAACCTAGTGAGTAAGAAGGGGAAGATATTTTTTATGAGAGAAAAATTGGCCGAGTGAAGTTAAGTGTAACTGCTCTTATGAACTAGATTCTTATTATGAATTTAATTCTTCTTGTTAATTTGTCCTTGTGATGTCACAACTCTATCTTCTACTGAACTAGAATATATCACTTTTTGTACTACCCATATTTTCTATTATATAATGTGTAGCAGAAAGAATTTCGTATTTTTGTTTGCATAATTTAATTCGACCGTTAGGGTCGACGCATAATTTCTCCCGGACCATCTTTCCGGGCAGCACAAATTGGGGAAGCCACCAAAACACCTTTTCTGTTCTCAGAACTTCTTCATTCAGGACAGACATCTTACTGTCTGCTCTTCAATAGCAGCAGCAGCATCGACACAATGAGAAAGGCCATCTAATTTATGGACCCCTTGCGTCTATTCTCTTAGACCAAGGGTTCCCAGTTGAATATGAATTAGATGAATTCAATGCGCCACACACAGGAACAACTTTACGTCACCTCCAGAAATGGCTATGTCGACTGCAATGTAAAATTCCGCTCCGACACCTAGCTACTTCATCTCTGGGCAACATTTTCTAGAGACATTCACGCTTCTCCCCGAAACAACCAGAACCACAAACTCACAGTGACTACAATCGTTTCTGTCCTCAAACAGCAAACACAGCTTTTGCGACACTGTGGCAAACATATCTCCCTCAACATATTCAACAATGCCTTAACCTAACGATGATCTTTTTGCTCAGGCATTTAGCTGCTAAAATGCTTTCTCAACTCTATAACAACTTCATTTCGTTTCCTTACTTCTTTCCTTCCTACGAGACTTGCAGCATAAACATAAACCCTTTATTCCTACTGCCATTAAAAACCTTCATATAAAACCTAACGGCATCGTCTTCATACTTCTCTCTCTCTCTCATTTTATTTACCTTACACTTAGCGAGAGAATAACACACACATGCACGTAACAACATTTTCATGCTAAAAATAACACATTTTATCGCTAAAAATGCATATATGTTTGCTTCTTGTGTCCTAGTTAGGGGATGGTGCATTGATTACCTAAATACCTGATGATTGTAAGTTCAATACCTGGGTTGGGTAGTACAATCATCTGGTATTTAAATGACCAATTCACTATCCTCTAACCAGGACACAAAAAGCAAACATATATGCATTATATAGTAGAAAATGTGTGTTTGTATGTGCGCGTGTATATATATATATATATATATATATAAACAGCTCTATCATTGATATTGTGCACTATTTAATAATACGATAAAATTTGGTCCAGCGTTAACTCACCAAAGGAGCTAGTGATTATCATAAACCACTACGATACTATATATATATGTATAAACAGATGACAATAGACAATTATTTTAAAATCAAAAGTGCTCTAATGCTGGTCAGTAGAGCAATATAAAAACTAAAAGGAATTAGGATCTTACCTTCTTACTTTTTCTCAATACTGTTAATTTTATGTCTTGTATAAAATAGAAAAACACAATTGTCAGATATAAACTTATATATATATCATTTGTATTTGAGATTATATCAATAAGTCTATAATCCAATGCAATGAAAATTAAATCTAATCATACAGAAACTTCATACCCTGTTATCTCAGTCAATTTTGAAATATTGTCATAAATTGACCTCTATTAATCTTGAAAGGCAAAAGGTTAATTTAGTTCTGCAAATTTTTTAATAAGTACACTATTCAAGGATTATTGACCTAAGGAAAACAAAAATGTTTGCCTCGTTTTGCAGAAGTTGATAATATCTAAACATATTTTATATTTGGTGGACAATATTGAATGTAAAAACATTATGTAAAGGACATTTGCTTAGAAATAAATACTGTTGTTATGGAACAAAACCTAATGGTCTCCCTTTTTAGGTGGAGCTTCCAAGAATCACATGATGGTTGGTCATATGACATTTCGAGAAGCAAGTTCTACCAACTTTTGATAGCAGACACCAGACAGAAAGGTCCTGCCTTTTGTCTCTGCCTTTACGACCAGCACATGTATTCAAACTGTCTTGTGTGTACAATTTCTCCACACCAAAAAAATGTAAATTTTTAACCGCAGCTATCAGCCTGTTGGTTCTGGAAAATAGCTTATGTACCTTTTTGTACTTTGGAACAGTATGTTATGTTTCTTAATTATGTGTACTATGTATGTATATAAAATGTATGTCGTTGTAGTCTTAATGAACTTGATTTTTTCTTCACCAAAATATTCTGTGTTAGTTTTCTCTAAGATAGACCAATGCATTATAGGAATGGGATGATGGTAGTCTGAATGAATACCACATGTCATTAAATTCCTATACTGTAAACCACTTAGAGTAAATGAAGAAAATTTTAAATTTCTCCCTGTATTTTTTGACTGATTAGAATTTTAGCGTAGCATTTCTGGAAGAAATGGCAAATTAACAAGGAAACCTTCTCTGCTTTGCATCATATAACCAATGCATTTCTAGAAGTGACCAAGTATTGCATAGAAGAATTGAAAATGCCATACATATTAGATGGCAGATTTCGAACTGATCAACTTGAGGTAGGGTTTGGTCAGTACTAGTAATTTAGTGGGGGTCAGGATGATATTTTCATACAGCAAGTGTCTGAAAGTAAAAAAAAATCAGAATGCCTTCAGTTTTAAAATTGAGCTTACCACTTAATCAACAATTCATTAAAATTGATTTTAAGAACATACAAGAATTATACTGGGATAAAATGACAGAGGAGCTAAAGTTAGGTGTGTATAAATTTAGAATTGATGTTAAAGAGGATAATGTTAATAAATGTAGAGAAATTCTTCCTATTGTTCTATACTTAGCAGTTGTTACTGTTCTGTGGTTTTTAAGAAAATTAAATGCAATAGTTGCAAAGATTTAATATCTTTTCAGTTTGGGCATATTGAACTAATAAAATAGTAGGAGTGTGAGTATTTAGCATGGCACCAACACCTATTTGTATATATGAACTAGATTGCTTTTTTTGCCATCTCTACAGTTAGTGTCATTTTGCAGGCAGTAGCTAAATGTAGCTATTTATTTTCCTGCAATTTTTGATGTAGTTTGATAATAATCTACTTATAACAGTGTCCCTGATAAATTTATCCTTTTGATTGATCTGCTGTTGTTTCTTGGAAGTTACTGTCTCAACTTAAGATTTTTAGTTTCAGAAGATATTGTTCAAATCCTTCACCTGGTGATTGGTGGGTGGTATCTAATATGTGCCAAGCAAAAATAATGTTTTTATCTTTACAAAAATTCTGTCCAGAACTCCCGTAGCACTTTTATAAGTCTTGCAATGAAAAATGTTAGCATATAATCGATATTGTAACATTGTTCCCTGACGAGGTAAGTTTATCTGTTTCAGTAATCGGAGAAGAATTGCTTTCTGATGCAAACAGAAATCCTTTAGAGGGTCATTTCCAATATCACCACCAGGCACCAGTAGAATTTGGGTCTGTAGAGTCCAAGTCCAGTCATTCAGGTTTCAAGTATTTATCCATTATTACATACAATAAATTATAACAAAAACTCAAAGACAAGTTTAGCTTACTTGAGCTTTTATTTATCTTATTTTTTTAACTGACTTCCCACCAAGTTGATGTATGGCACAAGGTCATTTTATAGTGGGCAGCCACACACAAATCGAGATTAATCAAAAAAATACTTGGAACCATCAATATTCTTCTAGTGGGTCACTTCAGGCTCCAAGCAATAAACTCAACCCGGCAAAGCAAATATAGCCTGGGGAGTAGGCCCCCTGGAAGCAAGCAATCATCAGCCACTCACATACCCATCAAGGTAATATGAGGTTATGACCATAGTAGTAAAATGGCATACCATATTTATCCAGAAAAGGATGACAGGGGAGGTAATTGGTTGTCTTATCCCAATATGGTGATGTAGTTTTGGTAAATTGATAAAATTATTTTTTCTTCATTTAGTGAATCAAAGGAGATTAGCCATGAATATAACGTTAAACTTTTTAGCAGATTATGAGCTTCTTTCCAATGTTGACACTTTTAATAAGAAATAAATAGAAAGAATGTTTGTCAAGAGCTCTACAAATGATCTTAAATAATTTTTGTTCTGGGGGAAAATGATATAACTAGTTAAGCTAAAAAAGAAAACTTCAAACTTTCTCTCTGTAACATATTTTACAATTAGTATTATTTGATTTTTAAATCCATTGCCTATATTTAATTTATTTGTTTCTTATTTATATTTTTTATCATTAACTCGTAATTTGTTTGTCTATTTATTTATTTAATTGTTTTATTTATTTAATTATTGTTTGTGTTGCGGAGCCGGTAAGCATGTCGACTCCGCAAATGTTTTAAGTTTAATGCGTGCGAGTAGTGTCAACCAAAGACAATGAAGGGAACAATGGCAAAATAACAGAACAACAAAAGTGACGATTTATTGTCAGAATTACAAACGTGTATGTAAAGTCCGTGGTGGTTGTATTTGGTCTTCAGCTAGATGGGTGATGTCAATAGCTGGTATGGTTGAGTCGTAGATGTGTACAGCTGGATGTTCGATGAGGGTAGCTGGCGTAGGTCAAGTCGTGGAAATAGCTGGATGATCGTTGTGGGTACGCTGAGGTTGGTTGAGTCGTTGAATGTAGCTGGAGGATCGTTGTAGGTATGCTGAGGTCGTTGAATGCAGCTGGATGATCGTTGTGGGAAGCTGAGGTCGGTCAAGTCATTGAATGTAGCTGGACAATCATTGCGGGAAGCTGAGGTCGGTCGAGTCGTTGATAAATCGATGTCCCGGTTTTGACAGTATGTTAAGTTAACCGGGGGGGGGTTGATTTGGTTGCTAGCCCGTACATCGAGTCGTTCATAGGCTAGTTGTTGCAATGCTAGGACAGTCTGTAACAGCGAGTCATTACATGGACTGCATGCTGCATTGCTGGAGCGTCGTGGTTGGTAGATCGATATCCTGGTTTTGACAGTACGTTGGGTTAACTGGGGGTGTGTCGATCTGGTTGCTAGCCTGTACAGCAAGTAGTACGTGGGCCAGGTGTTGCAATGCTAGGGCAGTTCGTAACAGCGAGTCATTACGTAGACTGGATGCTGCATTGCTGGAGTGTCATGGTCGGTAGATCGATGTCCTGGTTTTGACAGTATGTTGGGTTAACCAGGGGATGTGTTGATCTGGTTGCTAAGACTGTACAGCGAGTCGTATGTGGGCCAGATGTTGCAATGCTAGGGTAGTCTGTACCAGCGAGTCGTTACGTGGACTGCATGCTACATTGTGGGAGCTTCAAGGTCGAAATCGGTGTTGGCAGCTTGGTCGTGTAGAGTCAAGTGAGTTGGTGACTAAGACTGAGCCGTGTCTTAGTACTACGGACCAAGTGAACAGACGGGGAAACCATGGCTAAGGTTTGCCAGACCTTAACACATACGAAGTCGAGCAAGCGGATTGGTGAAGCTAGGGCTTTGTTGTGCCCCTAGCTGTGTGGGCATATTATTTAGGGTAGCTATGGCTTTGCCATGCCAAAGCCGTGCGGACGAGTCAGGACGGTAGCTATTGCTGTGTCGCGCCAAAGCTGTGTGGATGTATTGTTGACGGTAGCTATGGCTTTGCATGCCAAAACTGTGTGGACATATTGGACAGTAGTTAAGGCTTTACACACCAAAGCTGTGCGGACGGTCGGACGGTAGCTAAGGCTGTGTCACGCCAAAGCTGTGTGGTTGTATCGAGGCGATAGCTAAGGCTGTTTCGTGCCAAAACTGTGCGGACATATCGGACGGTAGCTAAGGCTGTTTTGCACCAAAGCTGTGCAGATGTATCAAGACGATAGCTAAGGCTTTGCGCGCCAAAGCTCTGCACTGTCAAGCAAACAGGCCAGGAGGCTGAGGCTAAGATTGGTGTTATCTTAGCGCTGTGCAGATTGTGAAGCGGTAGCTAAAAGCTAACCCGTGCCTTTAGTGCTGTGCAGCCAAACAGACGAGCGGAACCAAGCAAAGGTTAAGACCAGCTGGTCTTAGCATCCATCTTCATGTTTGCCTCCAGGCCGTCTATTTCGACTGGTCATTAAGGACCGTCCGAGATACTCCAACCTGCAGAAGGAGACCTCTTATGGTCCTTAAAAGGACCGTTAGCGCATATCAATGTGATGGAAAAAAAAAGGAGCGAATCTGCCACTAGAAGTGGCGGTGAGGTGAATGCAACCACGATTACATAGGATTTGACCTTGTGGAGCCGGGTTACCCCTGAGAGCATCCGCATGGACCTCTGAATTTTTCGCCACCAAAGCCTTTTTCATATGAAAGAAAGGCAACACCACTTCTACCATGCCACGTGAATAGAAAGTTTCTCTATAAAAAATGGACATAGAAAATAAGTCCTTCTTTAGCCTGGTATAGGCTAGCGAAGATAATTAATTCCATTTTTATAGAATTATTTCTGGCAGAAGTGTTTTGCAAATGTTGATAAATGTTAATTTATCCCTTTCTTAGCTGTAACGGCCAGTTAGAGTCGAAAAAGGGCTTTGTCATTTCTGGCCGTACCCGGATGTAAATTTTCTAGGGTGAACAAGTAATCCGATCTCTTTATGTTTGTAGGCAGGTCGCGGCATTTGTTTGTTCCCAAAATTCATAATTCAATTGTTGCTGTTTTTGAGTATTAATCTCTTAATAATTATGATATTGTAACTTTACCAAATAATTATTAAAATTAAGATAAAAACATGCAAATTAAAACAATGTTGATCAAAATTTTTTTTAAATTTTCAAATTTGAAATAATTAAAATAATGAATGTATTTCAGTTTTTCAAACTTATTGAAACATAGCATGATGTTTAGTTTATTTACTTTAATGCATCATTCAGCAACAATAAATAAATTTTCTTATTAATCATTTTTTTAAAATGAATGTTAAATAAAGTTCAGTATAAGATCCAATCCTCTTTCTTTTTTTTTTAATGTAATTTTAAAAAGTTTTTATATCTTTTTTTAATTTACTATCATTCATTATTGACATTACATTATGATTACTGCCTGTCTCACGAACCTCATGGACTACTTTTATGACATCACATCACAATCCAGCAGACCTTATCTTCCAGTAGTCTTGATCTAACTTAGTAGTCAATCCCAAATTATTGGTTATAGGCACTATGTGTATTATTTTCCTGGTTCACTGAAATGCTATGTTCAAGAAAATCAGACAGTAACCTATCAGATACTTCCCAGTGATTTTCTTTTGTCTTGAGTGTAACTGTTGTGGGGTCAATAAGAACGTCGACCCAGCAAATTATTTTTGTTGTTTGTATGATAGATTGACAGCTGGAAGACAATGAATAGAACTGAGGTGAAATAACTGTAATAACAAATGACAATTATTTTGTCATAGGTTACAGACTTATGGTCGTATAGATGATGGAAATAGTAGAGACAACTGGTGGAATAGTCGCTGAAGGTAGAGACAGTTGGTGGTCGTCGATGGTAGACACAGCTGTTGGAACAGTTGTTGTTGGTGGACATCATTGTTGGTAGAGACAGCTGGTGGTCGTCATTGTTGGTAGAGACAGCTGATGGAATAATCATTGTAGGTAGACAGCTGGATGATTGATGTCTAGGTTGTGCAGTACTTTGGTTTAACCAGGTGGGGGAGTCTATATGGTCTCAGTTGTTGATGCTTGTCTGAGAAGTGAGTCATTTATGGACTAGATGCTGCAATGCTGGAGCTGGTCTGCAGTTGGTGCTGGCAGCTTGGTTGCATAGGCTAAGATTGCCGTGTCTTAGCTCTATGTAGGCGAGGAATGAATAAATGAACGAATGTGTGACTAAGACTACCATGGGTTAGCACTGCAAAGCCAAGGAACATTGCAGCTAAGACTACCACATCTTAGCTCTGCATAACCAAAGAATGGACAAGGAAAACATGGCTAAGACGACTGTGTCTTAGCTCTGCGCAAGTGGAATTGGCCAAAATGGTTAAGACTGTGTTTGCCTCCAGGCTGTCTTCTTCGACAAGTTCATGAGAACTGTCAGAGATATTCCAACACTAGGGATAGAGACCTTAAATGGTCCTTAAAAGGACCTTTTTGCATATCTACGTAGGTGTAAGGTGGATGCGACCACTAGATGTAGGATCACACCTTGAGAGCTTCTCTTATGAGTCCGGATTCTAAAGAAACATACCAACAGGTGTGCCCTCTTGTCTATAAATAGAGCTAAAGTGATGTCACACTACCAGGGCCGTGTGGACTGAAAGTTCGTCCATAAAAAATATCAGTGGTAATACAATCCTTCCTTAGCCTGGAATAGGCTTCTGAAGATTATCCACTTTATTTTGATAGAGTGACTTTCACAAGACTGGCACTGTTAATGTTGTAAACAGATGGATTTTTTCTTTCTTCACTGGTACTGCTAGTCAGGGCTTTGGAGGATTTCATCATTTCTGGTCGTAATCGGACATAGTGTTTTTTAGCAATTAGAGTGGTCAGGCTTGTTTACATTTTAACAGAGCACAACATAATATATTGTGAGAAAATCAGGACAAAGAAGAGGCTATTTGGGTCATGACTTTATTGAGACCGATATTGTACATGTGTGTGCAGACCATCAGATATATGAGAGAACGGTGGTGTAGAAAATTATTTTTGTTTCTTGATATCACATTACTGAAGAGTTCTAGTACAAGGAAAATAACTTATTTCTAACTATTATACTGAGTAGCTGACAGAGAATTTTCATAACTTACACGGCATTTTTGTTGATTTTTGTTTTATAACTTTGATGGGAGACTGTATTTGAGGGCTGATACATAAAAGTGATTTATATTATAGTCACAAATCTGTGGAGAATTAATCGGTCTTCCAGTTCTTTTGAGGTTTTGTTAATAAATAAACTTTGAGAGTCTTTCCACAATTTACATCTCAAAGAAATGAACAATGCAAATAAAAGGAAATTCACATGTTAACATATGACATATTCTGAACTATTTTTCTACTCCACGTGGCCATGTTTAAAAATATTGGAGTGTAAATCCAATAAATCTCAAAAAAGTAGTCCCTTCCAAATATCTTTGTTCATTTTTCTGTGACTTCAGTATAAATAAACATGTAAATTTTTATTCATGTTGTTTTATTTAGATCTTATGTAAATGAAAATGTACAAATTTGCCCATTTTTCCATAGAAAATAGGTTAATTTCAAAATAGGTTAATTTCAAAATAGGTTAATTTCAAAATTTTAAATCTAGGAGTAATGGCAATGAAGGGATGACTCTGTGGGGTTTCGACTGAAGGTCAAGGGCAAAGGGCTAAGCTGTGTTGCTGTTTGATATCTGACTCCATTATTAGGTTATTTTATTTTACCCCACAATGGCTAGTCAGTGTAACACCTTGCCCAAGAAAGGCCCACAAAGAATTATACAAAAGAAGACAGTAACAGATAGGAGACGAAGACATTTCTTTTACATTTTCCTTTATTTCCTGGGTTCAACAACCACTCCATGGGTGAGGGAGTTTTACCTAAATACAATTGAAATGGTTGAATCCCCTAGTTAAGGTGTCAAAAATACGTTAATCGTTTCTTGCATATGCTTGTCCTCATTTGGTATTTAAAGGTTCCATAAGAGTTAGTTTCTCTTGGAAGTTTGTCAAAGTCCAGATGTTTTAGTTAGTTTGTTGTTCCATTTCATAGTCTTTTATATTCTGGCACACTGTTAACCGAGAGAGATGCTACTGAGTGAAAGGGACTAACTAACGCCTTGTCCAAAGATGTCTGGCATGGCGCCCAGACACCAGTCAGTGATGATGTTATCAATTCTCCGGTCACTGTCTGAAAGAGAAAAAGTCTGTTCCCCACTGTCGGGAGGTTTCTTTTTTCTTTACGCATGCGTCATCCCTTTTTACTGTCAGGGACCTCTGGGAGTTTCTGCCAATTTAATAGTTTTCTTTTTTTTTTTTTTTTAATTCAATTTAAATTTTTTTTTATTTATTCATTCGTCCCCTACAACTTGACACTCCTTAAAGTCCCTGAACTGGAGCCTCACCACTAGATGCTGTTTACTCTCATAGTCAGGATACTCTTTTTTGTATGTGATGGTGGTGGTATGTAGTTGATATATTGTAAGCTCTGTTGACAAGGCGATCACTAAAGTTACGCAATGTCAAACTTTTTATTTGATGGGTAACTAGGAATTACTGGTTGTCATGTCAGTCTTTACCTAATCCTTCTGCTTGGGGCAGGATGTGACACAAGGTCAATTTTTAAGTGAGGTATAGCTAGTTTGAATTCAGAGTTTTCGTTCTCTTAGAATGACTGTCTTACCAAAGTTACTGAATACAATCAAATGAAGATAACAGCCACCATCACTTATGATAGAGCAAGCACCCCTTCTAATATATTATGTATTTACCTAACTCTTTTGCCACTGGGAGTATGTGACATAAGGTCAGTTTCTAAGTATTAATAATTTCACTTCACTGGAAACCTGCCAATAATCTTTCTTTAATCTAAATCATACATACCCTTCAGAACAAAGAATTTAGTAACATCTATACAGGAAGATACATTTATATACCCAACCCCTCAGCCACAGGCAGAATGTGAGACAAGATCAATTTTAAGCAGAGTACAGCTGGATTAAATTCAGAATTTTCCTTCTCCTTATCTAGTTGCCTTACCAAGGCTAAAGAACTCCGTCTACCCTACTGTTTACCCATATCTAGGAGAAGAAGAGATGGGTTTATGCCTTTCTCAAGGGCATTAGTGTGAAGTGAAATACAAATAGTCTCATCCAGGATTTGATCTCTGGTTGCTGATTCTGTTTCCTACAATGATAACCATTATATGAAATGTCCCAAGAGTTACGATAAGCAAATTTTGGCCTTGTGTCAGATTTATGAAAGTTTAATGAATAAATAAGAATTTTGAATACCAAAATGTTTAAATGGCTTTTTTTATTTTTCAGGTGATTCTTTTGTTGGTGATCTTTGTGATGAGAAAACGAATTTCCTTGGCTGTGTCTCTCTTTAAAGAAGCTGGAAAATGTGTTATAGATATTCCTTTACTTCTTATTCAACCATTTTGGACCATTCTTGCCCTTGGTGCCTTTTTCACTTATTGGGTTGTTGCCCTTTCCTATCTCTCAACCGCAGGTTTGTCATGATTTCTTTATGTCATTGTCTCCTTCCTTCAACAAAAATGTCCAATTTCTTCTGTAATTTTAAGATGAGCCATTATCATCATTCCAAGAATTTTTTAGACTCAAGGTCATTCGTTTTGTTGCCATTCACTAAGCTTAGCTTTATAAAGCCAGAAGAGCACCCTGTGAGGATTAAACTCACTAACAATAGTCTGTTAAACAAGCTTGTTAACCATTACATCTTGTGATGTGTCCATGTAAAGAAGTTATTTTGAAATCAACATCATTTTTACTATTGATTGATTTCTTTGTTTACCCCAGCCCTCCACCAGGATGTAAAAAAAGGTCAATTTTTAATCAAAGTTATAGCTGCTTTCAGAGTTTTCCTAAACAGGGCTAAAGAACTGTTTATGCCTTTCCTAACTAAAGGCATTAGTGTGAAGTGAAATACAAACAGCCTTGTCCAGGATTTTGAACTTGGATTGTCAATTCCATTTTCTGTGAGAACTATTGCACTAAACACACTTTTGATTGTAGGTTTGATAATGTTGGCCTCACTTGTTGAATACAAAGTCACTGTTTTCCCATCTTGACAGCCTTTCATTTCTACCTTGTAGGGTTTGTGTGCTTTTCATAAAAGCAAGGTTATACTTATTTATGAACAACACTGTGTATATTTGCCAAGGCATTTTTTGTTATTCTTTATTTTGGGCTAGAGATTTTATTATTAACTTTTGGGAGTTATATGTAATTATATTTTATGTTGTTGTTGTAAAAGGATATTTTTGTCTGGATGTTTCAGAAAATCCTGCTTCGACTCCTGAGGGCTTTGTTGTTTACAAAGATCATATTTTGGTTTCTTGGTTTTGGTGGTACCATGTGATTGGCCTCATCTGGACAGCTGAATTCATCATAGCATGTGAACAACTGGTCATCTCTGAAATTGTGACCACCTGGTTTTTTACACGGTCAGTTAACTGACATTTTCCAGGATTTTACACAAACTTTTGAAAAAATTTCTTCTTTCTTTTCTCATAGATATTAAAAACACATGAAGACAACTTTACTCTAAACATTCAAATTTCTTTTTCTTGTACATCTGCTAATAATTTTTTGATTGTTTTTTTTTGTTTTTGCATTTTGCTTATTTGTTGCTTTGCCTAGAAAAAGTATATATATAATCATAATGGTGTATAGTTGTCACTGTCTCACTTGGTGGGTTTGTGGCAGACCAAATGCATATCATTTGGGGAGTGCTCAATATCTGTGATAGAGCTATTATGAAATAATAATAATAATAACTAAATAAATATATATTAGTTTTTATATATATTTATTTAATAGCATGGATGTTTATCTGCGACCAAGGGTTTTATGCCGCCTTATTATGACAATCATCAGGCAGGGAAGAAAAACGTTTGAGAAATTGAAAAATACAATCAGACGAATGTTTACATTAAGATTTGCATGACTTTTTTTTGTGTGTATGTGTATGTAAAATTTGTATTGGAGATTGTTAGTGTGTGTGTATGTGTGTGTGTGTGTGTGTATGTGTGTGTGTTAGGATACATGCATCTCGAAGCAGGATTGAGGTTGTCTCCTGGATATTATTGTAGCAAAATATAGCAAAAGTTCTCAGTAGACAGGATTTGACAGAATAAAAAAAATATATTTATATATATATATACCATGGAATGAGAAAGGAAAAGAAAATTTTGAAAATTAAATTGATATGTTTCTCAAGAGAACTTGCATCATCATAATTCAAATAAACTTATTACCAAAAACAGAATCTATATTGTAAGTGAAGAAGAGGGGGAGGATAAATTCTATCCATGATTCCAGTATTCTGCCACTTGTAAAGCATGCTAAAATTAACTTGGAAATATTGACTTAGGCAGGGTACACAGTTACTACACTGATCCTAGGTAGAGGGTCAGAGAGTGACACTTTGATATTTGACCAAGTGTACACTGATTTGAAACAGAACGTCAGAAAGTAACACTTTGATTCTTGACTGAGTGCACAGATACTTTGATTTTCAGTAGAAGTGCCAATCCATGTAGAAATAATTTTATCATTTTTCATGGGTACTATGCAAGTAACATTAGTCCATTTCAATTGTGATGTTTTAAAAAATTCAATTAAATTCCTTGATATTGACAAATGCAATGACAAGTGTATCACACAGCTTAACTCACAATTTTAATAATATTGATGTTTTCTCTTAACTCATAAATTGTTAATTGTAATCAATAATAAACTTCTTATATCTACAATTATTATAGTTGTCTACATTATAATTACTGTGTTTTATTATATATAAAGATATTTTTTCATCTATATATTTCAGCCTCTTTTTGATTTTGATGTATTTCTTTTCTTTGTAGTGATAAGAAATCTCTATCCTGTACAGTTCCAAAAGCCGTTTGTCATGTGATGATTTACCATCTTGGCACTGCAGCTTTTGGCAGTTTGATTATCACATTAGTCAAACTACCACGAATGATTCTGATGTACCTTGATAAAAAGTAAGGATTATTTTACAATTTCTTGTCTTTCATATTATGTTATTGTTCAATTATTGTCCTGTTAGCGGGGCTTAAAATATGTTGACTGCATCCTCTGCAGAGGAATAAAACCCACCTCAAAAGGGATGTCCTGAGTATGACACTAAACTACATCTGATGGTGAGGCTCTAGTTCTGGAGATCTTTGGAATGTGGCGTACTCCTTCATTGTCATGACTCCCAGGTTCCCTCTGACCTGGAGTGATAGTAGCTGTTCGGGTCCCATCAATGGATCAAATAAATCTGTTTGAAAATTATTTGTATTGGATAGAAAGACCTGATATCATATAACACTGTGCAAAGAAATTATTATCAAATAGAAATAGTTACATGAAACTTGACAGAGTTGAAAACTTCTCAAATCAACCAAGAAGGAAATGATCTTGAACCTTGAAACATACATGATACCTGTGAAATAAGACATGTAAGGAACTGCTGAAGGAGTAAAGATGAACTAATAAGTGATGTATTCTTATCGACTCATACACATGGACATGCCAGTGTTGGCCAACCAGCAAAGACTTTCTTACATTGGCTCTGTGTGGACACTGGGTGCAATCTAGAAGACCTATTAGGAATGATGGATGATAGGGACAGATGCTGAGAGAGAAAGTCAGAGAATTTTGTGCTGTCCACATGACTTGATTATGATGAATATGAATGTTTTGTTTTGAGTATTTCGATTTCTTCCACAGAATATGTATATTGCTCTATTTTTCTTTCTTTTTTTCAGGTTGAAAGCATCAGAAAATGAATTTGCTCGTTTTTGCATCAAATGCTGTGCTTGTTGCCTGTGGTGCTTGGAGTGTTGCTTAAAATATCTCAATGCCAATGCTTACACAATTGTAGGTGAGTTTAACTAAAGTTTCTTGAACTATTCTAACAATTGAAGAAAATCAATGTTTTAACGCTGTCACAATGAAACAAAAAAATTCCTGTACTCATTTTTAATTTGTTGAACTTGCTACAAAATGGACTTTCTTTCTTCTTGTCTAATATCAAGATGCTTCAACTAATTTTTTTAATCTTATTTTTTTTTCTTTTGGTCTAAGACCAAGAATTTTTCCTGGAACTGAGATTTGGAGTGATATAAATGTGTAATTGACAGCATTTCAATTTAAGGTTTAGCATTGCATGAGTTGTGTCGAAAGGTCATTTATAGCATGTACCTGTATGAGAAGTTAATGAAATGCATGAAATTTTGTGATAGACTTACATATTTTATAAGAATTGTTTTTGCTGTAGAATTACCGATAATATCTGTATATATAAAAGTAAGTTAGCAACATTGTGTACTTTATCCTATTTACCAACCCCTCCGCTCGGGCAGGATATGACATAAGGTCAATTTTTAAGCGGAGTTTATGTATGTACTTTATGTAGTTTATGTGTACTTTATACTACTTTATAGTGCCATGTTCAATGCACCACAAAATCTACCAGTAACAGAGGGAGAAAACAGGTTCTTACTTCAGGGCTATGCTCTGAGGAAGGAGGAAGAAATTTGCATGCTTTCATTTAAATAACTGGATACGATGTATCAGAAGGTGAAGTTTTCTACTAGTTGAGTGAAGAGTGTTATTGGCAAAGGAGTTAATCCCATACATGACCAAATACCAAAATTTCACTTGAACTATATTTTTGGGTTGGTTGGTTTACAGCATGTCAGCCTTTATCGTGTAGAAGAAAGAATTTCAAATTATTATTTAGCGCATTAATTATTTTGGCCATTGTGGTCCCAACCTCGTATTTTCACCTAATGAGGATGATTTATCCCATTCTGCCCGGATGACTGTCCCGGGTAATATAAAAGGCAGTATAAACACGCTTTCACTCTCTTCTTCACTGACTCTTCTTGACGATTCCAGCAGCAATAACAGACCATCACAACATGAAATGAATACATTCAACTTTTGGACCAGTGTTCCTTTAGGAGTTCATTCTTTCATCATTTATTCATTCCTACTAGACCCACTGGTCCTCAAAACTTCAAGGTTAGATGTTTAATTCTGGCTCTATCATTTACAACTGTTTTCTTCTTCCTGCGACTTACAGCTCAAGGGTTCTTTCATTCAGGCTGCCATTAAAGCATTGTTGAAACTTATCAATATTCTCGCCTTCATCATTTATTTTCTTCCTTTTAATATAACAAGAAGCAACAGAACTCATCAACCTTAACTGCCATTTTTGTATAAATGGTAATATTACCTGCCCTCATGTTAAAATTGGATTATTTAATACTAAAGTCTGATTTGTCAGCAATTATATTGTTTCAACTAACCATTTATAAACCCCTTATTCCCGTAGCTATGAGGTAAATAGGTATGCATGTGCAGAGATAGAAAGCTGGTTTGTGCTGAAATAAAGGATGGACATATAACCAACAAGTGTGTGTAGGTTTAAAGATTTATAATGTATTACTAATTAGCAGCAGCTGCTATAGTCAGAGTATAAACCAACTACTGTGGTGGCAGTAGCAGGAGCCTCCTTGTGATTTATTTGACAGATGGTACCACTACTATAATTATACAAAGATACCTTTGACATTAAATAATCCACAGAGGTTGATATGTCATTAAACAAAGAAACTAAACAAAAGTATTTATGAGTTATGTAAATTAGTTGACTGTAGTCGAGGGCGACCTGAAGGTTTCCTTTACAATAGTTACTACACTGAGGTTTTGGGGAGGGTAAAAGGATTAATTTTTATAAAAAGAAAAACGAATCCTTTCACAGAAAATAAAACCACACTTTGAAAAAAAGAAAGGAAAACATAAAAAGACAAATGTGCCTCATGCATACAGCTAAGAACTATTTATTATCAAGTAAATAAAAATAAAAAAGGACTTACAAAGTTTTGAAGAAAAACACTAGTTGCTAAAATTAATTGCTATTTAAGCAACCATTAAAAAAAACTGAATCATATAACAATGATACAAAGTTTTTAAAACAAAACACTGGGTCACTCATGAATTACAAGGAACTGAGATATCTTCAACAAAGGTGCTGGTACCTACAATTCAAAAAAGGAGTGTTGTATGAATGGAAAAAAAGATTTGGAAGAATCTCTTAGGCAAAAATTTTCTCTTGGGAAAACCTGTTCACTTTTCTGTCAAGAATACTGTGAATAATGCAGACACATGTGGGTTCATTCAGCAATTCTTTCAGCATTTGTATAGGACAGCAATTTCAATTGTACACCTTGTGGTTTGTATCAGGACAGCACAAATTGTCTGATATAGGCAACAGCATATTTCTCTTAGAAGAATAGAGCACAGCAGGATAGTTCTGTTGACACCTTGTGGTTAAAGTCAAGACAGCACAAATTCACAGATATAGGTAACAGCATATTTCGTTAGGAGAGGTCCAGCATAGCAGCAACATTCTCTGGGGGATTTATTCCCTATTCACTATTTTCCCTTAACTGTAGGGAACAGCAAGGTTTAAAAACCAGAACATCCTGCGAAAATTCACAGGACTACTAAAATTGACATCTTGACTGCCTCATGGCTTAAGCCAAAAAAGGGTTATACTCTCAGCAGGCAGTGTCAATTCCCAAAAATCCTCTCATTTCCTTCCGGCAGTGACAACCATAAAAGTCCCCCCCCCCAAGATATTCCCATTACAATAAAATAATTCCAACAAAGGCATTACTCCTTTCCCTGGATTGCTCCACTTATCCTTGTAATGCTGAGTGTTAAGCAAGGAAGCATCAAGTACCATTTTTTTGAGTCTTTGGTATGACTTGACCCAGGATTGAACCCCAGTCACCTGGACCATTGGTGAACACTCTAATCATTATGCCAATGGGCCAGTTAAACCATTTATAAACAATTATAACTTCAAGTAACTATTTTAAATAAATATATTATTTGACTCCTAAATGGAACCCTAACAGGTATTACCACTTTGGATCAGAGTCAACCCAGGATATCTTAGTGTATAATGACCATATTGTTATTGTCACATAAATGCATCTTTATATGAAAATAATTTATAATGGTTAAAATAACTGTATGAATCAGCATTTTTCAAACTTTTTACTTGATGCACTCCTTGTAACCAAATCTAATTTCTATTCACTGCCCCAAAATAAATAAACTGAATATTAAATCACAAAACATAACTAAATGTAACCATATAAATTGTAATTTCAGTCACTTTTTAACTATACTACAAAATAACAAAATATTACACTTGGTATAAGAAACATGGAGACAGAAAATAGGAGCTTCTTAACTTTAGAATTAAGCCAATAATAATAAAACAAAAAATGAAACCTTTTGCCAGTTTTAATGCAAGCTGAAAATGTTTATTTCTACCTCCATGCCTTGGCTATATATTAAGTAAGAAGAGACTTCAGCAATAAACCATTTTACTGATTGCTATCCAGCTGCAAACTAGTTTCCGTTCCAATCTAGGCACACCTCAAAAATGGTTTGATAAAACTTGCAGAATGTGTAATAGCCATATCAAATCAAGAATGGTTATCTGCTTTCTTTCTCATGAAAACATTGTAGATAATTTACTCCTTACATTCAACAGGATATTTACAGAATCCTGACTATCGCACTCAGTGTAAAGATTCTCATCCTCAGAATAAAACTAGAGGCAACTTATATTTCCTTCACACTCACATATTTGTTTCATTTTAATTTTTTTTAACATGTTTTCATCAATAGCCAAATTGACTCAGGCCACATGCTGTTATGCTCCCTAGGAGAGGAAAATATTTATGGTGACCCCTTTTCCTTTCTTTTTTGAGACTTTAACGGATTTATTCCAACAATAGAATCTTTTTAAATGCTAAATAAAGATTATGAAAATAATGCATATCATATATTATTGTTGAGAATATTTATATACTGCCCAGCACATGACCTCCAATTCATAGAAACTAATGTTTAGTTGTACTGACCTATCTCAACCTCTGGTTGTAATAGGTTCTACTATGGGCTCAGTATATTGAGCCCATGGTTGTGGATTGACCTATCTCACTTGCTGGTTGTAATGGGTTCCTACTATGATAGAACTCATTGAAAACATAACTGTAAAAGAGAAATGGACTTACTCCTGGAAAATGTGCTCGTGTGTGCCTGGCATGCAAAAGCGAAAATGGCCGCTCTAACGCGTTTTAAGAACTCACAATCTCGGATTCTCACGAGACTGACGAGACATGTGCAAAGCTCTAAGCCTATAAAAAAGACAGACAGCTGCAGTGTTGGTGGTGAACTCAAGCGTTGCGGTTGGCGAGAGACGATATATCCAGCTGATTGGAAGTGACTGTTCAGGAGAAAAGCTAGAGACGTTTGTGCTGGATGGTGATATGTGAAAAGTGTCCTGGATTGAGCTTTCTGACTGTTAAGCGACCCCCTGATTACTACAATAACCAGTCTGCGATTGTGAGTTCAATTCCTGTATTGGGTAATATATAAATATATTCAACAATAATAACATGCGCGTGCTTGAGTGACACACAAGATTTTATAGCGGTGCATATGGTGTAATGGTTATCACCATAGGAAATGGAATTGGTGATCCAAGTTCAAATCCTAGATGGAGCCGTTTGCATTCCATTTTGTGCTAATGCCCCTAGGAAAGACATGAACCCTTCCTTTTTCCTCTCAATTATGATTAAATTGTTGGGCCGGATGTACTCTTTAGCCTTGGTACTTCAAAATGAAAACTAAATTCAAATCAACTGTATTCCACTTAAAAATTGACCTTGTGTCACATCCTGCCTATAAGGGAAGGGTTGGGTAAGTACCTATGTAAGTTTCAAATGTTAGATATGTTGAGTGATTAATGAGAAGAAGAAAGGTGGAGTACCCTGTCAATGCCATTACTTCCAGGTTCATTTTAACCATTTTAAATCTTAGTACCTGTTAGAGTCACATCGATGGGTTAAATAGATCTGTTTTGAAAATTATGAGTGTAAAATAATAATCCTTTTTGTCTTTAAATAATTTGATGGGACTGTGTGCAAAAAAAAACTCTTCATAAACAACTTCACAGAAAACATAAATATAAACATACATTGAAGATGATTCCCTAACTACAAGTCATGAAATAACCCAAAATGGTTTGACATGCCCTTTAAAATCAATCAATCAATCAATATATCTATAAAGAGACATTTTGATAAAATATCAACCTGTTTTAAAAGCTTGTTTTTATTGTATCTTTTTTTCCTTTCAGCCATCAAGGGTACAAATTTTTGTGCATCTGCACGAAGGGTAGGAAATTTTTATTTTATTTTGTCTCCTTTGATTTTAAATTGAAATATATATTGTGTTTTCTTTCATTTTTTCCTTTAATTTATTTTGATTTTTGATTTTTTGAAAGTGTTAATTAACTGTGATAGTAACATAAATATTTACACAGGGCCACAGGTATAAACCCCACCACCACCACTACCACCAATCATTCAGATTTATTCATCAATTTTAATGGTCTTATTAACTACATAATAGCTCTATTCACCTATTAATGCTTGCATTAATTCCTGACCACTGACAATCCCTGTTTTCTTGATTTCCAGTGCATTTCTATTATAAAATTATCTACATCATATTTCAATAGTAAAATGATTAACAATACATTTACATATAATAGGCCTATTCTGTCATGCTCATATTAATTTCTTTTTTCTTGGTTTTCAGAGTATTTTTACAGCAAAATAACTAATAGCATATTTCTGTAATAAAATTATTTACAGTACATTTTTATAGTAAAATTATTAGCAATACATTTACATAATATATATATATATAACAACCCTACTTTTTCAGTAATATTTTTAATGATCAACAAAAAAATTCCTAGGACTTTAATCCAAACCACATCATCCTTCACATAGGTAAATAAGGTGCGCATTCTGCAGAGGTTGTAGCTCTCGCTTCAGTGTTTGAAAAATCAGTTACAGAGCCCAAACCCAACTTACTTAGATGCAAAAAACAATATCAGCATAGCTACTTTTAATGTTCGGACTTTAAATACAATAAACCAGCAACCCAAGCAGTCAAGCAGTTTATAGACATATGCGTGCAAGAACATAGATATTACCATAGGGAACTAGAATTAAAATACCCTGATACCTGTAATAGATGAACATTTGTCTCATCATCTGCATAAAAAAACTCAGTCGCTGCCGCTATTAGTGATGTAGGATTGTTTCTCAGTCCTCATGCATTAAAATCACTGAATAGCATAGAGAAAACCCCACCGAGAATTATGTGTGCTACATTTAATGAAACCCCTTGCACAACAATTGTCTCCAGCTAAAGTCACACCAATACCAGTGATAAATTGGATATCACAACTGTCTACAATGGGCTAGCTTCCTTTGCTTGACACATTCCCAAATACAACGCTTTAATCATAAGTGGAGATATGAATGCTCTAATAGTCAAAGAAGGAAATAATAAATTTTGCTTATACAACTTGCCAAATAGAAATGGCAGATTTTTCACTCAAGAACAGTCTGTTATATATCAGGGGTGAAGAGCCCAGCAAGTGACAACAACACTTGTGTATTAAATATATAAACTCCTTTTTTCGAAAACTTGTGATGGCTGTGTGTATGGGAGAGAGAGACAGAGAACTGCTATAGCTGACACCACATTGGGGCAGACATATTCAGAGCTCTGCTTCTTTGATGGGAAGTTTGATACAGTGCAAGTTCTCAGCCAGAGGCCCACTTGCACCCGCCTCTGAGTTGACATATATTCGCTGACTGCTCTCCAATTGACTGACCACCTGACTCTACAGGGTCAAAAAACTTCCATATTATATATTTTCTGGACGGCCACACATTTTTTTCTTCTTACACAGTTCACATGATTTATTTCTGCTGTCCTTTATTTACCCTAAGACACAGGTACAATATACTGTTTACGAAATCCATAATAACCAGCTGTCAAAGGTCAATATGTAATAAGTCTTTCATGCCTAAACACTAAATTAAAAAAAAAAAGGGAAGGAAAACTATGAACCAACAACTATCCAAATAACTCTAAATCTAGATTATATTTTCACAGACAAGAATTGAATAAATAATGTTCTGAACTGTATGACATACTCCACTTTTGAAGAAGTATCTTCTGATCATTGAATCATTTTGGCAATGATACATCTGAGTCTACGTAGAAATAAGAAACAAACTGTCAAAACTGCATGTTTTGAATGATCCTAACTTACCAATAGAGATATAAGCAATAAATATATGGTGACTGTGAAGAACAAATCTGTTACTATTCAGGAGACATTTAAAAGACATACTCCAAATGAAAAATATGAAAACTTTGTTACCACTCACATGGAAGAAGCAGCAGCAGAATGTATACCAATCAAACCAACTGCTACATGGGAGTCACTAGTTGGTAGGAAGAAACAAGAAAAAAATTTTAAAGTATCCTTACTCAAAAAAAGGAATCTAACAAATGCTATGCAGAAACTTAAGAAAGCCCAAGGAGAACTAGCTAACACATACCAAAAAGAACAGAATACATTCAAAGCCAAATTGGTAAAATTAGAAATATGATAGAAGACAAACAATTACAATGAGCATGGCAGACAGTAAATGAAGGGAGCAGAAGGAAGAGCACCTTGCGAGCAAAACTAAAAGCTGACAGCTCAGAAGAAAGACTTCAGAAGTAGAAAGAACATTTCAAGAATCTACTCGGAAATCCTCTGGAAATCGCTGATAAACCTATCCAATGACTTATTATTTGGCAAATAAACAACAAACTTGGACAGTTGACTGAGAATGAACTTGATGCCGTTTTCAAAAAAATTAAAAACAGAAAAGGTACAGGCCTTGAAGAAATATCTCCTGAAGTTTAGTAGACAAGAAATTTTGATGACGTACTTCTCCAATTATGCAATACTGTCTATAAACAAAATTCAGTTGAGAAATGGATGAAAGGTTGCATCGTTCCCTTCTTCAAGAAAGGTGACCTTGGTATCTTGGTTGAACTACAGAGTGCGATAACTCATATTTGTTATAGCACCGCTAAGACTTGTAATGCTGTACTTCTCCATTGTATTCAACCCAAAATTGAGAAATTTCTTAGGAAAAATCAGAATGGCTTTCAAAAAAATGGCTCCACAACCTTGCAGATTCTGACATCCACCAAATCATTGATGGAGTACAAGCCAAGAATCTTGAGACAACACTCCTGTTCATAGATTTCTCCAATACATTTGATTTCATAGATAGAGAAAAGATATAACAAATACTACTTGCATATGGTATTCCCAAAGAAATTGTTACAGCTATAATGATACTTTACAAAACCAAAAACTATAACAAGTGCTGATTACACAAATGACTTAGCACTTCTCGCAAATTCACCAGCCCAAATCAAATCTCTTCTGCATAGCCAAGAGCAAGCAGCAGGAGGCATTAGCCTCTATGTGAATGCAAATAAAACAGAGTTCATGTGTTTTAAATAAAAAGGCGCCATTTCCATTTTAAGTGGCGTGCCTCTAGAATTAATGGACTAATTGCCATACCTCAGCAGTAACATCTCATCTAGTAGAAGTGATGTCAACATACACCTAACGATGGTGTAGACTGCTAGTGACATGCTATTGACCATATGGAAATCTCATCTCTCCGATGAAATAAAACATAATTTCTTCCAAGCTGTGGCTGTATCCATACTACTATCTGGACGCACCATATGGATACCAACAAAATGCATTGAGAAAAAGCTACATGGGAACTACACAAGAATGCTATGCGCTGTTTTGAACAAATCCTGGAAGCAACACCCCACAGTAGCTGTACAGTCACTTCGCTCCCATCTTAAGAATCATTCAAGTAAAACAAAACAAGATATGTGAGCCTGCCCCAGAGAAGTTAGGACAAACTCATGAGCGACGTTAGCTTATGGATTGCAGCACATGGACACGCCAGTATTGGACAACCAGCAAAGATTTACTTACATCAACTTTGTGTAGACATAAGATATAATTTGGAAGACCTGCCAAGAGTGATTGATGATAGGGATGGATGGCGAGAGAGTCAAAAAACTCAGTGCTGTTAGTATAAGTGGATGATAATGATGAATTCCTTTATTCCTGATTTTCAATGCATTTCTATAATAAAATCATTAGAAATGCATTTATATTACACATATAATAATCTTATTCTATCAGTAATACTTGCATTAATGCCTGATCTCTGACAATCCTTCTATTCCTGAATTTCAAGGCAATTCTATTTGTTCACCTTGTTATGCTTATATCTATTACATTTTTTTTTGGCAAAGCATTGTGTCACCAAGGTCTGTCAAGCTCACCCTGTAACTTACATCTTTTCCCAAAGTTAAAATTACAGTGAAATGTTGTGGACAATATAATGATGAATGTAACAAGGTAGCTGATGGAAATCCCAGTAGAAGACATTGCAGACTGTTTTGAAAAGTTGCTGGCATGCTGGTTTATATAAATATATTAGGTCTCAAGGGTTGTATTTTGAAGGGGGCTTAGCGACCTATTTTGTCTAACAACACTTCTTTTCCTTTTTTCCTTTTTTTTTTTACTAATATAAAATGATTAGACACTTTCTAGATAAACCTTTATCGATGTGTTTTTTTTTAAATTTATTTTATTGTTTTAAATTTCATTTATTTTTATTTTTTTAGGCATTTAATATTTTGGTAAACAATGCTTTGAGAGTAGTTGCAATTAACAGCGTTGGAGACTTTCTCCTTTTTTTGGCTAAAGTTGGCATCATGGCATCTACAGGGGCCATTTCTGTTGTTTGGCTGAAGGTAAGCTTTTCTTTTTTATATTTGTGGCATATAAAACATCTTTTATTTACATTTACGTAACATTAAGATATTAAAAATTAGGATTGATGAAAAGACTGGAGGTGCCTGTGGTGTAACGGTTATCGTTGTAGGAAATGGACACGGTGACACAAGTTCAAATCCTGGACAAGACTGATTGCATTTCACATAGCACTAATACCCTTGGGAAAGGTATGAATCCAATTATTCTCCCTCCAGCAATGAGTAAATAGTAGGACAGACTGTGTTCTTCAGCCTTGGTGAGGCAACTAGTCTAGGAGAAGGAAAACTCTGAATTCAATTCTGTTAAACTCCACATAAAAATTGACCTTGTGTCATATCCTGCCCGAGTGGAGGGGTTGGTAAATAGGATTGATGAAAAGACTGGTGGCCTACAACCAATCATCAAATGCTATAAAACGGGTACAAAATATCTTATGAAACTTGTATAAAATTTAATTTTATCATTGAAATCTTTCTGTTCTTCCTAAGAAAGATTAGGGGAAATCCTGATTTAAGAATTATTTCTGTATATTAAGTCAAAATGAAAATATTTGTTTTAAAAGTTTTTTTCACTATTTAGAATAATGTATTTTTAGAATATTCTTCTAGAAAGGAAGTGTTGTTTACACTATGAGATATTGGATATTTCTAGAATTTTATATTTCTGGAAAAGGAAAAGCTATTTACACTTTGTAGAATAATACATTTCTAGAATATTCTTTCTAGGATATGAAAAGTTGTTTACTCTATATAAGATAATATTCATTAGATGTTTCTCTAGAAGTATATCTCTAGAAAATGAAAAGTGGTTTACACTATGTAAAAGGATATCTTAGATATTTCTAGAATATTATATTTCTAGAAAATGAAAAGTTTACTCTATGGAAAATGATAGATTTCTAGAATGTTTTCTAGAATATTATATTTTTAGAAAAGAAAAAGTTTATACTATGTAAAATAATGTTAGATATTTATCTAGAATACTTTATTTCTAGAAAAGGAAAAGTTGCTCTACATAAAATGATATATTAGACATTTCTAGAATACTCTTTCAAGAAATTTATATGTCTAGAAAATGAAAAGTTATTTACACTATGTAAAATGATATATAAAAGATTCATAGAATAGTGTATTTCCAGAAAATGAGCGATTGTTTACACTATGTAAAACAGTATTATGCAATAATTTATATATATAAATACGGTATTTATAATAATGATAGTTACCTCTGTTCAAATTACTGTTTTGTTAGAATTCATTAAAATTGTTGTTTCATAATTTCGAGAAATAAATGTTAGAATTCATTACAACTTAATCCTTGAAACTGTTTTAAATTTTTTTGCGAGGAAACAACCAAAACAAAATAAATATTAATAAGTAAAATAACATCTACTGTACTGAACAAAATCCTACTAGAATATATATCGTATGGAGGGATTTCTTTGTATAGTGTCCTAGGTATGACACTAAATTGCATCTAGTGGTGAGGCTACAGTTCTAGAACTTTAAGGAGTTTAGAGTCACCAATTTGATGTCATTACTTCCAGGTCTACTCTAACCTGAAGTGGTAATATCTGTTCGGATACCAGATGTGGGTTAAATATTTGGTTTCTTTGTTTAATGGCATATCAACCTTTGTAGGTTATTTAATACCAAAGCTATTCTCCTAGAAGAACAGTAGTTGTACTATTTAACCCATAGCTGGGAGGATAAGGAGGTTCATACGTTTCCCAAGGGTATTTGCCCAAAAGTGAATGTAATGGCCCAACTGGAGTACAAACTCACTTACTAAGATTCCGCAGTTCATCACTTTAACTATTACACCACGAGGACACCCCCCCATGGTTTAAATAGATCTATTAGAAAATTATAACTATCAAATATGGAGCCAACCTTAAACTAATTGGATCAATTATTCCTAAGAGGACTCTGCACAAGATTATAATCTACTCTAGGGTCGTCAAGTGCACACAACAGCACATTTCAATGTATATTTTACCAGTTGGGCCCCATACCTCCTAAGTCAGGCCCTGATTAGATAGAAATACTTGAAATTATATAAATACATACAAATTATTTCTATTAAGATTAGTTACTTAATACAATGAATGTTTACAAAGTTTTATGATTATTAGTTACTTGAAACCATATAACTGTGTGAAATACCAAAACCATGTGTGTAGAAATTATTAATATTAGGTTAGAATGCTTGAAACCATATAACTGTGCAAACAAATAATAATTATTATTATTATTGAATAAGAATAGTTACTTGAAACCATCTCATTACTTGCAAATCATTAATATTAGATAGGAATACTTGCAAAAATATGAATTATTTGTATTAAGAATAGTTGCTTGAATCTATAATTGTTTACAAATGATCATTATTAATATTAGTTAGTTGAAATCATATAAATTCTTGAAAAAAAAACCTCCCAAAATACTGACTTTGGATATAGATAACCCAACAGTATTTGAAAGTGTTGATGAAATGTCATAACCAACCAACCTTTTGTAGATTGTTCACAAATTGAATTTACATTTGAATTTAATTAAAACTGATAAAAGTTAGAAATAAATTAAATATGGAATTGATTTATGTAAAATTTATGCTTTTAACATATTCAAAGGTTATATAATTTTTTTCTTTCTTTTTGCAGACTCGATCAGATCTCCATTATTATGCAGTCCCAGTGTTATTAACTTGCGTCTTTTCTTATCTCTTGGCCAGCTCTTTTATGTCACAGTATGAGGTAAGCCTGGATAATCTTATCTTTTCAAAGGTGTTGGATTTGATAAGTCAAAAGGAGAAAATCCTTATGGAGTTTTTATATCAGCTCACTCAATATGATAAATTCTAATCCATGAACATATAATAAAAAAAAATCTTCCAAAGTACACACTTTTATAAGTCTGTTCCTCTAATTAATACCTAACATGTTTGTTATAAGATGCTCATCTTCACTCAAGAAATAAGAAAACACATGTAATAAAAGCTTTTCATAGTTGTAGTGCCAACAAATGAGGATAGACCTTGTATGATTGTAGTCATTTTAAGTAAGTTGCCCGACCATGGTCAAGGGTGTCCCAAAGGTTCCCTTTTTCAATAGCTGTTACACTGAGGTGTAGAGGAAGGTGCTACTCTTTTCCCTGGATTGCTCCATTTACCCTTGATCAATACCTTATAATGCTGTGTTAAGCAAGGGGGTATCAAGTACCATTTTTAAAAATCTTGCTTATGACTCGACCTGGGATTGGACCCTGGGCTCCAGGACCATTGGAAAGCACTCTACCCACTATGCCAATGGGCTGGTACCATTCCTTATGCTAAGGGGAAAAGAATGAAAAGTAACTCAACGATAGAGATAAGATGTAATTGAACCAAAGAAAATGTTATCCTCATTTCTGACTGTTGATGATGTTTGTTTGTTCGTTAAGGAACATGTCACATTCTAGAGTTGTAGTTGAGAAGGACAATGTGGGGAAACTCCCGTGTGAGATGAGGCTGGTGGTGGTATGTCATGGATGGTTGAGCCAATTGCTGGATATGTTCTCTCTCTCTCTCTCTGCTATTTGGATCCTTTTGCCTGCTGAGTCAAATGAGCATTTCTGATTTTCTCTATGCACAATGGATGTGTCAATTTTTTAAACTGAATTTTACAGGTTTTCATTCTGAGTTTTCCTTCTCCAAGATTTGTTGCCTAACCAAGGTTAAAAAGCCCACTCTGCCCTTACTATTTACCCATAGCTGGAGGGAGAATAGTGGGATGCATACCTTTCTTAAGGGTATTAGTGCTATGTGAAATGCAATCAGCCTTGTCCAGGATTTGAACTCAAATCGCCATGCCCATTTCAAGTGAGGATAACCATAATGCTACAAATGCCTCCATAGATTTTCTTATACATTAATAAATAATTATGAATTAAAAAATGGAGATGTGTGGCCTGACAGTTATCATAATAAAAAATGGAATGTGACATGAGTTCAAATTCTGGACAAAGCTGTTTGTGTTTTACTTTCATGCCCTTATGAAAGACATGAATCCATCTACTCCCTCCAGCTTGGGTTAAATAGTAGGGTTGACTGGGCTCTTTAACTTTGATATGACAACTAGTCTAGTAGAAGGAAAATTCTGAATTCAAACACTAAAGCGGCTGGGGACCACATTTGGACACTAATTCCCAAGAGTCTCCACAAGTGAATACGTGTCTGGAGCTTGCTTAACCTTCATTTGGGGAATGCCTTTTATAAAATGAAAAGGAAGGAATTTCAAAATGATTATGTGTGGGAAAAGGTTTAAAAGAACAGTTTTCAACTATGTACTTAGTCTGCAGTGTTAAAAAAACACTAGACTTTTGTACATATGATGTTTTTAATCAAAATCTTAGAATCTTATTTACTTTGAATTAATAGGAGTAGCGCCCTCCCCTACACCACGGTGTAGTAGCTATTGAAAAGGGAGCCTTCTGGTCGCCCTCGACTACGGTCGCAAACTTACTTACTTATACTCTAAGTTATCTCACCACAATTCATGATTCTTCAACAAGATAAAAAAAAAATAAGACAGTACCTATCCACACTGAACATCAGCTAACTGCTTACTCTACAGATACAGTGTGACTCATTTCAACCAACTAGAAGGTTAGGTTAGATTTCTTTGTTTAATGGCATATCAACCTTTGTAGGTTATTTAATGCCAAAGCCATTCTCCTAGAAGAGCAGTAGTGGTACTATTTAACCCATAGCTGGGAGGATAAGGGGGTTCATACCTTTCCCAAGGGTATTTGCCTGAAAGTGAACGTAATAGCGTGACTGGAATACGAACTGGCTTACTATGATTCCACAGGTCATTGCTTTAAGCATTATGCCACGAGGACACCCCACCTAACTCGAAGGCACCACAGATAGTTCCTCTGAAGCATATAAATACTCCAATATTTCCTGTTTTTGATCTTTTTGGGTTTTTTTTTCTTTTGGCAACTAGATTGCAAACATTTATTGGTTTTGGTTCACTGGGCTCCAGCCATAGTACAAACACTGGGATTCACTATTCTTTCTCTCTCTTTTTTCTTGTTGACTTTGGTTGTAACAACACATTAGCAATGGTCAACTCAGCATACCAATGGACCATGAAGACTCAAACAAACTGTTAAAAACAAAGAACTCAGACAATAACACTCTGCATACGGAGACATCTTTATTACACCTTTCTTCTTACACTCACACATAAACCAATATGGCCGTTTGATTACTTCCGGTCATTGAATAATGCCTTCTCTTCTCGAGAGTATCAGGGGAGATAATTTGCATGCTTAACTCAAACCACTTATGAAAGTCCTCACACAGCAAATTACTATGCACAACTATTTTCAACTCTGCAGCTTTTTCACTGATAAAGCTCCACACAAGAGTTATAACAACATAAACATATGACTTAGCAACTCCATAGGTATCTTACCAACTGTAGCAGATGCAACAAAGGAGCCCTCCAAGGTATTTTATCCTCTCACCAACTCTACTCTTCCTGCATAGACACGTTGCAGCAAAGGAGACTTTACACAGCCAAACCACTTCTTCCCACATTAACATGTGCAATACAAACCTTACATCATTATCCATTATGCCAATGCTGGATATCGACCTCTCATACTGGCTCTATCTGCAACAGGCCCAAGAAAGGACTGTTTGTCCCCATCGTATGTGCTAACCAACCCCTGCTGTTACTACTTCTAAACCTTCCATCCACACTACATATGTGACCACTATTACAAACTAAGGCTTGACTTTCCTCCCATATAAATAGGAAACATATAAACTGAGGCTCCCAGCCCCAATTTCTCTTTCCTCACACTACTATACAACCTTAAATAATGACCAAAACAAAACCCTTCATTAAACAGACTTTCCGACTGTACATTTTGCTTTTTTATAAATATTATGAATATACCTTTTCCTTTATCATTAAGGTTTTTCGAACTATTGTCTTCATCTTTATTGTTATTTCCACAACATTTTGGCCGATATGTCCTCCGGCCTTCTTCAGGTGTTTGTCGAACTCGGGAACCTTCACGGAACTTCGAACTACGTCCTTTATTGAAACCACGGGAGTCGCCTGTTCTGATTCCACTTGCCATAACCGGGTACAAGTGTTAAGTATTCCTGTATATTGCTCGCCGAAACGTTGTGGAAATAACAATAAAGATGAAGACAATAGTCTGAAAAACCTTAATGAAAAATATCAACATGCTTCATCTCAGAAATTTAGACATACTTTTTCCTTGTTTTTAACTATTGTTAATTGTCATTCATTTCTTTGTTCTCATCCGCTGCAATACCATCCATGAGATATAACATAAAAATAAATCAATATTTTTTTTTTTCTTTTTATTTATTTATTTGCAGATAGTGATAGATGCTTTGCTGTTGTCTTTCTGTGAAGATGTTGAAATGAATGATGGGTCTGCTGAAAAGCCTTATTATATGGATTCTTCTTTGATGGTAAGAAGTCACTATCATATAAAGATCCAGTCTTTGTATGTTTGTATCATAACATAAGACGTTGGGGATTTCATTGCATTGGTTGTCTGCAAAGTTGCTTGGTGCAAGATTGAACAAGTGAAAACATAAACATACTCCTGATAACAGACGATAGGTCAGGGGAGGTCATCTTATACGTGGTGCATTCAATAAGTTTCCAGACTTTTTTTTGTACAGGCATTTAAAATTGTCATAGACTCTTGAAATTCACTATGTTATTGCTATACATCTTATGAGATGACTGATCAATTTTTATGATTTCAGGTTCAAATCAACAGCTACAGCAGCAATTGGAATACACCCTACTAAAGCCTGATTGTCACAGCTGGTGAATTTCAAAAATGCAATCTGGACATGAGGACACTTTAGAAGAACGATATGCAATAAAATTCTGTTTTAAACTTGGAAAAATTGCCACAAAAAGGTTTGGAATGTTTCAGACTGCTTTTGGAGCATCTTGCATGAATCAAGCGTCTGTTTTTGAGTGGTATAAGAGATTCAAGGAAGGCAGGGAGTCTGTGAGGGATGGTGAGAGGTGTGAGAGGAGTAAGGAAGTCAATACACCAGAGTTGATTGGCTAAATAAAGAATTTCATGGATAAGGATCGTCATGTGTCTATAGAGACAATAAGTGCACAGTTTGATGTCAATGTGGGAACTGTACACACAATTATTTATGAGGAACTGAAGATGCAGAAGATTTGCACAAAGTTTGTCCCAAGGGCGCTCAGAGAAGATCAGAAAGAAAGACGTTGTCATGACAGCAGGGAGATGGTTGAGCTGATCAATTCAGTTCCTGCAGTTCTTGATGCTCTGGTGACCTGCGATGAAAGCTGGATCTACTGCAACGACCCAGAGACCAAGAGACAGAGTTCCCAGTGGAAGCATTCTGGCTCTCCCAGACCCAAGAAGGCCAGACAGAGCAAATCCACCCACAAACTTTTGATGAACACTTTTTTTGACAGCACTGGCATGATCTACATGCACTGGGTTCCCACTGGACAGACAGTCAACAAGGAATACTATGTTGAGGTTTTAAGGGAGTTCAGGAAGAGATTCCTAGGGAAGAGGCCAGCACTCTTCAAATCGGGTCAGTGGCATTTCCACCAGGACAATGCACCAGTCCACAACTCCATCCTTGTCACAGACTATTTGACCAAGATGGTGATCAAGACACTTCCTCATCCTCCCTATAGTCCACACCTTACTCCCTGTGACTTTTGCTTATTCCCTAAGCTCAAGGAAAACTTTAGAGGCTGTCATTATGAGACAATTGAGAAGATGAAAGAGGCTGTGACAAAGGTCACTGACACGCTCACACAAGAGGACTTCTATGGGGCCTTCCAGAAGTTGTTGGAACAGTACAACAAGTGCATTGCAGCCAGAGGAGATTACTTCGAAGGGGACAAGAGTTTCATGTGTGTACTATCAATAAAAGTGCCCATACAAAAAAAGGTTGGAAATCTGATGTCTCCGATGAAATAAAACATAATTTCTTCCAAGCTGTGGCTGTATCCATACTACTATCTGGACGCACCATATGGATACCAACAAAATGCATTGAGAAAAAGCTACATGGGAACTACACAAGAATGCTATGCGCTGTTTTGAACAAATCCTGGAAGCAACACCCCACAGTAGCTGTACAGTCACTTCGCTCCCATCTTAAGAATCATTCAAGTAAAACAAAACAAGATATGTGAGCCTGCCCCAGAGAAGTTAGGACAAACTCATGAGCGACGTTAGCTTATGGATTGCAGCACATGGACACGCCAGTATTGGACAACCAGCAAAGATTTACTTACATCAACTTTGTGTAGACATAAGATATAATTTGGAAGACCTGCCAAGAGTGATTGATGATAGGGATGGATGGCGAGAGAGTCAAAAAACTCAGTGCTGTTAGTATAAGTGGATGATAATGATGAATTCCTTTATTCCTGATTTTCAGTGCATTTCTATAATAAAATCATTAGAAATGCATTTACGAGGGGCATTCAATAAGTTTCCAGACTTTTTTCGTATGGGTATTTAAAGTTGTCATAGACTCTTGAAAATTCAGTATCTTATTGCTACACATCTTATGAGATGACTGACCAATTTTAATGATTTCTGTGAGGGATGATGAGTCTGTGAGGGATGATGAGAGGTGTGGGAGGAGTAAGGAAGTCAATACACTGAAGTTGATTGGCCAAAGGGTTAGGGTTACTCTGTTGAGGTTTTAAGGGAGTTCAGCAAGAGATTCCTTGGGAAGAGGCCAGCACTCTTCAAATTGGGTCTGTGGCATTTCCACCAGGACAATGCACCAGTCCATAACTCCATCCTTGTCACAGACTATTTGACCAAGATGGGAATCAAGACAGTTCCTCACTGTCCCTATAGTCCAGACCTTACTCCCTGTGACTTTTCCTTATTCCCTAAGCTCAGCAGCTGTCGTTGAGATAACTGAGGAAATGAAAGAGGCTGTGATAAAGGTCATTGACACACTCACACAAGAGGACTTCCATGGGGCCTTCCAGAAGTTGTTGGAACAGTACAACAAGTGCATTGCAGCCGGAGGAGATTACTTTGAAGAGGACTAGAATTTCATGTGTATACTATCAAAAAAAGTGCCCATACAAAAAAAGTCTGGAAACTTATTTAATGATCCTCGTATATATATGCGTAGGTGTGTGTATCTGTGTGAATAAACAAATCCTTTAAGGATGTTTTTCTTAAAAGTGCTCAAATGCTAGCTAAAATGCAAAATAAAACTTAAGTCTCACCTCTTTATATTGGTTTCATGTCTTAAAAGTTTTGTATATTAAAAATACCATCATCAGATGAAATTCAAAAAAGAATAAATTTAGGTGTCCTGATTATGATACTAAACTATATCTGGTAGCGAGGCTCCAATTCTAATCCTTTGCAGAATGTGGAGTACTCCTTCATTGCCATTACTCCCACATCCACTCTGTGATAGTACCTATTAGGGTCCTATCTATGGGTCATATAGATCTGTTTTGAAAATTATTAGTATTAAATAGGAATACTTGAAACCACATAACTGTGTGCAAACAAACAATTGTTATTAAGTTGTTTGGTTTGGTTTTATGGTATATCAACCATTGCAGATTATTTAATGCCAAATCCATTTTATATATATATACATTAAATATATGATTTCTAAACACATTTTGTTGACAATATTTTTAGACAAGCCTGAGCTCATTTTATTGTACACAGTTGAATGTTTTTAAGTATTGCTATTTAACACTAACGATTCAATTAAACAACAGTCATTTATTTACACAAAGTTAAATGATCAAACAGTTCTATTTCTAATAATTCAGTTTAGCATAAGTCATTTGTTTGTACTTAGTTTAAATGTCAAAGTACACAGTTTAAATGTCAAACAGTTGTATTTGACCTATAGATAGGACCCTGTCAGGTGCTACTACTTCAGGTCAGAGTGGACCTGTGAACAATGGTAATGAAGGCATACTCCACATTCTCCAAACGTCCAGTATCATTGGAACCTCACCATCAGCTTGTTTAGTTTCATATCCAGGACACTTGTCTGACCCCTCTGCAGAGATGCAGTCGATATATTCTACACCCGCCCAGTCAACTGGGCCATACTATTTAGTAGGAATATTTACTTGAAACCATATAATTACATATAAATTATTAATATTTGATTGGCACTCTTGAAACTATAAAACTGTATGAAGATTATTTATATTTGCTTGGAATACTTGATGTCATATAACTGTGTACAGACAAATGATAATAGACAAATAAAAAGTGCAATTTTTTTAAAAATGCAATGGAACATTAAAAATATACTTATCATTACAATCAAATATTTCGAAGTGAATCAAATTTCAGAATTAAATGATCTATTAGGAGTTGACATAGTTAAATAAACCATATTAAACCCATCCATTTTTTTTTTCAACTATACAAGGGCCATAACTCTAAAGCCCCCTTACATCAATAACAACTATATGGCATGCAACTATGAATTAGTAATGGTTACTTGTTAGCTACTTCCTCTTATTTGTTTGTTTGCTATTAATTATGATACAGATTCTATAAATAGAATGTGACTTGACATTAAACCTAACTATTGCCCAAAACTCTGTAGACAAATATGTATAGGGGTTATGAGAATTTGTTGGGTGTTATTGGTTTAGTTTGGGTTTTGATATCTGATTCCATTGTTTTTCTTCTCTACCCACATTTTATCTTGTTGGCATCTTCTTGTCTGTAGAAGGCTGCAAAAGAATTACTGAAGGAAGGAAGAAATGAGACCAAGATATCTTTCAAATTTCAACTTTATTAATGGGTTCAACAACCATTGTGTAGGTGGGAAAATTCTCCCTGAATCCAATGGTAATGGTCACGTTTCCTTGATAAGGTGTTGAAATATACTAGTCATCATCGGTGGTTGATAAGTCCAAATTAGGTGTTTTTATATTGCTGATTTTGATGGTGTCGGCTCGCTAGCAGCAGACACAACTCACATGCAAAGCCTTGGGACTTAGCAAATAGGCATGCTACCTTGCTAGCAGCTGAATGGAAAAACATCCTTTCAGTCTGAGGGGTACCGCTGAAGTGAGGTTGAATTTCTCTTTTGCACTAGGATGGTCTTTTTACTGAGCATGCATCATCCAACTTCCTATCAGGGGTCTCTGAGAACTTCTGCAGTCCTTGAACTTATTTTATTCTATTTTATTTTTTCTATCCACTACAAATATCTATGCATATCAAAAATTGGTTTCATTTATTATAATTGTTTTCATTTATAGCATAGACACCAGAGGAACAATTATTATGTTAATTTCCCCTTTTGTTTGTCAGATTGGTAAATTAATATAGTTTAAATATAAAATAGAACAAATTATAAAATGATTTGGTGACCTTAGTCAAGAGTAACCCAAAGGCTCCCTTTTCAATAGCTACTACACTGTGGTGTAGGAGAGGGCACTACTCCATTCCCTGGATTGTTCCACCCTACCCTTGATCCTTACTTTATAATGTTGAGTGCTAAGCAAAACAGGATCGAGTACCATTTTTTGAGTCTTTGGTATGACTCAACCTGGGATTGAACCCTTGTCTCCTGGACCACTGGCGAACACTCTACTCATTAGACCAATGACCAATAGCTGGGAGTGATGGCTTACTTGCCGGGAGTGATGGCCACTTCCCAATCCAGCTACTTGGAGGCTTGATCAGGTGGCCAGTTTGAATTCGGAGATTCTGTTGTACAATGTTCTATGTTGATCAGGTGTCCGCAATGAACCTGGCATCAATATGGCTGGCTGAGGGGAGCTTCAGCTGACCAGATTGACTAATGAGGGTCAGCTCAGTCGAGCGCAGAAACTATAAAATACTAGCATAAAATAAAATAAAAATATCTCATAATTCCACTTGTGCCACAGTTTAACTTTCAGTTTAATATAAGGAATCAGCCTCTTTCAATTCCTGGCAGCTCATGGGGCAAACAAATGTTGTTGGGGTAGTCTTGTATTTGTCAGCGTGTATACTTCAAAGTCTTTATTGGAAGGTGATGAACAAAAATTTTTTAGTAAAACTAAAAGTCAACTAAAGTAAACAAAACAGCAAAAAAAGCAACAAACAATTTTAGGTACAACAAAATTGTCTTTCATATTTATTATTTTTATTGTACAATTTATACAGGCTATAAAGATGTGATAAGCTTATTAAAACTAAATACCTTTCAACCATGTGTTCCTCTCTGCAACTACCTACTTTTTCTCTCTCACTATTATCTTGTATACTTTTCAAAATCTAAAAGAGGAAGTCAGTAGGTTAGAAGAGATATATATATATAGATTCTCTTCCTTCATGAGAGGTCAGGAGGTGAGTCAGTGTATGTTGCTCTTAGCTGGCTTTGTGTGTCATGTGGGTTATTAGGTGCTAATGATCTTTGAATTGTCCAGCATGTCAACTCTAAAAGGTTTTTTTAATTGGGAGTAAGCATTGGTCAAATTCGTCCTTGATAAAAATTTGTATATATGTATCTACTACCTATGAACCATTACACAAGCATTTGTAGACCTCTTAAAACCAGCTGTCCATACTATATAACTTTTATAATATTGTTTTATGACTTAAACAAGAAAACATTTCAAGAAAAAGCCCTGAATTCTAATATTTAGAAAATATTGAGAAAAAAACAAGAAATTACAAAACAACATGACATTACGGGTATTTTATAATTACATTTCAATTTCAAAATGATTTAAATATTATTATCATTCTTTGATGACACACATAATAATAATAATAATAATAATACTGTTGTTGTTGTTGTTGTTGTTGTTTGTTTGTTTGTTTGTTTTTGTTTTTGTTTGTTTGTTTGTTTTTGTTTGTTTGTTTGTTTGTTTTTTTTTGGGGTTTTTTTAGAATAAAAAAGGAAAATTTGAAAATAATATAAAATATCTCACAATTCTACTTCTGGCAAAATTTTAAATTTCGGTCGCCAAAAAACACTTTCTTTGAGCCCTGCCCACCCACTAAAAAGACGAATGTTATTCAGTCTCTTTGAATGAACAATTCTAGACTCTACAACATTTACAATTATTATTCACAGGCTTAATGAAAAAAAAGTTCTACAATAGAAGCCCATTGTGTTCATCTGAGATGGAAAGCCTAAACCAAATTTAATGGCAATCAAAGATTACACTATCCATTCATTAAGAGGTTTTTACTAATTGTTTTATGATGTATGGTTTTATTATTTTTCTTTTCTTTTGTAGGAATTTGTGGACAGTAGCAGTAAGAAATTGAACAGCCTTAAAAAGAAGGAAAAAAGCAGCACGGATGAAGCAACTTCATCAATGCAATGATAACATCATTCCTATTGTTCAGCTAGTTTCTTTATTTGGTAATGGAGTGAAATTTTGATCTGGAAGAAATGCTGGAGACAAAAGAATAAGAATTCAGCCTTGAAATAATTAATAGCACTCCCTAATTTCTCATCAACTGTGAGTATTGCAAAATGATAAATAAATAAATAAATAAATAATAATAATGATGATGATGATTTTTAGAAGTTTAATGAGAATAATAGCAAATTAATAAAAATTTTCAAAAATTGATGGTAATAATAATAATAATTTTCAGAAGTTTAATGATAATAACAAATTAGTAATTATTTTCAAATAAATAATAATGATGATGATGGATTAAGGATAATTTACAAGAGTTTAGATGACACTACTATTAATATTGATATTGGGTGTAATAATTTTGAACAGCTTAAAAATAAATGGTACAGGTAATGAATGAATGCATGAATAATTATAGGTTTGTAATAATTTTTAAAAATAAAGTGAACAAATAAATATTAATAATGGATAAATTATAATTTTCATACGTTTAAGTAGTAGTAATAATAATAATTATCAATCAGTGATAATTTTAAATATCTTTCTAGTATATATACACTCTCTTCTTGAGGATATCATTATTCATAATGTTTGCTGATTTATTTAATTCAAGTGTCTTTGTGTGAAAATGATTTTAACATTAGCTTAAGGCTTATTTACATAAGAATTTTTTAAATAATGAAATAATCTAAAAAAGTTTCTTTAAACACCTCCCCCCTCAACCCAGCTTTTCCCTTAATCTGTTTTTCTCATTAATCCATTTGAATTTTTAAATCCTGTCACAATTCTCAAATATTACAAACATCTATTTGAGTATTTTTAATGAAAAATATTACCAATTTAAATAAGAAATCCATTTAAGAAATTTTTAATCTAACCCTCAGTCAATAGATAAAAAATTCCCCAATTATAATAAATCATATATTTTTTATAATGTGGGAAATGTTCTATATTATACAAAGAACCGTGTATAAAAGTGACTTTTTTTATGTGAATACATTTCATAGCAATTTTTTTTTTTCCTTCATTGCCATCGTAACAATACAATCTAAGGGCAATAACTGCTGAATCCTTATGATAACTGAAACATACGTTTCTGGTAGATGTTTCTCAAAACAGGGAAATATAATGAAAAATATAATTGAATTCTAAAATCTTCCATTAATATCCTCAGATTTAATGTTTTAAATATATGTTTTATTTTCTAATCATTTAATAAGTTTTCAAGGCTTGAAACATAAAAATATTAAATAAGGACCACCCACTTCTTAATTTTCATTCACGAAACCGAACTATGAGATATATAATCAATTTAAAGCTGACATCTTGATAATCTACTAAGAAATAATATTCATTTGCATAAGTTTTTTGTTTTGCAAATCATTATTCAGTATTTTGTTTTGATACTCTTTCTCAAAAGATTTCTCCTTTTATATTCAAGATGTTATGATATATATTAACAATAGAGTCTAAGATAGTATTTAGATATGTATATTAAATAAGCTAAGGATTTGTATAAGAAAATGGAAAATAAAATAAACTTTGGGTTAAATGTCTATAAAAAATGAAAATACATTTAAAACAGTCTAACATAAAATATAATAATAATGATATAGTAGAGTTATTGATTGCATTTAGATATATGTATACAACATAAGCTTTTAGGTAAAGGTCTGTAAAGGAAATGAAAATACTTCAAGGCTTTATTTCAAAGGACAAGTCATCACCCTTAAAACGTTCAGATACGGCTTTAAAAATACAAGGGATCTTTCTGAGAAAATATTGCCCGAAACATGGTAAAAACAAAAAAGATATTCCATACAAATATGGAATTGATTATGAATATTCACAAAAATTGGACCTGCATATGAAAATACATTGACTGAGAAATTAGGAAGTTATAATTGATAAAAAAAAGAATTACAAAATCTTACAAATGTATTTCAGACATATTTGAAGAAAACATTTCAATGAAAAATAAATGAAAGCAAGCTAAAATATAAAACTCTGAACTAAAAAAAAAAAGAAAAAATACTGTTTTCACTCAAATTTGTTTATTTTTAACACTGGGGAATCATTTGTATTGTTCTTTTTATTTTGATATTCATACATACAGAACTTCATATCTCATACTTTTTATCTAGTCGTCAAAAAATTCTTTAAAAAGGAACAATTAAAATTCTATTTTAAGGAAATTAAAAATGCATTTAATATTTTACAAATTTTGAAATTAAAATAAAAAATTTTTATCCATTTTCCTGCTTTTTTGCGGTCATTACCAAAGCACACTGAAAAAAAACACACTAAAAAAACACAAAACCCTTTAAATTTAATAAAAAATCTGAACAAATCTTTTGAAATTAGTTGTTCATCTTTTTATATGTTGCTTGTAATCTTGTTTTTGCAAAAATTATATTTTCTCTTGAGATATATATATATAATGAAATTACTAGAGTGAGTCAAAAGTTTTGCAATATTTTTTGAATGTGAGGTACAATTCATGAAGGTAACAAACTACGCTGGACTATGTGATACCAAGCTTGCCTGATACTCTCCAAATGTTACTCACCAGATTTGCCTCAATGGCTTGGAGCACAGCCTTGGAATCCATGGTTTTAGGTCTGTGTGACCTTATCTGATCAAGATTCTTGTAGCTTGAGTGAAATTTTTTGACCTCATAAAACACGAGTTCCAAAATTAGACTACACCACATGTTCATCTGTGCAACTTTCAAATCACACTTGGAGTGAAGTAAAGCATAACTCGTTAACACACCAACTAGCATAATACTGCTAACCACAGATGGTACCTTCCACAGCTTCAACAGCTTCAGTCATGGGATATAGATGCTGCAAACTAGCATGTACCAAAATATTGCAAAACTTTTGACTCACACTAGTAACACACTTAAAAGATGTTCTTAGATTTTTTTCTTTTAGCAGTAAATAAACTAATAACACATATGATTGTAAACATTTTTCTTTAGTAGCTGAACATTCTGATTTTATAAAATATATCTTAAACAAACTAGAATTACTTATACTAATGATATAATTTTTCCAAGCCATGCAGAGGAAATATTACGGAATTACCTAAATTTGAAGAAAAAATTATAGAATATTTCTGTAATTTGTATTCCTAAAACAAATACTAGCAGAGGTCTATAAATGCAAATCAGTCTACAAATAAAAGACAGTTCTTGCAGACCTCAAGAAATGGTTTGGGCAGAGCTCATTAAAAGGAAATAAAACTCCAGAAAAAAAACAACTGTCTATTGAAACAATGGAAAGGATCATAAAACTCATTCTAAAAGGCAATTCACAATGAAGTGTGATGAAAGATATTGGTTGTTCTCTGTGAGTTCTGTCAAAAATTTGGTGCAGATATAAATGAAATGGAATGGTCAAAAAAGGAACACATGTTTGTAGACTATGAAAGATATCAAAGTGTCAGGAAAGAAAACTCAAAACAATATTCCTGAAAAATAGAAAATATACAATAAAACAAATGAAAATTGAATTGATCAAAAGAGGAGTCAATGTTTGTGAGAGAAGTGTAAGAAATTGAATGAATGATGAAGGATTTACACAGAGAAAAACCAAATGAAAATTAAATAGATCAAAAGAGGAGTCAATGTTTGTGAGAGAAGTGTAAGAAATTGGATGAATGATGAAGGATTTACACAGAGAAAAACCAAATGAATATTAAATAGATCAAAAGAGGAGTCAATGTTTGTGAGAGAAGTGTAAAAAATTGGATGAATGATGAAGGATTTACACAGAGAAAAACCAAATGAAAATTAAATAGATCAAAAGAGGAGTCAATGTTTGTGAGAGAAGTGTAAGAAATTGGATGAATGATGAAGGATTTACACAGAGAAAAACCAAAACAAAATTAAATAGATCAAAAGAGGAGTCAATGTTTGTGAGAGAAGTGTAAGAAATTGGATGAATGATGAAGGATTTACACAGAGAAAAACCAAATGAAAATTAAATAGATCAAAAGAGGAGTCAATGTTTGTGAGAGAAGTGTAAGAAATTGGATGAATGATGAAGGATTTACACAGAGAAAAACCAAATGAAAATTAAATAGATCAAAAGAGGAGTCAATGTTTGTGAGAGAAGTGTAAGAAATTGGATGAATGATGAAGGATTTACACAGAGAAAAACCAAATGAAAATTAAATAGATCAAAAGAGGAGTCAATGTTTGTGAGAGAAGTGTAAAAAATTGGATGAATGATGAAGGATTTACACAGAGAAAAACCAAATGAAAATTAAATAGATCAAAAGAGGAGTCAATGTTTGTGAGAGAAGTGTAAGAAATTGGATGAATGATGAAGGATTTACACAGAGAAAAACCAAATGAAAATTAAATAGATCAAAAGAGGAGTCAATGTTTGTGAGAGAAGTGTAAGAAATTGGATGAATGATGAAGGATTTACACAGAGAAAAACCAAATGAAAATTAAATAGATCAAAAGAGGAGACAATGTTTGTGAGAGAAGTGTAAGAAATTGGATGAATGATGAAGGATTTACACAGAGAAAAACCAAATGAAAATTAAATTGATCAAAAGAGGAGTCAATGTTTGTGAGAGAAGTGTAAGAAATTGGATGAATGATGAAGGATTTACACAGAGAAAAACCAAATGAAAATTAAATAGATCAAAAGTGCAGTCAATGTTTGTGAGAGAAGTGTAAGAAATTGGATGAATGATGAAGGATTTACGCAGAGAAAAACCAAATGAAAATTAAATTGATCAAAAGAGGAGTCAATGTTTGTGAGAGAAGTGTAAGAAATTGGATGAATGATGAAGGATTTACACAGAGAAAAACCAAATGAAAATTAAATAGATCAAAAGAGCAGTCAATGTTTGTGAGAGAAGTGTAAAAAATTGGATGAATGATGAAGGATTTACACAGAGAAAAACCAAATGAAAATTAAATAGATCAAAAGAGGAGTCAATGTTTGTGAGAGAAGTGTAAGAAATTGGATGAATGATGAAGGATTTACACAGAGAAAAACCAAATGAAAATTAAATAGATCAAAAGAGGAGTCAATGTTTGTGAGAGAAGTGTAAGAAATTGGATGAATGATGAAGGATTTACACAGAGAAAAACCAAATGAAAATTAAATAGATCAAAAGAGCAGTCAATGTTTGTGAGAGAAGTGTAAGAAATTGGATGAATGATGAAGGATTTACACAGAGAAAAACCAAATGAAAATTAAATAGATCAAAAGAGCAGTCAATGTTTGTGAGAGAAGTGTAAGAAATTGGATGAATGATGAAGGATTTACACAGAGAAAAACCAAATGAAAATTAAATAGATCAAAAGAGCAGTCAATGTTTGTGAGAGAAGTGTAAGAAATTGGATGAATGATGAAGGATTTACACAGAGAAAAACCAAATGAAAATTAAATAGATCAAAAAAGGAGACAATGTTTGTGAGAGAAGTGTAAGAAATTGGATGAATGATGAAGGATTTACACAGAGAAAAACCAAATGAAAATTAAATAGATCAAAAATGGAGTCAATGTTTGTGAGAGAAGTGTAAGAAATTAGATGAATGATGAAGGATTTACACAGAGAAAAACCAAATGAAAATTAAATAGATCAAAAGAGCAGTCAATGTTTGTGAGAGAAGTGTAAGAAATTGGATGAATGATGAAGGATTTACACAGAGAAAAACCAAATGAAAATTAAATAGATCAAAAGAGGAGACAATGTTTGTGAGAGAAGTGTAAGAAATTGGATGAATGATGAAGGATTTACACAGAGAAAAACCAAATGAAAATTAAATAGATCAAAAATGGAGTCAATGTTTGTGAGAGAAGTGTAAGAAATTAGATGAATGATGAAGGATTTACACAGAGAAAAACCAAATGAAAATTAAATAGATCAAAAGAGCAGTCAATGTTTGTGAGAGAAGTGTAAGAAATTGGATGAATGATGAAGGTTTTACACAGAGAAAAACCAAATGAAAATTAAATAGATCAAAAGAGGAGTCAATGTTTGTGAGAGAAGTGTAAGAAATTGGATGAATGATGAAGGATTTACACAGAGAAAAACCAAATGAAAATTAAATTCATCAAAAGAGGAGACAATGTTTGTGAGAGAAGTGTAAAAAATTGGATGAATGATGAAGGATTTACACAGAGAAAACCCAAATGAAAATTAAATAGATCAAAAGAGGAGTCAATGTTTGTGAAAGAAGTGTAAGAAATTGGATGAATGATGAAGGATTTACACAGAGAAAAACCAAATGAAAATTAAATAGATCAAAAGAGGAGTCAATGTTTGTGAGAGAAGTGTAAGAAATTGGATGAATGATGAAGGATTTACACAGAGAAAAACCAAATGAAAATTAAATAGATCAAAAGAGCAGTCAATGTTTGTGAGAGAAGTGAAAGAAATTGGATGAATGATGAAGGATTTACACAGAGAAAAACCAAATGAAAATTAAATTGATCAAAAGAGGAGTCAATGTTTGTGAGAGAAGTGTAAGAAATTGGATGAATGATGAAGGATTTACACAGAGAAAAACCAAATGAAAATTAAATTGATCAAAAGAGGAGTCAATGTTTGTGAGAGAAGTGTAAGAAATTGGATGAATGATGAAGGATTTACACAGAGAAAAACCAAATGAAAATTAAATAGATCAAAAGTGCAGTCAATGTTTGTGAGAGAAGTGTAAGAAATTGGATGAATGATGAAGGATTTACACAGAGAAAAACCAAATGAAAATTAAATAGATCAAAAAAGGAGTCAATGTTTGTGAGAGAAGTGTAAGAAATTGGATGAATGATGAAGGATTTACACAGAGAAAAACCAAGTGAAAATTAAATAGATCAAAAGAGGAGTCAATGTTTGTGAGAGAAGTGTAAGAAATTGGATGAATGATGAAGGATTTACACAGAGAAAAACCAAATGAAAATTAAATAGATCAAAAGAGCAGTCAATGTTTGTGAGAGAAGTGTAAGAAATTGGATGAATGATGAAGGATTTACACAGAGAAAAACCAAATGAAAATTAAATAGATCAAAAGAGCAGTCAATGTTTGTGAGAGAAGTGTAAGAAATTGGATGAATGATGAAGGATTTACACAGAGAAAAACCAAATGAAAATTAAATAGATCAAAAGAGCAGTCAATGTTTGTGAGAGAAGTGTAAGAAATTGGATGAATGATGAAGGATTTACACAGAGAAAAACCAAATGAAAATTAAATAGATCAAAAAAGGAGACAATGTTTGTGAGAGAAGTGTAAGAAATTGGATGAATGATGAAGGATTTACACAGAGAAAAACCAAATGAAAATTAAATTGATCAAAAGAGGAGTCAATGTTTGTGAGAGAAGTGTAAGAAATTGGATGAATGATGAAGGATTTACACAGAGAAAAACCAAATGAAAATTAAATAGATCAAAAGAGGAGTCAATGTTTGTGAGAGAAGTGTAAGAAATTGGATGAATGATGAAGGATTTACACAGAGAAAAACCAAATGAAAATTATATTGATCAAAAGACCAGTCAATGTTTGTGAGAGAAGTGTAAGAAATTGGATGAATGATGAAGGATTTACACAGAGAAAAACCAAATGAAAATTAAATAGATCAAAAGAGGAGTCAATGTTTGTGAGAGAAGTGTAAGAAATTGGATGAATGATGAAGGATTTACACAAAGAAAAACCAAATGAAAATTAAATAGATCAAAAGAGGAGTCAATGTTTGTTAGAGAAGTGTAAGAAATTGGATGAATGATGAAGGATTTACACAGAGAAAAACCAAATGAAAATTAAATAGATCAAAAGAGGAGTCAATGTTTGTGAGAGAAGTGTAAGAAATTGGATGAATGATGAAGGATTTACACAGAGAAAAACCAAAACAAAATTAAATAGATCAAAAGAGGAGTCAATCTTTGTGAGAGAAGTGTAAGAAATTGGATGAATGATGAAGGATTTACACAGAGAAAAACCAAATGAAAATTAAATAGATCAAAAGAGGAGACAATGTTTGTGAGAGAAGTGTAAGAAATTTGATGAATGATGAAGGATTTACACAGAGAAAAACCAAATGAAAATTAAATTGATCAAAAGAGGAGTCAATGTTTGTTAGAGAAGTGTAAGAAATTGGATGAATGATGAAGGATTTACACAGAAAAAAACCAAATGAAAATTAAATAGATCAAAAGAGGAGTCAATGTTTGTGAGAGAAGTGTAAGAAATTGGATGAATGATGAAGGATTTACACAGAGAAAAACCAAATGAAAATTAAATAGATCAAAAGAGCAGTCAATGTTTGTGAGAGAAGTGTAAGAAATTGGATGAATGATGAAGGATTTACACAGAGAAAAACCAAATGAAAATTAAATAGATCAAAAGAGGAGTCAATGTTTGTTAGAGAAGTGTAAGAAATTGGATGAATGATGAAGGATTTACACAGGGAAAAACCAAATGAATATTAAATTGATCAAAAGAGGAGTCAATGTTTGTTAGAGAAGTGTAAGAAATTGGATGAATGATGAAGGATTTACACAGAGAAAAACCAAATGAAAATTAAATAGATCAAAAGAGGAGTCAATGTTTGTGAGAGAAGTGTAAGAAATTGGATGAATGATGAAGGATTTACACAGAGAAAAACCAAATGAAAATTAAATAGATCAAAAGAGGAGACAATGTTTGTGAGAGAAGTGTAAGAAATTGGATGAATGATGAAGGATTTACACAGAGAAAAACCAAATGAAAATTAAATTGATCAAAAGAGGAGTCAATGTTTGTGAGAGAAGTGTAAGAAATTGGATGAATGATGAAGGATTTACACAGAGAAAAACCAAATGAAAATTAAATAGATCAAAAGAGGAGTCAATGTTTGTTAGAGAAGTGTAAGAAATTGGATGAATGATGAAGGATTTACACAGAGAAAAACCAAATGAAAATTAAATAGATCAAAAGAGGAGTCAATGTTTGTGAGAGAAGTGTAAGAAATTGGATGAATGATGAAGGATTTACACAGAGAAAAACCAAATGAAAATTAAATAGATCAAAAGAGGAGTCAATGTTTGTGAGAGAAGTGTAAGAAATTGGATGAATGATGAAGGATTTACACAGAGAAAAACCAAATGAAAATTATATTGATCAAAAGACCAGTCAATGTTTGTGAGAGAAGTGTAAGAAATTGGATGAATGATGAAGGATTTACACAGAGAAAAACCAAATGAAAATTAAATAGATCAAAAGAGGAGTCAATGTTTGTGAGAGAAGTGTAAGAAATTGGATGAATGATGAAGGATTTACACAAAGAAAAACCAAATGAAAATTAAATAGATCAAAAGAGGAGTCAATGTTTGTTAGAGAAGTGTAAGAAATTGGATGAATGATGAAGGATTTACACAGAGAAAAACCAAATGAAAATTAAATAGATCAAAAGAGGAGTCAATGTTTGTGAGAGAAGTGTAAGAAATTGGATGAATGATGAAGGATTTACACAGAGAAAAACCAAAACAAAATTAAATAGATCAAAAGAGGAGTCAATGTTTGTGAGAGAAGTGTAAGAAATTGGATGAATGATGAAGGATTTACACAGAGAAAAACCAAATAAAAATTAAATAGATCAAAAGAGGAGACAATGTTTGTGAGAGAAGTGTAAGAAATTTGATGAATGATGAAGGATTTACACAGAGAAAAACCAAATGAAAATTAAATTGATCAAAAGAGGAGTCAATGTTTGTTAGAGAAGTGTAAGAAATTGGATGAATGATGAAGGATTTACACAGAAAAAAACCAAATGAAAATTAAATAGATCAAAAGAGGAGTCAATGTTTGTGAGAGAAGTGTAAGAAATTGGATGAATGATGAAGGATTTACACAGAGAAAAACCAAATGAAAATTAAATAGATCAAAAGAGCAGTCAATGTTTGTGAGAGAAGTGTAAGAAATTGGATGAATGATGAAGGATTTACACAGAGAAAAACCAAATGAAAATTAAATAGATCAAAAGAGGAGTCAATGTTTGTTAGAGAAGTGTAAGAAATTGGATGAATGATGAAGGATTTACACAGGGAAAAACCAAATGAATATTAAATTGATCAAAAGAGGAGTCAATGTTTGTTAGAGAAGTGTAAGAAATTGGATGAATGATGAAGGATTTACACAGAGAAAAACCAAATGAAAATTAAATAGATCAAAAGAGGAGTCAATGTTTGTGAGAGAAGTGTAAGAAATTGGATGAATGATGAAGGATTTACACAGAGAAAAACCAAATGAAAATTAAATAGATCAAAAGAGGAGACGATGTTTGTGAGAGAAGTGTAAGAAATTGGATGAATGATGAAGGATTTACACAGAGAAAAACCAAATGAAAATTAAATTGATCAAAAGAGGAGTCAATGTTTGTGAGAGAAGTGTAAGAAATTGGATGAATGATGAAGGATTTACACAGAGAAAAACCAAATGAAAATTAAATAGATCAAAAGAGGAGTCAATGTTTGTTAGAGAAGTGTAAGAAATTGGATGAATGATGAAGGATTTACACAGAGAAAAACCAAATGAAAATTAAATAGATCAAAAGAGGAGTCAATGTTTGTGAGAGAAGTGTAAGAAATTGGATGAATGATGAAGGATTTACACAGAGAAAAACCAAATGAAAATTAAATAGATCAAAAGAGGAGTCAATGTTTGTGAGAGAAGTGTAAGAAATTGGATGAATGATGAAGGATTTACACAGAGAAAAACCAAATGAAAATTAAATAGATCAAAAGAGGAGTCAATGTTTGTGAGAGAAGTGTAAGAAATTGGATGAATGATGAAGGATTTACACAGAGAAAAACCAAATGAAAATTATATTGATCAAAAGACCAGTCAATGTTTGTGAGAGAAGTGTAAGAAATTGGATGAATGATGAAGGATTTACACAGAGAAAAACCAAATGAAAATTAAATAGATCAAAAGAGGAGTCAATGTTTGTGAGAGAAGTGTAAGAAATTGGATGAATGATGAAGGATTTACACAAAGAAAAACCAAATGAAAATTAAATAGATCAAAAGAGGAGTCAATGTTTGTTAGAGAAGTGTAAGAAATTGGATGAATGATGAAGGATTTACACAGAGAAAAACCAAATGAAAATTAAATAGATCAAAAGAGGAGTCAATGTTTGTGAGAGAAGTGTAAGAAATTGGATGAATGATGAAGGATTTACACAGAGAAAAACCAAAACAAAATTAAATAGATCAAAAGAGGAGTCAATCTTTGTGAGAGAAGTGTAAGAAATTGGATGAATGATGAAGGATTTACACAGAGAAAAACCAAATGAAAATTAAATAGATCAAAAGAGGAGACAATGTTTGTGAGAGAAGTGTAAGAAATTTGATGAATGATGAAGGATTTACACAGAGAAAAACCAAATGAAAATTAAATTGATCAAAAGAGGAGTCAATGTTTGTTAGAGAAGTGTAAGAAATTGGATGAATGATGAAGGATTTACACAGAAAAAAACCAAATGAAAATTAAATAGATCAAAAGAGGAGTCAATGTTTGTGAGAGAAGTGTAAGAAATTGGATGAATGATGAAGGATTTACACAGAGAAAAACCAAATGAAAATTAAATAGATCAAAAGAGCAGTCAATGTTTGTGAGAGAAGTGTAAGAAATTGGATGAATGATGAAGGATTTACACAGAGAAAAACCAAATGAAAATTAAATAGATCAAAAGAGGAGTCAATGTTTGTTAGAGAAGTGTAAGAAATTGGATGAATGATGAAGGATTTACACAGGGAAAAACCAAATGAAAATTAAATTGATCAAAAGAGGAGTCAATGTTTGTTAGAGAAGTGTAAGAAATTGGATGAATGATGAAGGATTTACACAGAGAAAAACCAAATGAAAATTAAATAGATCAAAAGAGGAGTCAATGTTTGTGAGAGAAGTGTAAGAAATTGGATGAATGATGAAGGATTTACACAGAGAAAAACCAAATGAAAATTAAATAGATCAAAAGAGGAGACAATGTTTGTGAGAGAAGTGTAAGAAATTGGATGAATGATGAAGGATTTACACAGAGAAAAACCAAATGAAAATTAAATTGATCAAAAGAGGAGTCAATGTTTGTGAGAGAAGTGTAAGAAATTGGATGAATGATGAAGGATTTACACAGAGAAAAACCAAATGAAAATTAAATAGATCAAAAGAGGAGTCAATGTTTGTTAGAGAAGTGTAAGAAATTGGATGAATGATGAAGGATTTACACAGAGAAAAACCAAATGAAAATTAAATAGATCAAAAGAGGAGTCAATGTTTGTGAGAGAAGTGTAAGAAATTGGATGAATGATGAAGGATTTACACAGAGAAAAACCAAATGAAAATTAAATAGATCAAAAGAGGAGTCAATGTTTGTGAGAGAAGTGTAAGAAATTGGATGAATGATGAAGGATTTACACAGAGAAAAACCAAATGAAAATTATATTGATCAAAAGACCAGTCAATGTTTGTGAGAGAAGTGTAAGAAATTGGATGAATGATGAAGGATTTACACAGAGAAAAACCAAATGAAAATTAAATAGATCAAAAGAGGAGTCAATGTTTGTGAGAGAAGTGTAAGAAATTGGATGAATGATGAAGGATTTACACAAAGAAAAACCAAATGAAAATTAAATAGATCAAAAGAGGAGTCAATGTTTGTTAGAGAAGTGTAAGAAATTGGATGAATGATGAAGGATTTACACAGAGAAAAACCAAATGAAAATTAAATAGATCAAAAGAGGAGTCAATGTTTGTGAGAGAAGTGTAAGAAATTGGATGAATGATGAAGGATTTACACAGAGAAAAACCAAAACAAAATTAAATAGATCAAAAGAGGAGTCAATGTTTGTGAGAGAAGTGTAAGAAATTGGATGAATGATGAAGGATTTACACAGAGAAAAACCAAATGAAAATTAAATAGATCAAAAGAGGAGACAATGTTTGTGAGAGAAGTGTAAGAAATTTGATGAATGATGAAGGATTTACACAGAGAAAAACCAAATGAAAATTAAATTGATCAAAAGAGGAGTCAATGTTTGTTAGAGAAGTGTAAGAAATTGGATGAATGATGAAGGATTTACACAGAAAAAAACCAAATGAAAATTAAATAGATCAAAAGAGGAGTCAATGTTTGTGAGAGAAGTGTAAGAAATTGGATGAATGATGAAGGATTTACACAGAGAAAAACCAAATGAAAATTAAATAGATCAAAAGAGCAGTCAATGTTTGTGAGAGAAGTGTAAGAAATTGGATGAATGATGAAGGATTTACACAGAGAAAAACCAAATGAAAATTAAATAGATCAAAAGAGGAGTCAATGTTTGTGAGAGAAGTGTAAGAAATTGGATGAATGATGAAGGATTTACACAGGGAAAAACCAAATGAATATTAAATTGATCAAAAGAGGAGTCAATGTTTGTTAGAGAAGTGTAAGAAATTGGATGAATGATGAAGGATTTACACAGAGAAAAACCAAATGAAAATTAAATAGATCAAAAGAGGAGTCAATGTTTGTGAGAGAAGTGTAAGAAATTGGATGAATGATGAAGGATTTACACAGAGAAAAACCAAATGAAAATTAAATAGATCAAAAGAGGAGACGATGTTTGTGAGAGAAGTGTAAGAAATTGGATGAATGATGAAGGATTTACACAGAGAAAAACCAAATGAAAATTAAATTGATCAAAAGAGGAGTCAATGTTTGTGAGAGAAGTGTAAGAAATTGGATGAATGATGAAGGATTTACACAGAGAAAAACCAAATGAAAATTAAATAGATCAAAAGAGGAGTCAATGTTTGTTAGAGAAGTGTAAGAAATTGGATGAATGATGAAGGATTTACACAGAGAAAAACCAAATGAAAATTAAATAGATCAAAAGAGGAGTCAATGTTTGTGAGAGAAGTGTAAGAAATTGGATGAATGATGAAGGATTTACACAGAGAAAAACCAAATGAAAATTAAATAGATCAAAAGAGGAGTCAATGTTTGTGAGAGAAGTGTAAGAAATTGGATGAATGATGAAGGATTTACACAGAGAAAAACCAAATGAAAATTAAATAGATCAAAAGAGGAGTCAATGTTTGTTAGAGAAGTGTAAGAAATTGGATGAATGATGAAGGATTTACACAGGGAAAAACCAAATGAATATTAAATTGATCAAAAGAGGAGTCAATGTTTGTTAGAGAAGTGTAAGAAATTGGATGAATGATGAAGGATTTACACAGAGAAAAACCAAATGAAAATTAAATAGATCAAAAGAGGAGTCAATGTTTGTGAGAGAAGTGTAAGAAATTGGATGAATGATGAAGGATTTACACAGAGAAAAACCAAATGAAAATTAAATAGATCAAAAGAGGAGACAATGTTTGTGAGAGAAGTGTAAGAAATTGGATGAATGATGAAGGATTTACACAGAGAAAAACCAAATGAAAATTAAATTGATCAAAAGAGGAGTCAATGTTTGTGAGAGAAGTGTAAGAAATTGGATGAATGATGAAGGATTTACACAGAGAAAAACCAAATGAAAATTAAATAGATCAAAAGAGGAGTCAATGTTTGTTAGAGAAGTGTAAGAAATTGGATGAATGATGAAGGATTTACACAGAGAAAAACCAAATGAAAATTAAATAGATCAAAAGAGGAGTCAATGTTTGTGAGAGAAGTGTAAGAAATTGGATGAATGATGAAGGATTTACACAGAGAAAAACCAAATGAAAATTAAATAGATCAAAAGAGGAGTCAATGTTTGTGAGAGAAGTGTAAGAAATTGGATGAATGATGAAGGATTTACACAGAGAAAAACCAAATGAAAATTATATTGATCAAAAGACCAGTCAATGTTTGTGAGAGAAGTGTAAGAAATTGGATGAATGATGAAGGATTTACACAGAGAAAAACCAAATGAAAATTAAATAGATCAAAAGAGGAGTCAATGTTTGTGAGAGAAGTGTAAGAAATTGGATGAATGATGAAGGATTTACACAAAGAAAAACCAAATGAAAATTAAATAGATCAAAAGAGGAGTCAATGTTTGTTAGAGAAGTGTAAGAAATTGGATGAATGATGAAGGATTTACACAGAGAAAAACCAAATGAAAATTAAATAGATCAAAAGAGGAGTCAATGTTTGTGAGAGAAGTGTAAGAAATTGGATGAATGATGAAGGATTTACACAGAGAAAAACCAAATGAAAATTAAATAGATCAAAAGAGCAGTCAATGTTTGTGAGAGAAGTGTAAGAAATTGGATGAATGATGAAGGATTTACACAGAGAAAAACCAAATGAAAATTAAATAGATCAAAAGAGGAGACAATGTTTGTGAGAGAAGTGTAAGAAATTTGATGAATGATGAAGGATTTACACAGAGAAAAACCAAATGAAAATTAAATTGATCAAAAGAGGAGTCAATGTTTGTTAGAGAAGTGTAAGAAATTGGATGAATGATGAAGGATTTACACAGAAAAAAACCAAATGAAAATTAAATAGATCAAAAGAGGAGTCAATGTTTGTGAGAGAAGTGTAAGAAATTGGATGAATGATGAAGGATTTACACAGAGAAAAACCAAATGAAAATTAAATAGATCAAAAGAGCAGTCAATGTTTGTGAGAGAAGTGTAAGAAATTGGATGAATGATGAAGGATTTACACAGAGAAAAACTAAATGAAAATTAAATAGATCAAAAGAGGAGTCAATGTTTGTTAGAGAAGTGTAAGAAATTGGATGAATGATGAAGGATTTACACAGGGAAAAACCAAATGAATATTAAATTGATCAAAAGAGGAGTCAATGTTTGTTAGAGAAGTGTAAGAAATTGGATGAATGATGAAGGATTTACACAGAGAAAAACCAAATGAAAATTAAATAGATCAAAAGAGGAGTCAATGTTTGTGAGAGAAGTGTAAGAAATTGGATGAATGATGAAGGATTTACACAGAGAAAAACCAAATGAAAATTAAATAGATCAAAAGAGGAGACGATGTTTGTGAGAGAAGTGTAAGAAATTGGATGAATGATGAAGGATTTACACAGAGAAAAACCAAATGAAAATTAAATTGATCAAAAGAGGAGTCAATGTTTGTGAGAGAAGTGTAAGAAATTGGATGAATGATGAAGGATTTACACAGAGAAAAACCAAATGAAAATTAAATAGATCAAAAGAGGAGTCAATGTTTGTTAGAGAAGTGTAAGAAATTGGATGAATGATGAAGGATTTACACAGAGAAAAACCAAATGAAAATTAAATAGATCAAAAGAGGAGTCAATGTTTGTGAGAGAAGTGTAAGAAATTGGATGAATGATGAAGGATTTACACAGAGAAAAACCAAATGAAAATTAAATAGATCAAAAGAGGAGTCAATGTTTGTGAGAGAAGTGTAAGAAATTGGATGAATGATGAAGGATTTACACAGAGAAAAACCAAATGAAAATTAAATAGATCAAAAGAGGAGTCAATGTTTGTGAGAGAAGTGTAAGAAATTGGATGAATGATGAAGGATTTACACAGAGAAAAACCAAAACAAAATTAAATAGATCAAAAGAGGAGTCAATGTTTGTGAGAGAAGTGTAAGAAATTGGATGAATGATGAAGGATTTACACAGAGAAAAACCAAATGAAAATTAAATAGATCAAAAGAGGAGACAATGTTTGTGAGAGAAGTGTAAGAAATTTGATGAATGATGAAGGATTTACATAGAGAAAAACCAAATGAAAATTAAATTGATCAAAAGAGGAGTCAATGTTTGTTAGAGAAGTGTAAGAAATTGGATGAATGATGAAGGATTTACACAGAAAAAAACCAAATGAAAATTAAATAGATCAAAAGAGGAGTCAATGTTTGTTAGAGAAGTGTAAGAAATTGGATGAATGATGAAGGATTTACACAGAGAAAAACCAAATGAAAATTAAATAGATCAAAAGAGCAGTCAATGTTTGTGAGAGAAGTGTAAGAAATTGGATGAATGATGAAGGATTTACACAGAGAAAAACCAAATGAAAATTAAATAGATCAAAAGAGGAGTCAATGTTTGTGAGAGAAGTGTAAGAAATTGGATGAATGATGAAGGATTTACACAGAGAAAAACCAAATGAAAATTAAATTGATCAAAAGAGGAGTCAATGTTTGTGAGAGAAGTGTAAGAAATTGGATGAATGATGAAGGATTTACACAGAGAAAAACCAAATGAAAATTAAATAGATCAAAAGAGGAGTCAATGTTTGTGAGAGAAGTGTAAGAAATTGGATGAATGATGAAGGATTTACACAGAGAAAAACCAAATGAAAATTATATTGATCAAAAGACCAGTCAATGTTTGTGAGAGAAGTGTAAGAAATTGGATGAATGATGAAGGATTTACACAGAGAAAAACCAAATGAAAATTAAATAGATCAAAAGAGGAGTCAATGTTTGTGAGAGAAGTGTAAGAAATTGGATGAATGATGAAGGATTTACACAAAGAAAAACCAAATGAAAATTAAATAGATCAAAAGAGGAGTCAATGTTTGTTAGAGAAGTGTAAGAAATTGGATGAATGATGAAGGATTTACACAGAGAAAAACCAAATGAAAATTAAATAGATCAAAAGAGGAGTCAATGTTTGTGAGAGAAGTGTAAGAAATTGGATGAATGATGAAGGATTTACACAGAGAAAAACCAAATGAAAATTAAATAGATCAAAAGAGCAGTCAATGTTTGTGAGAGAAGTGTAAGAAATTGGATGAATGATGAAGGATTTACACAGAGAAAAACCAAATGAAAATTAAATAGATCAAAAGAGGAGACAATGTTTGTGAGAGAAGTGTAAGAAATTTGATGAATGATGAAGGATTTACACAGAGAAAAACCAAATGAAAATTAAATTGATCAAAAGAGGAGTCAATGTTTGTTAGAGAAGTGTAAGAAATTGGATGAATGATGAAGGATTTACACAGAAAAAAACCAAATGAAAATTAAATAGATCAAAAGAGGAGTCAATGTTTGTGAGAGAAGTGTAAGAAATTGGATGAATGATGAAGGATTTACACAGAGAAAAACCAAATGAAAATTAAATAGATCAAAAGAGCAGTCAATGTTTGTGAGAGAAGTGTAAGAAATTGGATGAATGATGAAGGATTTACACAGAGAAAAACTAAATGAAAATTAAATAGATCAAAAGAGGAGTCAATGTTTGTTAGAGAAGTGTAAGAAATTGGATGAATGATGAAGGATTTACACAGGGAAAAACCAAATGAATATTAAATTGATCAAAAGAGGAGTCAATGTTTGTTAGAGAAGTGTAAGAAATTGGATGAATGATGAAGGATTTACACAGAGAAAAACCAAATGAAAATTAAATAGATCAAAAGAGGAGTCAATGTTTGTGAGAGAAGTGTAAGAAATTGGATGAATGATGAAGGATTTACACAGAGAAAAACCAAATGAAAATTAAATAGATCAAAAGAGGAGACGATGTTTGTGAGAGAAGTGTAAGAAATTGGATGAATGATGAAGGATTTACACAGAGAAAAACCAAATGAAAATTAAATTGATCAAAAGAGGAGTCAATGTTTGTGAGAGAAGTGTAAGAAATTGGATGAATGATGAAGGATTTACACAGAGAAAAACCAAATGAAAATTAAATAGATCAAAAGAGGAGTCAATGTTTGTTAGAGAAGTGTAAGAAATTGGATGAATGATGAAGGATTTACACAGAGAAAAACCAAATGAAAATTAAATAGATCAAAAGAGGAGTCAATGTTTGTGAGAGAAGTGTAAGAAATTGGATGAATGATGAAGGATTTACACAGAGAAAAACCAAATGAAAATTAAATAGATCAAAAGAGGAGTCAATGTTTGTGAGAGAAGTGTAAGAAATTGGATGAATGATGAAGGATTTACACAGAGAAAAACCAAATGAAAATTAAATAGATCAAAAGAGGAGTCAATGTTTGTGAGAGAAGTGTAAGAAATTGGATGAATGATGAAGGATTTACACAGAGAAAAACCAAAACAAAATTAAATAGATCAAAAGAGGAGTCAATGTTTGTGAGAGAAGTGTAAGAAATTGGATGAATGATGAAGGATTTACACAGAGAAAAACCAAATGAAAATTAAATAGATCAAAAGAGGAGACAATGTTTGTGAGAGAAGTGTAAGAAATTTGATGAATGATGAAGGATTTACATAGAGAAAAACCAAATGAAAATTAAATTGATCAAAAGAGGAGTCAATGTTTGTTAGAGAAGTGTAAGAAATTGGATGAATGATGAAGGATTTACACAGAAAAAAACCAAATGAAAATTAAATAGATCAAAAGAGGAGTCAATGTTTGTGAGAGAAGTGTAAGAAATTGGATGAATGATGAAGGATTTACACAGAGAAAAACCAAATGAAAATTAAATAGATCAAAAGAGCAGTCAATGTTTGTGAGAGAAGTGTAAGAAATTGGATGAATGATGAAGGATTTACACAGAGAAAAACCAAATGAAAATTAAATAGATCAAAAGAGGAGTCAATGTTTGTGAGAGAAGTGTAAGAAATTGGATGAATGATGAAGGATTTACACAGAGAAAAACCAAATGAAAATTAAATTGATCAAAAGAGGAGTCAATGTTTGTGAGAGAAGTGTAAGAAATTGGATGAATGATGAAGGATTTACACAGAGAAAAACCAAATGAAAATTAAATAGATCAAAAGAGGAGTCAATGTTTGTGAGAGAAGTGTAAGAAATTGGATGAATGATGAAGGATTTACACAGAGAAAAACCAAATGAAAATTATATTGATCAAAAGACCAGTCAATGTTTGTGAGAGAAGTGTAAGAAATTGGATGAATGATGAAGGATTTACACAGAGAAAAACCAAATGAAAATTAAATAGATCAAAAGAGGAGTCAATGTTTGTGAGAGAAGTGTAAGAAATTGGATGAATGATGAAGGATTTACACAGAGAAAAACCAAATGAAAATTAAATAGATCAAAAGAGGAGTCAATGTTTGTTAGAGAAGTGTAAGAAATTGGATGAATGATGAAGGATTTACACAGAGAAAAACCAAATGAAAATTAAATAGATCAAAAGAGGAGTCAATGTTTGTGAGAGAAGTGTAAGAAATTGGATGAATGATGAAGGATTTACACAGAGAAAAACCAAATGAAAATTAAATAGATCAAAAGAGGAGTCAATGTTTGTGAGAGAAGTGTAAGAAATTGGATGAATGATGAAGGATTTACACAGAGAAAAACCAAATGAAAATTAAATAGATCAAAAGAGGAGACAATGTTTGTGAGAGAAGTGTAAGAAATTTGATGAATGATGAAGGATTTACACAGAGAAAAACCAAATGAAAATTAAATTGATCTAAAGAGGAGTCAATGTTTGTTAGAGAAGTGTAAGAAATTGGATGAATGATGAAGGATTTACACAGAGAAAAACCAAATGAAAATTAAATAGATCAAAAGAGGAGTCAATGTTTGTGAGAGAAGTGTAAGAAATTGGATGAATGATGAAGGATTTACACAGAGAAAAACCAAATAAAAAATTAAATAGATCAAAAGAGCAGTCAATGTTTGTGAGAGAAGTGTAAGAAATTGGATGAATGATGAAGGATTTACACAGAGAAAAACCAAATGAAAATTAAATAGATCAAAAGAGGAGTCAATGTTTGTTAGAGAAGTGTAAGAAATTGGATGAATGATGAAGGATTTACACAGGGAAAAACCAAATGAATATTAAATTGATCAAAAGAGGAGTCAATGTTTGTTAGAGAAGTGTAAGAAATTGGATGAATGATGAAGGATTTACACAGAGAAAAACCAAATGAAAATTAAATAGATCAAAAGAGGAGTCAATGTTTGTGAGAGAAGTGTAAGAAATTGGATGAATGATGAAGGATTTACACAGAGAAAAACCAAATGAAAATTAGATAGATCAAAAGAGCAGTCAATGTTTGTGAGAGAAGTGTAAGAAATTGGATGAATGATGAAGGATTTACACAGAGAAAAACCAAATGAAAATTAAATAAATCAAAAGAGCAGTCAATGTTTGTTAGAGAAGTGTAAGAAATTGGATGAATGATGAAGGATTTACACAAAGAAAAACCAAATGAAAATTAAATAGATCAAAAGTGCAGTCAATGTTTGTGAGAGAAGTGTAAGAAATTGGATGAATGATGAAGGATTTACACAGAGAAAAACCAAATGAAAATTAAATTGATCAAAAGAGGAGTCAATGTTTGTGAGAGAAGTGTAAGAAATTGGATGAATGATGAAGGATTTACACAGAGAAAAACCAAATGAAAATTAAATAGATCAAAAGAGGAGTCAATGTTTGTGAGAGAAGTGTAAGAAATTGGATGAATGATGAAGGATTTACACAGAGAAAAACCAAATGAAAATTAAATAGATCAAAAGAGGAGACAATGTTTGTGAGAGAAGTGTAAGAGATTGGATGAATGATGAAGGATTTACACAGAGAAAAACCAAATGAAAATCAAATAAATCAAAAGAGGAGTCAATGTTTGTGAGAGAAGTGTAAGAAATTGGATGAATGATCAAGGATTTACACAGAGAAAAACCAAATGAAAATTAAATAGATCAAAAGAGGAGTCAATGTTTGTTAGAGAAGTGTAAGAAATTTGATGAATGATGAAGGATTTACACAGAGAAAAACCAAATGAAAATTAAATTGATCAAAAGAGGAGTCAATGTTTGTTAGAGAAGTGTAAGAAATTGGATGAATGATGAAGGATTTACACAGAGAAAAACCAAATGAAAATTAAATAGATCAAAAGAGGAGTCAATGTTTGTGAGAGAAGTGTAAGAAATTGGATGAATGATGAAGGATTTACACAGAGAAAAACCAAATGAAAATTAAATAGATCAAAAGAGCAGTCAATGTTTGTGAGAGAAGTGTAAGAAATTGGATGAATGATGAAGGATTTACACAGAGAAAAACCAAATGAAAATTAAATAGATCAAAAGAGGAGTCAATGTTTGTTAGAGAAGTGTAAGAAATTGGATGAATGATGAAGGATTTACACAGGGAAAAACCAAATGAATATTAAATTGATCAAAAGAGGAGTCAATGTTTGTTAGAGAAGTGTAAGAAATTGGATGAATGATGAAGGATTTACACAGAGAAAAACCAAATGAAAATTAAATAGATCAAAAGAGGAGTCAATGTTTGTGAGAGAAGTGTAAGAAATTGGATGAATGATGAAGGATTTACACAGAGAAAAACCAAATGAAAATTAAATAGATCAAAAGAGGAGACGATGTTTGTGAGAGAAGTGTAAGAAATTGGATGAATGATGAAGGATTTACACAGAGAAAAACCAAATGAAAATTAAATTGATCAAAAGAGGAGTCAATGTTTGTGAGAGAAGTGTAAGAAATTGGATGAATGATGAAGGATTTACACAGAGAAAAACCAAATGAAAATTAAATAGATCAAAAGAGGAGTCAATGTTTGTTAGAGAAGTGTAAGAAATTGGATGAATGATGAAGGATTTACACAGAGAAAAACCAAATGAAAATTAAATAGATCAAAAGAGGAGTCAATGTTTGTGAGAGAAGTGTAAGAAATTGGATGAATGATGAAGGATTTACACAGAGAAAAACCAAATGAAAATTAAATAGATCAAAAGAGGAGTCAATGTTTGTGAGAGAAGTGTAAGAAATTGGATGAATGATGAAGGATTTACACAGAGAAAAACCAAATGAAAATTAAATAGATCAAAAGAGGAGTCAATGTTTGTGAGAGAAGTGTAAGAAATTGGATGAATGATGAAGGATTTACACAGAGAAAAACCAAATGAAAATTATATTGATCAAAAGAGGAGTCAATGTTTGTGAGAGAAGTGTAAGAAATTGGATGAATGATGAAGGATTTACACAGAGAAAAACCAAATGAAAATTAAATAGATCAAAAGAGGAGACAATGTTTGTGAGAGAAGTGTAAGAAATTTGATGAATGATGAAGGATTTACATAGAGAAAAACCAAATGAAAATTAAATTGATCAAAAGAGGAGTCAATGTTTGTTAGAGAAGTGTAAGAAATTGGATGAATGATGAAGGATTTACACAGAAAAAAACCAAATGAAAATTAAATAGATCAAAAGAGGAGTCAATGTTTGTGAGAGAAGTGTAAGAAATTGGATGAATGATGAAGGATTTACACAGAGAAAAACCAAATGAAAATTAAATAGATCAAAAGAGCAGTCAATGTTTGTGAGAGAAGTGTAAGAAATTGGATGAATGATGAAGGATTTACACAGAGAAAAACCAAATGAAAATTAAATAGATCAAAAGAGGAGTCAATGTTTGTGAGAGAAGTGTAAGAAATTGGATGAATGATGAAGGATTTACACAGAGAAAAACCAAATGAAAATTAAATTGATCAAAAGAGGAGTCAATGTTTGTGAGAGAAGTGTAAGAAATTGGATGAATGATGAAGGATTTACACAGAGAAAAACCAAATGAAAATTAAATAGATCAAAAGAGGAGTCAATGTTTGTGAGAGAAGTGTAAGAAATTGGATGAATGATGAAGGATTTACACAGAGAAAAACCAAATGAAAATTATATTGATCAAAAGACCAGTCAATGTTTGTGAGAGAAGTGTAAGAAATTTGATGAATGATGAAGGATTTACACAGAGAAAAACCAAATGAAAATTAAATAGATCAAAAGAGGAGTCAATGTTTGTGAGAGAAGTGTAAGAAATTGGATGAATGATGAAGGATTTACACAGAGAAAAACCAAATGAAAATTAAATAGATCAAAAGAGGAGTCAATGTTTGTTAGAGAAGTGTAAGAAATTGGATGAATGATGAAGGATTTACACAGAGAAAAACCAAATGAAAATTAAATAGATCAAAAGAGGAGTCAATGTTTGTGAGAGAAGTGTAAGAAATTGGATGAATGATGAAGGATTTACACAGAGAAAAACCAAATGAAAATTAAATAGATCAAAAGAGGAGTCAATGTTTGTGAGAGAAGTGTAAGAAATTGGATGAATGATGAAGGATTTACACAGAGAAAAACCAAATGAAAATTAAATAGATCAAAAGAGGAGACAATGTTTGTGAGAGAAGTGTAAGAAATTTGATGAATGATGAAGGATTTACACAGAGAAAAACCAAATGAAAATTAAATTGATCTAAAGAGGAGTCAATGTTTGTTAGAGAAGTGTAAGAAATTGGATGAATGATGAAGGATTTACACAGAGAAAAACCAAATGAAAATTAAATAGATCAAAAGAGGAGTCAATGTTTGTGAGAGAAGTGTAAGAAATTGGATGAATGATGAAGGATTTACACAGAGAAAAACCAAATAAAAAATTAAATAGATCAAAAGAGCAGTCAATGTTTGTGAGAGAAGTGTAAGAAATTGGATGAATGATGAAGGATTTACACAGAGAAAAACCAAATGAAAATTAAATAGATCAAAAGAGGAGTCAATGTTTGTTAGAGAAGTGTAAGAAATTGGATGAATGATGAAGGATTTACACAGGGAAAAACCAAATGAATATTAAATTGATCAAAAGAGGAGTCAATGTTTGTTAGAGAAGTGTAAGAAATTGGATGAATGATGAAGGATTTACACAGAGAAAAACCAAATGAAAATTAAATAGATCAAAAGAGGAGTCAATGTTTGTGAGAGAAGTGTAAGAAATTGGATGAATGATGAAGGATTTACACAGAGAAAAACCAAATGAAAATTAGATAGATCAAAAGAGCAGTCAATGTTTGTGAGAGAAGTGTAAGAAATTGGATGAATGATGAAGGATTTACACAGAGAAAAACCAAATGAAAATTAAATAAATCAAAAGAGCAGTCAATGTTTGTTAGAGAAGTGTAAGAAATTGGATGAATGATGAAGGATTTACACAAAGAAAAACCAAATGAAAATTAAATAGATCAAAAGTGCAGTCAATGTTTGTGAGAGAAGTGTAAGAAATTGGATGAATGATGAAGGATTTACACAGAGAAAAACCAAATGAAAATTAAATTGATCAAAAGAGGAGTCAATGTTTGTGAGAGAAGTGTAAGAAATTGGATGAATGATGAAGGATTTACACAGAGAAAAACCAAATGAAAATTAAATAGATCAAAAGAGGAGTCAATGTTTGTGAGAGAAGTGTAAGAAATTGGATGAATGATGAAGGATTTACACAGAGAAAAACCAAATGAAAATTAAATAGATCAAAAGAGGAGACAATGTTTGTGAGAGAAGTGTAAGAGATTGGATGAATGATGAAGGATTTACACAGAGAAAAACCAAATGAAAATCAAATAAATCAAAAGAGGAGTCAATGTTTGTGAGAGAAGTGTAAGAAATTGGATGAATGATCAAGGATTTACACAGAGAAAAACCAAATGAAAATTAAATAGATCAAAAGAGGAGTCAATGTTTGTTAGAGAAGTGTAAGAAATTTGATGAATGATGAAGGATTTACACAGAGAAAAACCAAATGAAAATTAAATTGATCAAAAGAGGAGTCAATGTTTGTTAGAGAAGTGTAAGAAATTGGATGAATGATGAAGGATTTACACAGAGAAAAACCAAATGAAAATTAAATAGATCAAAAGTGCAGTCAATGTTTGTGAGAGAAGTGTAAGAAATTGGATGAATGATGAAGGATTTACACAGAGAAAAACCAAATGAAAATTAAATAGATCAAAAGAGCAGTCAATGTTTGTGAGAGAAGTGTAAGAAATTGGATGAATGATGAAGGATTTACACAGAGAAAAACCAAATGAAAATTAAATAGATCAAAAGAGGAGTCAATGTTTGTTAGAGAAGTGTAAGAAATTGGATGAATGATGAAGGATTTACACAGGGAAAAACCAAATGAATATTAAATTGATCAAAAGAGGAGTCAATGTTTGTTAGAGAAGTGTAAGAAATTGGATGAATGATGAAGGATTTACACAGAGAAAAACCAAATGAAAATTAAATAGATCAAAAGAGGAGTCAATGTTTGTGAGAGAAGTGTAAGAAATTGGATGAATGATGAAGGATTTACACAGAGAAAAACCAAATGAAAATTAAATAAATCAAAAGAGGAGTCAATGTTTGTGAGAGAACTGTAAGAAATTGGATGAATGATCAAGGATTTACACAGAGAAAAACCAAATGAAAATTAAATAGATCAAAAGAGGAGACAATGTTTGTGAGAGAAGTGTAAGAAATTGGATGAATGATGAAGGATTTACACAGAGAAAAACCAAATGAAAATTAAATAGATCAAAAGTGCAGTCAATGTTTGTGAGAGAAGTGTAAGAAATTGGATGAATGATGAAGGATTTACACAGAGAAAAACCAAATGAAAATTAAATTGATCAAAAGAGGAGTCAATGTTTGTGAGAGAAGTGTAAGAAATTGGATGAATGATGAAGTATTTACACAGAGAAAAACCAAATGAAAATTAAATAGATCAAAAGAGGAGTCAATGTTTGTGAGAGAAGTGTAAGAAATTGGATGAATGATGAAGGATTTACACAGAGAAAAACCAAATGAAAATTAAATAGATCAAAAGAGCAGTCAATGTTTGTGAGAGAAGTGTAAGAAATTGGATGAATGATGAAGGATTTACACAGAGAAAAACCAAATGAAAATTAAATAGATCAAAAGAGGAGTCAATGTTTGTGAGAGAAGTGTAAGAAATTGGATGAATGATGAAGGATTTACACAGAGAAAAACCAAATGAAAATTAAATAGATCAAAAGAGGAGACAATGTTTGTGAGAGAAGTGTAAGAAATTGGATGAATGATGAAGGATTTACACAGAGAAAAACCAAATGAAAATTAAATAGATCAAAAGAGGAGTCAATGTTTGTGAGAGAAGTGTAAAAAATTGGATGAATGATGAAGGATTTAAACAGAAAAAAACCAAATGAAAATTAAATAGATCAAAAGAGGAGTCAATGTTTGTGAGAGAAGTGTAAGAAATTGGATGAATGATGAAGGATTTACACAGAGAAAAACCAAATGAAAATTAAATAGATCAAAAGAGGAGACAATGTTTGTGAGAGAAGTGTAAGAAATTGGATGAATGATGAAGGATTTACACAGAGAAAAACCAAATGAAAATTAAATTGATCAAAAGAGGAGTCAATGTTTGTGAGAGAAGTGTAAGAAATTGGATGAATGATGAAGGATTTACACAGAGAAAAACCAAATGAAAATTAAATAGATCAAAAGTGCAGTCAATGTTTGTGAGAGAAGTGTAAGAAATTGGATGAATGATGAAGGATTTACACAGAGAAAAACCAAATGAAAATTAAATAGATCAAAAAAGGAGTCAATGTTTGTGAGAGAAGTGTAAGAAATTGGATGAATGATGAAGGATTTACACAGAGAAAAACCAAATGAAAATTAAATAGATCAAAAGAGGAGTCAATGTTTGTGAGAGAAGTGTAAGAAATTGGATGAATGATGAAGGATTTACACAGAGAAAAACCAAATGAAAATTAAATAGATCAAAAGAGGAGTCAATGTTTGTGAGAGAAGTGTAAGAAATTGGATGAATGATGAAGGATTTACACAGAGAAAAACCAAATGAAAATTAAATAGATCAAAAGAGCAGTCAATGTTTGTGAGAGAAGTGTAAGAAATTGGATGAATGATGAAGGATTTACACAGAGAAAAACCAAATGAAAATTAAATAGATCAAAAAAGGAGTCAATGTTTGTGAGAGAAGTGTAAGAAATTGGATGAATGATGAATGATTTACACAGAGAAAAACCAAATGAAAATTAAATAGATCAAAAGAGCAGTCAATGTTTGTGAGAGAAGTGTAAGAAATTGGATGAATGATGAAGGATTTACACAGAGAAAAACCAAATGAAAATTAAATAGATCAAAAGAGCAGTCAATGTTTGTGAGAGAAGTGTAAGAAATTGGATGAATGATGAAGGATTTACATAGAGAAAAACCAAATGAAAATTAAATAGATCAAAAAAGGAGACAATGTTTGTGAGAGAAGTGTAAGAAATTGGATGAATGATGAAGGATTTACACAGAGAAAAACCAAATGAAAATTAAATAGATCAAAAAAGGAGACAATGTTTGTGAGAGAAGTGTAAGAAATTGGATGAATGATGAAGGATTTACACAGAGAAAAACCAAAAAAAATTAAATAGATCAAAAGAGCAGTCAATGTTTGTGAGAGAAGTGTAAGAAATTGGATGAATGATGAAGGATTTACACAGAGAAAAACCAAATGAAAATTAAATAGATCAAAAGAGGAGTCAATGTTTGTGAGAGAAGTGTAAGAAATTGGATGAATGATGAAGGATTTACACAGAGAAAAACCAAATGAAAATTAAATAGATCAAAAGAGGAGTCAATGTTTGTGAGAGAAGTGTAAGAAATTGGATGAATGATGAAGGATTTACACAGAGAAAAACCAAAACAAAATTAAATAGATCAAAAGAGGAGTCAATGTTTGTGAGAGAAGTGTAAGAAATTGGATGAATGATGAAGGATTTACACAGAGAAAAACCAAATGAAAATTAAATAGATCAAAAGAGGAGTCAATGTTTGTGAGAGAAGTGTAAGAAATTGGATGAATGATGAAGGATTTACACAGAGAAAAACCAAATGAAAATTAAATTGATCAAAAGAGGAGTCAATGTTTGTGAGAGAAGTGTAAGAAATTGGATGAATGATGAAGGATTTACACAGAGAAAAACCAAATGAAAATTAAATAGATCAAAAGAGGAGTCAATGTTTGTGAGAGAAGTGTAAGAAATTGGATGAATGATGAAGGATTTACACAGAGAAAAACCAAAACAAAATTAAATAGATCAAAAGAGGAGTCAATGTTTGTGAGAGAAGTGTAAGAAATTGGATGAATGATGAAGGATTTACACAGAGAAAAACCAAATGAAAATTAAATAGATCAAAAGAGCAGTCAATGTTTGTGAGAGAAGTGTAAGAAATTGGATGAATGATGAAGGATTTACACAGAGGAAAACCAAATGAAAATTAAATAGATCAAAAGAGCAGTCAATGTTTGTGAGAGAAGTGTAAGAAATTGGATGAATGATGAAGGATTTACACAGAGAAAAACCAAATGAAAATTAAATAGATCAAAAAAGGAGACAATGTTTGTGAGAGAAGTGTAAGAAATTGGATGAATGATGAAGGATTTACACAGAGAAAAACCAAATGAAAATTAAATAGATCAAAAAAGGAGACAATGTTTGTGAGAGAAGTGTAAGAAATTGGATGAATGATGAAGGATTTACACAGAGAAAAACCAAATGAAAATTAAATAGATCAAAAGAGCAGTCAATGTTTGTGAGAGAAGTGTAAGAAATTGGATGAATGATGAAGGATTTACACAGAGAAAAACCAAATGAAAATTAAATAGATCAAAAGAGGAGTCAATGTTTGTGAGAGAAGTGTAAGAAATTGGATGAATGATGAAGGATTTACACAGAGAAAAACCAAATGAAAATTAAATAGATCAAAAGAGGAGTCAATGTTTGTGAGAGAAGTGTAAGAAATTGGATGAATGATGAAGGATTTACACAGAGAAAAACCAAAACAAAATTAAATAGATCAAAAGAGGAGTAAATGTTTGTGAGAGAAGTGTAAGAAATTGGATGAATGATGAAGGATTTACACAGAGAAAAACCAAATGAAAATTAAATAGATCAAAAGAGGAGTCAATGTTTGTGAGAGAAGTGTAAGAAATTGGATGAATGATGAAGGATTTACACAGAGAAAAACCAAATGAAAATTAAATTGATCAAAAGAGGAGTCAATGTTTGTGAGAGAAGTGTAAGAAATTGGATGAATGATGAAGGATTTACACAGAGAAAAACCAAATGAAAATTAAATAGATCAAAAGAGGAGTCAATGTTTGTGAGAGAAGTGTAAGAAATTGGATGAATGATGAAGGATTTACACAGAGAAAAACCAAATGAAAATTAAATAGATCAAAAGAGGAGTCAATGTTTGTGAGAGAAGTGTAAGAAATTGGATGAATGATGAAGGATTTACACAGAGAAAAACCAAATGAAAATTAAATAGATCAAAAGAGGAGTCAATGTTTGTGAGAGAAGTGTAAGAAATTGGATGAATGATGAAGGATTTACACAGAGAAAAACCAAATGAAAATTAAATTGATCAAAAGAGGAGTCAATGTTTGTGAGAGAAGTGTAAGAAATTGGATGAATGATGAAGGATTTACACAGAGAAAAACCAAATGAAAATTAAATAGATCAAAAGAGGAGTCAATGTTTGTGAGAGAAGTGTAAGAAATTGGATGAATGATGAAGGATTTACACAGAGAAAAACCAAATGAAAATTAAATAGATCAAAAGAGGAGTCAATGTTTGTGAGAGAAGTGTAAGAAATTGGATGAATGATGAAGGATTTACACAGAGAAAAACCAAATGAAAATTAAATAGATCAAAAGAGGAGTCAATGTTTGTGAGAGAAGTGTAAGAAATTGGATGAATGATGAAGGATTTACACAGAGAAAAACCAAATGAAAATTAAATTGCTCAAAAGAGGAGTCAATGTTTGTGAGAGAAGTGTAAGAAATTGGATGAATGATGAAGGATTTACACAGAGAAAAACCAAATGAAAATTAAATAGATCAAAAGAGGAGTCAATGTTTGTGAGAGAAGTGTAAGAAATTGGATGAATGATGAAGGATTTACACAGAGAAAAACCAAATGAAAATTAAATAGATCAAAAGAGGAGTCAATGTTTGTGAGAGAAGTGTAAGAAATTGGATGAATGATGAAGGATTTACACAGAGAAAAACCAAATGAAAATTAAATAGATCAAAAGAGGAGTCAATGTTTGTGAGAGAAGTGTAAGAAATTGGATGAATGATGAAGGATTTACACAGAGAAAAACCAAAACAAAATTAAATAGATCAAAAGAGGAGTAAATGTTTGTGAGAGAAGTGTAAGAAATTGGATGAATGATGAAGGATTTACACAGAGAAAAACCAAATGAAAATTAAATAGATCAAAAGAGGAGTCAATGTTTGTGAGAGAAGTGTAAGAAATTGGATGAATGATGAAGGATTTACACAGAGAAAAACCAAATGAAAATTAAATTGATCAAAAGAGGAGTCAATGTTTGTGAGAGAAGTGTAAGAAATTGGATGAATGATGAAGGATTTACACAGAGAAAAACCAAATGAAAATTAAATAGATCAAAAGAGGAGTCAATGTTTGTGAGAGAAGTGTAAGAAATTGGATGAATGATGAAGGATTTACACAGAGAAAAACCAAAACAAAATTAAATAGATCAAAAGAGGAGTCAATGTTTGTGAGAGAAGTGTAAGAAATTGGATGAATGATGAAGGATTTACACAGAGAAAAACCAAATGAAAATTAAATAGATCAAAAGAGGAGTCAATGTTTGTGAGAGAAGTGTAAGAAATTGGATGAATGATGAAGGATTTACACAGAGAAAAACCAAATGAAAATTAAATAGATCAAAAGAGGAGACAATGTTTGTGAGAGAAGTGTAAGAAATTGGATGAATGATGAAGGATTTACACAGAGAAAAACCAAATGAAAATTAAATTGATCAAAAGAGGAGTCAATGTTTGTGAGAGAAGTGTAAGAAATTGGATGAATGATGAAGGATTTACACAGAGAAAAACCAAATGAAAATTAAATAGATCAAAAGTGCAGTCAATGTTTGTGAGAGAAGTGTAAGAAATTGGATGAATGATGAAGGATTTACACAGAGAAAAACCAAATGAAAATTAAATAGATCAAAAGTGCAGTCAATGTTTGTGAGAGAAGTGTAAGAAATTGGATGAATGATGAAGGATTTACACAGAGAAAAACCAAATGAAAATTAAATAGATCAAAAAAGGAGTCAATGTTTGTGAGAGAAGTGTAAGAAATTGGATGAATGATGAAGGATTTACACAGAGAAAAACCAAATGAAAATTAAATAGATCAAAAGAGGAGTCAATGTTTGTGAGAGAAGTGTAAGAAATTGGATGAATGATGAAGGATTTACACAGAGAAAAACCAAATGAAAATTAAATAGATCAAAAGACAAGACAATGTTTGTGAGAGAAGTGTAAGAAATTGGATGAATGATGAAGGATTTACACAGAGAAAAACCAAATGAAAATTAAATTGATCAAAAGAGGAGTCAATGTTTGTGAGAGAAGTGTAAAAAATTGGATGAATGATGAAGGATTTACACAGAGAAAAACCAAATGAAAATTAAATAGATCAAAAGTGCAGTCAATGTTTGTGAGAGAAGTGTAAGAAATTGGATGAATGATGAAGGATTTACACAGAGAAAAACCAAATGAAAATTAAATAGATCAAAAGTGCAGTCAATGTTTGTGAGAGAAGTGTAAGAAATTGGATGAATGATGAAGGATTTACACAGAGAAAAACCAAATGAAAATTAAATAGATCAAAAAAGGAGTCAATGTTTGTGAGAGAAGTGTAAGAAATTGGATGAATGATGAAGGATTTACACAGAGAAAAACCAAATGAAAATTAAATAGATCAAAAGAGCAGTCAATGTTTGTGAGTGAAGTGTAAGAAAATGGATGAATGATGAAGGATTTACACAGAGAAAAACCAAATGAAAATTAAATAGATCAAAAGAGCAGTCAATGTTTGTGAGAGAAGTGTAAGAAATTGGATGAATGATGAAGGATTTACACAGAGAAAAACCAAATGAAAATTAAATAGATCAAAAGAGCAGTCAATGTTTGTGAGAGAAGTGTAAGAAATTGGATGAATGATGAAGGATTTACACAGAGAAAAACCAAATGAAAATTAAATAGATCAAAAAAGGAGACAATGTTTGTGAGAGAAGTGTAAGAAATTGGATGAATGATGAAGGATTTACACAGAGAAAAACCAAATGAAAATTAAATAGATCAAAAGAAGAGACAATGTTTGTGAGAGAAGTGTAAGAAATTGGATGAATGATGAAGGATTTACACAGAGAAAAACCAAATGAAAATTAAATAGATCAAAAAAGGAGTCAATGTTTGTGAGAGAAGTGTAAGAAATTGGATGAATGATGAAGGATTTACACAGAGAAAAACCAAATGAAAATTAAATAGATCAAAAGAGCAGTCAATGTTTGTGAGAGAAGTGTAAGAAAATGGATGAATGATGAAGGATTTACACAGAGAAAAACCAAATGAAAATTAAATAGATCAAAAGAGCAGTCAATGTTTGTGAGAGAAGTGTAAGAAATTGGATGAATGATGAAGGATTTACACAGAGAAAAACCAAATGAAAATTAAATAGATCAAAAGAGCAGTCAATGTTTGTGAGAGAAGTGTAAGAAATTGGATGAATGATGAAGGATTTACACAGAGAAAAACCAAATGAAAATTAAATAGATCAAAAAAGGAGACAATGTTTGTGAGAGAAGTGTAAGAAATTGGATGAATGATGAAGGATTTACACAGAGAAAAACCAAATGAAAATTAAATAGATCAAAAGAAGAGACAATGTTTGTGAGAGAAGTGTAAGAAATTGGATGACTGATGAAGGATTTACACAGAGAAAAACCAAATGAAAATTATATTGATCAAAAGAGCAGTCAATGTTTGTGAGAGAAGTGTAAGAAATTGGATGAATGATGAAGGATTTACACAGAGAAAAGCCAAATGAAAATTAAATAGATCAAAAGAGGAGTCAATGTTTGTGAGAGAAGTGTAAGAAATTGGATGAATGATGAAGGATTTACACAGAGAAAAAACAAATGAAAATTAAATTGATCAAAAGAGCAGTCAATGTTTGTGAGAGAAGTGTAGAAATTGGATGAATGATGTAGGATTTACACAGAGAAAAACCAAATGAAAATTAAATAGATCAAAAGAGGAGTCAATGTTTGTGAGAGAAGTGTAAGAAATTGGATGAATGATGAAGGATTTACAAGGAGAAAAACCAAATGAAAATTAAATAGATCAAAGAGCAGTCAATGTTTGTGAGGGAAGTGTAAGAAATTGGATGAATGATGAAGGATTTACACAGAGAAAAACCAAATGAAAATTAAATAGATCAAAAGAGGAATCAATGTTTGTGAGAGAAGTGTAAGAAATTGGATGAATGATGAAGGATTTACACAGAGAAAAACCAAATGAAAATTAAATTGATCAAAAGAGGAGACAATGTTTGTGAGAGAAGTGTAAGAAATTGGATGAATGATGAAGGATTTACACAGAGAAAAACCAAATGAAAATTAAATAGATCAAAAGAGCAGTCAATGTTTGTGAGAGAAGTGTAAAAAATTGGATGAATGATGAAGGATTTACACAGAGAAAAACCAAATGAAAATTAAATAGATCAAAAAAGGAGACAATGTTTGTGAGAGAAGTGTAAGAAATTGGATGAATGATGAAGGATTTACACAGAGAAAAACCAAATGAAAATTAAATAGATCAAAACAGCAGTCAATGTTTGTGAGAGAAGTGTAAAAAATTGGATGAATGATGAGGGATTTACGCAGAGAAAAACCAAATGAAAATTAAATAGATCAAAAGAGGAGTCAATGTTTGTGAGAGAAGTGTAAGAAATTGGATGAATGATGAAGGATTTACACAGAGAAAAACCAAATGAAAATTAAATTGATCAAAAGAGGAGTCAATGTTTGCGAGAGAAGTATAAGAAATTGGATGAATGATGAAGGATTTACACAGAGAAAAACCAAATGAAAATTAAATAGATCAAAAGAGGAGACAATGTTTGTGAGAGAAGTGTAAGAAATTGGATGAATGATGAAGGATTTACACAGAGAAAAACCAAATGAAAATTAAATAGATCAAAAGTGCAGTCAATGTTTGTGAGAGAAGTGTAAGAAATTGGATGAATGATGAAGGATTTACACAGAGAAAAACCAAATGAAAATTAAATTGATCAAAAGAGGAGTCAATGTTTATGAGAGAAGTGTAAGAAATTGGATGAATGATGAAGGATTTACACAGAGAAAAACCAAATGAAAATTAAATAGATCAAAAGAGGAGACAATGTTTGTGAGAGAAGTGTAAGAAATTGGATGAATGATGAAGGATTTACACAGAGAAAAACCAAATGAAAATTAAATAGATCAAAAGAGGAGTCAATGTTTGTGAGAGAAGTGTAAGAAATTGGATGAATGATGAAGGATTTACACAGAGAAAAACCAAATGAAAATTAAATAGATCAAAAGAGGAGTCAATGTTTGTTAGAGAAGTGTAAGAAATTGGATGAATGATGAAGGATTTACACAGAGAAAAACCAAATGAATATTAAATTGATCAAAAGAGGAGTCAATGTTTGTTAGAGAAGTGTAAGGAATTGGATGAATGATGAAGGATTTACACAGACAAAAACCAAATGAAAATTAAATAGATCAAAAGAGGAGTCAATGTTTGTGAGAGAAGTGTAAGAAATTGGATGAATGATGAAGGATTTACACAGAGAAAAACCAAATGAAAATTAAATAGATCAAAAGTGCAGTCAATGTTTGTGAGAGAAGTGTAAGAAATTGGATGAATGATGAAGGATTTACACAGAGAAAAACCAAATGAAAATTAAATTGATCAAAAGAGGAGTCAATGTTTGTGAGAGAAGTGTAAGAAATTGGATGAATGATGAAGGATTTACACAGAGAAAAACCAAATGAAAATTATATTGATCAAAAGAGCAGTCAATGTTTGTGAGAGAAGTGTAAGAAATTGGATGAATGATGAAGGATTTACACAGAGAAAAATCAAATGAAAATTAAATTGATCAAAAGAGGAGTCAATGTTTGCGAGAGAAGTGTAAGAAATTGGATGAATGATCAAGGATTTACACAGAGAAAAACCAAATGAAAATTATATTGATCAAAAGACCAGTCAATGTTTGTGAGAGAAGTGTAAGAAATTGGATGAATGATGAAGGATTTACACAGAGAAAAACCAAATGAAAATTAAATAGATCAAAAGAGGAGACAATGTTTGTGAGAGAAGTGTAAGAAATTGGATGAATGATGAAGGATTTACACAGAGAAAAACCAAATGAAAATTATATTGATCAAAAGAGCAGTCAATGTTTGTGAGAGAAGTGTAAGAAATTGGATGAATGATGAAGGATTTACACAGAGAAAAACCAAATGAAAATTAAATAGATCAAAAGAGGAGACAATGTTTGTGAGAGAAGTGTAAGAAATTGGATGAATGATGAAGGATTTACACAGAGAAAAACCAAATGAAAATTAAATTGATCAAAAGAGCAGTCAATTTTTGTGAGAGAAGTGTAAGAAATTGGATGAATGATGAAGGATTTACACAGAGAAAAGCCAAATGAAAATTAAATAGATCAAAAGAGGAGTCAATGTTTGTGAGAGAAGTGTAAGAAATTGGATGAATGATGAAGGATTTACACAGAGAAAAACCAAATGAAAATTAAATTGATCAAAAGAGGAGACAATGTTTGTGAGAGAAGTGTAAGAAATTGGATGAATGATGAAGGATTTACACAGAGAAAAACCAAATGAAAATTAAATAGATCAAAAGAGGAGTCAATGTTTGTGAGAGAAGTGTAAGAAATTGGATGAATGATGAAGGATTTACACAGAGAAAAACCAAATGAAAATTAAATAGATCAAAAGAGCAGTCAATGTTTGTTAGAGAAGTGTAAGAAATTGGATGAATGATGAACGATTTACACAGAGAAAAACCAAATGAAAATTAAATTGATCAAAAGAGGAGTCAATGTTTGTGAGAGAAGTGTAAGAAATTGGATGAATGATGAAGGATTTACACAGAGAAAAACCAAATGAAAATTAAATTGATCAAAAGAGGAGACAATGTTTGTGAGAGAAGTGTAAGAAATTGGATGAATGATGAAGGATTTACACAGAGAAAAACCAAATGAAAATTAAATAGATCAAAAGAGCAGTCAATGTTTGTGAGAGAAGTGTAAGAAATTGGATGAATGATCAAGGATTTACACAGAGAAAAACCAAATGAAAATTAAATTGATCAAAAGAGGAGTCAATGTTTGTGAGAGAAGTGTAAGAAATTGGATGAATGATGAAGGATTTACACAGAGAAAAACCAAATGAAAATTAAATAGATCAAAAGAGGAGTCAATGTTTGTGAGAGAAGTGTAAGAAATTGGATGAATGATCAAGGATTTACACAGAGAAAAACCAAATGAAAATTAAATAGATCAAAAGAGGAGTCAATGTTTGTTAGAGAAGTGTAAGAAATTGGATGAATGATGAAGGATTTACACAGAGAAAAACCAAATGAATATTAAATTGATCAAAAGAGGAGTCAATGTTTGTTAGAGAAGTGTAAGAAATTGGATGAATGATGAAGGATTTACACAGAGAAAAACCAAATGAAAATTAAATAGATCAAAAGAGGAGTCAATGTTTGTGAGAGAAGTGTAAGAAATTGGATGAATGATGAAGGATTTACACAGAGAAAAACCAAATGAAAATTAAATAGATCAAAAGTGCAGTCAATGTTTGTGAGAGAAGTGTAAGAAATTGGATGAATGATGAAGGATTTACACAGAGAAAAACCAAATGAAAATTAAATTGATCAAAATAGGAGTCAATGTTTGTGAGAGAAGTGTAAGAAATTGGATGAATGATGAAGGATTTACACAGAGAAAAACCAAATGAAAATTAAATAGATCAAAAGTGCAGTCAATGTTTGTGAGAGAAGTGTAAGAAATTGGATGAATGATGAAGGATTTACACAGAGAAAAACCAAATTAAAATTAAATAGATCAAAAGAGGAGTCAATGTTTGTGAGAGAAGTGTAAGAAATTGGATGAATGATGAAGGATTTACACAGAGAAAAACCAAATGAAAATTATATTGATCAAAAGAGCAGTCAATGTTTGTGAGAGAAGTGTAAGAAATTGGATGAATGATGAAGGATTTACACAGAGAAAAATCAAATGAAAATTAAATTGATCAAAAGAGGAGTCAATGTTTGCGAGAGAAGTGTAAGAAATTGGATGAATGATGAAGGATTTACACAGAGAAAAACCAAATGAAAATTCAATAGATCAAAAGAGGAGACAATGTTTGTGAGAGAAGTGTAAGAAATTGGATGAATGATGAAGGATTTACACAGAGAAAAACCAAATGAAAATTAAATAGATCAAAAGAGGAGTCAATGTTTGTGAGACAAGTGTAAGAAATTGGATGAATGATCAAGGATTTACACAGAGAAAAACCAAATGAAAATTAAATAGATCAAAAGAGGAGTCAATGTTTGTTAGAGAAGTGTAAGAAATTGGATGAATGATGAAGGATTTACACAGAGAAAAACCAAATGAATATTAAATTGATCAAAAGAGGAGTCAATGTTTGTTAGAGAAGTGTAAGAAATTGGATGAATGATGAAGGATTTACACAGAGAAAAACCAAATGAAAATTAAATAGATCAAAAGAGGAGTCAATGTTTGTTAGAGAAGTGTAAGAAATTGGATGAATGATGAAGGATTTACACAGAGAAAAACCAAATGAAAATTAAATAGATCAAAAGTGCAGTCAATGTTTGTGAGAGAAGTGTAAGAAATTGGATGAATGATGAAGGATTTACACAGAGAAAAACCAAATGAAAATTAAATTGATCAAAATAGGAGTCAATGTTTGTGAGAGAAGTGTAAGAAATTGGATGAATGATGAAGGATTTACACAGAGAAAAACCAAATGAAAATTAAATAGATCAAAAGTGCAGTCAATGTTTGTGAGAGAAGTGTAAGAAATTGGATGAATGATGAAGGATTTACACAGAGAAAAACCAAATTAAAATTAAATAGATCAAAAGAGGAGTCAATGTTTGTGAGAGAAGTGTAAGAAATTGGATGAATGATGAAGGATTTACACAGAGAAAAACCAAATGAAAATTATATTGATCAAAAGAGCAGTCAATCTTTGTGAGAGAAGTGTAAGAAATTGGATGAATGATGAAGGATTTACACAGAGAAAAATCAAATGAAAATTAAGTTGATCAAAAGAGGAGTCAATGTTTGCGAGAGAAGTGTAAGAAATTGGATGAATGATGAAGGATTTACACAGAGAAAAACCAAATGAAAATTCAATAGATCAAAAGAGGAGACAATGTTTGTGAGAGAAGTGTAAGAAATTGGATGAATGATGAAGGATTTACACAGAGAAAAACCAAATGAAAATTAAATAGATCAAAAGAGGAGTCAATGTTTGTGAGACAAGTGTAAGAAATTGGATGAATGATGAAGGATTTACACAGAGAAAAACCAAATGAAAATTATATTGATCAAAAGACCAGTCAATGTTTGTGAGAGAAGTGTAAGAAATTGGATGAATGATGAAGGATTTTCACAGAGAAAAACCAAATGAAAATTAAATAGATCAAAAGAGGAGACAATGTTTGTGAGAGAAGTGTAAGAAATTGGATGAATGATGAAGGATTTACACAGAGAAAAACCAAATGAAAATTATATTGATCAAAAGAGCAGTCAATGTTTGTGAGAGAAGTGTAAGAAATTGGATGAATGATGAAGGATTTACACAGAGAAAAACCAAATGAAAATTAAATAGATCAAAAGAGGAGACAATGTTTGTGAGAGAAGTGTAAGAAATTGGACGAATGATGAAGGATTTACACAGAGAAAAACCAAATGAAAATTAAATTGATCAAAAGAGCAGTCAATTTTTGTGAGAGAAGTGTAAGAAATTGGATGAATGATGAAGGATTTACACAGAGAAAAACCAAATGAAAATTAAATTGATCAAAAGAGGAGACAATGTTTGTGAGAGAAGTGTAAGAAATTGGATGAATGATGAAGGATTTACACAGAGAAAAACCAAATGAAAATTAAATAGATCAAAAGAGGAGTCAATGTTTGTGAGAGAAGTGTAAGAAATTGGATGAATGATGAAGGATTTACAAGGAGAAAAACCAAATGAAAATTAAATAGATCAAAAGAGCAGTCAATGTTTGTGAGAGAAGTGTAAGAAATTGGATGAATGATGAACGATTTACACAGAGAAAAACCAAATGAAAATTAAATAGATCAAAAGAGGAGTCAATGTTTGTGAGAGAAGTGTAAGAAATTGGATGAATGATGAAGGATTTACACAGAGAAAAACCAAATGAAAATTAAATTGATCAAAAGAGGAGACAATGTTTGTGAGAGAAGTGTAAGAAATTGGATGAATGATGAAGGATTTACACAGAGAAAAACCAAATGAAAATTAAATAGATCAAAAGAGGAGTCAATGTTTGTGAGAGAAGTGTAAGAAATTGGATGAATGATGAAGGATTTACACAGAGAAAAACCAAATGAAAATTAAATAGATCAAAAGAGGAGTCAATGTTTGTGAGAGAAGTGTAAGAAATTGGATGAATGATGAAGGATTTACACAGAGAAAAACCAAATGAAAATTAAATAGATCAAAAGAGGAGACAATGTTTGTGAGAGAAGTGTAAGAAATTGGATGAATGATGAAGGATTTACACAGAGAAAAACCAAATGAAAATTAAATAGATCAAAAGAGCAGTCAATGTTTGTGAGAGAAGTGTCAGAAATTGGATGAATGATGAAGGATTTACACAGAGAAAAGCCAAATGAAAATTAAATAGATCAAAAGAGGAGTCAATGTTTGTGAGAGAAGTGTAAGAAATTGGATGAATGATGGAGGATTTACACAGAGAAAAACCAAATGAAAATTAAGTTGGAACCCCTTTGACAAAGAATATATTGTTTTAAATGAGTGGAATCCACAACTGAAAGAATTAAGGCTGTCATAATTACCTGTAGAGAGTCAACTAAGAATTAATTTTAGTTTTTTTGTCAATAAATTTCATAATTTTTCCTTCAAAATTAGGGTCTTTCATAATGTTTTCCTCTGCATAATTTGTAAATAAATTATACCATCAATTTGAATAATTTAATCTAGTTTATTTAAGGTAAAATTGATGAAGCCAAAATATTCAGCTATTAAAGAAAAAAATGTTTTGCATCCAGTCTGTTATTAGTTTATTTACTGCTAAATTAAAAAAAACAAGTGAAAGTGTGCACAAAATATTTAAAAGGTACAAAATCATTTCCAAAGTGTATCTCAGTTTTAAGTAAACACAACATTATTAAGATGTTTGCTAAGCATGAAACTGTCAAGAATCTTAGTGGATATGAAGGGTGGGGTGGGTAGAAGAAAAATTAATAAGTCTGTGAAGGTGGGAAGAAAATACTACCTTAAAACATTTAAAAAGATGAATCAAGAATCAAGGTCATAAAGTATAGCATAATTAATGATTGATTGATTTTAATGGCATGTCAACTTGTCTCGGGTTATTTTATACCTAGATATTAGAGAATTGCATTCCTTGTATGTTCATATTCATGCTTTTTGTGTATACAAGGTTTTCCAACAAATTTCTTTATATCTATTGTTATATTCACTACATTTCGGCACATGTGTCCTCCAGCCTTCTGCAGGTATTTCTTGTCCAACTCGGAAGCCAACATGGAACTTCAAACCACATCCTTTATTTGATCCATCGAGGTCGCTTACTCTGGTTGTTATCCATAACCGGGTACAAGTGTTAGATATTCCTGTATTTGACAAAAAAACTAAAATTGATTAAATACAAGTGTTAAGAATTCCTATTTTATTACGCACCATGTGTCCAGCAGGACAAATGGTGTAACAGTTAGACGCTTAGGTAACCAATACCTATAAGTGACAATCATCTGGAGGTTGTAGTCAGGATTGAACCTGCAACCTCCAGATGATTGTCACTTATAGGTATTGGTTACCTAAGCGTCTAACTGTTACACCATTTGTCCTGCTGGACACATGGTGCGTAATAAAATAGGAATTCTTAACGCTTGTATCTGGATATGGTTAACAGAATCAAAGCAAGTGATTCTTGTGGATTAAATAAAAGACATGGTTTGAAGTTCCATATAGGCGCCCGAGTTTGACAAGAAAAACCTGAAGAAGGCCGGAGGACATATCGGCCAAAACACTGAATATAACAATAAAGATGAAGAAATAGTCCAAAAATCTTGAATGATAAAAATCATCACGCTTTGTCTTAGAAATTCAGACAACTGATCTTTTTTTGCTTATAGTCTTATCGAATATGAATAATTTTTAAACATATCTATTTGACCTATTGATGAGATCCTAACAAATACTATCACTAAAAATCAGAGTGGACCTGAGAGTAATGGCAAAAAAGGAGTATTCTATACTCCCAATATTTCCAGAACTGGAGCCTCACTATCAGATGCTGTTTAGTATCCTACCCAAGATACCCCCTTTGGGGGGATTTTAATGTTTTGCAGGGGGTACAGTCTGCATATTCTAAGTCCCACCAACAGGGTGTTAATTTTTGGTTGGTTTAACAGCATGTCAACCTTTGTTGGGTTATTTAATGCAGAAGTCAGTCTTTTTTTTTCAAGCAATTATACAGTTTCAACTTTTCCTATTTAATAATAATTATTTGTTTGCACACAGTGATATAATTTCAAATATTTCTATCTAGTTCTAATAAATTTCTCACGGATATATGGTTTTGGTTTGGTTTGGTTGGGTTTCTTTGTTTAATGGCATATCAACTTCATGGGTTATTTAATGGCAAAGCCATTCTTGGGGAAGAACAGCAGTGATACTATTTAATCCATTACTGGGGGAATAAGTGGTTTCATACCTTTCCCAAAGGTATTAGTCTGAAAGTGAATGTAATTGGATTCACTGGAGTTTGAACTTGCTTACTTTGAGGCCACAGTCCATCACTTTAACCATTATACCATGGAGACTCCCCAGTATTTGCTTTTGGTATTTCAAGCAATTATATGGTTTCAAGTAATTCAAAATAATAATCCTTTATAAACAATAGTATTAAATAACTATTCTTAATACAAACAATTTTCACATAGTTTTATGGTATCAAGTATCCCTATCTAATACTAATAATCCATCGACAAATCTGTTTGATCCATGAACAGGACCTTAACAGGTACTACTTCACTGGGTCAGAGTTGACATGGAAGTAATGGCAATGAAGGGGTGACTCCACACTCCCCCAAACTCAAGAACTAGTGCCTTACCACCTAAAACAGTTTAATGTCATACTTTGGATTCTTTTTTCTTTTGGTTGGATGGGGTGCATTTAAAGTGGTTGCATTCATGGTACAGAAGTATAATCTGCAGATAGACAATAACAGGTTTAATTCTAATTTCCCTAATCCCAGTCAGTGGGGCTTAGAATACACTGACTGCATCCTCTGCTGAGGGCTAAGACCCCACCTCCAAAAGGGGTGTCTTGATTGGACACTAAACTGTATCTGATATTGGAGTTACAGTTCTGGAGCTCTGAGGAGTAAGGAGTATACCTTCATTGTCATTAGTCCCAAGTCCATTTGAACTTGCATCAAACAGATCTGTTTGAAATTTATTGGATTTAGGAATGTTTGATGATGTATAACTGTGTGAAAGAAGAGTTATCTGAAGTTTTAATTGTTTACTCTTTATTTTTATTTGCTACTTGAAATCAGTGGCACAGACATGGTTGGGTGTGTCTCATCACTGGACATTGAGCCTCAAAGCGCCGTCCCTCCAAGCTTTAACCCTTCTCAGAAGGGTTAAGCTTATCGCCTGGCGCCTGAAGTACCACTTTTTAATGCTGATGGGCCCAGAGGCATTTTTAGAGCCACTGGGCGCGTCTGGGCTACGGCCCTGCGCCCAGTCCCACTCTAAAAATGGCCTTGTGCCACACTCGTCCGGTTGGTGGGATGGAGGACAAATACCACTGACTTTAGCAACCTGCTAAATTTTGAAAGTAAACACAATTAAGGGCAACAACAAACAATAACAATAACAGGGAGACCAGAAAAGTAAATCTTAATGACAGAAAAGGAAGAAACCTCTCTGTCTTTATTCATAATGGTGAACACCATTAAACAGTTTAAAGTTTGCTGGCAGCAGGAATTCGTAAATAAAGCAAACACAGGAACTACGTAGACACAAAGTTAAAAAAAAAATTCACAAGAAAACATGGTTCTAAAAAAGGCAGAACAAACCCCAACAAAATTCAGTAATACACAACGGGGAGGGGGTACACTTCCTTGTGTCTTACTCTTTTTGTAGAGCAGTCACTTCCGTTCTTCACTTCAACGACCCGCTCCTTCGTTTTATCTCTAAAAAGCGCCTTCCCCAACTCCAACCGATGAACTATCCACCTCTTCTTGAAAGCTGGTGTCCCTCAAGTGGCTCTCCTCTTCTTCCAGCATAGTTCTCGCCAATGTGAAGAAAGTTAGAAGGAATAAATCGCATTCGTAATACTACCATATATCTGTTGTGACGGTAAATTGACTAAAATCCCAAAATGGGACTTTATTTTCGCACGTGTGAAGACGGGGCAGGTTGGCACTTGATCCCCTACAGAAATAAGTCCTGTTCAGAGTTCTTTTCTCAGGCAGATAAGAACTGGCATATTACGTGAGGGAATAATTTAGGGCCAGACTGGCCACCGCTGGCAAAGGGGTCCAAAATTTCACACTATCACACACCCACCAGGCCACTAAACTTCTTTCCCTTAGATAATTGAAGAATACGGGCCTATAGGTCTTAGTTGTAATAATATTAATATTGCTATGGTCGGCAACTCCGGTTTCCCGTTTGATACTTTAGGAATTAATAGGACAGTTCTAAGCAAGATAATGTAAGGCGAATAGAAGCTGAAAGGAAAGCATGGAATAATAACATAGACCACATGGTAAAATGAAAACACATAGGTTCTTTACTACGGTTATATACATATATATGTTCAAAGTGTCAAAAATATATAATAGGATAGTCCATGAATATAACTGGCTTTTCCTGGCTTTTATCCTTTTTCAAATTGAGAGAGAGAGAGTGGTAAACAAAATTTGGGTGTAACGGAAAAATGTCCCAAAGTTACTTATCTTATTTTTTTGACGGGGTTCCACTGGAGAATTTCTCTTCTTTCACGGGCTAATAGACTTTATACTGTTTTTAATGCTGGCTTGAGAGACTCAGGTCTCTCATGTCTCAGTCTTTTGTCTTTAGCCCAGAGTGAAATGACTATCGTCCGTCTGCCACGGGACTTGCTCAAAAACTCCCTTTTTCTGTGTTTACTTCCGTTGAGGGGAAGGGAACCCCACTTCCGTTTGGGGTCCCCCCACCAATCATTTGGCTTCATTTTCTCCTTCCCCTTCCGATGTCCGGCGACCCAAGGTCACTTAAGTGCAAACATCTGTGTGACCCACATTCATTTCTAACGGTCACTTTTTGACTGCTAGATAATTTTAGTTCAACGGGGGGAGAGTATCATTCCCACCTCCTCGTCTCCGTGAGCCATCACGTGACACCTCCCTTCTTAAGAGAAGAAAGGGGGATGAATGGAAATACCATAGAAAAAAAAAAAAAGGCAATTCAATTCACTGTTCTTTCTCCTTTCCTTTCACTTTTTTTTTTTTTCTCACTTTACTTTTCTTTCATCCCCTTTCTTCTTCACGCTTTGATGAATTCTTTCCTTTTTCCTTTTTTCGTCCTTCCTAACTTTCACTATAGGGGGAAACAATTTCGCTTCTCTTTCTTTCTCTCTCTCTCTCGGCTTTTGGCCGTATCATATTTCAAACCTTGGGGAGGTAACTCCCTTTTTCTTTCTTTCTTTCTTCGTCACTTTTGACGACCTTATAAGCTTGGTTATTAAGCTCTGGGGGAAGAAACTTCCTTTTCTTTTCTCTCTTTCCCCTCTCCGTCACTTGTTGACGTACAGCTTTCTCGTCCATCTCATATTTCAACATTGGGGACGAGAATTCCTCATTTTCTTCAGTTTCTCTCTCTCTCTCTCTCTCTCTTTCTTTCTCTCAACAACTATGAAAGAATATTCTGCTACTACATTTTCGTGGGGCGTTAGAGAAATAAACTTGGGTACTTTTTTATTAATTTTTCTAAGCCCTCTCTCTCTGAAACAGACAACTGGCCTAATTTTTCCTCGAATTTATTCGGCATTGCCGAGTTCTCAATTTTTCGAGGTTGGCCTTCTTGACGGACATATCTCTTCAATTTGTTTGTGTGACACACTTGTGTCTTCTTCTTTCCCTCGTTGGTATCAATTCTGTATGTCCTCTTGTCTATTCTCTGTGATATTACGTAGGGACCTACATATTGTCCATCACAGTGTGGTCCTTTATTTGATGACAGTAGCAGGACTTCGTCGCCCTTTTTGAATTCTTCCTTCTTAGCCACTTGTGAGGGTCCTCTTATTTTCCTCTTATCCTCTCGATAAGTATTAGGGAATTTATTCCTAATATTCGTTGGACCTTCATCCTTTTTCTGACGACTGGTCCTTTTATCTCCTTGTTTATTGAGGGGTGGAAGGTTCACTTCTTTTCTTTCCACCTTCTCACTTTGCGAGCGACTGTGTCGTTTATATCTCGCACGTGGCTCAGCCGCCATCTTGTCTCCATGCTGGGCGTTCGTTCTCGCCATCTTTCTTTCTTCATTTTTGGCGCTTATTTTGGCCAACTTGCTTTCTCCATTTTTGGTGTTCATCTTCGCCATCTTTTTTTCTTCATTTATGGCGCTTATTTTCGCCATCTTTTCATGTTTGGCATTCATTCTCGCCATCTTTCCATCTTCATTTATGGCGCTTATTTTCGCCATCTTTTCCGGGTGACACTTTTTTGTTCTTACTTCATTTCCCAGTATGAGGGAAATTCCTTTCATAGGTAGTTTGTCTACCACACCAACTTTAATTGGTCCATCTTTCCACTGGGACTTTAGGGTTATTTTACACAGCGGTATTTTTACCCTCTTTCCGCCGATACCCTCTATCATCACAGTCTCACGTGTTGCTTCTATTACCCTTTTAGGTAATTTATTTCGTAGAAGTAACGACTGAGAGGCTCCGGTATCTCGTAAAATTGAGACTTCCACTGGTCCTCCGTGTGGGTCTTTTATCATCCCTTTTTTCGTCCAGGGTCGATAGGACTGGTTCCCTCTAGGTGTTGTTACAGCTCCTTGAGGTTTTCTCGGCTGGGTCTGGTTTCTTTCAGGACCTTTTCCAAGCTGACACCTTATGGCTATGTGACCAGCCTTTCCGCATTTGTAGCAGACCACTGTTCTGCTGCTACTTTGGAAGGTCCTTCTATTTTCTTCCTCAGGTCTTAACTCAGCTTTAAACTTCACTCTGTTTCCCGTGAACGTTTTTTTCTTTGTCTTTCGGTGTGTGAGGATGTATTCGTCTGCTAGTGCAGCCATTTCATAAGTCACGCCAGTTCTTCTTTCACTTAGGTGAACCCTGACTTCTTCTGGCACACAGTTTAAAAATTCTTCAGCTAATATTAGCTGCCGGAGTTTCTCAGCGTCTCCGTCTATCCTCTTAGAGTCACACCACTTATCCAGCGCGTTCTCCTTTTCTCTCAGAAATTCCACATAAGACTGGTTTTCAGTTTTTCTCTGTGTTCTGAATTTCTGTCTATAAGCTTCTGGAACCAATTCGAAGCTTTTAAGAACCGCTGCCTTCACAAAATCGTAGTCGGCGCAATTTTCTGTCGGCAGAGTTGCATATGCTCTCTGTGCTTTTCCTGTCAGCACAGTTTGGAGTAGCATCGACCAGCATTCTTTCGGCCATCCAAGATTTAGCGCGGTTCGCTCAAAATGTGCGAAGTATCCATCCACGTTGGCTTCTTCAAATTTTGGGACTAGCCTCGCTTGCTTCGTTACTTCGAAACTGTCATGGCTTTCTTTGCGTCCTCTTATTGCCAAGTCGACTTCTCGCAGCCTTGTTTCTTGCTGAATTTTTATTTTCTCCAGTTCCATTTTATTTCTCTGTAGTTCCATTTGTGCTTGTATTTTAATTTTCTCCAGTTCAATTTCTTCTGGAGTCATTCTTATCATTTCCGTTGGTAGCTCTTCTAATACTGCTTCCTCGAAAATATTTTCGTCGACCATGTGTCTTGCTATTTTTATAACGAGTTCATGTTTCCTCATAGAATTTTCAACATTTAACTCAAGCTTCTCGCCAATTTTTATTATCTCGCTTTTTCTCAGCTTCTCCAACTTTTCCATGGAGGGTTCTTTTAAAAAGTTCTCTATTTTGTCCATTTTTTCTTTAATTTTTCCAAACAGTGATATCAACCAGTAATTTGACTGTTTCAGCAATATTCCTTTTTTTTCTTTCACGGTCTCCCAGGGTAGATTTAAACGGCAGGAATTGTCACACGACTACTAGCAATAAATATTATTAATAATAATCATTCCGGAAACGAGCCCCCATAAAAGGTCTGGGGTCGGGGAAATTGATTAAAATCCCTGAATGGGACTTTATTTTCGCACGTGTGAAGACGGGGCAGGTTGGCACTTGATCCCCTACAGAAATAAGTCCTGTTCAGAGTTCTTTTCTCAGGCAGATAAGAACTGGCATATTACGTGAGGGAATAATTTAGGGCCAGACTGGCCACCGCTGGCAAAGGGGTCCAAAATTTCACACTATCACACACCCACCAGGCCACTAAACTTCTTTCCCTTAGATAATTGAAGAATACGGGCCTATAGGTCTTAGTTGTAATAATATTAATATTGCTATGGTCGGCAACTCCGGTTTCCCGTTTGATACTTTAGGAATTAATAGGACAGTTCTAAGCAAGATAATGTAAGGCGAATAGAAGCTGAAAGGAAAGCATGGAATAATAACATAGACCACATGGTAAAATGAAAACACATAGGTTCTTTACTACGGTTATATACATATATATGTTCAAAGTGTCAAAAATATATAATAGGATAGTCCATGAATATAACTGGCTTTTCCTGGCTTTTATCCTTTTTCAAATTGAGAGAGAGAGAGTGGTAAACAAAATTTGGGTGTAACGGAAAAATGTCCCAAAGTTACTTATCTTATTTTTTTGACGGGGTTCCACTGGAGAATTTCTCTTCTTTCACGGGCTAGTAGACTTTATACTGTTTTTAATGCTGGCTTGAGAGACTCAGGTCTCTCATGTCTCAGTCTTTTGTCTTTAGCCCGGAGTGAAATGGCTATCGTCCGTCTGCCACGGGACTTGCTCAAAAACTCCCTTTTTCTGTGTTTACTTCCGTTGAGGGGAAGGGAACCCCACTTCCGTTTGGGGTCCCCCCACCAATCATTTGGCTTCATTTTCTCCTTCCCCTTCCGATGTCCGGCGACCCAAGGTCACTTAAGTGCAAACATCTGTGTGACCCACATTCATTTCTAACGGTCACTTTTTGACTGCTAGATAATTTTAGTTCAACGGGGGGAGAGTATCATTCCCACCTCCTCGTCTCCGTGAGCCATCACGTGACACTGTGCACAGACAAATAATCATTGACCGATTTTTTTTAATGATATTTTTTTAAAAAATGGTACGGAAATATAATTATGATTGTAATCAGAAATTTAGAAAATAATCAAATTTCAGCATTTAATAGCCAAAAAGGAATTTATATGCCATTAAATAAACTAAACCGAACTAGTGGTCCTCAAAATTCTGAGATCAAATATCACTGGTTCTGCTTAATATTTTACTGTTTAAATCCAGAAACACTAGATTTGTTAAAATAAAAAGATACTTCTAACAAGATCGGTGTTGTTGGCGCTGCGGTATGATATTGGTTAACATAAAAAAAACTATCTTACTATTACGGGGGTTCTGCGATCGAGTCCCATTGGCTTTTTCTAGAGTTAAGAATTTTGAATTTGTTACCGTAGAAAATTACTGAAGTGAATACATTCGTTGATCAGAATAATAAGTTAAAGTCTAGTTGCCCTCAAAATCCCAGATCGAATCTCACTGAGTGTTTTATTGTTTAACACAAAAAATATTAGATTTATTACCACAGAAAATATTTATAACATGGTCTTCATTGATGGCGCAGAGGTAATGATAATGTTCTGCTTAACGTTGTGAGATGTTAGATTCTGTTCCACATTCGAGGTTCTCCGATCAAATACTACCGGTTCTATGTTGGCAGTTTCTTTTAAACTAGCTCTAGAAACATTAAATTTGTTACCAAAGAAAATTAATTAAATATAAGCGGTTACAATAACAGACGGGGAGTGTATTTTAATAAGCAGAAACATAATTTACAGTTTGGGTTTGAACGCCATTTTGTCACCAAAATACGGGTCATAAGTCGACAATATTCGAACCCGTAACCAAGGGACCCTCTTTCACTAATCATTCCTATCTTCATACCCCAGCGCCATCAATCCAGCCGCTTACGCTCCTATCATTTTCAGTGGTATTAAATTTAATACTTCTAGTGCTAGGCAAACTGAAGTTGAATACAATAGAGTCGACGGTATTCGATCTGAGAAGGCAGAAAGCTAATAAATTATAAATTAATAACTGTCTAAACAGTTCATTTCAAAACAAACCCCTGCGTCACCAATGTCGCTCACTGCATTCATTGCATTAACAAATTTACTACTTCTGGTACCGAGCAAAGTAAAACAAGATTTGTGGCACCAAAGGATCGACGGTATTCGAACCTGTCACCCAAAGTATAATGCTATTTGAGTTTATTTATTGTCGGTTGTTTGTTACCTATCATACCACTGAACCACTCGTACAGCGGATGTGAGTACCTTCAAACTATGTGATAATACTTTTCGAGATCGAAACGTTTGCCTGCTGCAATGAATATTAAATTTAATACTGTGGAAAACGGATTATGTTCGTGGTAGAGTGATACGAGTTGCGGCCGGACAAGTTTAGTTTTAATTGTTTTCTAAGTTCCGAGTTCAAATACTGTTGTATTCTCGCTCATGTTTTACATTTGTTTAGTTCCAGATGTTTAAATGAGTTAATTTTTCACTTTAAAACTATTGTCGATAAAATATTTTATGGAATGTAAGAAGAAGGATTGGTTATGTGGTCATAGGTGATTGGTTAATTACTTGGTTCTATGGGAAAGATTCTGAGTTTCGTACCTGACTCTTTTTTCTTCTTTTTGCCCGATTCACTTGTTGTCTGTGGGAAGCTGCAAAAGAATTAAGGACGGAAGGAAAGGACAGCATACCTTTTAACTCAAACTTTATTTTAGGGTTTAACGACTATTCTGTGGTTGGGTACAGTTTCCTGTACCAGTAGAAATAGTCGTGTCCCCCAGACAAAGTGTTGAAATATACTAGAGAGTCATTTTCGGTGAATTTCAAGTTTGAGGGTTTATCATATGTTCAATGAGGCATCTATAGCGGTTTCGGGAAATTAGTTATTTTCCTAACACTATATTTTTTTCAGGCAACACAAATGAATTACGAAACTTTTCTTTAGCAACACAACAACGAAAGTTCTTTATTTGCAGCATGGAATATGGTTTGTTTTTGGTGCTGCAAGACTCGTGGAGTTTAGGCTTGTTAGTGTTGGAGACGAAATGGCTTAGTGGGATGTTGAGATGGCAGCGTGTTGCTGGACGTGTGAGGGATGTGTTTAAAGTCACCGTGTAGTTTTGTATCTGGTTTTTGGAGGAGAGTATGCATTATCTCCATTAATGTGGGCCAGAGGTGAAATATGAGCTAGTGTGTCGAGAGCGGAGTTACGCTCGAATCGACATAGCCAATTTTTGGGGTGACACAAAGTTGGGCCTGTTCGAGGCATGTTGTATGTTTCTAATTTATGTTCAACTGGGATTCCTTGTAAGAAATCCATAAATTAGATGGTTCCCTCGTTGAATGTCCATATTGCTGCTGCTAGTGTTAAAGCCACAGTGAGATGTCCACACTGGGTGGCTTGTCTAGCTAAAAAGCATCGCTAAGCAGGGACGGTCAGAGGAACGTCTGTTCTGGTCGCCGTCTCACGCCGAAGAGAATGGGTTTAGCCGCTCACCCGTTTTGCTAGCCGGAAATGAAGGTCCGGGCTGAATAGGATAAGTCATCCTAATTGGGTGAAATTCAGTGTTGAATTAAATTGCGCGCTAAACCAAAATACGAGATTTTCCTCTTCTCTACACATCTTTAGCAGAGGTGGCAGTTAGCAGGAGACACAGCTGACACCAAGGCCAGGACTTGGCAAGGACATGTGCTACCTAGCGAGAAAAAGGTCGTTTCAATAGCAGTGGCAACAGGTTAACGAGAGAATTTCTCTTTTGTAACCAGCAAGTCCCTCTTTTCAGGCATGAGTGGATTTTGCTTCCTCAGTTTAGCCCAGGGTTTAAAAACATGTGGCCCACAAACTACTTTTCTATGGCATGCAACAAAACAGTTTTCGTGACTAACATTTTCCTCCAACTTGGTGATTTATCCCTAGCTCCTGACTATGTTTCTTCACAGAGAAGGGTGGAATGTATTTTAATATTTCAATTGCTTTTACTTCAAGGCCAAAAGCAGAAATAATGTAATTTTATAAACATTTTATTTTTCAAATTCTTAATAAGAATGTTGATAAAATTTATATCTGCTTGTTTCAAAGATCTACTGAAGTGGAAGGGTGAGTGAGATTATCGAAAATTACCTTACACCACAGAACATAAGAATCTTTTTAATGATGTGAGAATTGGTAGATTTGACAATTCATATTGGAGTTGCGGGTGTACACGAGATGATAGACAACATGCACAAGAGGAAATTTGTTTTGTTTCATAATGTAAGAAGAAATAGATTTGTCAACTCATGTTGGCATGGGGAAGGTATACGCGAGATGAAAGATATCATACACAAATAAAAAAAAAACACAGCAAATGTTTGAGAGCAGATTGTTAAATAAACAGAAATCATATCAGCTATTTTTTTTAAATGTGATAAAAATTTTGAATTCTGCTTTCCTCTGGTTTAAAAATATTCATAGTACAATTTATTGCAATTTACTCATGAAATACAATAAAATTGAAATAGCAGAATTGTTCAAGTGAAAACGGGAGAGACTTTTATTAGTTTAAGAGTAGGACGCCATGTTTTATTCTAGGTGTGGACTAAGGGGCAATAACTCTTAAGGGGTTATAAAAAAAAGCAAAATTTGGTTGATCAGTCCTGTTGCCTTTGTCATATTAAGAAAATGAGGAAAACAAATGAGTGGACGAGAATATTGGTGAGTTCCAAAAACTTTAATGTCAGCCAGAGAGATAACCCTTGTATTGTGAGTTATACAAATGGAAGAAAACAGTTGCAAATGTTAAAGCAGGAATTAAACATCCAATTTGAAGCTTGGAGGATCCGTTGGTCTAGGAGGAATGAATAAATGATAAAGAAATGATTTCCTAGAAAAACTGGATGTGCTCTCCTCATATTGATTGTGGTTTGCTGCTGAAGGGAGTGAGGAAGAGAGAAAACACGCGTTTCCACAGCCTTTTATATTGCCCGGGAAAGTCATCCAGGCAGAATGGCATAAACCATCTTCATTGATCGAAAATATAAAATCAAAACCTCAAAGGTCAAAATAATTCCCGTGCTAAACAATAATTTGAAATTCTTTCTGTTACAGGGTCATTATTATTACACCCATGAAATAAAATAAAATTGAAAAAGCAGAATTTATCAAAAGTGAAAAGAGAAAAAAGGTCATTTATGAAAAGTAAAAACGGAATTAAGGAAAATTCGAAAAGGAAAATTTGTCCATTTTATACTAATTCACATATTCCACTAACTATCTCTGTACATATACATTTTGATGAGGAAAAAAAACTGCCTATCAGTGGTATTATAGATAAGAATTATAATCAGCGGAAATCACGACTCACTCCCATCTCAATTTTGGCCCAATGTACCTCTCCCACAGGACGTAATGCTTCTTTTGAGTCTCTAAGACCTCTGCTGAACTGACCTGTGTCGGTTCAAATTGAAGACATTCTTTTTCAGTGTTTGAACTGTTACATAATTTGAATATTTTATGGGCTATTCTAGGATGTTTTATTTATTTAATGAAATATATGAATGCTTTGTGGTAGGGAAAATATTTAGTCCCTATACTGAGTCCCCACTCTCTAAGGACCAATACTAGTATTAATGTATCCATGATATACTAATACCAAACACAACAAAAGAAAAGACAAGATAAACTCATTTACACATACAAGAACATTCAACCTTTTATATATAACATTCAACGTTTGTGTATATATATATATATATATATATATACACACAAGTGGTATTAAATGAAAGAACATACAAACATGTCCCATTGACAAATTATACACATAAGTTAATTATAAAGTTGGCAACCATGGTCGAGAGTGACCTGAAGGCTCCCTTTACAATAGCTACAACACTGAGGTGTGGGGGTGGGCGCTACTCCTTTCCCTGGATTGCTCCACTTTACCCTTGATCCATACCTTATAATGCTGAGTATTAAGCAAGGAGGTATCAAGTATCATTTTTTGAGTCTGTGGTATGATCCAACCTGGGACTGCACCTCAGTCTTCCGCGCCATTGGCAAACACTGTACCCACTAGGCCAGTGGGCAGTATATTATACACATATTGTTCCATTAAAAAGAATTATGTAAAAGAGGTACAAAATGGAAAAAAGCTTACTTTATAAATCAGAGTAATATAGCCATGTTGCTTGAACATTCCCTGACAGAGTCAGAGACAATATCTCTACTGTTCCAAGAACAGGCAAAAAGAGGTTGAGAACGGGTTCTGAGACTGTCATATGTCACCTGACAAAAAGTTGAAATCTGCTCCCATCGAATGACTTGAAATTTGGCACAAATCTTCCTCTTCATGTTGGAGGAAAGTGGGCCAAATTATTCAAAATGAATATAGAAAGAGTCTTTAAAAGATTATTTATCCTACATACCAAATTTCAGAAATATCGAAGGTATAGAAGCATTTTTCTTTAATTTAAAAAAAAAAAACAGAGATTCGGCGACGTTGCACAGCCTTAATCTCGAGACAAAATAGGAAAATTATTCCCCTCCCCACTTAAAATTTGAATGGTAAAGTCTAGCACAAAGTAATTTGGCACACTTTCCTAACTCATGAAGAGGAAGATTTGTGCCAAATTTCAAGTAATTTGGTGTTGCTGGGTGTAATGTCCTGGTGAATTGACTTGGTATGACCCACCCAACATTTCGACACTAGACATCCAAACAGACATGTCAATTCTTTCAAGAAACTGGTTATTTATTGTATCCCAATAATATTATACAAGTTATATAGTATAGAGCGTTCAGTTCAAGAGGTTTGCAGAAACACATGTATTCCACAGACTGTCGGTCATTGACTGAAGAAGAGTGCTTCTTTTCAGCACTGAAATTGGAATTATGGGATATTTTTATTCTATTTTTGTATTTTATTATTTGTTTTATTTATTTAAACTTTATTAATCAATCCTCACAACTAAAAAGATTGGTGATGAAAATTGATATATTTTTATATGGATGAATTGTTCCATCTAATAAATTCTGTTTAAAGTTGTAAGATTTTATTTCTGTATCTTGTTTCCTGCTTTGATATTAACTTTGTTACTTATCCCTGTTGTAATTCCTTTCAATAACCCAAGCGGAAGTGTTTACCTTGACAACCGAATGCTCATATGACAAAGATAAACCAAGAATCAACTGGCTCCATGCACCCATTTCCAGGACAAACATGAGAGAAAAATAAGGGGCCATAAGAATATTTTCCAACCAACAGAAATCAAGTTACATGACTCTCGGCAAATTGATTCTAAGCCGATCTGAGCCACCTGTGTGGTATATAAGAAAGATTATTTTAACACAGCAACAAAAAGGATACTGGCAGCGAAGAGGGAATACATCCAGTAAATGGCTCGACCATTCATGAAGGTTGGTGTGACAGACCACCAGCAGCCTCACCAAGATGCTGACTGACCCCTAAGCAGAAACCTCAACAAACACATGACCCACCAGCACAGCATAGCACAGCAGTAGCTGAAATCCATTCAATTACATTACACAGCCAACTCCATTAGCTATCATAGCAAACAACAATGCCACATGGTCCAATTACTCATATATGCAATATATCCTAACATATGGATTTTTACCCTGTCGATGGGGTTTTGGATATGCTGACTTGCAGAGGTAAACCACTCTCGAAAAAGCTGTCCAAGGTATGACACTGATGGTGGGAGTCCTTTTCTGGAGATCTGGTGCATATGGAGGACCCTTTCATTGCCATTACTCCCAAGTCTACATTTGTCTAGTCGGCTGAGGCTGTAGAATACACCGACTGCATCCCCAAACGAGTGTCCTATTGGATATGACACTTAACAATCTGATGGTGAAGTTCCAGTAATGCTGGAACTTTGGGGAATGTGAAGCACTCCTTCATTACTATTGTTCCCATGTTCACTCTGGCCCGGAATGGTAGCACCTGATATGGCCCTATCTATGGGTTAAATAGAACTAAACTGCATACTTATGCTGAACTGATTTGTTTGAATTAGGACTGTTTGACTAAACTGAATAGCTTGAAATAGAAATGTTTTTGACAATTAAACTGTGTACTTCCATTTATCTGTATGCTTATGCTAAACTGAGCTGCTTGAAATAGAACTGTTTTGACATTGTAATTGCGTACTTAAGCTGAACTGAATTGTTTGACTAAACTGAATAACTTGAAATAAAAATGTTTTTGACAGTTAAACTGTGTACTCATGCTAAACTGAATTGTTTAAAATAGAACTATTTGCATAAAATGGATTTAGCATTAAATAATCTACAAAGGTTGATATGCCATAAAACCCAAGTCTACTGACATGAAGTAGTAGTACCTGTTAGGGCCTCATCTATGGCTCAAATAGATTTGTTTAAAAATCATATTTCATTTTTATAGGCTAGCAAGGTAAACTACATTAAGCGAGATGAATTTCTCAGCACATGTATTTAAAAAAGAAAAAAAAAAGGGTAGCAATTTCCAATGACACAATATTGATCAGTTGATATGGTTATACATTAATGAAGTTTGGTGGTTGACTTAGTCTTCATCCTATTGCTGCTGCTGCTGGTTTTTTTTTTCTGGCCAATTCTTGATCACTAACCTTTTAACTACTAATATTTGATATTCATCATTGTTCTTTGTATCTGGTAATTTCAATATCCTTTGGTTGAACCTAAACTCATCACTATTACAGTTGATTTGATTTCTTTGTTTAATGGCATATCAACCTTTGTGTTATTTAATGCCAAAGCCATTCTTAGAGAACAGTAGTGATACTATTTAACCCATAGAAGGTGGGGCGGATAATAGGATTCATACATAAATGCAATATCAAAATGGGTAAGTTTATCTACCCTGTTTCTCTTTTAGTCCTCTTCATAGTTTGTGCTGAACTTCTCCTCGACCCTCACCAAGGTTTATGCCTTTTCTAAGGGTATTAGCCTGAAAGTGATTAGTGTGACTGGAATTAAAACAGCACTTTACACCATCAGGACTACCTCATTACAGTTGGATAAGTTTATTTTCTTTGTCAAAAATTCATGAGAATCATTTGGTCATTTTTCAAAGAATTGCATTTTCTTTTATACAAAATGGTGGATTGGAAATGACTTGTTTTCCTTTAAAAATTGCTCCATTACTTTGTAACAAACCTTTGTTAAAAAATTCTTTAAAAACTTTAGCAGAGTTTATCATGTATTTACATAACTTCTCTGCCACAGACAGGATGTGACACAAGGTCATTTTTTAAGTGGTGTACAGCTGGTTTGAACCCAGGTTTCCTTTTTCTAGACTAGTTGTCTAACCAAGGCAAAAGAGCCCAATTTGGCCTATGATTAACTCATACCTGGAGTAAAGGGTGAAGAGAAGGGATCATACTTTTCTCCAAGGGCATTACTGAGAAGTGAAACATAAAACAATCTCCTCCAGGATTTGAAGCTACCCACAGAAAAGAGAACAAAAGAAACAGAAAATGATGATGCACTTCCTGTTTCTCAAATGTTGTGGAATTGTCAAGAAGATTCTAGAGAATTCTACAGCCTGGTGGTGGATATAAAAGCTGGTCCCATCACAGGACCAGAAGAGTGTAGCTTTCAGTTGATAAAGTGGAGCAATTCCTGGTTCAAGTGTTGGAGTTAGGATCTTTACCCACTGAATTCAAAAGGAGACAACTGTTAGTGAAGACAAATTGAAAAGATGTCTGCTTGGTGTCCAGGCATATTTCCAGCAGCCACCTCAATAGCAGTAACTTCACAACTTGGCAAGGATTAAGGAGAGGTTCAGCACAAACGGTGAAAAGGACAAAAAGAGAAATAGGGTAGATAAACTTGCTTCAGCAACCCATTTAATCCCATGTTTTTTTGTTTTTTTTTTTAATCATTTAATTTCAAATTTGACAATGGAAAGAAACCAAAATTATTTATGAAAAATCTTTTGATGAATTTTTACATGCAGTACCTTGTACATATATTCGTGCCTCATCCCTACCAGAAAGAAAGTAAAGCATTTGTCCAGGATATCCCACTGACGAAAGGTTTTCCGTAATGTAAAACAGTTATATAAAAATGTAGTGATTATATTCACTAACTGGATTAAAATAAGTTTCAGAATATATTTAAAAACTGTTTTCTGTTCTTTACAATTCATTTACCCCATTGACAACATGTAATAATTTTTGGCAGTAAAATGTAAATATTTAGTAAAGAAACAGAAATAAAATAAAGAATATAAAGCAAATGACTTGATAGTGAATGTTAAGTTATATTAATAATTTGGGGTATATTACTGCATGCATTTTCTTTGTGGACAATTCTAGACAACAAACAAAATTTGGATTTTTTTTTCTTCTTTTCTTTAAATAGCAGAGATTTTGATCATCGAAAGTTTTTAAAGTACTAACATAGCCTCCATGAACCTTTTTGTTCTGTAACAAATCACCACCTCTAATTTAAAAATAAATAAAATCACTAAAAATTAGAGAATTATCTGATTTTAATGAAATTTTCAATCTTCATTAATGAATGAATGAATTTGATCATGCATCAATTATTCTTAAACACTCTCCCCACACCCCAGGTAACTTAACTTTAACCCAACCTCCCACCCACATCCATTGTGCATGGTGCTATCAAATCAGTATGGATATCTTCTGTATATCACAAAAATTTGAAGGTGTACATGAAATAAAGAAAACGTTTTAGGAGCTGTTGGAAAACACCCCAAATGTAAATATTAAATTTTAAAAAATGTCCAGAGTTTTTTTAATTCTACGATTTAATAGGAAATATAATTTTCTTTTAGATTATTAGGAAATAATTCTGTATTGATAATCTTTCTACTTAAAAAAGGAAGACATAAATTTGCATTAAATTTTTAGATACTTTTCTTGAATCACAGGCTAAATCTAAATATGTTGTTGAAAAAAGAATATTTTTAAATTGTCAAAACAAATTTTAAAACCAGAAACTTGAAGCTGTTTTTGTTTTCCAAATATTTTTATTTGTTAAAATATAAATGTTAGATGAATATATGGAAACTAAAACTTTTACTTTTAGAATAAGTAAGTTGGCGACCGTAGTCGAGGGTGACCCAAAAGCTCCCTTTTCGATAGCTACTACACGAAAGTGTAGGGGAGGGCGCTTGAATACTCCACTGTAACTTCTGTTTCATTTACAAGATTCGAGTATTTTATGTTCTTTTAATGAAAAACATTGAAAATTTTAAAGTTTCATTATTTCTTTTTAAACAATCAATTTTAAATCAAATTAATTTTAACTTATAAACTGCTAAAAAAAAAAAAAAAAAAAAAAAAAAAAAAATTTTTTTTTGTTTGTAAACTTCGTGTCTAATGTACATAAAACTTTTTCCATGTAAGTAAATTATTTATTTATTCTCTGAAAAGCTTTTTATGAAAAAAAAAAAATTGTTACAGAGGAAAAAAAAAACGATAAAAACGAGTGTTTTAGGGGCAGTGGAAGATTTATAGATCATTACCAGGTAAAACAGTAAATATTAAAAAGGCAATATGTATTATTATTATTTTAATAAATCAAAAATAATTATTTGAGTTATCTAAATTGTATATATAAAAACCATGTTAACATGCTAATTTTCCTTTTTTCAAGATTAAATACAAAAATGAACTATTGCTGATACAATTTTCTATACTTAAAAGATAAGTTTATTTTGTTTGTGGTTACGCCTTCCATACTAAGAATTTTTAGCAGCGGCCGGGGATGGAACTAATGCGCACCGAAACAGCTGGATGTTAAATGATGGGCAAAACTATCTGATCATTTTGACCAATTAATTGAATTCAAATACCATTAGTGATTTAATTATGAACATGTAATATTATTTTTACATAAATCTATTTATTAATGTTTCTAATTTCATTTAAAATACAATTTAAAAAGTATTTTAAAATTTTACTAACATTCTTTTTATTTCCATAAACACTAGTTGGGTAAACTTTTCAACTTTTAGTGATTTCAAATTTTTGGTTTAACGGCATATCAACCTTCGTTGTATATTTAATGTTAAAACCATCTTTAAAATACCGCAGAGGTACTATTTAATGTCTAGTTTGGAGGATAAAGGGGTTCATACCTTTCCCAAGAGGATTAATCTGAAAATGAACGTCTCATTGGGTGCCCCATTCAATCGGCCTTGTGCCACATCGAAGCAAAGAGCTTCGTAAATTACAATCTGAAAATGAACGTAATAGAGCGACTGACGTTCGAACAAGCTTACTTCGAGGCTGTCGTCAAGCTCTTTAGCCATTACGAAATCTATTAATTTATTTGATATGTAAAATTATTTTGCTTTGAATACTGAAAATTATGATATTACTACCTTTCAAATAAAACTATAATTAAACATTAACATTAAATAACTTCAGTCATTTTTAAAATTCGTTTTAAAGAAAAAAGGAGTGAAATTTTGTTAGTACCTTGTTATTTCATTACGTTTTAGGAGAAAAGTTTAATTTACAGTCAGAATTTAACATCCCCTAAAAAAAACCCACGACTTTTCTCATGTAACCAATGTGGCGCGAAATAAGAAATTAAACACGGTGTCGTTACGTGGGGATATTTGAAAGGAAATATTAGTTTGACACCGGACACAAAGTAAGGAATAGTTTTATTATTACAAAATTATCCTCCTATCTTAAAAGGGAATAACCTTTCGAAGTAAAAAAAAAAAAAAAAGAAATAACTTGAATCTACGTGGTTTATTATTTAATAATGCGAAGAAATCTTTGGTGGAAAAAAAAGATAAGGCCAGGTTGCTTATTTCGAAATCGTCCTAATTTATTTTGGCAATCATTAATTTATTTCATTTATAATATTACGAATTTTAAAAAGTTTAACTCGTTTTACAAAGAGAAAAAAAAGGTAAAGGAATTTAACGAATCTCTTAAGAGAATGAGGTATCATGAAATTTTATTAGAAATTATCCCAACGAACGATAAAAGTTAAATGAAGTAATATTTATGCGTTGTATTTTTAATCCCATTAAAAAATTTAATTTTTTTTATACTTCAGATTTTTATGACTTCAAAATTATTTTCAATTTCATCAGCAATTACAGGGTTGAAAATAAAACAAGTGTTCTAGGAGATAAATCATATGATTGACTGAATTTCTTAAATGAAATATTTTCTTTTCTTTCTTTCATTCTACGACCATTCTGATTCGATCCATGCTATTAATTTAACGGACTTAATATGTATTTAATGACAACCCTAACATTACGATTAAAATGAAAGTAAAAAAAAAAGATTTTTAAAAAAAAAAAAGAAAGAAAAACTCAAGAATTTAAAAATAAACATTACTTTGTTCTTAATACAATTTCTTTAAAAAAAAACATTATATAGCTTGTTCAATGTTCATCTTTTGAATAAACTTTGAAAGCATTTTTTCTTGCCCATAGCTTTTTTTCCCTTGAAATTGTAAAAGTAATTTTTTTATTTAAAGTCTCATTTTAATTTTTGTAAACAAGGTGTTTGTGAACGGGTTTAAGTCACATTACCTGTTCTGTAAAAATAAATTTAAGGTAAAGTCTTTTTTGTTGTTATTTTTTCCTTTACTTTTAACAGAAAACTTTTTTCTTTATGATAATGAGATTTTCCTTGTTTTAGAAAAAATATGCTGTCAAATCAACTATATTAAATGAGATGACAAAATGACTTGTTTGAGGTTTTCTTTTGTTCAACATAGAACACTTTTTTTTATTCTAGTCGGGTTTTTTTTTAAATCCTAGACAAAGGACTTTCTCTGCTCCACACACACAAAAAAAATCATGCTTCGTATCTCCATTAATCAGTGTCTATAACTCCAATCCGATAATGTTGGGAGAATTTACTTATCATTTCCATGGTCGAATTATACATGTCCATGTCAAAGGAATCAGTCTGTTCTTTGGAAAACAAAATATAATGCTTACAGTTGATGCTGTTGTAGGAGGTGACATCTCCCAAAACTTCGATCAAACCTCCAACATATTCACTTAAGGGTTCCGACAAATTAACTTTGATGTTTTGCATGTCACAAGTCTGTAAAGTAAAAGACATTCCATTGCTGTCCACGTCTCGAGCATTGCCCATAAGGACAACACTTTTCCCTTGAAATTTCGCCATCATACTACCACTAATACGGGGAGAACCACTTTTTGAGAGAGACATAGCTTCTTTTTTTTTTTACTTCTCAAAATCCGTGTAATCGAGGAAATGTATAAGCAAATCTGAAGAAAGTGGCGCCAATTTTTACTTACTTCCCTTGACATGCGCTCTTTAATGTTGTGTAGTATCAAATTGACTATTACAAGGACTTAAAAAGATATACATTCATTCAATACTTATTTATGAAAGCTATATAGTGTTTTGCTTAGTTGTGGCACAAGACTGGATGTATGAGGCATCCAGTGAGGCATAAGATAGTTAGTTATGTATGTATGTATGTATGTATATATTTATATATATTTCAAAACTGTGCAACAGTTTTCACTTTAAAAGATATTTCATTGTGAATATAATATCTTACTAATTATTAATAATCAATAGTAAGGATACCATAGTTTAATAGACTAGTGGTATTAATCAGTCTGGATCCTATTCGTACTTAAAGGAATGTATTTTGGGTGGGAAACAAAATTAGGATTGAATCTTTGGGCTTGAACTAGCTATATTGTTAACTAGTTAGTTGATATGATATGAATATTGGTATTGATTTGGCTCCACGTGAGGCCAAAATGTGACAATGTCAGTTCAGTGAGGGGGTGCATACCCCGCAGGAATCAAAATTCTCTTAGGGCAGGGACAAAAATTGGCGAGTTCCATTAGCATCCCCATCAGGGTACATCAAGTGCCGGGCAATATGTGAAGAAGAGAGGAATATGTTCAGGGGTAGGTGAGGAAAAATATGAAGCGGGGGATCAATTGGGTCACCCTAGAAAAATGTGATATCTTATATTGTTGAATAAAGCTTCTATATTAATGCTTGTTACTATATCACATATCTAAATAAAATAATTTTTTTCTCTTTCTAGGATATTAATAATTGAGTATTATTATTTACTCCTTCAGAGTTTTTCACATCAGCGTTAGCTGATGGTCTTTCATTGAATCCTGGACTCTTCTCAGTATTCTAGCCGATCTCAATAATGTAGTAGTTTAGATGGTCTCCACTCGTTCTCCTCTTTCCAAGCCCTTTCCCCAATTTTGCAAGTTCTCTTTTTATTGTTGTTGTTGATTATTATAAGGTCTGGTCGTCTGGCAGAGATTAAGCGATCCGTTTGTATGTCAAAATCCCATAGGAGGTTGTGTATCATATTTTCCAGGACAGATGCTAAGTTGTGTATATACCATTTGTTCGTATGATCAAATTTAAGTTTCTTGTACAATTCCAAGTGGATCACTTTAAAATAAAGTGAATCAAAAATAGAATTTTGTTTAGTTTTATTGCGGGTCCTAAAATTCAAGCGCACAGACATTTCTTGACCAATCAGATTTGTATAATTACTTATTTACTTTGGAGCCTAAATATTTTTCTGTTATTTAGTTTCTGAGCAGAACTTTCTAGAATGTTCTTATTGTGTGTTTTTAGCTGATTGGTTGAAAAATATAAGTGTAACTTCAATGTTAATGCGATTTTGATCCGAAATTTCTAGAATGTTCTTATCTATGTTTTTTGGGTTGGTTATTTTAAGGCTAAAAAATGTGTATTCTATAAGGTCTAGGAATTTATCTCTCTTTTCACTTTCTTTCAATTTTACCCTGTGGTCAGCCGGATGATGTGGATGATGATATCATCATCATCGTCATCATCTTAGTATTTAACTTTTGAGGCCAACTGTATTATTAACCAAAGTGAATATATGGATTTATGATATTTTACAAATATTTATAAAAAACTCAAATAGATATTTTGCATAGATTATATTAGAAAGCATTGTTGTAGATGTTTATAAATTGTATTCAATTTTAACTTTTTATTCAATTTGTTTTTGATATTGGAGTTTAATTTAATTTTAATATTTTGTGTAAAGATACATAAAATTGTTATGTCACTTTTATGAAGTTTTAATCAAATTATAAACTCGTGAATTAATAAATTTTAAATGGAGTATCGTCATTTAATTTTTTGTTTTAATTCCGATTTTTAACAATCCATCACCTAAAACTCCGGGTGAAGGAAGGTAGAGATTATATGCATTCTACGTATTCATGTTTTTAGCTGGCTCCTTTGAGTGATATTTTTCAGTCACGTTGATAGTTCTTTTCTAAAAAGATGAGCAGTGCTGCAAAGTGCATTTTTTACAAATTCAAATAGGCTGGAACTGCCAGGTATCTTTTTAAATGTGTTTATCTGTCCCTTTCTTGATTATGCTCGAGGCTCCCACAATTACTGGCATAGGTAGGTGGCTGTACAGCTGCTGTTTTGTGGGATGCCGCTTCTAGGATTTGTTCAATATGACTCGTAGCATTCTTGAGCAATTTCTGTTTAGCTTTTTCTCTATACGTTTGGTCAGCATCAATGTGGTGCATCCATATAGTAGAATTGACACCACCACTGTTTGGAAAAAATTGCGTTTTATTTTATCGGATAGGTTTAACTTCCATATGATCAAAAACCTATCGATAGCAGTCCATGCACTCATTAGTCGCACATTGATGTCATTTTCAGTAGATGAGGCGCTGTTTCAGAGGTAGTTGAACTTGTCCGCTAATTTTAGAGAGCCATTATTTAATGTGGAGATGTGTTCTTTTTTATTAAAACACATGTACTCCATTTTGTCTGCATTGACATGAAGGCCAATACCACCAGTTGCCTGCTCTAGATTATGCAGTTGGAATTCGTCTTGGGTAGGTGTATTTGCCAGAAGTGCTATGTCATCTGTGTAGTCAATGTCTGTGCAGTTTGTGAAAGTTATTGTCTGCTTCTTGCCTTTTTTTTTTTTTTTAGCGTAAAACCATTTTCTTTCATTAGATCTATTGATGTTCGGAGTATATAGTCTTGGTAGATTATGAGCGGATATGGGGCTAATGTATCCCCTCGTAGAACACCAGCAACAATGTCAAAGAAGTCTGTATTTCCATCCGGAGATCAAACTTTTACTTTTGTGTGTTTTATAGAGCATCATTATGGCTGCAACAGTTTCTTTAGGGAGACCAAAGGCTAGAAGTATTTGCTCTGTATTCCCTCCTTAAATGGAGTCAAATGCCTCGGAGAAATCTATAAATAAAAGTGTCACCTCAAGATTTTTTACACGAACTCCTAAGATTTGGTGGATTGTTAGAATCTGATGTTGTAGATTGAAAAAAACCGAAAGTAAAGCAGAAAATTGAATTGAATTAAAATGAATGAATAAATAAATAAATAATAATGATGATAATAATAAAATAAAATAAAATAAAAGGATTGATACAGGAAGTGGAGGAATTGGAAATAAGAGAACAAGTGGAGACCATCGAGACTACAGCATTTTTAAGATCAGTCAGAATACTGAGAAGAGTCCTGCAGACTTGAGACTTCCTGTCACTAAAGACTCCAGTGGAAATTTATCAGCTAACACTGGTATGAAAAACCGTCAAAAGATAATAATTATAATGATTTGTTTGCAAAGTTATATGATTTCAAATAACTTTACAAATAATCTACACTCAGTTATATCATTTCAAGTACTCCAAATATATTATATTCATATTAGATATAAAAATATATAATTTGCACATAGATAATATTTTACGCATTTCAAGTAATTACATGATTTCAAGTAACCACACCAATTTGATAATTTGTCTATATAATGGTGGTTTCAAGTATTTCTATCAAATACTAATAATTCATAACTTCGTTAAATTAGATTTAATGTTCGAATACGAAAGATATTTGTAATTACTTCAATAAAATAAGAGATTAGATTTTAGAAACTGACATTTGGTTCCTAAACTTTAGCGGCTTTTACGAAATTGACTTAATTGATTCGATGATGTGAAAAAAAAGAAATATGAGATTAAAAGAATTATCGAATAAAAGAAATTTATCCAAGTTCATTTAGCTTTTTAATAATCCTTTTAGCTTCTTTTAATTCATTATGATGGCATAAAAAGAATAACAATTTTCCAAAACAAATTAAACGAAATAGATATCAGATGGATGAGAAATTTGTGAGCGGAAAGTTATTAAAAAGTTAAATATCAAGTTAGGGTAGTTTTTATTCTCGTATTCCTCGAATAAAAGAATAAAGAAATCTCAGAAACAAAACAAGAAGAGTTTCTGACATGCGCAGACCGAACAGCGCGTAATTCGTTATTTTCTAAACAGTTTTTCTGAGAGTAATTTTTTTTATCAACAACGTTTCTCGAAAACGTATCGAGCGAGATTTCTTTATATTTTTACGCACCAAAATGGAATCAGATGATGCTGTTGATATTCAAAAATGGCTGGAAAGTGTTCTGGGAGATGGTGATTATCAGTACGAAGGAAATAAACGTACTTTAGGTATTTTAAAACAACTTATGGTGACCAACGTCGATATTGATCGCGATGCTCAACTCCGGTTGGCGGATCTTAAACAAAAAGCTACAGAATATCATCTAGAATCTGAATGTAACAAGACAATTCTTGGTTATATGGGACTAGCACCCGATCTTCTATCGGAATCTGGCCTTAATAGTTTGAAAACTCTTAGTAAATTAGCTGAAAAGCTTCAATTAGGCCAGGCTCCAGGTTATTTCAGCGATTCTTGTTACATGATGGCCTTGTGCCATTTACAACAGAAATTGTCGCAGTTGAAACAGGAACATGCCAATCAAAAGAGGATTTTATTTAATATGGAAATGGATGGAAAGAGCGAAAGTCAAATGTTGATGAAGATCAGAGATGATTTAGATGAGAAGCTGAAGACGTCCACTTCGAATGCAGAAGAAGAGACGAAAATGACGAAATATTTTAACGCAAAGAATAATTCTTACAAAACCAGAGTTGTACAAAAAAACAAAACTTTATCAAAGATCGGTGCCAGGTTTGTTTATATTTTTGCATTCATTCATAAATATTTTCTATTACTTTATTCAAGAATATTTTTATACTTGCAGGTCCATATTTGAATGTGAGTTACATCACAATTTGAACTAAAGTCACGTAACTTTCACTCCTAATCGTTACGTCTTAAAAGAATTTGAATGATTTAAAATGTTTGCTTTGTAAATTATTTTCATTGATTAAATCATTTGTTTAATTTTTTCAAAGATGGGGTAGCATATCTGAAACACGTGTGGCCATATAAGAAAATGAGAATATTTTTTTGTCCGGAAATATTTTTCATTGTTATTTGTTAAGATTTGTTTAGATATAGCACATAGACCTCCGGTTACTTTACAGTACCTGTTGATGCTTAAGTGGTTACTCATCTAAATATTGAACAGACTCATCGATGCTTAACTTCATGTTATATTTAATGTATAGTCACTATTTACTAGGTATATAATTAACACGTACCTGCTAAATCACCTTTTTAAAAATTCCTCTAAAAGTTGAGATTTCTTTTAAAAGACGTTTTTCCCTAAAATTCTGAAGGCATCTTTATTGTTTTGTATCTTCATCCTTTTTAAAATTTTACTTTAATGAATGTACAGGTAAATAATTTTTAAAAATACATCTTAAACATAATTCCCTGGAGAATTAGAGTTGTACTTTTTTTTTGGTTTGTCTATTTTGTTTATACAGTTACCTTATTTTTTAAACTAAAAATTGTAAAATGAAGCACAATATTTCTCTTATTTTTTGGTTTGTCTATTTTGTTTATACAGTTACCTTATTTTTTAAACTAAAAATTGTAAAATGAAGCACAATATTTCTCTTAAGCATTTTTTTTTTCATTTTATTCATTTTTGTTGTCTATTCTTAGAAAAAAATTCAAGTTAATTTTTTTTTTTTTAGGTTTAAAATCGACATTGTAGATTAAACTTTTTCACTCACTGCAAGTGACTGGGATTTTATCGGTGTAAAAATACTGAATAAATAAAATTGAATGATTAGATTTTAAAAAAAGTATTTTTATCTAAACAATACTTTTTTAGTCTTTATTTTTAGAGTGGTTTTTCTTTGAATAATATTTTTTCTATGGAAAGATAGATATTTTTTTAAAATTCATCAACATAAAAACCTACCGATTATTATGCTTTTGGTGATCCAGATTTCTTCCCAATAAAAAGTCATAAAATTGCTGATAAAAAATGTTGGTTTTTTTTTGTTTTTTTTGTTACATGCCTACTATTTACTAAATAGTGTATACTATATAGTTGGTACATTTAGTTTATGAAATTTATATGCAAATGTAACAACTATTATGGGACAATAGATCCTGGCTACCATAATAGTTGGTACATTTAGTTTATGAAATTTATATGCAAAACTATTCAGGAACAGTAGAGTTAGTATTTAAGTGTAATGTAAATATTTTTATTTTGAATAACGGATTTTTTCCATTTTCTTAAAAGATCTTCACTACATCATGGAGGGTTGACAAAAGTTTCAAGTGAAGTGTCAGAATTGCAAAAGACAACAAAGGAAATACAGAAGAAACTATGGACATATGAAAAATTACCCCCAAGTCTCAGCATGTTGAATGTTAAAGTAGCAGAAAAAGAAGTTGAAATGGCCCATCTTGAAGAGAAATTGAATTTGTTATTTAACCAAGCTGATTCAAAAAAAGTACTCTAAGAGCTTTATTTTTATTTTTTATTTTTTTATTTTTTAAGATTCAATCGTTTTAATTTTTTTTTATTTGTTATATGTAATTATTGTAAATAAGTCAATGCATTAAAAAATAGTATCAAAATCTTTTCTTTTTTTAAAAAAATTTACTTGCAGTTGCATTTTTTATGAATTATTTTCTCTAAAAAAATTTGAATTATGCTTTAGCAAAAAATATTCAAATCAAACTTAAAAGTCAAAACAGAATCAATCATTTGACTAAAGATATTTAATGTCATTATATTTTTAAACTTACAATTAATATTTGCCCTGTCAGTGGAATATGATGATTGTATGTCCTGCACAGGGATAAGACTGCTCATCCCCTGCAAAAAAATGGGGTATCCTAAGTATGACACCAAACTGTATTGGATGGTGAGGTTCCAGGAAATCTGGGGAGTGTGAACTACCTCTTTATTAGAGGGTAGTACATGTTAGGGTCCCATCTATGGGTCAAATAGACCTATTTAAAAATTATTTGTACTCCAAATGAATACTTGATGCCATATACCCTGTTAATTATTTGTATTAAAAATTGCTATTTGAAGTTATAATTGTTTATCAAGGATTATTATTGTTAGTTCCTTGTAACCAAATAATTGTATGCAAACAAATGGCTATTATCAAGTTGGAATAATTACTTGAAACCATATAATTATTAGTATTAGATAGGAGTACTTTATATATAACTGTGCAAAAAAAACTCTGAAAAAACAACTATACAAAAATGTGAATATAAATGTACAGTGAACATGATTCCCTAACTTATAGGCATAAAATAACCTGAGGCATGTTGACATACCATTTAAATCAATCTATGATATTTTTTTTTTTTTTTTACTTTGTTTTAAAATTTAATCTTTAAAATTTTTTTTATTTGTTAAAACCTCCAATGTAATTATTGTAAATAAGTCAATGTAAAAAATAAAGAAATAAAAAAAATGATGTGCCAAAATCATTTTAAAAAATTACTTGTTGCTAAAAATATCCAAATAGAATTGCAAGTAAAAATAGAATCAATCATTTTACTAAAGATGCTTAATATCATTATATTTTTAAATTAACAAATAATACATTTTAGTTTTTTTCATTTATCATCTCTGTTAATTCTAAACTTAGGTAGCTTATAAGATTTAATAGTATTGGGGTGGTTACCATTTATTAGTCATGGGTGGTGCTTAAGGGGATATTTAGTTGCATCCCTACACACTGAATAGTTTTAAATTGAACTATTTTTGACACGGAAACTGTACTTACACTAAACTGAATTGTTATATATAACTAAATAGTTTGAAATAGAAATGTCTTTGACAATTAAACTGTGTACTCATGCTAAACCGAATTGGTTTAAATAGAACTGATAATTTACATAAAAATGGATTTGGCGTTAAATAACCTGCAAAGGTTGATATGCCATAAAACCAAACCAAACAAACCTACACACTGAGTTCCAATATTAACATTAGTATACTCATTGATAGACTGACACTGAATAAACAAAAGGAAAGACAAAAATAGTTCATATGGGACATTTAAAACATATATGTTTTAAGTGTCACATATTAGAAATATTACAAGAATACACAAATGGGTAACTAAAATGCGCACTTTGTTCCATGTACAAACAATGTATCAAAAAAAGGCATAACAAAAATGGTGGAAAATCTTGTCTTTTGGTGGTTTTCATTTCAGTTGTGAGGCAAACAACAATGTCGTTTATTGGATGGTAAGACTACACCTATTCAATAAACAGAGATACGAAAAGATGTTTTATCTGTTTGAAGAATGACAAAAGATTTTGTAAACTCATAGTCTCATTATTTCTTTTGACTTACGAAAAAGGAAAACCTTTTTTTTTCTTGTTAATGAATTTTAAATGTCAATGTAAATCCTCATGTCATATTAGATAGGAATACTTGAAACCATATAACTGAAAATTATTTGTATTAAGAATAATTACCTAAAGTGAAAATATTGTTTACAAATGATTATCAATAGTTCATTAAAACTATATAATTGTTTGAAAAAAAAAAGATTGATTTTAGCATTAAATAAGCCAACAAGTGTTGATTATGTTGTAAAGCCAACCAAACATTTATTTAACCTTTTCTCACCACACAAATAATTAGGGAAAAAATCTGAGTGAGAATAATAAATATCCTTTTGATGCCTATTGGTTGTCTTGTGTTCTATGATTTTGTTTTCTTTGTTTAATGTTGTATTAACTGTCATGGGTTATTTAATGCCAAAGTCATCCTTGTGGAAGAACAGCAGTGATTCTATTTAATCCATAATTTGGAGGAATAAGTGGATTTGTATGTTTTCCAAGGGGCATTAGTCCAAAAGTGAACATAATAGTTCAACTGGAGTTTAAACTTCTTTACTTCAAAGCCGCAGTCCCTGCACGTTAGCCATTACGCCACTGAGACTACTTCCATATATTTTCCATGCTCAAAGTCATGTAATTATGTATACTTGAATTATGAGACTAGTTAACCTTTATTGTCCTCATTCAAGAATGTCAATGATGTTTTTCTTTTATTTGCTCTGAATTATAGTTTTGTTAAATGACACTGCTAAATAAATTACATTATGAAGGAAATTACACTTCATATTTGAGATTTTAGAAACTTTTGCTTTTTGATGTCTAAAAAAAGAATGAAAAATGAAATATTTCTCATTATTCTTAATTACCATATATACTTGTGTAACATGCAATTTTCTGAAACCTAAATTTTAGCCTCTACATGAGAGTTATAAACTTTCTATTGTGTATGCCAATGATTTCCTGCTGCAAAAAGTCAGCAAATAATCCCAGTATAGTATCAGATAATACTTGAGTATATACAGTATACAAACCTAATATTCTATATCTGTTTGTGATTTATTATATTTGTTTCTATTTTCACAATATTTTTCATTATTTGAATAAAGTTACTTGTATATACACAACAAATACTTGATGATGAAAATTGTATGATAATAAAAATAGATTCATTCTGAAACTATTTTTCTAAAGTTGCATATTATTTGCATTTTACTTCTTTGTGTATACAAGGTATTTACCTAACCCCTCCACCACAGATATGACACAAGATTAATTTTTAAGTAGATTAAAACTGAGTTGACTTTAGAAATTTTTTTTCTCCTAGACTGGTGGCCTAACCCAATCTTCCCTACTATTATCCCTAAGCTGGAGGACAAGAGATGGATCCATGAATTACCAAGTGTATTAGTGCCAATTAAAATGCAAACAGCTTTGTACAGGATTTGAACCTGGGTTACCAATTTCAATTCCTATGACAATAACTATGATGCTAAGCATGCTTCCTGTATTTACCCAACCCCTTCACTCTGAACAGGATATGACACAAACTCAATTTTTAAGTAGAGTGCAATTGGTTTAAATTTGGAGTTTTCCTTTTCCTAGATTGGTTGTTATACCAAAGTTAAAGATCTCAGTCTGCCCTAGTATTTACCCATAACTGGGGAGAAGATAGTTTGATTCATATCTTTCCCAGAGGTATTAACAATATGTGAAATACTAACAGCCTTATCCAGTATTTGAGTTTGGGTTGCTGACTCCTTTGCCAAGAATAATAACAGTTATGCCACAAGTGTTTTTATATATATATATATTTTTATATACAAGATGCAATCAAAAAGTATCAAGACTGAAGCTCTAAATTATTTGATTGGGAGCACCTTTATGATATAATTTCAAACAATCTCCATCTATTCACTATCTCAGTCAACACATTTTCCGAATCTCTTACAGGTGATTAAAAAAATATTAATATTTCTACAAGAGTATCTTTATTAGAAAAGAAGGACTGATATTACCGAGATCATCAGGGAAAATTCCAATAATGTTTTGACAGGTATGGTGAACAGATGGAGACTTTAAAAATATAATATAAAGGAACTACCATAGAAATGTTAACATTTTTCAAAACATCCTATATAATAAAGGAGTGATATCTAGACTTCTGGCATGATCATCCTTGCATGCAAAGTAACTTTTACAACCACAGCTAGGATGAGACACCCTCCATTGTCATTATGAAATATCTGACAGCATGTGGTAGCAACTAGACCCGTTTTTATCCTTTCTGCCCACAGCCACCATTGGCCCAGCATTTCAGTCAAGCACACTAACACAAAATACATTACACAATACTGAAAGCTTTTACTAATACAGACATATCTATGATTCCAAACTCAACCAAAGGAACTTTTGCAAATAGGTTTTGCCTATCACTAGCTTGAATTTTTCTACATAAATACCTTTATTTCTTTTTATTAATTCTACTTATATATTTCGTAAAAGACTTTTCTGTATACACATATTTTTCCTCTGTTCCTGTTATAAAAAAAATTGTCTCAAAATTCATTCTTGAAAGGAAACTATTTCTTATTCCATATTCAGTACAATAATTCTTAACAGACTGCTGTCGAGAGTGATTGCTGATTTTTTAAAAATTATGAGGGTATCTGAATGAACCTGAAGCCATTTTCAGTACACCACATTCAGTATAAACAATCTTTGGTAAATAAACAATAAAAACTAATAAAATGTCCTTTAAATACAAATAATTATCCCAAACTTAAATAACTTCATATCCTTTATTTTTAATAATGACCATTCTACAACTCATAATATAAATACTCCTAGAAAAAATGATTTACTTAAAAAAATTTTCAGAACATGCTGACTAGAATTTTGATATATATTTACCTAACTCCTTCAACATGGGCAGTATGTGACACAAGGTCAATTTTTAAAAAATAAATTATAACTGATTTCCCTTCTCTTAGACTGGTTGCCATACCAAGGTTAAAAAGCCCAGTTTACCCTATTACCATTGCTGGGTCATGGGAGAAGAGATGAAACCTACTACTGATCCCAGTCTGATGACAAAAGTCTGATCTTTGGCAGAAATGCCAATCCATACATAAATAATCCTGTTATTTTTTATGGGAATTATGCTAGTTTTATGGTAAGGAGAAAATCAAAAAGTACATGTGGAATTTTAATACAGAAAGAAAAACTATTTATACTTAAATCTATACCTGTTTCAACTATTTTATAAAATAATATTTTAAAATAAGACTTTTATTTGAAAATTTTTTAAAATTTGTATTTGTAAAGACGAGAAATATTTTTCAGCTGTGATATAAGCTCTAAGAAGTTCTCAACAATTGTCTGTACAGTAAATACTCAGCTATTGTGGACCCAATTTTTTAAAGTTGAGTTTTTATTTTTTCATTTGTTTCTAAAGGAGAGGAATATTTTAAAGTTGTGATTGTGCCTTTAAGAAGTAACCAAAACCTAAAGATGTTTTTTTTAAATTCTAGACTCAGATTTTCTGGTATGATCACATAAGTCATCATACCATACTGAAGATTGAATTCAGTTATAATAATAGAAGCTTGTGAAATCAGCTTTTTAACCATAGCAAGGTGCATTTAGTAACTATTATTAACTAAACAAATAGTCTAAACAAAAAGCCACAGTTGTGCAGCATTTATGAAGATTGAACTAACCAACTAAATGAGTCAACAAGCATGTCAAACTTGCTAACCAGTGAGCTATGGCATTTTTAGGGGTTCTAAAAAGGAGGGCTTAACATAATGATTACCATTGTAGGAAATGTAATTGGCAATCCGAGTTCAAACCCTGGACAAAGCTGTTTGTATTACACGTCACACTAATGCCCTTAGGAAAGGCATGAATCCATCTGTTCTCTTTCAAGCTATGATTAAATAGTTGGATAGACAGTTCTTTAGCTAAGGTAATGCAATTAATCTAGAAGGAAAACTTTGAATTCAAACCAGCTGTGCTTTGCTCAAAAAATTGACTTGACGTCATGTCTGACTTGTAGAGGATGGGTTGGGGTAAATACAGCATTTTTTAGGGACTCTTTCTTGTGATTCACTTTTCTAAATTAATCATAGCACTTGAGCAGTTTTAGTGATCCATGTTAATTGTTAATGTAATAAAACAAGATGAGGTTTAAAAAAATTAAAACTTTCAAAGAAAAAAAAAAGAATTACTTGTAGTATCCAAAGTTCTGAGAGTAATCCGCAACACAATAAATTTCATGGTAACAATATCCCATCAAAGTAGGGGTTTTAAGGTATAAAGCAATAGTTCTCAACTGGAGTCTACATGGTCTTTGGAGGGCCCATATAACATTTTTTAGGGTCCATGCACGCAAAATAGTACATTAGGGATCCACAATCATATTTTAGTGAATGTATATTATGTATTATTTGAATTTCCTATTTGAAATCAATTATCAGTCATTTGTACAAAAATAACATTGCAGTGTATGTGGAACATTTGAAAAACTTGTATGATCATGTGCAAGTTCAGTTTAGCAACCTATACAAGTTCAATATACCACAATGGGTATCACTTCCTTTTGCAGTTAATCTTGCTGATCTTTTTGTAGGAGAATCACATTAAATTGCAGAGTGATGAAATATTTCAAGATTTAAAAATGGATCATAATATTTAGAAAAGTTATAACATTGCTAAAAAATATCTACTACTCTGGGAGAAAGTGCAGGAGTACATCTGCATTCTTTTCATCTTAGCTTATTGAATTTGGTTTGGGCCGTATCTCTAACTTACTATCAAAACTTTGTAACTGACTCAACGTTATACAAAGAGATCATCTTTGATTATCACTGATAACAATGGAGTCAAATATTGTAAAAATAGTAGAACAGCATCAACTAGAAGAATTGCCCAGAATAAAGTTGCACTAAAGGAATATGTTTGTTTTTTTCTTATATATGCATGACTTACCAGCTTGTTGGCCAGGTGGGTAGAGTGTTCACCAATGGTCTGGGAGACCTGGGTTCAATCTCAGGTTGCGTCATACCAAAGACTTTAAAAATGGTACTTGGTACCACCTTGCTTAACACCCAGCATTAAAAGGTACGTATCATGGGTAAAGTGGAGCAATCCAGGGAAAGGAGTAGCGCCCTCCCTTACTCCTTGATGTAGTAGCTATTGTTATAGTAAAATACATCAAATCTCTTCTGATTTACCCACTTAACTTTCAAACATCTAACTACTAAAACACACAAAACACAGACCCACAGTCATCGACTCTGTAGAAGAAAATAACAGCTACCGGATGTTGACCCAACAACGGCCAGTGTCAAACTGGCTTCTGCACATAGGCTCCATGCATAGTCTATCCAAAATCCCCAGAAAATCTCAGTTATAAAAAAAGGTTTATTTTTCAACCAATCATTTTTTTTCCACTAGTAGTATTTTTTGAAGCCGGGAACATATAAATAGGCCAAGCAGAGGTCACATGCCAGTTGAATCTTCGACCATCCTAAGAGCGTCACCCGACAACACCGTCCAACCAGATCAAAGCAACGGCTTCTCGCCGAATAGACCCCCCCCCGTCAGCCAGCCAGATATTTCATCCGCTTGTTTATTTTATTTATTCAATAAACAAAATAAACTAAATCTTCTCGACAGTCTTATCTTTGTTGCAACCACACGCTTATACAGTGTAACCCGGATATAAGAGAGTTGTCGAGACTGGAGAAGAGATATCTTATATCCGGGTTCATCTTATATCCGGGTTCATCTTATATCCGGTTTTAGTCTATTTTGTTTAGGTAACACAGGCTCTAATTTTGAACCAGAGAAAATCTCTCTTATATCAGGGTTCCTCTTATATTAGGGTCTCTTATATCTGGGTTACACTGTATATAACACTATTGAAAAGGGAGCCTTCGGGTCACCTTCGACTACGGTTGGCAATTTACTTTTACTTTTTATGTTTGACTTATTTTACGAGTGAACATTCAATTTCCATAAAATTTTGTTGTTAAAGTTTATGTGCAATTAATTAGTTACATGACGTTCATTTAATAAATAGGAGAATATTTTGAAAAAAGTAAAATAATTTTTTTTCTAAATTTTTTTCCGTAAATGTAAACTCTGCATTGTTTGGTTTATAACAAAAAATATTTTGATCTTGGAAAAATATTTGTTTTGAGGCTATTCAAAATCACACCGAATCAAATGGAGTGCTCCAAGTTTGAACAGAGGTCTGTCTTGAAATTTTTCATGGCTGAGAAATGCAAACCATATGAAATTTACAGAAGAAAGTATGATGTATACAGAGAAGCATGTTTTATTAAAAAAAATGTTTATAAATGGGCTTAACAGGGGTTTGCTATTACAAACTTGATTTTAAAGAGACAATATTTGGAATGGAAACATACTGACTCTTTGGTAAAGAAAAAGTTCCCGGCTGAGCTGTCGGTAAAGAAGGTCATGCTGACAATGGTTTGGGACATGAAAGGACTCATCGCTATTGAAATCCTTAAAAAGTGGGTAACTGTAAGGAATACTTCCTATTGCCAGCTCTTTTGGCATAATTCACCTTATTTATTGAATGACCCGTGTACTTCTATAACATACAATTTATAATAACAATTTTTATTCAATTCCTAATCATATTTAATTATAGAAATACAAAAGATTTTTTGAAACCTCGAATGGCTATGGGGGTCTAAATGAGTAGAATAAGAATCAAAGGGGACCATTGGTAAAAGAAAGTTCGAGAACCACTTGATTAAAGTGTTTTAAATAAACAAAAAATGTACCTTTACTCAATTAAAATAGGTTTAATAAAAGCACCAACTTAAATTACTTGGAATTTTGATTTTAAAGGTAATTTAAATTATTAGCTTCGTTTCCATTTTCTACTGACTGATTTAGCTACAACTATTACTACTGCTACTACTACTGTTGCTACAAAAGTTTACAGGTATTCAGATAAAAAGACCAAATAAAAGAAAGATACGATTGTAAAATTGAAATATTAAAGGATTATTACTTTGAATTTGTCATTAAATTAAAAATCTAAAAATAATTTACTCAGCCAATGAAATTAATAAAAAATTACGAGCTTGCCAGGATTCGAACCTGGAATCTTCTGATCCGTAGTCAGACGCGTTATCCATTGCGCCACAAGCCCTGACCACGTACTGGTTGGGAAAATTTATCTATTTATACAAAATATAAACTATATTATTAGCATTATAACTTTTTGTTAATATATTTGTTTTGGGATTTAAATTAAACTCTTTTTTAATTTTTAATAATGTCATTTTGAATTAAGTTTTTTATATATACTTTAGCCGGTACAAATATTCGTTTTACTTTGTAAAACAGTGCATTTTTTCTTCCTTCACTCATAAATTACTTTATTTATTAATACAAAAATTAAAAAAAATAACTTATGAAGTTATTGAATATATAAAGTTATAAAAAAAAAAATTCATTCGCCACAAGCCGATTACAATAATCCTAACGAGAAGAGTAAATCAATGGTACCTGGATTATCGTATGGATGTCCACCAGCGATATAAATAGTCTCAGTTAATAAATAAAAGATTTGACATGGTCAAATGACTATGAACATCGTCCGCATCAAATGTTTTTGTTTGAATCCTTTTTCAGTTTTTTTGTTGTGAATATATTCTATGATTTATTGAATATACGAGATTAAGATTTTCATTTTTCTTAGTTATTTTTGGTAAGAGAATTAACTCGATGGGCTTCCTTTTTCACTTCTTTATTGATTATTACAACTTGTCGATCCTTCTATCGACTCTTATGTGAGAATTACCCGCTATTTCTCCGTCAATTGATTATATATATATATATATATATATATATATATATATATATATATATATATATATATAGGGCTGCAAATGAATCTGAATTTGGTATTTTTAGTTTTTTTTCATATATTTGTGCTCTACACGTGTTTTAGACTTATTGGTCTTCTTCTGGAGATTAATAATGGCATGGGTCGTCTCTGTTTCTAGTCTTTACAATGAAGATTGTTTTGATTGGGGTGTGATTTTTTTTAATTCAAGGATTTGGTTTTTTTTCGTTGTTTTTTTTTCTTTTTTTTTCGTTTTCTGTATGTATTTACAATTATGTTCTTTGTGTGTGTGTGTGTGTGTGTGTGTGTGTGTGTGTGTGTGTGTGTGTGTGTGTACATTCACATATATGTACGGTTGTTTTTCCTTTTCTCTTTTCTTCACCCAACTTAAGATTCATTTGCAGACCTATTCTTTTTTTGGGGGGGGTATGTAATTTGGTTATTTCAGTAGATTGCTCTCTAAATTATTCCCACCACAAATACAACACAAAACATTACAATCGCGCAAAAGAAATGGAATAGAACACAACGAACATTAAATAACAAACAATTTAATATGCATATAACAGAATATGAAAAACAAAATACATGATGTGTAAATGGCCTTTTGGAAAATAAAGTTTGATGAAGAGAATAAATTTGTTGAAAGATGTGTGTATGTTCATGTTATCAGAGTCCGTAAATAAGTCGTTCTTACTTACATTAAGTTTATAGCGGGTTTTATGATTGTGGCGACAGCGTGTCTCGTTGATGAAAGAAAGTTTGTCGGGTTTTCCTTTTGAATATAATTCTCGGCCATTTGAAAAGAGGTCATGAACTTTAGTTGAGGAAGGAAAGGAATTGGTTGGACATAATATCGGCTACTGGCTTAGTGGCTTGTGTTCGTCTGTGTCTTCGTTTGTGTGTAAGCTTGTGTCTTGTGTGTATGGCTTCCTAACTCTGTGTTATTTATATCCTACAGGTGGATCAAAGAATCGCCCTAAAATCTTGCCGCGTAGACATTTATTGACCAATCAGATTTGTATTTTACTATTTTATTTTAGAGCCTAAATGTTTTCTGCTAGTTCACTTCCGATCCTGATTTTCTAGAATGTTCTATTCCATGTTTTTAGCTGATTGGTTGAAAAATATAAAAATGTAATTTAAATGCTAATGCGGGTTTGATCCTAAATTTCTAGAATGTTCTTAAGTATGTTTTTATTGCTTATTAGAAGAAATGTGTATCCTATACTTAAAAAAAAAATTAATTTTCTCTCGTTGGACCACCAACATTTTTTTATATTCCCACTACAAGGAGAGAATGCCGTAAGAGGTAGAATTCATCATGGAAGAAATATTCACAACTTTAAAAACCAAAGGAAAAACAGAAAAAGAAAAAAAAAAACTAAATGCAAAAATAATCGCTATCACTGACCATTTAACACCATAACAAAGTTAAGCCAAGTGGAGTTATACAAGTTCCCTAATAGACTACTTTGAAAAAAATTATGGATACCTACAAAATATAAGGGAAATTCTCTCAAAAGAGGAAGCCTACAGAGCGAAAAATCAAAAACTAAAAATATGGGAAAACTTACTAAATCAAAGGAAAATAGCTTTCTTCAATTAAAAGCCAAGAAACAGCAGCAATTTACAAAGACTTCATGAAATTGGATGAAATATTCATCTCAAGAAAGTTCAAAGATAAAATAACACAAGACACAGAAAGAGAAAAAATAAAAATAAAACGAGCCTATGAAATTTATGAAATTAAAGCACAGATAGATATAATATTTTAAAAAAAGACCTATACACTATACAACAAATTTCTGAAAGTGATGACAGAAATTAGAGAATATGTCCCATAAAAACACAACAATTCCTATCAATACTATGGAAAGAAATTGCAAAAGGGGGGAAGAAAAATAAAGAAAAAATCCTAGACAAAAAAAGAGAAAGAAAGAGAAAAAAAATTATAGTGAAAAGGATGAAAAACTAAAACAGAAAAAACAAAAATCACTCAAAAGAACCTATACATACACAGTAGTGACCAAAACCACAGAACTACAATCACACACACAATTATTACTCGCAAAGAAAACCATACCATTGAAAAAACACCAAAGTACAAACTACCATACACATATATCATCATAGCCACCCCTGGCTACTCAAAAACATAACATCCTCGGTCAGAGGAACGCTGAGTCAACTATGATGTTGGTTATATAACGTAACTCCCAATGTTGTCAACATATAGATTTTTTAAAAATCAATTCCACCTGTTATTTCGAAATTAGTTTTTAGTGAGGAAGAGTTGTTACGTTAGTTCCTCGCTATATTGTTGGAAATAAAGGGAGAAGAACAAAGATGCTGTAAGGTTTTCAAGAAGGTTTAATGGCAGCCAGAATAAAGGGTACCTTTATGCTGCAAGTCTCGTAGGAAGGAAGGAAATAGTTATTGAATTGAGAAGGAATTATAGCAGCTAAATGCCTGAGCGGAATGTGCGTTGCTACCGTCAAGGCAATGCTGAATGTCTGAGCGGAATATGCGTCGCTATAGATATAGCAAAAGCTGTGTTTGCTGTTTAAGGACAGGAATGATGTAGTCACCCATAAATGTGTGGTCTGGGTTGCTGCAGGAGAGAGGCATGAAGGTCTCCAGAAAAGGTTATCCAGGAATGAGGTAGCTGGATGTCTGAGCGTTTTACGCGTCGCTGTAGACATAGCAAAAGTTAGAGGTAACATAAAAGTGTTCCTGTAAGTGACAGATTACATGCATCTAATGCATGTTTAACTGGGAACCCTTGGTCTAAGAGGGTAGACTCAAAAGGTTCATAAATTAGATGGCTTTCCTCATGGTGTTGTGATTCTGCTGCTACGAAGGGAGTGGACAGAAAGTACGTCCGTCCTGCTTGAAAGGTTCCGAGGAAGAGGTAGTTTAGCCAGCTTTTACCATTTTTATGTTGTCTGGGAAAATGGTCCCAGCTGAATAGGATAAGTCATTCTCATTGGGTGAAAATATGCGACGACCATAACGGTCAAATTAATTTACATGCCAAACAAAAATACGAAGTTCTTTCTGCTACAAGTTCTTAACAGCTTACTTAAATACAACCTCTTCTTTTTGTTATAATGAGTTATTTCATTGTAGCTTCCTTTAAAAGAGGATAGCTGGTAACTTTGAATATTTCCCGCCGAGACCATTTCTGTGGCTGCTCCTTGGATCAAAGTGTAGTGCATGACCTTAGCACCACCGAGTCTACTCATTTTGACTCCTCCCGCACTGGCGTTTTCGGCTGAACTTCATGCTCACTTGTGATCCCGTTCATTTGGTCGATCCAGCCTGGTAGCTAAAACTTCTAGCTTAGGTCAAACGTTTGAAGCCCATTTGTGATCCAGTCCTTGGGTCAATCCAGGTAGGTGGCCAAAAACGTTCAAAGTCCACTGCCTGAGGCTGCTTGGGTTGGTTTGTAGCGATCCCTTTGCGGTGATCCTACCTGTGAGGCAACCAAGTACCAGCTCTCGGCTTAGAGTGTACACGTCTAGTTTGCAGTGATCCCGTTCATTCATGGTTTTTATCCTGCCTGAAGTGAACACAGACTCTGTTCACAGTTACAGCCAATCTCGATCCCTGACACATTCTCTGCCGATGTTGATGACGACTCTAGCCTGCAGCAGCTCCTGACCTTCCAGATTGCACCTGAATCTGGTCTCTTTTGACCACCTTCCTGCCTTCACTGATGACCTTTTCTAGCCCGCAGCCAAACCCGGTTTCCTTCAACCACGTTTCTGCCTTCGATGACGCCTTTCTAGCCCGCCGCTGAACCCACTTTCCTTTGACCTTTGTTCCTATCTTTGCTGACGACCCTTCCAGCTCGCAGCTGAACCCGGTTTCCTTCAACCACGTTCCTTTCTTCACTGTCAATATCTCCAGCAACAACCAGCCACACTAACCAGTTACTTCGACTCTATCTACCATGGTCTACCCAGTGACTTGCCACACAGACTCTAGCTACACCACTGGCTTTCTTCGAGCCATTCCCATTCTTAACACTGCTGTGATGCAGCATCTGTGATTCTACACTGAATTCATCTTTTGTGTATGATTCACTTAATAAAGGCATTCTATCTTTAATCTTATCCTCCTTTTCCGCGTCATTTGCCTAGTTTGTGTCAGTCACCCTTTTTATACTATAGATATATATATTTTTTATGAACGTTTGCAGGACCGCCACCATATTGCATCAGCCTGATCCTGCTACAATATTTCTAGAAAACAAATTAAACCAACACACACATACAACCCCTTACAAAGAAAAAGTGAATTCCTCTACATACCATCAAACACAAATGTATTGGCCCAACCCTCCTAAAAACAGCAGCCAATCAATAGAAACATACTTTTTAGGCAAAAATAGAAATAAAATTAATCCCTATAAATATCATTACACATATTGCAGGTGTCGTGTGACGTGTGTGGATGTCACATTCTGCAAACATTTGTAAATAAAGTGTGACTGACAACGGACTAGACAAATGACAAAAACAAGCGGGTAACATTTAAATATTAGGCCTTTATTGAACAAATCATACACATAAGGTTTGCATAGCATAGGTTCGCAGTTTCTACATCTCAGCGGTGTTAAAAATCGGTTTAATTAAAAGGTGTAGACACGGCTGTCTAAAGATTCTTAGAGATAGTGCGTCTAGAAGATTAGTGCAGTCTTGGTGTAGGTTGTAGATGTGGACTAGTACATCGCAGAGGCTGGATTGATTGATGTCCTGGTTTATTGAATCCTTGGTTAACCGGGTATGTTGATGTCGTCTTGAGGTGTTGATGATAGTCCAAGCAGGGTCATTGCTCATTGACTAGAGTGCTAGTGCATAATGTCCATGTATTCTCTGTGACGTTGGTTCATTTCAAATGCTGGTGGTCTGGAACATGTGTTGAAAGTCGGTATAGTCTTGGTACAGGACGTACTTGTACCTGGAGATGGTCAAAGGGGTAGACACATCGGTTGCAGCAGCTAGATGATCGATGTCCCAGTTTATTCAGTCCTTGGTTAACTAGGAGTATATCAATGTTATCTCAGAGTGCTGATCGTCGAGTAGGCACCATCTTGGGACTGGAGCAATGGTTTGCAGTTGTAAAAACAAAACTTTCTATTATGCTTGCCTTAATAAGGATGGTTTGTATGCCATGGTCACATGGTCAGCGAATGACTGGGTCGGCAGTAATGGCTTCAGCAGTTATGCAGGAAATGGCTGTGGGCTGGAATGTTGTCAGTGGTTGGCAGGAGATGGCTGTGGGCTGGAGTGTTGTCAGCAGTTGGCAGAGACTGTGTCAGCGGAGGTTGAGTTTTGGAATGGAGTCTGCAGAGGACAGGTTTGGCTTTGAGCCTAGCACGTGTTCATTTCCTGGCAGGATCTACTCTGGATTGGCAGGATTGCTGCGAACTAGCATGTGTTCACTTCTGCTGAGAGCTGTTACGTGGTTAGCTTCCAGGTAGGATCAACCGCAAATAAATGAAATTGCTATGAGCTAATATGAGCGTGTTCCAGCTTGAATGTGTTAAACTTCCTAGCTGGATTGACCACGGTGAAATGGGATCATGATCAGGCTTGAACATTCAACCTTCTTAGCCGGATTGACTATGGTTAGGTGGGGTCACAGACAGCTAGAACTTTTCAGCTACTAAGGTGGATCAAACCGTGGATGAGCAGGATTGCAAGTGAGCATGAAAGTTGAGACAAAAGCTACCACAGAAGAGGAGTCAAGTGAGTAGACCAAGGTTGCGAAAAAGTCACACTACACTTAGATCCTAGGTCATACTGCGCCTCCAGTTCTGGTTGGTGACTGCTTTTATATGATAGGAAGGAGTAGCATATAAAATGGTTTGAATGAAGAAAATTTTGTATTGCCAAAGACAGGAAGTCTCTCTTTTAAATGTAAGCAACAAAGAAATAACTCATTGTACTGTAGGATTTGTCAGGTTGCATAGGGCAATTAGTTGCAATAGTCGAGAGTAATTAATCGCGTTAGCAAAGAGCAATCAGTCGTGAAGACAGGAAACTCAATTACCGATTGAGGAATGGGAGCTATTTATAGTGCCTTGGGGCATCCCATTGTGCACAAATGGGCTATTCCATTGCATAGACCGTGATTGGCTGTTTGTAAGTAAGTGAAGGTATTTTATTATATAAACCAGCTTCAGTTTAGCATTGTAAGGAGGACTACAAAAAAAAAATACACTACTAGTTTGTTGTTTGTTTCCTGGCCTCTGGGGCGCCCCCTTTGGGGGGTGCCGACGGGACCGAAGGTATTTTTGGATTTTACCTGACGCGTGTGGGCTGCGGCCCTGCGTCCGGACCCACTTTTAAAAAAGGGCCTTGTGCCATACTTGTCCGGTGGTGGGACGGAGAATAAATAAAGTAAGGAGGACTACACTGAGCTATGACCTGCTTTATTTTTGTCTGCCAGCTGGATGCTTTACGGAGGTATGTGTTATTGTTATTCTACATCTCCTTTCCCCCCATCGCATGAGGGTAGTGGTCTTTGGAGGGGTATGAGTTCCTTTAAACCTGGCTGGTTGTGTGGAAGTAGTCTGGACAACATCCGAAGGGTGTTTGTCTGTGTCATTGTAGATGGCTGAGCAGTGTTTGATGTTATTCCAATGCCCATTATTTGCAGCACTGGTGTATTGGGTTTAAGAGGCGTTGGATTTGGATTTGGTGTAGAGGTCTCAGGCGCAGTGCAAGGAATGGGGGGGGGTGTTTCGAGTTTTCTGAGGAATCGGCAGTTTCTCAAGGTGATTCTACCAGATCCGTTAACTCTGATAAGGTATTGGTCGTTGGGGAGTGTTTCGATGACTTGACCTGTTGTGTCCCATCAGCGGGTTGTTGGTTGTTGTATTGTCACTATTTGCCCCTTTTGAAGGGGACATAAGGTGTGTTGTTTTGTTATATTGCTCTATAAGATGAGTGTTCCAATGAGATAGAATTATCTCGCGATTTTCTGCTGCAGGTCATTGCATCCAGCTGCAAGGATAGCGTCTGGTGAGATGAGCGCTACATTGTTGCTTTCCCCGAATGATGATAATAGAGTATTCAATTTGACCCAGTCAATTTGAAATTTTCTAAATTGTTGTGGGGTCATCTCAATATTGAGATTAGGGGGCTTGGCGGTCAGTGCTTGGATGCGAGTTGACTGAGCAGCGGCCTCCTTAGCCTGCTTAAGGATGCACAGGGCTTTCCCCATTAGTGTGACTCCTAGCTCCTTCAGCATAGAGCAATCCAGCATTTGAAGGCTCTCGATTGTCAGCTTCTCGTCTACAAACTTTGTCGCATGAGTTTTGGCAGAAGCAGTGGATATGCCTGCTTCAATGAAGAAGTGTTCCCAATCATCAGGTGTCATAGATCCTGTTCGCAGCACCAAGAGGAGCTTTTAAATGTCACATATTTTATTCTGTGCTTAAGAACTGTCTCCAAAATGCCCAGCATCTTGAAAAATAGTCTCCATGCTGGCAACAGAAAATTCTTCATCTCGTAGGTGTGACATTTTGTTAGCTGAGGACACTGGTAACTCAGCATTTTTTTTCTCACTGAGGATTGTAGGTTAGAGTTGCCAGGAGGCTACAATATGCATAAAAGAATTGGCCCAACTACCACACATACCCACAAATGCAAAATGGGTTAAATAACACCCATTACAATACACCCCGTAATGAGGGAAGAAATCACATAGATTTCTCTAGGGATAACAACATCAAAGTAAGAAACCTTTTCTTAAACAACTCTAGAAATATTTACAACACAATAAGAAACCATTTTTGAGGTAACCCAAAAGAAACTAATTTTAGACAACACAATCTGAACAAAAAGACCAGTCTAAGTAGCATATCTAAAAAACCAACAATATAAAACCTAAAATAATCAATCTATTAACATGCAAATTAGACAAATCAAATTGATTTAGTAAGACTAAGCCTAAAATTTTGCCCTCCCCAAAAAGCAATGTAGGAGAATTAAGAAAAATACCTCAAAGAATTTGAAAGAAAATTTTGATTGATAAAGAAATTTTATAATTAAAAATACCGATGAGTAAAAAATAAATCAAAATTCTTCCCAGACAAAAATAATGAGTTAAATGCAATCTTAAAAAAAATTCTGGAATATTAACCTAAAAGAAAAAGCTACACAAAACAACATCTCATAAAAAGACAAGCCTTAAAAAATATACAAGAAAACAAAAACATAATTATAAAAGAAGCAGACAAGGGAAACATCATAGTCATTTTAAATTAAACATATTACAGAACAAAAATTAAGAAATTCTTAGGGCAGAAACCAACTATAAATTAATGAATACAAACATAAAGTAAGAAAAGTTGGCAAGTCGAGGGTGACCCAAAGGCTTCCTTTTCATTAGCTACTACACTGAGATGTAGAGGAGAGTGTTACTCTGTTCTTTGGATTGCTCCACTTTACCCTTGATCTGTACCTTATAACACTGAGTGTTAGGCATGACAACATTAAGAACCATTTTTTGAGCCTTTGGTATGACTCAACCTGGGATTAAACCTCTGTCACCCAGGTCATTGGCAAACACTCGACCCACTAGGTATATTACATCAAAAATTACAAAATTTTGCAAGACATACAATGAAGCATAAACTAAAAAAGAAAAGGACATCTTAACTAACTATATCCTAAAAACTAGCAATTTTTACAGACTACCAAAGATTTATGAGTCCAACAAAATAAAAAAAAGCTGTAAAAAAATAAAAATTTAAATACATAGAAATTCCAAACCCCAGTGACCTCAAATTTACACCTATAGTAACAGGCCCATTATGCCCCACCAACAGACTCTGCAAACTAATTCCTATATTAGATAAAAAGCTACATTAGAGATGACATCCAATTTTGAAACTCCATTCCACAAAAAAACTGATCCTGACCCACTCATGGTTACTTTTGACATCACAAACATATACAGTAATATCACCTGTAAATTCGGAAAACAAGCAATCACATTTTGTATTGAAAAATACTCAGAAACATTGCACCCAAGATTTAACAAAAAATTTATCACTGATGGTATAGAACTAATCCTGAGTAATAATTCTTTCCAATTTGACAACATAAATTCCATCCTAACCCAAGGAACAGCTATGGGAACTAAAATGGCAACAATGTACTCCACCCTAACCTTGGCATACTTAGAGGAAAATCTATATGAAATCTCTTCCACCCTAGCAGGTAGAATATGCAGCATAGTCTCTAACAAAATCTTCCAGAATTATGTGTAACCCTTGATCAAAAGGATATCCAGCAACACTAAGAGATAAGTGATTTGAATTAGCAAAAAAAAATGACGTTAAAGGAACTACAACCGCTCCACTAAAAAAACATAGCAATGAACATAGCATATGTCTCAACATACAACAAAAACAACCCAGAACTATTCACAGAAATATAAAAGACCCTTGATCATCTTAAAAGAAAATGATAGAATAAAAAACATACTTGACACAGCAAAAATCATTTAAAGCAAATGATAACCAAAAAACTTAAAATGCTCTAACCTCATCTAAATTTGAGGAACACACAATACATGGAGTCTTAAAATGCAAAAATTAAAGATGTGGAGTATGTAATATAATCACAGAAGGAAAATCCTCTACATTCAAAAACCCCAAAACAACGTTCATAATAAATAGAAATCTAAAAAAAACAGTCTATATAATCGAATGTTGCAACTGTAAAAAGGTATACATAGGCACTACCCAGGCTCTTAACATTAGAGTCTCTTTATATAAAAGCAACATTGAATTTTCGGAAAATAGAAAACTCTTTGTACCAAAACACCTTTATGAATGCAGCAATAGACACTCTAAACTAATGCCAATATACCAAACAGAAGACTAATTACTCCAAATAAAAGAAAAAATTTCATAGATAAATTTAAACCTACATTAAACAGACCCTTACTTTGCATTCACTCACACATCCACAAGTGCAAAGAGAACTGAATTTTATGCACACACTCACAAATGCAAACATTTACACACAGAGACTATCTTGAAATATATCTGTGTCTGTGGTACATTCAAATCAGAAAGGAAGAGAGAAAAAAACGATTGGATGTATGTGCATGTATGTGAATGCACACACACACACACACACACACTCAGTACATATTTGTAAATACATGCATATTGTGACGTGGCATTGAATATTTATCCCAAGACAGGAGTTTATTTTTTGCACGTGTGAAGACGGGGCAGTCTGGCACTTGATCCCTCGCAGAATAAGTTCCAGTTAAGATTCCCTTTTTGGGTGTAGGGGAACTGGCAGATTATGTGGGGGTTAATTTGGGGCTAGACTGACCACCGCTGGCAAGGGGTTTCCATTTTTCACGTACACACCCACCCACCAGGCCACTACCTCTTCCTACCCCTAGGATAATGGAAGATATGGGCCTCTAGGTTTAGATATAATAATATTATTTATCGCAGTCGACAATTCCAGTTTCCCGTGTAATATTTTAAAAAGGCGAATAGGACATTTAGCGAGAATAAATTGAGGCGAATGAAGCTGAAAAGGAGCATGCAAAAGACAACTTGATAGGTAGACAACACAATGAATAAATTTCGACACGAGGAGAGATATAAAATATAACAAGGTTTTCAATACATGCGGACACACATATTTATCGTGTCAGCTATATTATCAGCGGATAATATCAAAATACAAATGTCTTTCTTCCTTATTCTTTTCTTTCTTCCTTCTTTAAATTGAGAGAGAGAGAGAGAGTATGTAATTGCAATACTTAGGAAGAGTGGAGGGAGAGAACAGCTTTAAGGTTTACTTAGCTTTTCGACGGGTTTCTTCTGAGAGTATTTTCTCTTTTATGGGCCAGCAAGATTTTATAGAGCTGGGCTTAAAGGCATCGGTTATCTTCTTGTCCAAGAATCTTTCCGCTTTTCCCCGGGATTTTGGCAACAGTTTCAATTCATCTTATCACATCAACTGCTGTCCTGAAAACCCCAGCTCTGCTTCTTCGCCTGGAGTTTGGCATGAGATTCGCCCGTCCGTTCACGGCAACCTCCGTCCACTAAAGTAAATTCTTTTTTTTCCTATTTTCACTGATGAAAAGGGTGCTACTTCCATTTTTAGGGTTCTGGCCAATTATTCAGCCTCTTTCTTCTTCCTTCACCCTGTCAGGCGATTCATTCGGACTACTATCTCTATCCAGTATATCCCCTTCTTTATCCATCCGGTCACAGAATGCAAACATCTGTTGGGTTTCATTCTGACCCGGATTTTTAACTTCGGCTGCGAGGAATTGACCTACATTCCTTATTCCTCTTTTAACGGTTAGTCTTTGGCGGCCTGTTAATTCAAACACGGAGGGGTAGGGGATATTTCTTATTTCTCTCCTCTCAGTGGTAGACCATGTGACAATATAAAAACAAAAACAAGCACAAATCCTGGAATTAAAAAGCATGACATCTTATCAAAACAATTTTCACTGTAAAGACTAGAAGCAAAGACGACCCTAGCCATTATTAGTCTCCTGAAGAGGACCATGAAGTCCAAAACATATGTAAAGCACAAATATATGAAATAAAAACCTAAAATACCAAATTCAAATTCATTTGCAGATTTATTCATTTGAAAATATTTACTTTTCTTTCATTGGGCAAACAACAAATTTATATATATATATATAATTTTTATTCAATGAATTTGTTATATAATTACGGAATGATTTTTTTATATTAATCATTTTTCGTTAATTATATTTTATAATTCAGTTTGGTTGGGCTCTGAATTATTCGGCTCTTAGTTCAGGTGCACAGATATTGGGTACAGTTTTTCGGTCGCGCACAAAGGATATGACAATCATAATTGTCATAAACCCTAGATAGGAAATGAGGCTGGAGTGGGAATGACGTCATGCCTAGAAGCGATGGTCCTGAGAATTTGAGGATTTCAAAAAACCCATCAGTTGGGAGTTGACTGTGGGACAATGTAGGCCGACAGTAGGGTTGTCTGCCTCAATGGCAGACTGTTGAAGTTGGGTCTGACAATGATGTTGAGAAGTTGGTGTCCGACCACGGTGTTGAGAAATTGAGATTTGACCACGAGATGTGCCGATCATTGGAGTGTTGTTAGCATAGTATGATTATGGAAGACTTTTAAGAATCAATTCAATGTTTTATGATACCGTCTTGACCTTTAAAGAGAAAGGAATATGTACATATACAGTGTAACCCGGATATACGAGAGAATAAGTCTCTTATATCCAGGTTTGGTCTATTTTGTTTATGTAACACATGCTCTAATTTGGGACCAGAGAAAATCTCTCTTATATCAGGGTATCTTATATCCGGGTTACACTGTAATACTTGAATTCATCATCACATTTTCAGTTATTTCCATTTTTTTTTCTTTTTACTAAACAGTTACATTTAAATAGACCAAATTATTAGCAATGAAGACAAGTCACCATTGGAAATCTTGGCTTTTATCTGGGTTTGAACCCTAAAACCAGTAACTATTTCAGACATGAGGGGGGGAGATCTTTTTTTTTTTTCATCTGAGATTATTATAACTGGAGAAAAGCAAAAATGTATCCTTTATAATAAAATAGCCAGAAAAATAAGTTCCAAAATAGATTTTAATCCAAACTTGCAAAAGAGCCTGAAAAATAGAAAACAAGCCACCAAATAATTTCTAATTTTTATAAGTTAGAGATGAAAGTTACATTTATCTAAAACAACTATTTCTATTTACTATCCTGTCTGAGACACAAGTCCTGTATGAAGTTGTCACCAGCAAAATTCCTGTATTTTTATTCTCTTATCTGATATGTGTACAAAAATCACTGCTTTCTATTGTGATATTTACACAGCTACATAAGTAAATGCAGGGCTATAATTTCACCAAGTTAATACAAGTTAAATTTGAAAAGTAATAAACAAACAAATTTGAAATCTACTTTGATTGATATCAGTAAAGCCTGCTAATATAGGCGAAAGTCTACACATGTTGAATATATACTTACCTAACTCGTCCACCACAGGCAGGATTTGATTCAAGGTTAATTTTCTAAGTGGAGTACAGCTGGTTTGAATTTAAAGTTTTCTTTTTTCTAGACTGGTTGTCAAACCAAGGTTAAAGAACTCAGTCTGCCCTACTATTACTCCATAGCTGAGGAGAGAAGAAGACTATTGCTGATACTATTGGATCATTGGCCTAGTGGGTAGAGTGTTCGCCAATGGCCCAGAAGATCGGGGTTCAATCCCAAGTCGAGTCATACCAAAGACTTAAAAAATGGTACTTGATGCTTCCTTGTTTAACACTCAGCAATATAAGGTACATATCAAGGGTAAAGTGGAGCAATCCAGGGAAAGGAGTAGCACCCTCCCCTACACCCCAGTGTAGTAGCTATTGAAAAGGGAGCCTTTGGGTCACCTTCGACTACAGTCGCCAACTTTACTTACTTTATTAGCATGAAATGAAATGCAAATAGCCTTGTCTAGGATTTGACCTCTTGTCACTGACTCCATTTCTGTTGAAAATTTGAATTTTAAAAATAAAAAAATTTAAGCTTCAGACCCAATCCTTTTTTATCATACCCCCCCCCATTTATATACTAGTGTAGTATCCTTAAAAATGGTGTATTATTTATATAGTGATAAACACTCTTGTCAAAGATCAGAGCGGAGTACCTCTATGTTTTGTCTAGAATCAAATTGTTACTCTCTACATTTTTCTATTGCCTAGGATTAAAGTAGTATCTGTGCCATGGAAATCCCATGGCTATTTGAAAAAAAAATCCCCAAAACTACAATATATACAATATACAGAAGAAAAAGTATTTTGAAATGTATAAAATTCAATATTTTCTGAAAAATAGATACATAATAAGAAAAACTTGATATAGAGATGATTATTCTGATTTTAATTTAATTAAAAAACAATGTATTTATTAGATTTCTTTGGTTATAAATGTGATACACTGAATCCTAGGTGAAAGGACTGTGAACGGATAATTTGATCTACATAGAGTGTATAGATCCTACATTCATCTAAACGGAAGTAGACAGAAAAACAAAGAAACAAACAAAAAGAAAATAACACTCTCCATTCTTTCTTTCTCTCTCTCTCTCTCTTTTTTTTCTTTAGCTCTAAATGTAATCTATCTATCTATCTATCTGTCTATCTATCTATCTATCTATTTTCTGTTCAGCTGAATGTGCTTCATACAAAACAAATTCAGAGCTATTGTGAACCTAGTGAGAATTGAATTCACTTCAGTAATAATGATTGGAAAGATTTGCTTTGTAACCATTGTTTCAAAGTAAAGCTATTATATCTTCCTTTCTCTCTCCTTCTTTATATATATATATATATATATAGAGAGAGAGAGAGAGATACATATTGAGATTGATACAGGTTGAATCATCAATAATTTTCATTTTTTAAAAGCAAGTTGTAACAACACATTTCAAACTTCCATTGTTTTAAATGCAACTAAAAGACCCCGCCCCAGTTAAAAAGTGCTTTATTTTTTTATTTCAGTTGTGAAAGGGTAGTCATTAATCTATCTCATATCCCTAAAATGGAGGAACTGAAAGTTAGTATTCGACATATAATGTTTTAGGAGTTTAAAAATAACAAAAACACTTCAGAAACAGCTACGAAAATTTCTACTATTTATGGCCAAGGTGTTAGTACTGACCCCCAAGTTTGAAACTGGTTTTCAAAGTTTTGTTTAGGCAATACATGATTGCACGATGAATCCAGACCAGGATGCTCATCAGACTTCGATCAAGACGCTTTAAGAAAATTGGCGGAATGCAATCCTCACAAAGACTACTTGAGAATTTGTACTTGACCTGAATACATTCTAATCCATAATCTGCTGTCACTTGAAAAAATAAGTGAGCAAGCTGGGTGTTTGGCTTCCTAATGCTCTTAGAAGAATAAGAAAGAGTACATATCCATTGCAACAAGTTTTCTTTCAAAGCTGAAAAATGATCCGTTTCTCAAGAACATCATTACAGGTGATTAAAATTGGTTCTTTTATAAAAAAATGGGTCTTTTATGTTCAACGTAAAAGGTAATTGATTGAAAAGGATGAATTTCTGCTGCCTACCCCAAAGGTGGAGCTTTATGGAAGAAACGTTATGCTGTGTATGGTGGGATCAGCACAGTATTCATTTTGAGTTTTTAAACACAATCAGACACTCAAAGCCAACTTATACTCTCAAAAGCTGCAATATGTGCATGAAAATCTTCTAAGAAAATGTTCTGTACTCATCAATTGGAGAAACATTGTGTTTTTCAATGATAATGCAAAAACTACAAACATGCAGGAAAAAAAGGTTGAATGTAGGCTGGTCTATTCTACCTCATCCACCATATTCACAAGATCTTGCACCAAGTGGTTCACATCTTTTTCTTTCTCATTAAAATGCCCTGAATGACAAGAAATTTTATCAAGAAGATCAAGTGAAAATACTTGAGGAAAATTTATTTGAGTTTGAAACCATTTGAATTTTATTTGTATAATAAATAAAAACTTGGTAGTGCTTCACTTATTTCATTAAAAACAACACTTTTAGAATTAGAAATAAACATTTTTGAGGGTGGCAAAATACTTTTGACTGGTAGTATATATATATATATATATATATATATATAAAATTATTTAAAGCTCAAACCATTATTATTTTACTTTGTTTTTATTGTTTTCTAATTATTTGATTGTCCAAAACAAATCAAAATTCCAATGTTTAAAGCTGCACACAGCCACACATCGATAACCATACATATACACACCCCACCCCTTACACCCATACTCCCCTTGCAACACGAAAATTTTTTAAATGAAAACATATCACAACATGTTTGGCTTTAAAAATTTAATATATAAAAAGCTCTATCTTGGATATTTGACATTGAGCATTTTTACAGGCAAGTCCTTTATCGTTTCCAATATATATATATATATATATATAATTTTATGAGGTTAGAGAATTCTTTTGGTGTAAGGAAAACAAATAGCCTTTTGGGATACCCGCGTGTGAGTCCCCAAAATGTCTAATATATTCCCCAGAGATCCAGTCCCATGTAAATAAGGTAAAAACAAAATAAAGAAGGCAGATATCTATTCAGCTAAGTTCCGGTCTTTGAGGAATGAAGAAGACAAACACGACCCAAGATTAGAATAGGAACCAGAACATTTATTGCGAAAAGAAAACAAATACTAATAACAGCATGAAAAATGGAATGTCCAATCGAAAAGAAGGTTTCTTTTGTATGGAATGGTGAGTGTAACAATTTATGGACAAATGTATTAAACAGCGGACTGGTGTGTGTAAACCATAAGTCTTAATATCAAAGTTCAAAAGAGAGATATTCAACATGGAGAACTTATCTGTTTCAGAAAGACAATTTAGCTGTCTTTACTTGAGGTGTCCCCCAGGGCGCTCATATTTGTTGTTCTTCCTTCCTCGCATTTTCAAAGGGAATGCCTGAGGTTCATTCATTCTTCGCACTAAAGTTTTTCCATAACAGCCTTGTTTAGTGTGTGCTGGGTTGGCTGGGTCATTTGCTGAGCCCACCCTAAAAGGTTTGGTTTTATGGCATATCAACCTTTGTAGGTTATTTAACACCAAATCCATTTTTATGTAAATAATCAGTTCTATTTAAAACAATTCAGTTTAGCATGAGTACACAGTTTGTCAAAAACATTTCTATTTCAAACTATTCAGTTTATTCAAGCAGTTATATATAACAATTCAGTTTAGTGTAAGTACAGTTTCAATGTCAAAAAACAGTTCAATTTCAAATAATTCAGTTTAGCATAAGCACGCTGTTTAAATGTAAGTGCGGTCTAATTGTGAAAAACATTTCTATTTCAAGCAATTCAGTTTAATTAAACAATTCAGTTTAGCATAAGTATGCCGTTAGTTCTATTTAACCCATAGATAGGGCCCTATCAGGTGCTACCACGCCGGGCCAGAGTGGAGCTTGGAGCAATGGCAAAGAAGGGGTGCTCCGTATTCCCCAATGCCCCAGCATTACTGGGACCTCACCATCAGACTGTTTAGCGTCATATATTCAGGACGCTCATTGTGGGGTGGGGGTCTTACCCCTTTGCAGTCAGTTTATTCTACAGCCCCAGCTGACTGGGCAAATATCCTTATGTCTGATGTATGCTGAAAAGTTCTTAGCTAAACCAAAATGGGAATCATCTAGGACATTTATGCTATTCTACATATTTATCCTGCAATCCAACACTCTTGGCAAATAGTTTTTCAATTTTTTGAAATTATTCCCTACTTAAAAAAAAAAAAAATCAACCTAAATTAAAAAAAAATGTTATTCCTTTTTGGTTGAGCTGATAAATTTTCAGCACAATAACCAAGAAAGTTAGTCTATTTCAAGACTGTAGTTTAATGTCCTCTTTTTATATTGGCATTTAGGTATGTATCTGGCTCTCCAGAAGAACAGATTAATGTTGTTGGGGGGGATGCAAAAAATTGCCTAGCTTATGCCAGTATTCCCCTTCAGGGATACTTTAGGTGGTGAGCAATACACTCAGGCCTTATCCCTTTTAGGTAAGGCGGGTAGGTGCTGTCTGAAGAGAAGGCCCCCTGAAATTAAGTTATCAATTCTCACCCACCCAGTAATGTCCTCTTGTATATCCCCCATTTCTCCTAGTAACGTGACTATAAATCTATCCCATTCCTTCATATGCAATATCCCTGCAAGCACCTCCTGCAATAAATACTAAAATAATATATATAGACACACAAATCTATAATGTTTCATCTTTGTACCTTTGAAAATTTTTGTAAAAATTCAAAGTTTATAAAACCAGAAAGACAACAAAAGAATAAAAATGGTTGAAAATTATTTTATAGATTCTATAAATCTTGGTAAATATCATCAATTATGTTTGATGAATTGGTGTTGGGTCAGATGTTAAAGATAAAGTCACTTCAAACGGATCATCTGTATTTGTTGAAAAGAGGAGATTGTCTGTAAATAGAAAGAAAACAAGGTTTTTATTTTTTAAATGGCAAGTTGGGAAATTAAACTACATATTAATTCCAATGAATAGGCTGAGATAGTAATTTACTTTATATATTAAACTACATATTAAATTTATTGTAGTAGATTTACTTTACATATTAAACTAGCTATTTCCATAATATCTAATATCATAAATAGGACTTATTAAACAAATAAATCAAAACATTAATTCAAAATTCAACTTATAATTATGTATTAGACAACAGATTCATTGATCAACTCCCATAATAACATTACATATCTGAAATATATTTTTGTTCTGTTTATCATGAATGATCTCTCCTTATGCAACAATTTTTCAAAACGCTTTTTTTATTTTGTTTTTTGCAATAGAGATTTCAGGTTGAAAAAAAATCACCAAATTAATGATATAGATAGATATGAATAGACTGAGATAGATAGACAGACAGATAGACTGAGATAGAGAGACAAATATGATAGTAAGTGTTACATAGTATCCCTGCATGAGATAGTTAAATACTGGTTCAATAGTTTAATGTGTGTAAAGTTAACATGTAACAATAATAGATAGATGGATATGAACAGACTGGAAGCACTTGTGTTATAATGGTTACCGTCATAGGAAATGAACAAGGCGACTTGAGTTCAAATCCTGGATGAAGTTGTTTGCTTTTCACATTGTGCTAATACTCTTGGAAAAGGTATAAATCCAACTATTCTCCCTCCAGCTATGGATAAATAATAGGGCAGACTGAGCTTTTTAACCTTGGTATGGTAACCAGTCTACGAGAAGGAAAAAGTCTGTTAAACTTTGTTTGTGTCACATTCTGCTTGTGGTGGAGGGATTGAGTATATATATATATATATTACAAATACATTCAACACACACACACACTACACACACGCACACACATACACACACACACACACATACACACAAATATATATCACATATGCACATACACACACACACATATATATATGGCGCTTATGGTGCAATGGTTACCATAGAAGGGAATTGACATGGTGACTTAAGTTCAAATCCTGGACAAGGCTGTTTGCATTCCACAGAGTCCTAATACTCTTGGGAAAGGTATGTATCAAACTATTCTCCCTCCAGCTATAGGTAAATGGTAAGGGCAGACTTGGTTCTTTAATCTTGATATGGCAACCAATTTAGGAAAAGGAAAATTCAAACCAGTTTAATTCCACTTAAAAACTAAGTTTGTGTCATATCCTGCTTATGTGGATGGGTTGGGGATAGATAGATAAATAGATTTTGTCGATGCAAAAGTTTCTATCATATTTTTAACATAATTTTAGTACATTTTTTAGTACTTTATTTTTAACATAATAAACAAGTCCTTTAGAAATTTTAATCTTTGCTTATAACAGAAGACTAAGAGAGATCATAAGAAGATTAAGAGAAATGGTGTCAGAGGAGGATGCAGAGCAACAACTGGCCAATTCTTTAACAAATAGTGATGCTTCTACATAAGGTATTTGACACATTGAATTATCACAATATAAAGAAATAAATTGCAGAAAATATCTTTCAATCAGAAATTTAAAAAAGAGAGAGAAATAATGTAAATGAAATAAATTGATATTTTTTTTTGACTCAGAAAACAGTACAGAATGCAAAAATGGTTGTGTATGGGGGAATACTAAATCTGACATGACTACATGTGTAGGTTGCTATGTTGTTTGGTTATCTCCCCTCTTTTGTTATCTCCCTTTACACTGTTTTGGTTATAAAAAAATGGTGTCCTCATGATGGACTTTTTTATAAGCAAGAGGTAGTAAGTAACCCTGACACAGTTCACACGCATAAAATTTGGAGATATTAAAGAAAAATATGGGCATAAAGTATCAAGTTAAAATTTTATGCAATAACATGGGAATAATTAAAAAAATGAAGATCAACCTAATCTAGACCAAATGGATTACTGCTTAGGAAAAGTTTATGATGAGATGAATAAATAATGTAAATAAACAGAAAGAATGATTGGAGAGTTGAGAGAGAGTGAAGATGGTAATCAGAAAAGTGGATGGGTGGGGGAATGACTCAAACATCTTAGGATCAATGAGATACTAAGTAACTTTTGACTTGTAGATTAGTTGGTTGGTTGGTTTTAGTGTGTAGCAGAAAGAAAGAATTTCAAATTATTATTTAGTGCGGGAATCATTTTGCCGTTGAGGTTTCGAATTTATATATTTCGTCCAAAGAGAATGATTCATGCCATTCTGCTCGAATGACTTCCCCGGGCAATATAAAAAGCGATGTAACATTCTTTCGTCCTCTCTTCTTCACTGACTCTTCTTGACGATTCCAGCAGCAGTAACAGACCATCACAACATGAGAAGAGCACATTCAACTTTTGGGCCAGTGTCCCTTTAGGAGTTCATTCTTTCATCATTTATTTTTTCCTCCTAGACCCACTGGTCCTCGAAACTTCAAGGTAAGATCTTTAATTCTGTCTCTATCATTTGCAACTGTTTTTCTTCCAAGTACGAACTCACAGCACAAGGGTGCATCTTTCTGGCTGTCATTAAACTTCTTGAAACTCATCAATATTCTCATCCTCATTCTTTGTGTTTCCTTTCTTCATAATGTAACAGGGAGCAGACCACTATTTGCCCTTTCATTAAAAGTATATGGCAAACCATTTGAGTTATTAAATGTCAAAGTCAACCTTTTCTCATTTTTCCAAGAAATTATATGGTTTCAAGTAATTAATAATAATAATAACCATTTATAATAAATTATAGCTTCAAGTAAATATTCTTAATACAAATAATTTATACACAGTTATATGGTTTCAGGTAACTATTGCTATTTGATAATAATCATTTGTTTGCACACAGTTATCTGGTTTGAACAAACTATTAATAAGTAAAGTTGTCTCCCTTAGTCGAGGGTGACCAGAAGACTCCCTTTTCAATAGTTACTACACCGAGGTGTAGGGGAGGGCACTACTCCTTTCCCTGGATTGCTCCACTTTACCCTTGATACATACCTTATAATGCTGAGTGTTAAGCAAAGAGATATCAAGTACCATTTTTAAAGTCTTTGGTATGACTCGACCTGGGATCGAACCTCTGTCTCCCGGAACATTGGCGAACACTCTACTCACTAGACCAATGAGCCAGTTTTCCAATTACTAATAATAATAATCCTTAGTCAACAATTAACTATTTTAAAATGAAATAATTTACAATTAGGTTGCATCAAGTATTCCTATTCAATACTAATAATTTTCAAAAAGACCTATTTGACCCAAAGATTGGACCCTAACTAGTACTACTACTCCAGGTTAGAGTGGACCTGGGAGTAATAGTAATGAAGGGGTGACTCCTTACTCCCTAGAGTTTCAAAACTGGATATAGTTTAATATGAAACTCAGGATATTCCTTTATTTTGGGCGGGGAGGGAATCTTACCTCTGTGCAGAGGACACAATTGATGCATTTTAACGCAGGGTAATTGACGCGAACAGTTTAAGGTCATATGTTGTTGAAAAACATTCACCGTGGAGTTTGTTCACATTTCAGCTTTTCCAGGGATGAAATTGTTTGTGTGGAATTTTCATTAAGAATAAGGAATATGAAGAAAGCATTGATGAGGTTTTCTAGATTTAGGGAATTGTGTTTTGACTGGAAACTCTTCAACAGGTGGCAATAGATTTTGGAGTTCATTTGAAAACCTATGAAAATGATAATATAAAAGTAACAGACTAGCAACATTATTCTGATGAAGGAGCAGACTTTGTATTCTATTCTATAACACATGAAGGATAACGCATAAAGGATAACTCATGAAGGATAACGCATGAAGGATAACACATGAAGGATAACTCATGAAGTATAACACATGAAGGATAACGCATGGAGGATAATTCATGAAGGATAACTCATGAAATATAACACATGAAGGATATTACATGCTGCTAAGGGGATGGAACTGAATTTGCATTTTATATTGTTAGGCATCTGAACTCACCTAAACAATGCTGGGAATTCTTTGTCGTTCCAATTTGTTTCCATTCTTTGATATAACTAAAATAAGGAAAAAATTTCTGTTTAAGATTAATGGAAAAAAAGTACCACAAACAGTGAGGACATATAGTAGAACCCTCCACAATTTATTGGGAAGACTAAGAGTCAACTCCATCCAAACATTTAAACATTTTTTTTACAACAAAGTGGATTTAAATTTGCAATTACTCTGATAAATGAGTACATAAAAAATCATTTTCCAATATACAAGGCTCATTAAATAAGTTTCCAGACTTTTTTCGTATGGGCACTTTTATTGATAGTACACACATGAAACTCTAGTCCCCTTCAGAGTAATCTCCTCCAGTTGCAATGCACTTATTGTACTGTTCCAGCAACTTCTGGAAGGCTCCATGGAAGTCCTCTTGTGTGAGCGTGTCAATGACCTTTGTCACAGCCTCTTTCATCTCTTCAATTGTCTCATAACAACAGCCTCTAAGTTTTTCCTTGAGCTTAGGGAATAACCAAAAGTCACAGGGAGTAAGGTCTGGACTATAGGGAGGGTGAGCAACTGTCTTGATGCCCATCTTGGTCAAATAGCCTGTGACAAGGATGGAGCTGTGGACTGGTGCATTGTCCTGGTAGAAATGCCACTGACCCAAATTGAAGAGTTCTGGCCTCTTCCGACGGAATCTCTTCCTGAACTCCCTTAAAGCCAGCATGCATCTACTGGGAACTCTGTCTCTTGGTCTCTGGGTCATAGCAGTAGATCCAGCTTTCATCGCAGGTCACCAGAGTATCAAGAACTGTGGGATCTGAATTGATCAACTCGACCATCTCCCTGCTGTCATGACAACCTCTTTCTTTCTAATCTCTGAGCACCCTTGGGACAAACTTTGCGCAAATCTTCCACATCTTCAGTTCCTCGTGAATAATTGCATGTACAGTTCCCACACTGATATCAAACTGTGCACTTATTGTCTCTTGTTACGGCCATCGGCCACGGTAGGATTATAATGCAGGGAGCAAGAACTACTATGAGGACCGGAAGTGGGGGCAGGTGATTGGCGGGTCTCCGAGCCCTAGCAACAGTGGAAGAAGCAGCCGAGAAGGGGCAAAGGTCTTGACCCAGATAAGGAAAAGACATGCCATTGGTCAAGGCAGGGAGGGTGTTTTACCGTCAAAAAGAAACGAAACCCAAAAAATCAGTTTCAAGCTTCGCCAAGGAAGAGAAAGGTCACCTTTTCATGTGGTCCGGTGAAAGGGGAAATTCTAGTCACAGAATGGCCTAATAGAAGCCGTCAACTCCGTTGGGTAAGAAACTGAGGCTCAACGTAAAAGAAAAGAAAACCAAAAACTGGTGCCCTGCAACTCATTAATAAGAGATTAACGAATATAAGAAAAAAAAAAATTAACAAAAGAAAGGAAAGAAAAAAAAAAAGGTTAGTCAAAAAAAAATTTTATTACAAATAATATACGTAACCTAAATAAAGGTCCGTATCAAGACTATTCCAAAGAAACATTTTGAGGTTGTTCATTAACAGCTAGTTTCGGCGGAAAACATTTGTTTAAAATTTGTATATCCATATTAAAGATGAAGAGGAGAGACTTTTGTTCTTCGGTAAAAGTTGAGAAAAAAAAAGGGGAATATACAATAATAAGTAAACAAATGGGAGAAAGAACGAGTAAGTTCCCTCCCTTTAATTGTAAAGGGAAAAACAAGATACGGATATAATTTTAAAACAAGTTGAGAAGAAAAAAGGAAAAAGGAAAAGGAGAACTTTGTCTTATTGGAAGGACATAGTCAAATACTATTGGAAGCGACTTGTTCTCCACATTTCTGTATATTTTTTTTGTTATGTTTGTTTTGCTCTTTGTTTGTCTGTTGTTGCAATTGTGTTTTCTTTAAAATAAAAAAAATGTAAAAACGATACATGTATAAAGAAAAGAAGAAAAACCACTATGCGTCATATTGTTTGTCCGGTTCGGAATTCCCCACGTGGTCATTTATATCACGTCGACCTCTTTAACCTTGACACACCCTCATTTGTCCGTGGTCTCAGTAACCCTCACATAGGACTTTGTCCGCTTCTCGAAAAATTAAACCTATACGCAAGCTCTATACTTAGCTAGTTATATGGGCTTTCAAAGCTATCAATAAAATATAACTAGTTACGGAGAATATTTGGAGCTTGGGTGGTACAGATACTGTCGACGGAAATTCTCCCCGTCTTTCGAGGATACTGTAACCTCGGAGCTAAGATACAGTAACCGTTACACTCTATAGACACATGACGGTCTTTATCCATGAAATTCTTTATTTGGCCAATCAACTCTGGTGTTCTGACTTCCTTACTCCTCCCACACCTCTCATCATCCCTCACAGACTCTCTGCCTTCCATGAATCTCTTATGCCACTCAAAAACTGATGCTCGATTCATGCAAGATGCTCCAAAAGCAGTCTGAAACATTCCATACATTTCTGTGGCATTTTTTCTAAGTTTAAAACACAATTTTATTGCATATCGTTCTTCTAAAGTGTCCTCATGTCCAGATTGCATTTTTGAAATTCACCAGCAGTGACAATCAGGTTTTAGCAGGGTGTATTCCAATTCCTGCTGTAGCTATTCATTTGAAGCTGAAATCATAAAAATTGGTCACTCATCTTATAAGATGTATAGCAATAACATACTGAATTTCAAGAGTCTATGATAATTTTAAATGCTTGTACAAAAAAAGTCTGGAAACTTATTAAAGGCACCACATATTTTTTCAAACTTTGCCAATACAACCCAAATTTAGCTACCTTCCTCTTTTAGCTTTTCTTAAATACCTTGAAATGCATTGGACGAGACTGAGGCAGCTGATGGTGATCCTAAAAGAGAACTTCAAAGACTGTTTTGAAAAGTCAAAGAGACAATAGAAAAAGTTTTTGAACTCTCAAATATACTACTTTGTAGGAGAGAAAAAATGCTACTGCTTCACGTTGGCAGTTTCTATTGTTAAAGCTATTTTCCAATCAATAGTTTTTATCACTGTGAGTTTGTTCTGGAATCCCATATTCAACTATAAAAATGAAAACCTAATTCAAGAGTCAAATTTTTCTTCTAGGTGACACATATGAACTGTCTAGATCATTGTGCTCTTTTTATTTCAACCATCTTTCCTTGTTGATGGATAGTCTTTAAAAACAGACAATTGTCTTTTTTTACTTTTGAAATTGTAATAAACAAGTTTTATTAATTTATAACTCCTATAATTCTTATCCTGACTGACATCCGAACTTGGTCACGAATTCAACAACTAAATTGCAACCAAAATAACCCAAATTGTTGATATTATTTATAACTTAATTATAAGTAAGTAAAGTTGGCGACCATAGTCGAGGGTAACCCGAAAGCTCCCTTTTCGATAGCTACTACACCAATGTGTAGGGGAGGGCGCTAATCCTTTCCCTAGATTGCTCTACTTCACCCTTGATCCGTACCTTATAATGCTGAGTGTTAAGCAAGGAGGCATCAAGTACCATTTTTTGAGTCTTTGGTATGACTCGACCTGGGATTGAACCCAGGTCTCCCGGGCCATTGGCGAACACTCTAACCCCTAGGCCAATGTCCGGTATTAACTTAATTATAAATAATACTAATAAACCTATCTGTTATTATTAATATATTTCTGTCTTCTTTTTTCTTTTCCTTTATAACTTTAATAAAAAAAAAAGTTTAATGACAAATAAGTAATAATACTTGGCAATGGAGACTTGAGGCTTGAAACTTGAAATTTATTGTTCATTTATACAAGTACAAACATGAAAACAAATAGAATTAAACAGAACAGAATAGAATAAAAGTTAGAAAGAAATGGTGAAGAATTGAAAACTTAAGTAGTTTTAGGCTCTCTTCACATTGTTGTATAGCCATGAACAACTATACATACACATATGCATGCAGAACCATAACAACGTCACAATAAAGACGAGCGACACAGTTTTTTAGAAAAATACACCTCTCACTTTATTTGAAAGGGTTTTAAAGGGTTGCTAAAGGTTTTACTGTGTGAGAGGTGGGTTGGAGGCTGAACAGAACTGCAACATATTGACCCCCACTCTTATGGCCATAACAGTGTTTCTTTCCTGTTCTCCTGGGCTGTTGAACCAGAGGCCTTGGAGTCCAGCCTCTCTGGGACATGGTCCTCATTCCAGCATCTTCTCTCCAACTGGTCTGAACTCCACTGCTCAATTGGGGGCCTGAGGACCCCCTCTGCTGGGTGCTGGTTTTCTCTACCGCATCTTATCTCCAACTGATTGAACTTCCTGTGCACCGAGTTATATAATAATTTGACACCCACTCTTCTTCCTGCGAGCGTCACAATTTCGCACTCAATTCAACCTGTCCATGGTCAAGGTTATATCCTGATATTCCTCGACCGGATGCACCTGTTATTTACACAGGTGCATTTCCTATTTTGACAGCTTGGCCGGGATCAATATGTTACTACATTATTACTGGAAGGGATTAACTTCTTTATGATTTTCAGGTCTACTTTCATTATTTTTACTCACTACTCCCATTTGCATTTAATATTACAGAATTATATAGTTAGGATAGATAAAATGTATATTTGTAAACTTTAGCCTATTAGACATGTCCATTTTGAATATAAGATCCGGGAAATGTTTTAAAAACATTTTAGGGAGAATAAAAAAGAAATCTAATACAAAGACTTTCTTTTTATATTGTTTTCTTATCACACATTTTTTGAAAATATTTTTAAGAATTGTAGAGTTAGTTTTAAATCATGTTAACTGTTGTTGGGCTCTTTAATGTTAAGACCATCCTTTTTTTTGGCAAGCAATATGATTTCCTATAACTAATGATAATAGTCATTTGTAAAAAAAAAACATTATAGCTTTATTGGATTTGTTGGTGCTAGGCAGGATATTTAATTGTGTCCTCATTTACAAAGCATTTGTAAATCCTATGATACGCTAACACTGAATAAATGGAAAGACAAGATAAACTCATTTACACAGGTGAGAATATTCAATACATACATAAGATGCATACAAGAAGTATTAACGAGAAAGCACAAATGTATCCAAACAAATAAAATGTGTACATCTTGATAGATTTTGTGAACGAGCAGCATAAAAAAGGGATAAAAAAAACAGTAAAAGTCTTATTTAGTGATTTACCTATGTTCTCTCTCAGTTTCAATGACAAGGTGAGACAAAGTTAATCACCAGGGTTGGAGACGAAGTTTCTATTCTGTTCAATGAACAGGGATAAAAAGGCATTTCTTAACCATTCAAAGAATGTAGAATAAAGGATTCTGGGATTGTCACATGTTCAATGGACAGGTCCTCATTATCTATGTAAGGCAATTTAATTTTATTGTTCCTCTTCAGATAGTTATTTTTAATACTAATACTTTGAATATGTTTGTATAGTTTCAAGGTTTAGTTTCTTTGTTTAATGGCATATCAACCGTTGTGGGTTAATTAATGCCAAAGTGATTCTTGTAGGAGAATACTTGAAAACAAAACACTCACTCTCACAAAAGCTAGAAATCAAGCATGAATTGTGGAAAGGACTATCCTAAGTTCTGAAGCTTATTCTGCTGACACCCAAACAAGTTATTAAGCAGCATCTGAAACCAGAATGTCATACTAGTGCCATAACTTCTCAGCAAGTGGAAAATTAAAAGGGAGAGGACTCTCAGATATCCATTGCTGGCAAGTCCCATTTTAAAGGAAAGCACTTTTTCAGCGGAGACCCTAGCGTCTGGTTGGAGGAATGAATTGCTACAATTGCAAGAAGAAAGGTCATTTCGCTAGTCTGTCATTTGAAAATTAATAAATTTTCTTCTGCATTACCCATCAGGGCCAAGGTAACTATTAGGCTAAAAGGAGTTTCGAAAACCATTGTTAAATGCCTTGTAAACGAAAAAGCTAGTAAATTCAAGATGTAGTCATACATAAGAAATGTGCTCAATTCAATAATATGATAGATTTTAGGTTTTGAATTGCAACGACCAACATATGAAAAGTTAACAAAATTATCCAAATACAAGTTGCTATATAAAATACAATTCCACATAAATTACCAAGCAGACTTTATCTCTGCCTAGCCCAAGAAATTATCTAGAAGTAACTGTCAAGGTTGGCAAAGGGGGAGAGAAACAAAAAATAAGGGAGATGAAAAAGAGGGATGGGAATGCTAACTTTTACTACAGGAAAGCGAAGCGTGTCTATATTTCTTAAAAACAAAAACAACCAGTTCCCACAAAGTAATTTATTTTAGGAGAAATAAACTTTATAAAATCTGGCTTTGCATATTTTTCCCTATACTTGTCAAAAACATTGAATTTTAGGTAACAAAAATAACATACATTCAAGTAACAACAATATTATAACCAAAAATAAGAAGAGGGTATAAAATATATAACGACTGACTTGCAAGAAGCAATGCTGTAAACCACCTACTGTCAGTTTAACTTTTGTTAATGATAAAATACCTTTCTTTGGTATTTTATGTTAAAGTTCCTTTTGAAGCCTATTTCTAGGGTTTGCTCTTTTTCACAGCATCTCCTTCTTGTGTACAATCAACCTGGACAACCATGTTCTTCTAGTTTCCGGTGTAGATTTGTTAAAAACAAAGTTTACTATTCCTTTAAGTGAACTTCACGTAGACCACTGCTTCCTCCTCCTAGAGATGAATATCTTTCTGTTTTAACCCGAATTTTCTTCAGTTGAATCAACGGGGTATTTACTGAATCTACTGGCTGAGCCAATGTTTCTCATGTCAGCAAAAGAGTCCAATAATTCCACTTCTAGACCTTAGATTCAACTTTCTTTTGAAGAGGACAGCATACCAAAACCACAATTAGCCTGCAGTAGGCTTATTGTTTCAACAAGTAATAAAAAAAACTCTGTAAGGAAAAGAGGCTTAGCCCAAGTGACTAATAAGCCTATTTGCTCTCGCCACTTTCCTTAAGAAAAAACTGCCTAAAGTCGAAGGCAAATAAACAAGAGCTCACAAAGCAAAAAGAGTGAGCCAAGCAATGCCTTCTGCTCAAGTTTGAAGAAAAAAAAACCTAGAAAGAAGAGGGAGATCCCTTGGCAGGTCTCACTTAAATAACAGTAGGGGCGGGGGGATAATGGCACAACTTCAAGACAGCCAACCATATTCAAGCAGACATTAACTGCTGAATTTACAAATTCCAACGAATAGTTTTATTGATACCAATATAGCTCAGTCTATGGGGTTAGATGTTAGACCTACAAACTCTACTCTCAGCATGGCTTCCTCTGATTCATTATTTAAAACTATAGGAAGATGTAAAGCAAATCTTATAGAAACTTACAAAAAATTTAATTCATCCTTCATGGATCATTTATATTCTGATGTGATCCTCAGACAAGACTCTCAGGGCTTAAACAAAAAAGTAGAAATTCTATATGAGAATAACAGACCACCTCTAAAACTGTGTGGACTGGCTAGAATTTCTCCCCTACTTCTGTTTGAAAATCTAAAAGAAAGGAAGCATTTATAAGGAAAAAATTAAAAAGCCTGTTAGATTCAATTATCATTGAACCCAGTATATCTCCATGAAGGAACGCAAGTTGTGCTTAGGACAAAAAAGTTTAGTCATAAATCTTTTACAGACGATAAATCATTTTACCTCAAAAGATGCTTATCCTCTACTTAAAATTACAAAGATGGTTTCGGAAATAACAAAGTATAGTTTGTACTCTAAACTAGACCTAAAATGTGCATGTCATCAGATACCCGTACGTAAAACAAACCACCCTTACACGGCTTTTGAAGCTGGTGATAACAGAGTAGCCAGATTTCAAAGAATTTTGGATAAAATAAATGAAAAAGAAGGCCTAAAGGGAATATTCGCCAAAATAGATGACATGATCAAATGTGGTATTAATGAAAGGGAACATGGCACTAAGTGGGCAAGATCAAAGAACTGGCTGAAAACTTCAGTCACACCTTAAATAAGAGTAAATGTGTCAACAGATTAATGACAATAAAACTTCTGGGCTATTAATTAAGTAAAGGAATCATTATACCAAAGCCTGAAAGGTTGAGACAACAGAGAGAACTCCCTCCATCGAACAATATAAAAACTCAGAAGAGAATTGTCAAAATGTTCGCCTATTACAGTCATTGGATCCTAAACTATTCAATAAAAATTCATGAGCTAAATAACAACACAATATTCATCATATCTGCTAAAATAAGATTCCTTTGATATTTGAAAGGGGAATAGAAAAAGCTGTAAGTAAGTAAAGTTGGTGACCATAGTCGAGGGCGACCAGAAGGCTCCCTTTCCAATAGCTACTACACCAAAGTGTAGAGGAGGGCACTACTCTTTTCCAAGGATTGTCCACTTTAACCTTGATATGTACCTTATATTGCTGAGTGTTAAGCAAATAGGTATCGAGTACCATTTTTTGAGTCTTTGGTATGACACAACCTAGGATTGAACCCAGGTCTCCTGGACCACTGGTGAACACTCTCCCCATTAAACACCTTAAAGTCGAAACTTAGCCTTAAAATCGAGAGGTTTAGCTGTGCAGCAATAGGAAACTGTACTATCTGACCCTCTCCACTAAATTCGTTCCTTACTGAGAACATCCACTTATCATATTGTAGGAGAAAGAAAATTTCGTATTTTGGTTTGGCGCGCAATTTAATTCGATGCATAATTTCACCCAATCAGGATGACTTATCCTATTCAGCCCGGACCTATTTTTCCGGGCAGCAGCAAATTGGGTAAGCTGCCAAACTGCACAGGCACAACTTTATGTCACCCCAAAATTGGCTATGTCAACATGATGCTTTTATTCCGCTCTCGACACCTATCTATCAATTCACCTCCGGACCACTTTAATGGAGACAACGCATACTCTCCTCCCCCAAAATACAAGACACACGAAACTCACGGTGACATCTAAAGTTCATTTCCTCCAACGGTAACATGGCTTTCTCAAAACTACAGCGAACACAATCCCTCACATGTCCGACGACACACGCTGCCATCTCAACCTTCTCATAAATCCATTTCATCTCCATGCTCACAACCTTTCCACGAGTCTTGCAGCACAAACACAAACTACATTTTCCATGCTGCAAATAAAACCTATTCCTAAAAACACATTTCGACCTTCGGCATCTTACTTCTTCATCCTTCCTTTACTTACTCTTAAAACTTAGCGAGGGGACTAACAAAACTTAGCGAGGAAACAACTCAATGTAAACACACATACGTTACACCATCTTCCTCGCTAAACATGCAACAAACAACTTCTCCTCACTAAAAGCAAAACTTTCCCTCGTCAATAATAACAATTTCACTAGCTGCTAAAATATTCCTCATGAATGGATGTTTTCTTATCCAAGAAAATCAACCTCCATAAGATCTGTTTCTTCGTGGTTGACGATTCTTGGAAAAGTGCATAATTCTAAACTGCAATCTGACTGTATGAGAGGTTGAATTGGTTCAGGTGAATTAAGATTATGTTCTTGTTAGTTTATCAAATGGGAAAGAAATTTTATTTCTCTATGGCCCCTTCTCCTGTTGGGGAAGGAACGACAATTTCCAAACTTGAGTCAAAATAGTCTCAAGTAGCCCAATATCAAATATAGATGGAAATAAATTACCAGAATCAGAAGATATGGTTCCACAACTGGTGTCCAGTGATTCAATTAAAGGGGTTGAATTAGGAACTCTTCAAGCCCAAACACTATAAAATGTGCCCCCCAAATTCTCTAAGCATATCATCAAAGATCTCAAAATGATCTGAATCAACCACTAAAAAAACTAGTAAAAATTGATTTGTTAAATATATTTTAATGTAAATTTTTTGATGAAATAAAGTATTCTTAATTTATATTGACAAAAATATAATAAATACTCGTATTTTTCCTTAGTAAATGTTGCATTCATATGCAAATCTCCAACTTATCAAAAGCAGTATTGTCGATAAATGTGTACACCTTTAACAATTTTTCCTAAAAAATTAATTTTCTTCTAAATCAAAGATAATCATTAAATATTTACAGTGCCTCCCAAAAGCTTTTCTTCACACAAAAACAAATTTTAGAATGGCAAAAAAGAGGTTGTATATTTGATTTCTTTAAAAATTCTTCTGAAACAATGTCAGTTTTTTTTTGGGGGGGGGTCCTTTTAAGAATGAAAAATATTCAAAGATAAAATATGTCAACTAAGATGTTTAAGCATAATTGTATTGTATCTCTGAAAAAAAAAAAAATTATGATAAAAGTAAAAAATTGTTTGCAATTCAAAGAAAGTTTTTTCATGTTCTCCATCAGCAAAGAAACTGATCATTGACAAGTAAAGATTTGTGGTAATTAAAAAAAAATCAAAAGTAGCAGTTCCTAGGAGGCTTCTGATAGGAAGCAAAATCCATGCATGCCTCAAAAGAGGGACTTCCTGGTGCTAAAAGAGAAATTCTCTCATTAAGCATTGACCACTGCTATTGAGCAATCTAGGGAATGGAGTAACGCCCTCCCCTACACCTTGGTGTGGTAGCTATTGAAAAGGAAGCCATTGGGTCCCCCTCAACTAAAGTCGCCAACTTTACTCTACTTTACTGCTACTGAAAGGACCTTTTTTCCTTGGCTACTAGCAAGGTAGTACATGTGCTTGCGGCTTTGGCCCCAGCCATGTCTCCTAGTAGCAGCCGCCTCTACTAAACATACCTCACTGAAAATGATTCTGATATATTTCAACACCTTGTTTGGGAAATGTGACTATTTCTATTGGTTCAGGAAAACATTCTACACCACAGACTAGTTGTGAACCCCAAAATAATGTTTTGAGTATAAAGGTATCTTTGTCTCTTTTCTTCCATCTTTAATTCTCTTGCAGCTTCCGAAGACAAAGAAGACAAGTTAATGGGGTAAGAAGAAGAAAAAAAAGTCAGATACAAAACTCAAAATCATCCCAACCAATCCAACAATTTATCAACCACCTCCACCACCACCACCACCACCACCAATAAATAACAACCACCATCACTAAATAACAACCACCCTCACCACCATCACAAATAAATAACAACCACCACCACCACCACTAAATAACAACAACCACCACCACCACCACCACAAATAAATAACCACCACCACCACCACCACAAATAAATAACAACCACCACCACCACAAATAAATAACAACCACCATCACTAAATAACAACCACCCCCACCACCATCACAAATAAATAACAACCACCACCACCACCACAAATAAATAACAACCACCACCACCACCACAAATAAATAACAACCACCATCACTAAATAACAACCCCCCACCACCACCACAAATAAATAACAACCACCACCACCACCAATAAATAACAAAACCTTCTCAGCCCCATAGATTATACTTACTCATCAAAATTAAGACCAACTGTCCAGTCAAGTAACTCATCAACTTCCCAGCTATTCAATCTGTCAATTCCATCCTGTTTTGCTGTGGTTAGTATTCCATCAACAGCATCTTTTACTAATTCTTCATATTGGTTTTCTTTGATTTTAGAATGAAGAAGTCCATCTTGATACCTGATAATCAAAGAAATAATCATAGGTTACACTATGTAACACAATTTTTTCATGCTTTTGTATCCTGGATAAAACTGTCACACAAATTTTGTTCCTGGATAGAATGTGCTATTTCTTAATTGCACATGTTGTAAAATGATTGAAAATGGTCATTTTTTTTTTCCTTTAAAAGTTTTCTTTTGTGCCCTGGATAATGAAATTGAAAAATTAACCAATTTTATAAATAAAAAAAACAAAAAACAAAAACATTTGAATCAAACAAGATATGAATCAAAATTTACATGTATAGATATTTTCAATTTATTTTAGGTATAAGTAATTGGGAAATAACATTTTCTGCTGAGGAACAAAAATAAGTAAAAGTCTTGTTACAATTATAATTTCTTATTAATCATAATTTTATAAAAATTATAAAGCTACAATTTTTGTGGACCTATATTTAATTTAGTTTACTTTTAAATGGATGACAAAGAATGTTATTCAGTTAACTGTAATATAACAGTATGACATCAATGTTACCTAAAATTGGTTTCAGCAATTGGAAATGACTCCATAGTTTGGTTTGGTTTGGTTTGGTTTGATGGTACATCAACCCTTGTAGGTTATTCAATACCAAATTCTTTTAATACATATATATTAAATATATATGATTTGTAAATATATATAGATAATATTCTTAAATGAGTTTGAGGTATTTTTTGTACACAGTCAAATGGTTTCAAGTATTGTTATGAAATAGTCACAATTTAACATTAGTCATTTGTTTACAAATGTAGTTTGTTCTATTTGACCTATAGATAGGACCCTTTCAGGTGTTACCACTCCGGGTCAAAGTGGACCTGGGAGCAATGGCAATGAAGGGGTACTCTACATTCTCCAAAGCTCCAAGGCTGGAGCCTTGCCATCTGATGGTTTAATATCATATCCTGGACACTTGCTGATGGGGTGGGGTGAAGTCTTACTCCTCTGAAAAGTTGCAGTCAGTTTATTCTACAGCCCCAGCAAACTGGGCTAGACTCTATAGTGCAGAGTAAGGAGGTGCAAGTGTTCTTGCAAAACATCCACAGGGGTTTCATAAAATCTGTATTTACCCAACCTCTCAATCAGGATGTGACCCGGAGTACAGCTGGCTTGAATTCAAAATTTTCCTTTTCCTAGACTACTCACTTTACCAAAGTTAAAGAACTTAATCTGCCCTACTATTTACCCACAGCTGGGGGGGAATAGTAGGATAGACTGGATGTGCACTTAGTATAACTGTTCTCATTGTAGGAAGTTGAGTCAGACACCCAAGTTCAAATTCTTGATGAGGCTGTTTGAGAGAAATGCAAGATGGATAAATAGTAGGTCAGACTGGTTTCTGTAACCTAGATTAAGCAACCAGTTTTAGAGAAGGAAATCTCTGGATTCAAACCAGCTTTACTTTGCTTTAAAATTGACCTTGTGTCATATCATGTCTGTGGGAGAGGGGTTGGGTGAAAACATATCCACAGCTGACAAGGAAGAGAGAAGAGATGGATTCATGCTTTTCTTGTAGGCGTTAGCATCTAGTGAAATGCAAACAATCTTGTCCAGAATTTGAAATTGGCTTACAAGGACCATTTCCTACAATGATAACCATTGCACCTCCAGTTTTTATAAAATAAACAAGATATAAAACATCAGAAAGTTTGGAAATTAACTGTTATAAAATACAGTGCTACATAGGAATAAAATTGATACGACATGATACGAACAAGAGAAAAAGAAACAGACAGATAATGAATGTGAACAAATGAGGCTCATGTTACTTAGAGGTTTGTTGGGATAACTTTCCTAATTAGTATATACACTGGATTTGGCTAGTCACATATCCTTTAACAGAAAATCAGCAGGAGTTTAACTGGTAGAGAGAGATTTGCAACCACTAGAAGAGAAAGACGTGTGACTAGATTATAAGTTAAGTAGACCTTTCTTTCCTATTTCCACTTGTTCTTTCCTAGAGTTTGACAAAATATATGCATACATTTTTATAATCCGATTACCATATTTCTATTTTTATGAATAAAATTTTTTGTTCTTCCGACTTCTTGTAAGCTATCTTTATTTTCTTTCTTTATAAATGTTTATGATAAGTTTTTGTTTTGATAGCCAGGTATTCATTAAGCTGACCCAACAGGTTTTTGGGGGTAGAATTAGTGGTTAAAAAAGATTTCACCCAATCCAAAAAACTGGTCCAACAACCTGCAAATCCATACACCAGAGTTGGCCTCTAAAAGTATTAATAACAATTATATACAATTGTTAAGACTTTTTATTTACTAAGATTTACAAAATCTTAGATTGTTTACAATACCTGCTGTTCTTAAGTGGTTACCTATTTAAGTACTACTAAACTTCAGTGATTTAACAGGAACTCAGAATGAATTGGCTTTATATTGTCAGCTTTATATAAGTCAGGTACAAGGCCTCTGACTGATTATGGTACCTACTGTTCCTAAGAAGGCACATTTAATATAACAGTTATTGTCATAGAAAATGAAATCAATGACATGAGTTCAAATCTTGGACAAGGCTGTTTGTGTTTCATTTTGCACAAACACCTTTAAGAAAGGTATGAACCCATCTGCTTTCCCTCAGCTATGAGTAAATAGTAGGGCAGATTTGGTTCTTTAATTTTGGTATGGCAAACTCCAAGAGAAGAAAATTTGGAAAAAACTTTGCCTAAAAAATGATCTTGTATCACATTCTACCCATAGTGAAGGGGTTGGGTAAATACACACCAGCTGTTCTTGAGTTGTTACACATCTAAGTACTAAAGAGACTCATTGTAACAATTATATACAACTGTTAAGCTTTGTTATTTACTAAACTTTGCTTAGGCAGACACAAGATTTCAGATTGTTTACTATACCTGTTGTTCTAAAGTGGTTACCTATTTAAGTAATGAACAGCTCAACTTCAGTGATCTTATAGGAACTGAAATTGTATGACTTGATCATGAATCAATTGTTAAGAAGGCTTCTTTCCCATCACAAAGCAGTTGATGATCACTGGTTAAGAATTGATTGGCAGATCTTGTGTCTTGTAACTAACAACACAATATAATTAGAAAAGACTTGGAACTTGAAATATATTTTATTTCACAAGTTTAATGGAAGATAATAAAAATAGATTAACACCTTGAGTTAATTAAAATAACAACATATACAGAATCCAGATCAAGCATAAGCTCACACCAGCTGACATGGAAAAATGTTTAGTGATGTGCCAGTAATCTGAGAACAAGATTGAAGAGGATCCTGACTTCCTTGATGATGTTTGGTTCGGTGACAAAACACACTTCTGGCTCTGTGGACATGTCAATAACAATAACAGTGTGTATTGGGGTGCGGAAGCCTCAGACAAGGTGCTTCAGAGGCCCTTGTACTCTGTGAAACACACAGCCTGGTTGGCCATCTGAAAAACATGGAATAATAGAACCATTCTGGTTTGAAAATGCAGATGAGGAGGCAGTCACTGTCACAAAGGAGTGTGAATCAAGATTTGCAATGATTCCAACAAGATGGAGTAACTCCACATATAGCCAACAACATGATGGTGTGGCTCAACCATCAATTCCTTAATTGGTTTATCAGCAGGTGCCATGAACCTGATTGGTCTCGGTATTCACCTGATCTGAACCTCCAGATTTTTATCTCTGGGGGTTTTTTGAAGGACATGATAACAATCCACAATGTATGATAACAATCCACAATCCATTGCTGAACTCAAAGTGGCCATCAATCAAAAGATTCGTCCCATACTGAAAAAAAGTGTGTCAGGGTGACTGACAACTTTGCTTAACGAATTCAAGTGAGTCATCAGTGTAATGGCGATCATTTGGAATACATCCTGTAAAAAATGAGTACTTTAAGCCAGAGGTATCAAATCAATGTTTTTTTTTAAATTGTTATTATATTAGCTTCCAGGACATGGAATCTTTTTTGAGTTTTTTGTCTCAGTAACAAATCATTATCATATTAATGGGTTGCATCTATTTTGAGACACCCTGTATGAAAGAAAATCCTAATCAAAATAATTATAATGATTGACATTGATGTTTTTTTTTCATCTAAACAAAATAAATAAAAAACACTTTCAATCTTTTTAAGAACATCTAAAATTCTTCATTTGCCAGTTCCATGATTTTTACAAGTAAAAATTATTAGCTTTTTGTAAGACAATTTATTATTTCTTAATAGTTAGAAATGAAAATCAAAAATGGTTTCAAAGCAGAATAAGTAAAGATAAGTTGGCGACTGTAGTTGAGGGCAACCAGAAGGCTCCCTTTTCAGTAGCTACTACATCGAGGTGTAGGGGAGGGTGCTACTCCTTTCCCTGGATTGCTCCACTTTACCCTTGATATGTACCTTATATTGCTGAGTGTTAAGCAAGGAGGTATCAAGTACCATTTTTAAAGCCATTGGTATGATGCGACCTGGGATTGAGCCTCTGTCTCCTGGACCATTGGCGAACACTCTACTGACAAGACAAATGAGCCGGTTAAAGCAGAAATAATGGACATGAATTGTAAATGATTTCTTTTTTAAGCCTTACATTTATTTCTTTTTTTTCTGTCTTATATTTCTCTCTTTCTTTTCTGTCTTTGATTTCTATTTTTTTTTTTTTTTACCTACATTTTTCTCTTTCTTTTCTTTGTCTTGCATTTCTCTTTTTATTTTATCTATCTTACACTTATTGATCTATATTCTTAGTCATATTTTTTCTTTCTTTCTTTTCTTTCTTTTACCTTTCATGCATTTCTTTTTCTTTTTCTTTTTCTTTCTTTTTCAACCTTCATATTTTATCTTTTTTTATCTATTTCTTTCATAAACTTTATATTTTTTTGTAATTCTCTTTCTTTTTCTTTCATTGTATTCTTTGTTTTCCTCACAATACAACTAACAACAATTTAACTCCATAAATTTCCCAGAATCCATTGGACTTTAACAAACCTTACATTTTCTTCATCCATTCAATTTTTCGGGCTTTTCTTTGTTTTCTCACATCTTGTTTTCTTTGTAGCTGAGCAAAAAAAAAAAAAAAAAAATGAATAAAAAATTTAAAAAAAAAAGAGAAGAAATAATAGAACACAGTTTTTTTAAAAATAAGATAATCATATTTACTGACGCACACATAAAGGTTGCCAAAGGAAGTTTTTAAGCTTGACCTTAAATCATTTCTTTATAGAATGGCTCTGGTCTATGTTAAGTTCAGCTCAGTTCATGACTCAATTTCATTTTTTAAGTTTTATTTTTAAAAATTCTATTTAAAAATCTATTATTATTATTATTTATTCATTAGAGTTTTTCACATCAGCATTAGCTGATGGTCTTTCACTGGAGTGTGAGTGATAGTAAGTCTCCTCAAGTTTCCAGGACTCTTCTCAGTATTCTGGCTGTTCTCAATAATGTAGTAGTTTGGAAGGTCTCCACTCGCCCACCAACTTCCAAGTCCTCTAGTCCCTTCAGTAACCCTTTAGTTTATTACTATTTCACTCCTTGCAAGTTTTTAACTCCAATTTTTGTCACTAGAGTCTAAGTGACAGCAAGTCTCCTCAGGTCTCCAGAACTATTCAAAGTATTACTAAATGATTTTAAAAGTGCTGTGGTCTAGATGGTCCCTAATCCTTCCTTTGATATCTACTGCCTCCATACTTATTTCCAAGCCTTTGGGGGAACCATTCCAAGTGGAGCAACTACAAATGGTATCACCGTCACTGTTCCATAGCTTTTTTTCAGCTTTCTGGCAAGATCCAAGTATTTATTTACCTTTTCACTTTCTTTTATTTTCCCTCTGTGTCCACTAGATGACATATTCTTTTCTTCCTGTTAATTAACACTAAGTTTGGCCTTCTGGTTGGGATCAGGTGATCCACTTATATCTTAAAATTCCAGAGAATTTTATGGGTCTTATTTTCAAAGACAGATCTGGTTTGTACATATCATCATTATCATCATCATCATGTCGTGCGGCTAGCACGGATATCCCTGACCCTCTCTCTTCACGTCTCCCTATCATTCATCACCTCTGGCAGGTCTTCAGGGTTACATCCCGTATCATCACATAGCTGCTGTATTTATGTTCGAGCTGGCTGTCCTGCTTTTGATTGGCCATATGCGGGGGGTCCACTGGAGTACATCACTTACAATCTCATCCTTGCTTCTCCAGCAGTGTCCGGCATGTCTGGTTCGTCTAGCTAGTATAGTTTTCGTGATAGGTGGTAGGTGACCGTATAGTTGGTGCCTTGTGGGGTGTTGCTGCCAGGACTTGTTCAATATTGCTCTTAACATTTTGTGCATATACCATTTGTTAATATGATCAATTTTAGTCTCTTCCACAATTCTCAGTAGATCACCTATCCCACCCAGTCATGCTTAGTCTTGTATTCCTTTTGTGCCAGTTTGCTCTATTATTATTCAATTTTCAGCTTTACATTCAGTTTCTTATAATCAAGGTGAAGGAAGGTGGTGATTATATGTATTTTATTTATTAATTTATTTATTTATTCTACCCCTTTTGAGTGTTATTTTTTTTATTCACATTGATAATACTCATCTAAGATGATGAGCAGTTGCACAAAAAGCAATCTTTTTGTTGAGATGTTTAGGGGTCAAAATGAAGACACGTAGACAAGAGAAGCAGGTTGAAATAAATATATTGCAATAACAAAACAAATATACAGATTACAACAGTTAGGAATGTACTTCCAGTACTGTCAGGCAGCTTGGAGGTCATCAGTATTTGTCTTCCATCCCACCAACTGAACGAGTATGGCACCAGGCCTTTTTTTATGTGTGTCCGGGCACAGGGCCATAGCCCAGACACGCCCAGCATTCCCAAAAATGCTTTGGGCCCTGTTGGTATTCCCCTAAAAAGGGGCGCCTCAGGCACCAGGTGATGAACCTAGCCCCTCCAAGGAGGGTTAGAGCCTAGGGGAATGGCCCCCTGAGGCTCGAGGATGCCAGTCAGTGCAAACCTCGACCGACTGCCACTAGAACCAGGACACACCCGACCAGATCAAGTAGAGTCGGTATATATTAAGGAGGAATAGTCCATTACTTTGTCGGTAGGTATTATAACACTTTTGTATTTCAAATTGGCTGGAATTATCATTATCATTATTATTATTATTTAATTTTAAAATATTCTGTTAAATATTTCTATTTCAAGAGATTATAAAACAGTTTATTTTTAATCATTAAAATACATTTGGGCAATTTTTTATCTCTATTATCACTTTAAAGACTCTTACTTATAAAGACTGTATGTATACAATTTGAATGTGTTTTTACTACATATCCATACACATGCAAACTTTGCTAACACCTCATAATTTTTCCTTTCTTTATCTTAAACAAAATTATTATTACAATAGACAAGAGTATTTGTCCACAAGTGAAACCTAATAGCATGACTGGAGTTTGAACTTGCCTACTATGATGTCACAGTACAGCACGTTAGACACTACATTGCAGGGATTCCCACAGACTACACTATGAATTGGGTTTTTAGGAAAAATAGTTATTATCTGGCTCATGATATCTAGTTTAGCCCACAAAGTCAAATGAGTATGACATCTTTGGGTGAAGAAATACAAGAGCTTATTACATGTGCTGGAGTAGTGAAGCTTCTTACTAAACTAAGAAAAAAATAATCTATAGTCTGTATTCTTCACAGAATTTCATATCAATAAAAATAGTTCAAATTAGGATGTAAGTTAACTTTGTTATTTTGAAATAAAATTCAGATGATGCTTTGTTTTTTTTTAAAATCATACCCCACCTTGCTGGGATGAAAAGTGATCGTTTTGTGGGGACTTTCCCATGTCTGTTGGTCTATGCTGTAATTATGAAGAAGACGGTCCGACACTAAACGCCAACCATTATTTTCAATACGCTTATACCAATCAGATTGGTCTGAAATAAAGAAACAGAAAATGAGTAAAAAGTATTATATAAAAAAAAAAATAAAAAAAATAAAAAAAAAATATTCTTTTAATCATTAAAACAATAAAAATATTAGAGAAAAATGACACAAATAAAAACAATTTTTTTGTTAATTGTAAAAACAATGAAAACATTGTAAAAAGATGAATTTAAAAAATATTATGAAAATTAATGAAAATAGTAAAAATGTTATCAAAAAATTATAAAAAACATAAGACAGATAAAAATAGTAAAAAGAAAAAATTATACAAAACAAAAACATTATATAAAAACTATAAAATGGTAAAAACCAAAACTATTTTAAAAATAAAAAGCCTTAAAAACTTTTTTAAATATCTAAAAATTTTAAAACTAATTTTAAAAATACATCATAAAAATTGTAAAGAATCATAATAAATATAAAAATCAAAAAATTAATTAGAAAAATTACTTGAAGATGAAATTTTAAGTATTTGAAAACTTTGTGTTGAGGGGACTAGTTAATTTGTATGGATGAGCAGACACAAAATTTATTGTCATGTGACTAAATTTTTTCAAGACTCTTATGTTGTTTTCATTTTTTGTTTTTGGTTCAGTTATTTGGTAATAAGATTATTTTTTATTTTATCTTTATTTTTTTAGAAACAGATACCATCAAACAAATAGAGATGAAAGAAAGAGTAAGAAAAGAGATTCTCAGAAAAACAAGAAAACTTTGTGAAATCAAACTCTGCTGCAGAAATTAATACCTAGGCAGTCTCTCTTGTAAGATACTCTGGACGATTCTTAACTCTTTGAACCCGAATGTCTAAAATCCTACACATGTTATGTGAAAGTACTGAAATAGCAGTACCTTTGGGTTCTCAGGGTTAACATGGACAAGGGAGAAACTTAGATTGATCAAGCAACAAGGAAATTAATGCACAAGGCCTTACACTGAAGAGAGGATATAAACAGGCTATTTATGCCAAGAAAAGAAGAAGGAAAGGACTTGCTAGCTTTGACAATTGTGGCAATGCAACAATTTAAGGATAGAGGAATACACTAAAAAGAGCAAAGAAAGTAAACAAGAAAACAACTTAGGGACAAACAGAAAAACAATCATGAATAACTCTAGATAACAAAAATAGGAAGAAAAACAACTGTACAGATACTTCAAGTAATAAATAAAGGAAAATGCATGCAAGATGACTTGGACATGGCTGTGAAGAGGAAACCTGAAGAGAGAAACAGAATCTCTAAATCGCAGAACAAAATAATGTCATAAAAACAATGTCAAAATCTGACCCAAAATAGTAGGTGTACATTATGTGCTGACAAAGATGAAACAGTTAATCACATAATAAGTGAATTTAGAAAACTGGTACAAAAAGAATACAAGACTGGGCATGACTGGGTAGGGAAAGGTGATCGACTGAGAAATGTGCAAGTGATTAAAATTTGGTCATGGTTGCAAAAAGCAGAATTTTTCCAAGAAAATGAGATTTTGAGACACAAAACATTCCCTAATTCCTCCCAGAAGAAAGTCCAGTTGACTGGGGATGTAAAATATGTTGGTTGGACTTCTGCAGAGAGGTAAGGCACCCCCCAAAGCAAGTTCTGGATATGACACTAAACTATCTGATGGTGAGATTCCAGTCCTGAGGAGTGCAGAGTACCCTGTTATTTCCATTACTTCCAGGTCCACTCTGACCTAGTGTGGTAGTACTTGTTAGGGTCCAATTTATAGCTTAAATAGAACTATTTCATGTTTTCTTATATTTGAAGTCATCTGTGTGAAAACAAATGATTAATATTGCATAGAACTATTAGTGTTAGATAGCAATATTTGAAACTATTTAGTATACTGGGTATGACATTAAACCATCTGATGTTGAGACTCCAATTTTAGAGTTTGGGGAATGCGGAGTATCCCTTCATTATGATTACTCTCAGATCCACTCTGACTCAGACTGGTAGTACCTGTTAGAACTGTTTAGTCTTTTACTAGGGATTATCATTAATATTAAATAGAATTATTAGTGTTAAATAGCAATACTTGAAACCATTCAATTGGGTTAGTTTGTTGGGTTTTATGGCATATTAACCTTTGTAGGTTATTTAATGTCAAATCCATTTTTATACAAATAATCTGTCCTATTTAAACAATTCAGTTTAGCATGAGTGCACAGTTTAATTGTCAAAAACATTTCTATTTCAAGCTATTCAGTTTATTCAAATAGTTCTAATTCAGGCAATTCAGTTTAATATAAGTATAGATTTTGTTTACACACAGTTAAATGTCCAAACAGTTCCATATTAAACAATTCAGTTTAGCATAAGTACAGTTTCAATGTCAAAAACAGTTCCATTTCAAACAATTCAGTTTAGCATAAGTACACAGTTTAAATGTAAGTACACAGTTTTATTGTCAAAAACATTTCTATTTCAAGCTATCCAGCTTAGTCAAACAGTTCTTATTCAAACAATTCACTTTAGCATAAGTATGTAGTTTAGTTCTATTTAACCCATAGATAGTATAAAAATTTATTTCTAAGAAAAAATCAAACCAACCACGTGTGACACTTGATTTGGCCAGAGTGGAAAAGGGAGAAGTAATCCCTGACAATATGGAACCAAAAAGCTACCTCCCACTATTTGTTGAGAATTACTATTGGGACCCTCAGTATGAATTTGGGGACCAAACTGTGAAGGCAGGAAAAAATAGCCAGCAGAAGGGTTTTGTCACTCGCTTCTTGAATAGCCAATAAGTATTTCAAATAGACAAGAAGCTTCCCAAGAAATAAAACCAAAATCAAATGAGAGTATGAATTCGAGGACCAAACTGTAAAGGCAGGAAAGAATAGTCAACAGAAAGGTTTTGTCACTTGCTTCTTAAACAGCCGATAAGTATTTCAAACAAGCAAAAAGCTTCCCAAGAAATAAAAGTAAAATTAAACGAAAGTTGACAACTGAAATTATACCAAGTTAAACAACTGAAAGAAAATTCGACCCAAGAATTCTGCTGAAAAGATAAGTCCTCTCTTTCTTGTTTCTTTATATAAAATTCCTTTTTAAAAACTTTATTATCTGTGTTATCTTTTCGAATCAGTGTCCGAACTAGAAAGCTGCAGAACTTATCATTTGAACTTACTGTTTGAACTTACCATTTAAAATTACACGCTAAAGCCCCATAAAAATATTACTTAGTTAAATACTAAACTTGGCTTTTATGTCATTCCTACAAATTAAATTTTACTCTAAATTCTTTATATTGCAAATTTTATCTTTCAAAATTTCTTTAATAGGTGCTACCATTCCAGGCCAGAGTGGACCTGGGAGCAATGGCAATAAAGGGGTGCTCCACATTCCCTAAAGCCCTAGCATCACTGGAACCTCACCATCAGATTGTTTAGTGTCATATCCAGGACACTCATGGGTGGGTGGGGGGTCTTACCCCTCTGCAAAGGTGCAGTTGGTGTATTCTACTGGGCAATACACAGAGTTAATCTCAAAACAGTTTTATTTCAGATAATACAGTTTAGCATAAGTATGCAGTTTTATTTTGAGCAATTCAGCTTAGCATAAATATGCAGTTTAAATGCAAAAAACAGTAAACTCAAGAAACTGCAGTTTACTTCTATTTAACCCATAGATAAATAGGTTAAATACTCTGCATTCCCTAAAACCCTAGCATCACTGGAACCTCACCATCAGATTGTTTAGTGCCATATCCAGGACACTTGTTGGGGTGGGGGCTTACCCCTCTGCCATGAAGCAGTTGCTGTATTCTACAGGCCCAGCCAACTAGGCAAATTTAATTGTGTGTAAACAAATCATTAGTATTAAATTAAATAGGAATACTAGACAAATAGTATTACTAATAGTAACTAGCAATTCTTAAAATCATTTAACTGTGTGCAAACAATAAATAGTAATACTTGAAACCATTTAACTGTGTGCAAACAATAAATAGTAATACTTGAAACCATTTAACTGTGTGCAAACAATAAATAGCAATACTTGAAACCATTTAACTGTGTGCAAACAAATGAGTTTTGAATCATTTAAAAATAATGTTACTTATAAACTATTCATTTACAAATCATATACATATATGTGTGTGTGTGTGTGTGTGTGTGTGTGTGTGTGTATAAACAGGATTTGGCTATGAATAACCAATAAAGATTGTTATGCCATCAAATGCAACCAACAAACCAATCATGTTCAGAAGACCAGACCTTGTGTGAATTAACAAGAACTTGTTAACTAATAGATTTAGCTCTTCCTGTGGACCATAGAGTGAAAATAAAAGGAAACAAAAAGATAGACAAATATTTGGACTATAAATTAATAGAAACAACTTCAATAATAGTTATACTGGGAGAATGAATTTATTCACATCCAACTCATATCACATGGTGAGTGCTAATGATAGCCACTGACAAGTTCTCAGTAAGAGTGTACCTCATTTTCGGAGTGGGAGCAGGGGAGATAACTCTGGCATATTAACATGGACCTTACCAGAGAGCTGGAAAATCTGAGGAACATGAAAGATTGTGATACCAATTGTAGTTACAACTCTTGGAATGGTCCCCAAAGGCTTGGAAAAGGGACTAGGAAAAATGGAAATCAGAAGAAGAATAGAGTCTATTTAGACCACAGCACTGTTAAAATCAGCTAGAATTCTTAGAGGAGTCCTGGAGACCTTAGGAGACTTGCTGTCACACAGACTTAGTGAAAAAAACATCAGTTAAAACCTGGTGCAAAAAACTTGTAAATGATGATAATAATAATAATGATAAAAACAAAAGCAAAAAAAAAATTGAAAACAATAATAAATTAACTTTTCTTTAACTCAAATTGAAGGAGAGAAGAAAAAAGAGATTGATATACATAAAGAAAAACAGATAGAAAGAAAGAGGAGGATCTATCTATCTACCTATCTATCTATCTATCTATCTATATATATATATATATATATATATATATATATATATATATATATATAAGAGATAGATATAAAGAGGAGGAGGAGGAGGAGAAATATATATAATGAGAGAGAGAGATACACAGATAGGAGAATATATACATATATAATTTCTTTATGGCAGTCACATATTATGAAAGACTTGTACAGAGAATGATAATGCATCTTATTTTTCTTCTTTTTTTTTTGACACATCAATTCTTCTGATTGGCCTGGCCATTTCTGAATGACTGTTTATCCATCAAAACAATCTTTCATAAACAAAACGCATATAATACTTTTTATGTGCTGACATTTATTTTATCAACAATATCCTGTATGTTGTTATGAGATGTCAGATTGTTAAATGATTGAAATGAGCAGAAAACTTTTTCATTGTGTATCACTGAATACGGGAATTTTTTGAATAAACAACTTTTCAATCCCAAATTAGATCTCATTTTATAAAATTACAATAATTCACAAAGTGTCTTTTTTGTCTGTCTCTCTGTCTGCCTGACATCATAATAAATCAAGGATAACTAAAGATATGGCTACCCAATTATCAGTATTTACTAATAGGATACAGGAGCAGGATTTTAACATGTTAGTTTCTGAAAATTCCAAAAATTTTTAAGTTTTTAGCTGCAGAGGAGGGAGTTTTCATTTACAATGTAAATATAATGTTCAAATGGACCCTTCTTTTTTGTCCATCAAGTTAACTTAACTAAATATTTTTTCTTAACCATATAAAAAAGACATCTAACTGGAAATTTCCGAACCAGAAACCAACATTTTTTCTTGGTGGCTTTTCTTAGCATTTCTATTTTTCCATGAGTTTTTATTCCTATTTGAGAAGAGTATTTTTTAAGAGTATCTTTCAATAGCTAAAAAAGCTTTAAAGATTTTAATGCAGCTTTCTGTTTTTATATTTATGTAAATTAGGACTTTCTTCTACTAAGATTCAATGCAAAAAACAGGAAAGATTTATGTGCATTGAAAAATAAATAAGTTTATTTGTTTCATACATCCCAACACAGAAAACTTTGTTGAGAACTATCAAGCCCATGTTTTTCATTTATAACAATCCTTAATTTACTTACTGAAAAATTTAATTACTAATAATGATTGATTTTAATACCATGTCAACTTGTCTCAGACTATTTTATACCTATCGGTACATTTATATTTACCTTTTTTTTTGTGTCATTGTTTCTTAAGAGATTTTGCATACAATTATATGACATCAAGTATTCCTATTAAATACATATAATTTTTAAACAGATCTATTTGACTCATAGATCAGACCTTAAAAGGTATTACCACTTTAATTAAGAGTGGGCTTGGGAGTAATGGCAATGAAAGGGCACTCCACACTCCACAGATTTCCAGAACTGGAGCCTCACCATAAGATGCAGTTTAGTGTCATACAAAAGATATCCCTTTTGGAGAGGGTCTTACCTCTCTACAAGGGATACAGTGTATTCTAAGCTCTGCCAACAGAGTGCAGATTTACTAATAATGTTCTGTAGTTTAAATTATTTTTATAAGTTAAAATATATAAATAAATCTTTCTAAATATATTTTTGAATTTATGTACAAATTGCAACAAAATATTTTTGTTGATTCTTAAGTGTGTTCATAGTCCGAAATGTTTGGGAAAAACTGCTCAAAAATTTACAACAACCCAACATCTCTCATTTGTGTATGTGTGTTTGTGTGTGTGTGTGTGTGTGTGTGGTCTACTTGATGGCAAAGGTACTTGCATTTTTTTTCACTAATGTCAAGGGATCAATATCTTAAGTCTAAGTAAAAGTTATAATTGTTTAACAGTATACAATATCAGCCATAAATATGTACACCACAAACAATTTTTTTTATAAAAAGATGATTTTTTTCTAAACCAAAGATACCAGGATCTTATCATTTTGAGTGGAACATTTACAATTCAAACAGATATTATTAGATATGGAAGCCGTCATTATAAGAAGCAAGGATTTTCCAACAATATGTCAAATGTTTATAGTAAAATTATGAATATAAAATTGAACAAAAATTACTTAAAAATACATTGGCCTATGTACGTGGTGCATTCAATAAGTTTCCAGACTTTTTTGTACAGGCATTTAAAATTGTTGTAGACTCTTGAAAATTCAGTATGTTATTGCTATACATCTTATGAGATGATTGACCAATTTTTATGATTTCAGGTTCAAATGAACAGCTACAGCAGGAATTAGAATACACCCTACTAAAGCCTGATTGTCATAGCTGGTGAATTTCAAAAATGCAATCTGGACGTGAGAAAGAATGATGTGCAATAAAATTCTGATTTAAACTTGGAAAAAATGCTGCCACAGAAACGTATGGAATGCTTCAGACTGCTTTTGGAGCATCTTGCATGAATCAAGCATCAGTTTTTGAGTGGCATAAGAGATTCAAGGAAGGTAGGGAGTCTGTGAGGGATGATGAGAGGTGTGGGAGGAGTAAGGAAGTCAATACACCACAGTTGATTGGCCAAACAGTTAGGGTTAGGGTTAGAGTTACTATGTTAAGGTTTTAAGGGAGTTCAGGAAGAGATTCCTAGGGAAGAGGCCAGCACTCTTCAAATTGGGCCAGTAGCATTTCCACCAGGACAATGCACCAGTCCACAACTCCATCCTTGTCACAGACTATTTGACCAAGATGGACATTTGGTTATTCCCTAAGCTCAGAGGCTGTCATTATGAGACAATTGAAGAGATGAAAGAGGCTGTGACGAAGGTCATTGGCATGCTCACACAAGAGGACTTCCATGGGGCCTTCTAGAAGTTGTTGGAACGGTACAAGTGCATTGCTGCCGGAGGAGATTACTTCGAAGGGGACTAGAGTTTCATGTGTGTCCTATCAATAAAAGTACCCATGCAAAAAAAGTCTGGAAACTTATTTAATGATCCTTGTATTATTATTTCTCACTGAACCTTTGGCGACCTCTTGTGAAACCCTAGATTTCTAGAGAACATTCTCAATAGGCACCCAATAGCTGTAGCCTTGTGCTAATCTAAGCTTACTTTAGTTCATATATTTTCCTTTGTTAACCTTGTATGTTCAATTTTCAAGGAGCACCTAACAACTGTGGGGTGTCCTCGTGGTGTAATGGTTAAAGCGATGAACTGCGGAATCGTAGTACGCGAGTTCGTACTCCAGTCGCGCTATTACGTTCACTTTCGGGCAAATACCCTTGGGAAAGGTAGGAACCCCCTTATTCTCCCTCCAGCTATGGGTAAATAGTAGGACGGACTAGGTTCTTCAGCCTTGGTGAGGCAACTAGTCTAGGAGAAGGAAAACTCTGAATTCAAAACCTGTTAAACTCCGCTTAAAAATTGACCTTGTGTCATATCCTGCCCGAGCGGAGGGGTTGGTAAATAGTACCTAACAACTGTGGCTTTGTGTCAGACTAAGTTTACTTTAATTCATATATTTACCTAACTTAATTTGTTCAATCCTCAATGGGTGCCCAACAACTTTAGCCTTGTACCAGACCACGTTTAGTTTGGTAAACATCAAAAAGTTTGATTTTTTTGATTGCTTGCTACTGGTTTTACCACTATGCAACCAATCTCTGCGATTTAGCTCAAAGTTTCACAGAACTCAAAATTAAACATGAGTGAAATTTTCTTCCCAAAATACACACATAGTATAAATAATTTGATTATAGAACATATTTGTTACCCAAAATGGGTTATAAGCAGTTTGGTTTCATCTTGGATCTGATCTCATTTTAAATTTCAAAAACATACAATCATAAATTGTAACTGTTTATCTTTTTATCAACGAGTTTGAAAATTCCATCATAATTGAATGTGTTTATCTTGATGTGAGATTGATCATGATTGATGATAATGCCAACTTCTAAATATTTATTACATATGTCAAGGTTGATGAAAAGCACTTACACATACAGTTTTATAATAGGATATAAACATATATAATATAAACATATATATATTAATACATATATATGAAAAAAAAACATATATATATATATATATATATATATATATATATATATATATATATAAAGAGGTGCTTGTGGTGTAATGGCGATCATCATTGGAAATGGAGGAGGTGATTCAAATTCAAATCCTGGACGAAGCTGTCTGCATTTCACATAGCACCTTTGGAAAAAGTATGCATCCAACTAACCTCCCTTCAGATATGGATAAATAGTAGGGCAGACTTTGCTCTTTTAGCATAGCATGGCAACCAGTTTAAGAGAAGGAAAATTTGAATTCAAACCTGTTAAAGTCTGCTAAAAAAATTGACCTTGTGTTACATCCCGCTTGAGTGGAAGGGTTGGTAAATACACACACACACACACACACACACACACACATATATATATATATGTGTATATTTTGGCAGCATTTATTCGTTAATACAAATTTCATTGAACATAATAGACATCCTCTGTCTAAATATTTTCTTCCGGATCCGTTTGTATTGCCATATTGCTTTTATCGTATTTGGCAGGAATTGATTTATGTATTGTCCATAGTTGTATATATCCCTAGTACTTTCTGCCCGACTTTGGGCCATCATCAGGGGAGGATCTATTACAAAAGTGACATAACTTTTGTTTTTGCATATTATTACTATGTAAGAGCGTCTTTACCATTGGAGAGTATAGCGTTTGCTTTTAAATGGGTTTCTATGAATAGTAGCTATAGACATTTAAGTACATTAGCACTGGTTTGAAAATTAATTCTAAGTGTCGGTTGCATGTTTCTAATATGTAGTGCTTCGAGAATCTGTATTTTTTTTTTTATTACTTTGATGTTCTAATATTTTTGTGTTTATATAATGGATTCTCTTGTTGATCTCAATGTGTGTGTGTTGAAGATTTAAGTTAAAGATGTGAACTGCTAGACTGCTTACACAGGTGATTTTGTTTATAGAAGTAAAGGCTTTTGAGATAAGTTGATAACAGAAGAATGGTGTACCACTGTGCTACAGATTCTCCCAAACAACACTCATTTGGTTTTGAGTTCAGAGTTTTTCCTTCTAGATTGGTTGTCCTGTCTTGGTTAGAGATCCCAGTCTACCATACTATTTTACCCATAGCTGAGGGAGAAGAGACGGATATCAGTACATCTCCTGAGTTTTATTTAGTCCAAGGTTTTTGCATCAGCAATAATTTTCAGAATAGAAAGTTAATATCTTAGTTTTTATTACATTGAACATTTTTACATCTTTACTGCTGCGATTTTTGATAATTGCCATTTCAATAAATGTGTGTGTGAGTGTGACGATGTGTATGTGAGGGGGGGTGTAGTATCACCCCTAAATATATCAATATAAATATATAAATCATACATATTTATCAGCCATAACTAAGTACACCTCAAACAATTTTGATAAATCATTAAATATTACTCATGAATAAGTAGACCTCTAACAATTTTTCATAAAAAGTTAATTTTCTTTTAAACACCAGGATTTTATTATTTCTAGTGGAACATTATACATTCAAAATAGATTTTATTAGGTATTTTTTTAACAAAAGGTTAATTTTCTTCTGAACTAAAGATACCATGCAACAGGACAGAATTGAAGTAGAAAAACATTCTAACAACTATGCAAATTTAGCCAGGTCAATATCATCAGAGCAACAAACAATAATAAAAAATAAAGGCAGCCACACCAAATTGGTATTTGAAATAAATTCTTTTGAAGGAGTGTGCTTTTTTTTAATAGTCATATATTCATATTTTTAATTACAGAGTTTCAACACTGTACATTTTTTAAATAAATAATACACAGGAATATTCATTTGGATTGTATAATGTTCCACAAGAAATTATAAAATACTGGCATCTTTTTTGTAAAAGATTGGTTGGGGGAACTTATTTATGATCAATACTATACATATATAATAAATTCGTTCAACTACGACAGCAGAAACAATGGCAGTAATACTACGAACAAAGACTTCTTCAGATGATGACCTTGGGCTCAGTTATGGTTTCAGGGCCAAAGCATTATATATATATTTTATTTTTTTTAATTTTCTGAGTTTATGTATTTTAAACAAGATGATACCATTTCTATATTAAATGACAAGCCTCTGAAATTAGTAGATCATGTCACATACCTTGGTAGCAATATCTCATCTACTGAAAGCAATGTCAACATATACATAAGGAAAGGCATGGACAGTTATTGATAGGTTAATGACCACACAGAATTCTAATCTTTATGATAAAATAAAACAGGAATTCTTCCAAGATGTAGCCATGTTAGTACTATTGTATGACTGTACCACCAGTACTTTAAGAAAGCACTTGGAGAAAAAAAGCTACACAAGGATGCTGCATGCTGTTTTGAATAAATCCAGCAAGCAGCACCCTACTAAATGACAGTTGTACAGTCACTTAGCTACCATCTCACAAACCATCCAAATAAGAATATACAAGACATGCTGGACAAATAAGAACAAACTAATAAGCAATGTTTTCCTATAAATGGACACATCATTGTTGGCTGACCAGCAAAGACTTATATTCATCACCACTGTGAAGACACTGGATGCCATCTAGAGGACCTTCCAAGAGCGATGAACAATAAAGATGGATGGCAAGAGAGAGAGAGAGAATCAAGATAATCTATGCTATTAGTGTGACTTGATGATATATATATATATATATATATATATATATATATATATATATATATACACACCCTAATTAACATCTTTCCAACCCTATATTTCTTATTAACCTCAAAGCCATAAATCTTAATATATACATCTATCATGAATACCCACTACATTTTGAAATAATTTTGTGATCTTCATTTTTGACATCTGTATGGTACCATGCTTGAATGAAAGTAAGTTTTACATACTTATTAACCATACGTTTATACACACCACGCTCATCTAAATATACAAGTATTATTTTTATTGATTTGATTTGATTTTTGGAAGAATCACAAGAATATTTCATTGAAATTAACTGAGAGAGTTCCAATGTGAATAGATATTTTGAGAACTTTTCCAAGCTGACAACCCAGAGAGCACCTAGCCAGCAGCCTAGACAGACCTCTCTCGCATCCACTGCTACGGATTCCACTAGGAACCCCTTCACTGAAGAACACGCTGCTACTAGCATCACATACAGAAGAACCAGCCTTGTGGTCAGTCACACAAGCTATTGGCTACAGTGACACACACACACACACACTTCCTACTAAGTCAAGGACCAACATACTAACCGGCGACACCAAAAGGGACACTTTCTCACTCTTACTCTTTTTACACCTGCTACTATAATAAACCTTTCATTGTTGTGTTTTCAAAAGAAGTTTTGTTATTTATTTGTGTTGTCAATTAATTTATAATGTTATAGAAACAAACCATTTAAAATACACTAAAGTTCTAATGTGAATAGATATTTTGAGAACTTTTCCAAGCAATAAAATGACTTGTAGGAATAAATGTCATACAAAAGTTCTGTGAAGATTAATGAATTTATAAAGTTTAAATCAAGAATAAAACAAATAAAAAAATAGGAGAATAAAATAAGACGATATTCCAATTCCATAGCCACAGAAAGTTAAACTTTTGGTATCAAAAGAAGAACTCAGTCTCTTTTAGTGCCAACACACTGGATAAATGGACATTGCCAACCCCCAGGACAAATGGGCAATACTAACCTACAGGACAAATGCAAATTGTCAACCCTTAGAGATGCATTCATTGCCAACATTTTGAAATAAACAGTCCATACAATATAACTTTTATAATATTGATTTAATGGGCTAACAAGAGAAGACTATCGTCCCATTTCCCACGTCTAAACACATAGGTTTTATTCCTGGTTTATTCTGGACTCAAAATCCAATAACATTCTCACTATACATGCATGTATTTATGTCACCACAAAAGCTCCTAAAAAGTGCAAGGGTTAGATACATGCGTATTGAAGAAGAAGCTCCATTTATGCATACACAGACAAGAGCCATAACTCCTTATAATTCAGAATACTATACTTACCCTCATGTACTTCCTGGATACCATCTATTTTGTTATTAACATAAAGTGCTGTTTTCATTTTATTTGAATTGTGGCAGTAATTCTTGGGACTGCAAGCACACATGTCAACAATATTCCTCTCTGTGTAGATTTTGTAATAGATACAAGGTGGAAAATCAGGCTATGAAAACAAAAAGAATTTCAGTTGTTGATGAGAATAATACTGTGATAAACAAAAATTATTCCTTATCTCTTTTCTCACATTGGCAAGAACTGGTAGGTTGGATAAAATAGGAGAGCATTTGGGAAGAGAAGGTGAAGTATTCACTAGGAAACACCAAAAAAAAAGAAGAGTGGATTGTAAAGGCAAGACACGAGATGGTAAAAAAAGAATGTCTCCTTTTTGTTATTTATAGCTGATTTTTTGGGGGAGTTTGTTTCTGCTCTTTTTCAATACAATGTTTTCTTCTAGACTCTTTACCTGTATGTTTATTTTGCTCTTTGAGTTTGCTTTCCTTTCAAATTCCTACTGTCATCATCTTTTGGACTATCAGACAGAAGTCACCCACTTATTGAATAAAAATAGGGAGGTTACTTTCTTCCTGTGATTTAGTTGTTTTTTTTTTTCATTTGGTAACTGTGTTATTGTTGTTGATCTTAATGTTCTGTGTCTAGTTTTTTAGCTTTGAAATTCCTCTGCTGCAATAGTCAGTGCCTAGCTTGCAAATTTAAAGAGTAGTGTGACTTTGAAAGGCAGTTTTTAACAATATAATCAATAGTTTCTTTCCTTAGCATTGATGATTGTGGTTGAATTCATTCACATAATACTTTCTCACATATGCTTTCTCATTGAGCATAACATCCACTTCTGTTACAGTTATGAACTATTGCAGATAAATGTAAAAGTTTATGCAGAACCAGCCAGACTTTTTGGATGAACTGATAACAAAAAATGGTACACATTTTTAATGAAGATTTTCCAAATAACACACCTCAGGTTTTGTCTAAACTGGTTGTCCTTAAACAAGGTACAGTCTGCCTTACTAATTGACTCAACACTGAGGGAAGTAGAGATAAAGATATACCTTTCCCAAAGACATAAGCAAATTATTAACATTATGAATACTTGACACCATATAACCATGTACAAATTATTAGGATTAAGAATAATTACTTCAAGTTGTAATTCTTTTTACAAAGGATTATTATTATCAGTTGCATGAAATAGTTGAAACTATATAATTGTGTATAAATTATCAGTATTAGATAGGAATACTTGAAACTCTATAATTTTATATAAATTATCAGTATTAGATAGGAATACTTGAAACTATATAATTTTATATAAATTATCAGTATTAGATAGGAATACTTGAAACCCGATAATTTTATATAAATTATCAGTATTAGATAGGGATACTTGAAACCCTATAATTTTAGATAAATTATCAGTATTAGATAAGAATACTAGAAACCATTGTGTGCAAATTATTTATATTAAGAATATTTGCTTGAAGTCATATTTATGTACAAATGATTATCATCATTATATAGGTGAAGTTACTTGAAAAAAGTCTTTTGCATTTAATAACCCAGTAAAGGTTGACATGCGGTAAAACCAACTGAACCCCGACCCTCTTGGATATTTTAGAGAGTGTATTCTTAATCGTTTTAATTTGGATCATAGAGAGGTTATTAAGCTTAGCTGAAAATTCTTACCCCAGCCAACCGAAAACGCACTTTAATTCCAGAAGCAGCATCAATAAGGCGAGCCTCACGAGGATTGATACACCTCAGAATCAATGCAGGATGTCCTCGGTTCCTAAAGTTAATCAAACCTTTGTAGTATTTAAACACTTGCATATCCTGAAAAAAAAAACAATCAAAGAAAAGGAATTCATTGGGAGATATTAAAACATTTAGACAGATCACAACTTTAATTTAAAAGAGGCTCAAATATTACTTCATAAGTATAAGAAGAAATTCCAAAAGTTTATAGAAAAGAAAAGAAAAACCACATGGGTACAGGGTGCAGAAGCAAAATTAGGAATATTTTAGTATAATAATAAATGACTTTATTATAAAACAAGATTCATTTTAATTTAAAAAATAAACAGCAAAAAAATAAGATAGACACAAAACAGTAAATTTACTCAATATGGCCATCATTTTTTTCAATCATTGTATCAACATGCCTTCAAAATGATTTGCATGCCTTCAAAATAAATTCTTCAAATATTCTATTTCATGCCTCTTTAATATCAGTCTTAAGTGAACCAATATTTGTATGGGAAGTTGCATTTGTTTTGTTTTCTAAAATGCCCCATATAGTGTAATCAAGGGAGTTAAGGTCTGAGCTTGATGGAGGCCATAAAAAAACTCCAATTATTTCAGAAATTTTTTTGCCTTGGTTTCGGTGTTAAGCAAATCATAGATTCTTTGTCGTTTCTTTTCTTGCTCACTCATATTGAGCTGGATTTTAATGAAAAAGGTGTTTGAATAATAGAGCTAATCATGAAAATTTAAATTTATTGCATTTTTTCAAAAATTGGACTAATCAGACCAAAAAAAACATTTAAAATTTATTTCATATTTTGCTTCTGCATTCTGTAGATTATGCACACTTATCAATTAAGCCCTTTATTATTTTGTACCCCTTCAACATACTGCTTGTTGAATAAGGAATACTTGCAACCATATAACTATGAGCAAATTATTTGTATTAAGAATAGTTTCTTGAAGCTATAATTGTTTACAAATTATAATTATTAGTTTCTTGAAACTATTTAATTGCTTATAAAAAAAAACTGACTTTAACAATAAAGATTCCAACAGGTGGTGACATACCATAAAACCAACCAAGCAAAATATTCTTTCAATATACAATAGTATTACAAAAGATTGCTAAAAAGATTTCACCTACAATATATGCCCGCCATTTTTTTTGTATCTTCTTAACAGCTTCAACTGTTGTCTCTGTGTTATTCATCTTATGGATCAGGTGAAAATATTTAGGGGATTTGTTTTTCTTGTCATTCACAATCCTACAAAGACAATAAAGTTGAGAATGGAAGATTTTTCATTCATTCAAGAAATAATCAGTGCAATGAAAAGAAGAAAAACATTAAAGAATTGAATAAGAAAAAAAGAACACTTTTATTAGAAAAACTAATCTGCTTGAATTTCTACAATTGGACAAATTTACTGTTTTTACCTATATATATAACACTATATAATGCACATTTCATTCCAAGATAGTCTGTATCATTTCTTGTTTGTTTATATCATAAACATTATTCCATTTACACTTTGATTTTGTGCTCTGAATAATGCAATGTAACACAAATTTTGTTCATAGATAGTAGGTATCATTTCTTAATTACTTATATTGTAAAAGCATAGAAAATGGCCATTATTCCCTTCAAATTTTTGTACTCAAAATGTACATCTATTTATACAAACGTTATAGAAAAATGAACAAAAATTCTTAGAAGTCAGTAATTTTTTTAGATATGTGTCTGTAACATAAATCGCTTTTGTGTATCATGAATTCTATTTATAAATGGGTAAATTATAAAATTTTATTACCCAGCTTATAAAGCAAAGTTTGAAGTGAAAAGTTGTTTTTTTTTATTTCAAGCACAATTTATTGGGAAATAAAATTTTTTGCCCTGGACAAGTACAAGTAAAAATTTTTTTTAAATTGTGTAATTCTATTTTATGCATAGGTAATAAGTCCTCTTTCAGTTTTATATTATTGACAGCCAAAATCACTGTACAAGAAGTGATTTAAAAAGTATAATGCCGGAAAATTAACATGTTTTTGATTTTAAAATTTAAAATACAGTTTTATCTTACCATGATTATTTCAGTATAATTTATGTCCATAAATTTGAGCTGCTAAATTCTTGAAAAAATAAAAAAAACACCTCTTCTGTGTACTACACAATTTTTAGAACTCGTAGCAGGTAAATTTAACATTTGTTGTTCAATTTTTAATCCAGTTTGTATTGGCTGAAAATAAGAATTTATATAGTTTACATTATGTTTTGAAAGATAAAATTTACACTGTATTTCGAGTAAATATACAGACATCTTCCTTAAAAATACAAGCCTACAATGAAAATAAGCTCACACAAGGAGAAAGAAAATTATAAGTCACTTTCAGTCAGAGATCTACTTGGTTTGGTTTGGGTTCTTAGTTTAATGGCATATAAACCTTTGTGGGTTATTTAATGTCAAAGCCATCTTTGCAGAAGAACAGTGGTGATAGTATTTAACTCATAGCTGGAGGGATAAGATGGTTCATGCCTTTCTCAAAGTTATTGTCAGAGATCTGTAAGGATTAATAAATTAATAAAGTTTGAATAGAAAATGAAGCAAATAATAAAATAGGAAAATAAGAGAAAATAAAAATGTCACATAATTCTACCTCCACCAAAGTTTAATTTTTGGTACCCAAAAGAAGAAATCAATCTCTTTCACTGCCTGCCAACCCACAAGACAAGTGTGTTTGCAGACCTCTCAAAATGAGCAGTCCATACTATATAACTTTTTAAATTTTAATACATGGGTTGAATAAGAAAACATTTCAGAGAAGCCAAGAGATCATTTTTTTAATTGAATCCTGTTCCTTCTCATATAGATGTACATATAATGAAGATATAGCATTATCTAATCTTTAAAAAAAAAACACTTTATAAGAAAGATTCATCCTTTTGTTTTTCTTAAAATCCATTTCAAAAGAAGGCACCGACATGTTGGTCTTTTCCAAAAAGCAATCACTATTCAAAGTTTTGATTTTTTCAAAATCCAAACTACTATTTTTATTTTATGCAAATAATAGAAAGTAAAATATTTTCTTGTCGTTTTTGAAAATCTACTGTAAGGATACAATAAATAATTATCCCCTTTAAATAATTTGCATTTTCCAACAGAAGCCCTATGGGAAATCATATGACAGTTCCAGAAACCCATCCTCAATCTCCTTTCATCTTTGGTCTTTGAACTGCAGAGACATTATCTCTGACCTTGCCAGAAAATAGTAAAGCCACATGACTATATTCTACTTATCCTTATAAAGTAAGCCTTTTGCCATTTTGTACCTTTTTTACAAACTGCTTGTTCATGGAACAGAATGTTTGGTTTCATTGTTTTAATGGCACATCAACCTTTGTGGGTTAATATGAAAGCCATCCTTGCAGAACAGTAGTAGTAATACTGTTCTGGGGGTGGGGTGAGAGGGTTCATATCTTTTCCAAGGGGCATTAGTCCAAAAATGAACATAATAGTACAACTGGAGTTTGAACTTACTTCCTACGATATCTCAGACAGCCATTAGCCACTACAGAACTGGGACTGCTCCAGGTACAATATGTGTACAGTTCTAGCTGTTGGTGTATTTCCAACTGAGCTGAAAAAGCAAAGAGGAACAGTACATTCTTCAACTGATGTCTTGGCTGGCACAATCAGCAGACTTAAATCCCATTGAACTGGTGTGGGATGAACTTGGTCAAAAAGTCAGAGCTAAACAACCCACAAGTGCTGCTCACCTTGGACAACACCTGCAGGAAAGCTGGGCAGAACTATCTTCAATCTACCTCCAGTCTTTGGAGGAAAGAATGCTGAATATTTGTGAAGTAGTGATAGCCAAAGTGGGGGGGGGTCATTTTGATGAAGGAAAAGTTTAAGAAGTTTTTGTGTTTTTTTTTTGTTGAATGTCTATTTAATGTGTCTCAAGAAAACTTGTATTTAGTGTATTAAATAAAACCATTGTGATGCTTAACTTGTTTCATTAAAAATAACACTTTTAGGATGAGAAGTAAAAATTTGAGGGTGGCCAAATACTTTTTAAACTAGAAACTGAAAATGGACAGCTGAAAAAAAAAAAAAAAAAAACTAAATAAAATTTTGCACACCCAAATATTTGTAAAATAGGATTTTAGCAGAATATGTAGTAACTGTTCAATTTTTTAAATATTCATATTTTTAAAAAATGATGGTCCCAAGTCATTACACTGACTTAACTGTTTTCCATTCACCTGAAACTATCATATCCTGGGTATCACATTAAATTGCATCTAGTTCCTCAGACACCAGTTCTGAAGGTCTGGGGAATGTGGAGTACTCCTTCATTGACATTACTCTCAAACCCAGAGTAGTAGTACCTGTTAGGGTCCCATCTATGAGTCAACTAGATCTGCTGGAAAATTATTAGTATTGTGTAGGAATACTTGAAACCATATAACTGTGTTAACTCATGGTTATTATAAACAGCATGACTAAAAAAAAATGGTTGCAATAGAACTTTGAAAATATAAAGTTATGATTATAATCATACATTTACATCTAGTTTTATTTTGAGGATGAGAATCTTTATACCGAGTTTGTCGATTACAATTCTGGTTTTAATAACAGCCAGCTGTAAGAGTAAATAATTTACAATGTGTACATGTAAAGGAAAGCAGATAATCACTCATGATTCTATATGGCTACTTAATGTTTTACTAGCTTTATCCAGCCATTTCATGTCTAGCTAAGAGCTGAGACAGTAGTTTGCAGTTGAATAGCCATCATCAGAATGCTTTTCTATTGAAGTCTGATCTCACTTAATATATAGTCAAAGCACGGACTTAGAAGTAAACACTGTTGAAACACATTAAAAATGGCAGTAGGTTCATGAGTTTTGTGTATCTTAAAATTTTTGCTTCCGTTAATATTGGCATAATTCCAAAGTGATAAAGTTTTCTGAGAACAATTCTCCATATTTGCTGTACTGAGTGTGTTTGTTTGTTTGTTTGGGTTTTATGGCATATCAACCTTTGTGTTATATTCTCATGTGCCATATCATAACGACACAATAATTAAACAGACGCAGGAAGACTTCTTTAACAAAATATTTACCTCTCACTTTATTGCAAGGGTTCGAAAAGGGTTACTCAAGGTTTGCATGTGAGAGGGAGCTGGAGACCGAACAGAACTGAAATATTTTGCCCCCCACTCTTATGGCCGTCAATGTCGTGTCTTTCTCGTTCTCCTGATGCTCAACCGGAGACCCTGGGGTCCACTCTGCTGGGTGCTGGCTTTCTTTACTGCATCTTATCAGCATCTTCTCTGGACCCCAACTCATCAGGGTCTCAAGGCCCCTTCGGCCTGATGTGGCTTTCCCTACCACATCTATAACTCCGTCTCCAGCTCTAACTGGAACTGGAACTCAACTGTCCGACTTCTGTCTTGATTGAGCTATATATACGCCCACTTGATTGCCCACTCGATCTTTGAAATCGCATGTTTAATCGTCATCAAGCGGAAATAACTCTCATGCAGTTCAGAGGTCACTCTCTTCCGGTGCGTCAGTCTATGAGAGTATCATGGGATTTTTTAGCTCATCCCATTTCATCAGCCAATTTCCGCCCATGCGATTTCATCTCATAACTGCCACTAGAATGTGTCACTTCCCTCAGGTGCATCACCTTGAATGGCATTTTGGGCCGGGTTGAAGGTCAAAATAATACATTTGTAGGTTAATCAATGCCAAATCTATTCTTATACAAATAAACAATTCTATTTCAAACAAATCAGTTTAGCATAAGTACAGTTTAATTGTTAAAAATATTTCTATTTCAAGCTATTCAATTTATTCTAACAGTTCTAATTCAAACAATTCAGTTTAGCATAAGTACAGTTTCAATGTCAAAAACAGTTAAATTTCAAATAATTCAGTTTAGCATAAGTATACAGTTTAGTTCTATTTGACCCATAGTTAGGACCTTATCAGGTGCTACCACTCCGGGCCAGAGTGGACCTGGGAGCGATGGCAACGAAGAGGTACTCCACATTCCCCAAAGCTCCTGCATTTCTGGAACCTCACCATCAGATTGTTTAGTGTCATATCTTGGACACTCATTGAGAGAGTTTTACCCCTCTGCAGAGAAGTAATTGGTGTATTCAACAGCCTAGTCGACTGGGCAACTATTTTGCTGTGAACATCGTGATGGAAAAGTAATTCCCTATTTCAAAATTCTTATAATTTATTTCTTAACAAGAAATGAATATGAGAAGAAAGCATTTAACGTAAAGTTTGATTCAAAATTCATCATGGTCGCCAGCATTTGCCAGCAGATTTTCAAGCCGCCCAGAAACTACATCAACTGATTTTACCAGGAACGTTTGTGGGATGGAAGACATATCTTCTTATATTCTACTTTCAAGTTCTTCCAAAGTTGTTAGTTTGGTAGAGTAGACTTGATTTTTCAACCAACCCCAAACTTGCAGGGTGTTAAGTCAGGACTTCTGGCTGGCCACTCCTGTGGACTACGACAAGCTATCCATCTTCCAGACAAGTGAGTATTGAGTCATTCACAAGCAACAATAAAAAAAAACGTGGAGGACCGCCATCTTGCATGAAAATCAAATCTTCAACATGTATTCTCCCAGGTACAGATAACTGGCTAGATTTCATCTTGCAGCATCAAAAGATACTTTTGGCATTCATCGTTGTATGAAGGAATTATTTTTAAATCTCTTTGTAGTTAAAAAGTGACTAAAATTAGGATTTGCATGGAAACATTTAACTGTTATATGTTATTTTCATATTTAGGAGAATTCATGTGACAATAGCAATATGGTCATTAAACACAAAGACGCTTTGGTAAATATGTTACACCATATTTCTTTTTATGGTATGTTACATTGTAACAACTTAAATTTGATTTTTTATTGAAATCACTTTATTTTTTAAGCAACTTAATTTTTTTAATTAAAATTGAATTAGTTTAAGGACTTCTATTTTAATTGAATTCATTTCAGATAAATTCAGAATTGCTAAGTCGCTGTAAGACAGTATATTCCATTGATGCCAGCACATACGTCAGCACATTCCTATGAGAACCATCTCTTTTAAAAATTCAATCTTTAAAATTTAATACCAGCATATATAAAAAGCAAAGCACTTGCTAATACTATTTAAACATGTCTGTTTTTTGCTGACCAGGAAGAAGGTGGGTAAGGAAAAAGAATTAAAAGTGGATTCACTAGATTTTCATGAAGACTGTTAAATTTAGCTACAAGTGCACTATTCAAATACTTTCTGATATGTGTGGTGTGACACGAGATCAGAGAACTATTTTGTGCTACCTTTAATTTAAAGCAAAAGAAACAAATATGGAACCTATGTAATGTTGAAAGTACTGGTTTCCACCAGATTGCCAAAGTTAAGCAGTAATGAGCTTGTTCAGTACTTAGATGGGTAACCACTTCATCGAGTAAGCTAGTAATCTTGTTGAGTACTGGATGATATAAATCAGCTCAGGGGCTGTTTACCCAAGGAATCGCCCAGAGGTAAGGACTGGGTTGACTGTCTGCGGCCTGAGGCATCCCTGAAGAGAAATGTCGAAGGAACATCAATTTTTATACTCACCCCTCAAGACACTTGCTTTCTCTGGCGTACTCCTCCATATAAAAATCAATCTTGTCACATTTTAGTCCCGTGGGGAACCAGATAAATACTTTCCTCCAGATACTATCTGCTCCTCGTCTAAAGGGGTAAGGACTGTATTTATTAACTGGCACCCTCAAAAAGGGCTGCCAACGAAGCTGAGCAATTTTGGGCATATCCCGTGGGGGTACTTTCTGTGGAGTCCCCGCTTTAAACTGTCCTTTTGTCACATTCCAGTACCGGGATAAGATAGAGGGGGATTACCGAGTATAAGCCAAGCAAAGCCTAGTAAGTAAATAACAGCAATGTCTCGCAAACAAATAATTCAACGATTTTATTCATATTTAAAAATATAAAACAATTTAATCTATAAAAATAACACCCCACATTCTAAACTTTCCCAAGTTACGCCACAAATATACAGAAATCAAACGTGTTGAATGTAGATATATAAAGAAAAAAAAATTATTTTATAAAGAATTATTTTTACATTCACAACAAAAGTCAAATCATTAGTGACATTTTTTCAATTACATTTTCATATAAATTATATGTGGTAAATTACAAAATGAATAAAGGTAAAAAATAAAATGAAATAAAATAAAAATATTATTAAAGGCTTTTATTTCTATCTTAATAAAAATTAATAATTCTAAAGACTTTAAAACAAATGTCAAAAGAAAAATGTATTTTGATTTAATTCAATAAAAAGAAAGAAAGAAAAAAGGAGAAAGAAAGAAAGAAAGAAAAAAGATAGTTGGGTTACTTTTTCGGGTATTTTAAAAGCTGTTATAAATATGGAATTTAAAATCAAAATTTAAATTTAAAATAGTGAAGATACACTTTTCTGCCCATCTTGTTTGGAAAATTTAACATTTCCCCCGAAATATTGTCTCTGTAGATTTTAAAACTTTAATTCTATTTATTTTCATTGTTTTAAAAACTTTAGATTTATTCATCTTTAATATTGTTTAAAAACTTTAAATTTATTTAATTTTTATAGTGTTTTGAAAACGAAAAGAAAATATCAAAAGCTTTAAATGTAATGGAGACACAAAGATAATATTTTATTTTACATGTACGAGGCGAAAAAAGATAAATAAACACCAGCTTACCTTAACCTTTCTTAATAAATTCTAAAGAAAGGTTATACAGTTTCCTAAATCAAAACTCCATTTCTTTCATTTGATTTTTAATATTTATTTTTACAAGAATGGCCAGGGTGAAGTATTTTGTTTGAGTTTTAGAGTGACAATAACGTAAATTATAACACAATAGTAATTTCTATGCATATATTAACGTTAAGATTTCTTTTTTCACGATGTTTTTCATGTGAAAGGGTCTTTTTTTAAAAATCTACCCTCACTTTCTTAAAGCAATGTCAAGTCTGTGAACATCAATAAGAACACGAATAACAGACAAGAAAAGGAACTTGATGAAAACTATTCACTTGAACAGCAGGTAACATTTTGCAAAAGAAATGCAACCACACGTCGCTATGCGGAAGTCTTCTTCCCTAGCAACAAATAAACACACGTGGGCACTAGTTAAATCTTGCAACCGGTTATGTGCTCGTTTTATTTATCTATCGAACAGTTTTCACTTTTCTAAATCACAAAGATATTTGGAGTGCTTTTCTTTAAACCGTTACTTTTTCGGAATATGTCGGCAAAATGAGAGTTTACTCCTACTAACAACAGATCGGCTGATAGCACTAATAATCAAAGCTAAAGACAACCAAAGCTAGCAGACTATTGTGAGTTCGATTCCAACAAATCGAAAACTCTTCTAATAATTTTAAAACTAAACGTGGTTACGAAAAAATGAAATTTTTTACGTATGTATGAAAAAAATAGTTGTGCAAAAGTTTCCGACGAAAAAGTAAATTAAAAAATAGGTATTTGGAAAAGTTTCTAACAAAGCTAACCTCCAGTTTTCAAATGGAGAGCGCTGGAAACATTTCTGTCATTTTTCTTTTAATGTCGATTTTTCGGAATATATCGGTAAAATGAAAGATTACCCCTACTCATCAATAGAGTAACTTATAGCATTAACAATTGAAACTACAAGACAATCAAAGCTAGTATAATGGCTAGCGAGCTAGATTAGCGGACTATTACTGACGAGTTCGATTCTCACTGGGTGGTCCCATATTTTTGGCCGCTGGACGAAACTTTTCTTTGTAAATGACTTCAAGAGCTGGCATTATGTAGTAACGAAAAACCGAAATTTCCTCAAAAATTAAATTGTAAAAGTTTTCAGCGAAAAAGTGAATTAAAAGAAGTTTCCAGCAAATCAATCTCATTTTCAAATAGAGTACGCAGGTAACTTTTAAAGGTGTTGTTATTTACCAGATGAGAATAGAGACGTATTCAGAAAGGTTGCCTTTTATTTGTAAATTTATTAAAGTAGAAGATATCAGGATTTTAACAAAAGAGAACAACAAGAAAAGGAAGCAAATAAATAGGAGCAGACAAAAATCCCAAGAATATTTACGAAGAACGAACATTTTTTTTGTGCCACAAATTGAATTTTTTCAAGTATCCAAATATTGAGAATTTGGGTGATGAAAAAATTCTTACAGTGCAAATTCCAACCACACAGAAGTATCATTTAGTGGCTTCTATTTAGGAAGGAACGAAGCATTCTTATAAGCATTTCATAGTTAACAGTGGTCCATGATGATATTTATGCTTCTATCTAGGAAGGAGTGAAGCATTCTTATTAGCATTTCATAGTTAATGCTGGTCCATGATGATATTCATGCTTCTATCTAGGGAGGAGTGAAGGATTCTTATTAGCATTTCATAATTAACAGTGGTCCCTGATGATATTCATGCTTCTATTTAGGAAGGAGTGAAGCATTCTTATTAGCATTTCACAGTTAACGCTGTTCCATGATGATATTCATGCTTCTATTTAGGAAGGAGTGAAGCATTCTTACTAGCATTTCACAGTTAACGCTGTTCCATAATGATATTCATGCTTCTATTTAAAGAGGAGTGAAGGATTCTTATTAGCATTTCATAGTTTACAATGGTCCCTGACGATATTCATGCTTCTGTTTAGGAAGGAGTAAGCATTCTTATGAGCATTTCATAGTTAACAGTGGTCCATGATGATATTCATGCTTCTATTTAGAGAGGAGTGAAGCATTCTTATTAGCATTTCATAATTAACAGTGGTCCCTGATGATATTCATGCTTCTATTTAGGAAGGAGTGAAGCATTCTTATGAGCATTTAATAATTAACAGTGGTCCATAATGATATTCATGCTTCTATTTAGAGGGGAGTGAAGTATTCTTATGAGCATTTCATAATTAACAGTGGTCCCTGATGATATTCATGCTTCTATTTAGGAAGGAGTGAAGCATTCTTATTAGCATTTGATAGTTAACAGTGGTCCATGATGATATTCATGCTTCTATTTAGGAAGGAGTGAAGCATTCTTATTAGCATTTGATAGTTAACAGTGGTCCATGATGATATTCATGCTTCTATTTAGGAAGGAGTGAAGCATTCTTATGAGCATTTCATAGTTAACAGTGGTCCATGATGATATTCATGCTTCTATTTAGAAAGGAGTGAAGCATTCTTATTAGCATTTCAAAGTTAACAGTGGTTCATGATGATATTCATGCTTCTATTTAGGAAGGAGTGAAGCAGTCTTATGGGCATTTCATAGTTAACAGTGGTTCATGATGATATTCATGCTTCTATTTAGGAAGGAGTGAAGCATTCTTATTAGCATTTCATAGTTAACAGTGGTTCATGATGATATTCATGCTTCTATTTAGAAAGGAGTGAAGCATTCTTATTAGCATTTCAAAGTTAACAGTGGTCCATAATGATATTCATGCTTCTATTTAGAGGGGAGTGAAGTATTCTTATGAGCATTTCATAATTAACAGTGGTCCCTGATGATATTCATGCTTCTATTTAGGAAGGAGTGAAGCATTCTTATGAGCATTTCATAGTTAACAGTGGTCCATGATGATATTCATGCTTCTATTTAGAAAGGAGTGAAGCATTCTTATTAGCATTTCAAAGTTAACAGTGGTTCATGATGATATTCATGCTTCTATTTAGGAAGGAGTGAAGCAGTCTTATGAGCATTTCATAGTTAACAGTGGTTCATGATGATATTCATGCTTCTATTTAGGAAGGAGTGAAGCATTCTTATGAGCATTTCATAGTTAACAGTGGTCCATGATGATATTCATGCTTCTATTTAGAAAGGAGTGAAGCATTCTTATTAGCATTTCAAAGTTAACAGTGGTTCATGATGATATTCATGCTTCTATTTAGGAAGGAGTGAAGCAGTCTTATGAGCATTTCATAGTTAACAGTGGTTCATGATGATATTCATGCTTCTATTTAGGAAGGAGTGAAGCATTCTTATTAGCATTTCATAGTTAATAGTGGTCCATGATGATATTCATGCCTCTATTTAGGAAGGAGTGAAGCATTCTTATTAACATTTCATAGATAATAGTGGTCCATGATGATATTCATGCTTCTATTTAGGAAGGAGTGAAGCATTCTTATTAGCATTTCATAGTTAATAGTGGTCCATGATGATATTCATGCTTCTATTTAGGAAGGAGTGAAGCATTCTTATGAGCATTTCATAGTTAACAGTGGTCCATGATGATATTCATGCTTCTATTTAGGAAGGAGTGAAGCATTCTTATTAGCATTTCATAGTTAACAGTAGTTCATGATGATATTCATGCTTCTATTTAGGAAGGAGTGAAGCATTCTTATTAGCATTTCATAGTTAACAGTGGTTCATGATGATATTCATGCTTCTATTTAGAAAGGAGTGAAGCATTCTTATGAGCATTTCATAGTTAACAGTGGTTCATGATGATATTCATGCTTCTATTTAGGAAGGAGTGAAGCATTCTTATGAGCATTTCATAGTTAACAGTGGTTCATGATGATATTCATGCTTCTATTTAGGAAGGAGTGAAGCATTCTTATTAGCATTTCATAGTTAATAGTGGTCCATGATGATATTCATGCTTCTATTTAGGAAGGAGTGAAGCATTCTTATGAGCATTTCATAGTTAACAGTGGTCCATGATGATATTCATGCTTCTATTTAGGAAGGAGTGAAGCATTCTTATTAGCATTTCATAGTTAATAGTGGTCCATGATGATATTCATGCTTCTATTTAGAAAGGAGTGAAGCATTCTTATGAGCATTTCATAGTTAACAGTGGTTCATGATGATATTCATGCTTCTATTTAGGAAGGAGTGAAGCATTCTTATGAGCATTTCATAGTTAACAGTGGTTCATGATGATATTCATGCTTCTATTTAGGAAGGAGTGAAGCATTCTTATTAGCATTTCATAGTTAACAGTGGTTCATGATGATATTCATGCTTCTATTTAGAAAGGAGTGAAGCATTCTTATTAGCATTTCATAGTTAACAGTGGTTCATGATGATATTCATGCTTCTATTTAGGAAGGAGTGAAGCATTCTTATGAGCATTTCATAGTTAATAGTGGTTCATGATGATATTCATGCTTCTATTTAGAAAGGAGTGAAGCATTCTTATTAGCATTTCATAGTTAACAGTGGTTCATGATGATATTCATGCTTCTATTTAGGAAGGAGTGAAGCATTCTTATGAGCATTTCATAGTTAACAGTGGTTCATGATGATATTCATGCTTCTATTTAGGAAGGAGTGAAGCATTCTTATGAGCATTTCATAGTTAACAGTGGTTCATGATGATATTCATGCTTCTATTTAGGAAGGAGTGAAGCATTCTTATGAGCATTTCATAGTTAACAGTGGTTCATGATGATATTCATGCTTCTATTTAGGAAGGAGTGAAGCATTCTTATGAGCATTTCATAGTTAACAGTGGTTCATGATGATATTCATGCTTCTATTTAGGAAGGAGTGAAGCATTCTTATGAGCATTTCATAGTTAACAGTGGTTCATGATGATATTCATGCTTCTATTTAGGAAGGAGTGAAGCATTCTTATGAGCATTTCATAGTTAACAGTGGTTCATGATGATATTCATGCTTCTATTTAGGAAGGAGTGAAGCATTCTTATTAGCATTTCATAGTTAACAGTGGTTCATGATGATTTCCATGCTTCTATTTAGAAAGGAGTGAAGCATTCTTATTAGCATTTCATAGTTAACAGTGGTTCATGATGATATTCATGCTTCTATTTAGGAAGGAGTGAAGCATTCTTATGAGCATTTCATAGTTAACAGTGGTCCATGATGATATTCATGCTTCTATTTAGAAAGGAGTGAAGCATTCTTATTAGCATTTCATAGTTAACAGTGGTTCATGATGATATTCATGCTTCTATTTAGGAAGGAGTGAAGCATTCTTATGAGCATTTCATAGTTAACAGTGGTTCATGATGATATTCATGCTTCTATTTAGGAAGGAGTGAAGCATTCTTATGAGCATTTCATAGTTAACAGTGGTTCATGATGATATTCATGCTTCTATTTAGGAAGGAGTGAAGCATTCTTATGAGCATTTCATAGTTAACAGTGGTTCATGATGATATTCATGCTTCTATTTAGAAAGGAGTGAAGCATTCTTATTAGCATTTCATAGTTAACAGTGGTTAATGATGATATTCATGCTTCTATTTAGGAAGGAGTGAAGCATTCTTATGAGCATTTCACAGTTAATGCTGTTCCATGATGATATTCATGCTTCTATCTAGAGAGGAGTGAAGCATTCTTATTAGCATTTCATAGTTAACAGTGGTCCATGATAATATTCATGCTTCTATTTAGAAAGGAGTGAAGCATTCTTATTAGGATTTCATAGTTAACAGTGGTCCATGATGATATTCATGCTTCTATTTAGAAAGGAGTGAAGCATTCTGATGAGCATTTCATAGTTACCAGTGGTCCCTGATAATATTCATGCTTCTATTTAGGAAGGAGTGAAGCATTCTTATGAGCATTTCACAGTTAACGCTGTTCCATGATGATATTCATGCTTCTATCTAGACAGGAGTGAAGCATTCTTATTAGCATTTCATAGTTAACAGTGGTCCATGATCATATTCATGCTTCTATTTAGAGAGGAGTGAAGGATTCTTATTAGCATTTCATAATTAACAGTGGTCCATAATGATATTCATGCTTCTATTTAGGAAGGAGTAAAGCATTCTTATCAGCATTTTATAGTTAACAGTGGTTCCTGATGATATTCATGCTTCTATTTAGGAAGGATGGAAGGATTCTTATTAGTATTTCATAGTTAACAGTGGTTCCTGATGATATTAATGCTTCTATTTAGGAAGGAGTGAAGGATTCTTATTAGCATTTCATAGTTAACAGTGGTCCATGATGGTATTCATGCTTCTATTTAGGAAGGATGGAAGGATTCTTATTAGCATTTCATAGTTAACAGTGGTCCATGATGGTATTCATGCTTCTATTTAGGAAGGATGGAAGTATTCTTATTAGCATTTCATAGTTAACAATGGTCCATGATGGTATTCATGCTTCTATTTAGGAAGGATGGAAGGATTCTTATTAGTATTTCCTAGTTAACAGTGGTCCATGATGATATTCATGCTTCTATTTCAGAAGGAGTGAAGCATTCTTATTAGCATTTCATAGTTAACAGTGGTCCATGATGGTATTCATGCTTCTATTTAGGAAGGATGGAAGGATTCTTATTAGCATTTCATAGTTAACAGTGGTCCATGATGGTATTCATGCTTCTATTTAGGAAGGATGGAAGGATTCTTATTAGTATTTCCTAGTTAACAGTGGTCCATGATGATATTCATGCTTCTATTTCAGAAGGAGTGAAGCATTCTTATGAGCATTTCATAGTTAACAGTGGTCCATGATGATATTCATGCTTCTATTTAGAAAGGAGTAAAGCATTCTTATTAGCATTTCAAAGTTAACAGTGGTTCATGATGATATTCATGCTTCTATTTAGGAAGGAGTGAAGCAGTCTTATGAGCATTTCATAGTTAACAGTGGTTCATGATGATATTCATGCTTCTATTTAGGAAGGAGTGAAGCATTCTTATGAGCATTTCATAGTTAACAGTGGTCCATGATGATATTCATGCTTCTATTTAGAAAGGAGTGAAGCATTCTTATTAGCATTTCAAAGTTAACAGTTGTTCATGATGATATTCATGCTTCTATTTAGGAAGGAGTGAAGCAGTCTTATGAGCATTTCATAGTTAACAGTGGTTCATGATGATATTCATGCTTCTATTTAGGAAGGAGTGAAGCATTCTTATTAGCATTTCATAGTTAATAGTGGTCCATGATGATATTCATGCCTCTATTTAGGAAGGAGTGAAGCATTCTTATTAACATTTCATAGATAATAGTGGTCCATGATGATATTCATGCTTCTATTTAGGAAGGAGTGAAGCATTCTTATTAGCATTTCATAGTTAATAGTGGTCCATGATGATATTCATGCTTCTATTTAGGAAGGAGTGAAGCATTCTTATGAGCATTTCATAGTTAACAGTGGTCCATGATGATATTCATGCTTCTATTTAGGAAGGAGTGAAGCATTCTTATTAGCATTTCATAGTTAACAGTGGTTCATGATGATATTCATGCTTCTATTTAGGAAGGAGTGAAGCATTCTTATTAGCATTTCATAGTTAATAGTGGTCCATGATGATATTCATGCTTCTATTTAGGAAGGAGTGAAGCATTCTTATGAGCATTTCATAGTTAACAGTGGTTCATGATGATATTCATGCTTCTATTTAGGAAGGAGTGAAGCATTCTTATTAGCATTTCATAGTTAATAGTGGTCCATGATGATATTCATGCTTCTATTTAGGAAGGAGTGAAGCATTCTTATGAGCATTTCATAGTTAACAGTGGTCCATGATGATATTCATGCTTCTATTTAGGAAGGAGTGAAGCATTCTTATTAGCATTTCATAGTTAATAGTGGTCCATGATGATATTCATGCTTCTATTTAGAAAGGAGTGAAGCATTCTTATGAGCATTTCATAGTTAACAGTGGTTCATGATGATATTCATGCTTCTATTTAGGAAGGAGTGAAGCATTCTTATGAGCATTTCATAGTTAACAGTGGTTCATGATGATATTCATGCTTCTATTTAGGAAGGAGTGAAGCATTCTTATTAGCATTTCATAGTTAACAGTGGTTCATGATGATATTCATGCTTCTATTTAGAAAGTAGTGAAGCATTCTTATTAGCATTTCATAGTTAACAGTGGTTCATGATGATATTCATGCTTCTATTTAGGAAGGAGTGAAGCATTCTTATGAGCATTTCATAGTTAATAGTGGTTCATGATGATATTCATGCTTCTATTTAGAAAGGAGTGAAGCATTCTTATTAGCATTTCATAGTTAACAGTGGTTCATGATGATATTCATGCTTCTATTTAGGAAGGAGTGAAGCATTCTTATGAGCATTTCATAGTTAACAGTGGTTCATGATGATATTCATGCTTCTATTTAGGAAGGAGTGAAGCATTCTTATGAGCATTTCATAGTTAACAGTGGTTCATGATGATATTCATGCTTCTATTTAGGAAGGAGTGAAGCATTCTTATGAGCATTTCATAGTTAACAGTGGTTCATGATGATATTCATGCTTCTATTTAGGAAGGAGTGAAGCATTCTTATGAGCATTTCATAGTTAACAGTGGTTCATGATGATATTCATGCTTCTATTTAGGAAGGAGTGAAGCATTCTTATGAGCATTTCATAGTTAACAGTGGTTCATGATGATATTCATGCTTCTATTTAGGAAGGAGTGAAGCATTCTTATGAGCATTTCATAGTTAACAGTGGTTCATGATGATATTCATGCTTCTATTTAGGAAGGAGTGAAGCATTCTTATTAGCATTTCATAGTTAACAGTGGTTCATGATGATATTCATGCTTCTATTTAGAAAGGAGTGAAGCATTCTTATTAGCATTTCATAGTTAACAGTGGTTCATGATGATATTCATGCTTCTATTTAGGAAGGAGTGAAGCATTCTTATGAGCATTTCATAGTTAACAGTGGTCCATGATAATATTCATGCTTCTATTTAGAAAGGAGTGAAGCATTCTTATTAGCATTTCATAGTTAACAGTGGTTCATGATGATATTCATGCTTCTATTTAGGAAGGAGTGAAGCATTCTTATGAGCATTTCATAGTTAACAGTGGTTCATGATGATATTCATGCTTCTATTTAGGAAGGAGTGAAGCATTCTTATGAGCATTTCATAGTTAACAGTGGTTCATGATGATATTCATGCTTCTATTTAGAAAGGAGTGAAGCATTCTTATTAGCATTTCATAGTTAACAGTGGTTCATGATGATATTCATGCTTCTATTTAGGAAGGAGTGAAGCATTCTTATGAGCATTTCATAGTTAACAGTGGTTCATGATGATATTCATGCTTCTATTTAGGAAGGAGTGAAGCATTCTTATGAGCATTTCATAGTTAACAGTGGTTCATGATGATATTCATGCTTCTATTTAGGAAGGAGTGAAGCATTCTTATGAGCATTTCATAGTTAACAGTGGTTCATGATGATATTCATGCTTCTATTTAGAAAGGAGTGAAGCATTCTTATTAGCATTTCATAGTTAACAGTGGTTCATGATGATATTCATGCTTCTATTTAGGAAGGAGTGAAGCATTCTGATGAGCATTTCATAGTTACCAGTGGTCCCTGATGATATTCATGCTTCTATTTAGGAAGGAGTGAAGCATTCTTATGAGCATTTCACAGTTAACGCTGTTCCATGATGATATTCATGCTTCTATCTAGAGAGGAGTGAAGCATTCTTATTAGCATTTCATAGTTAACAGTGGTCCATGATAATATTCATGCTTCTATTTAGAAAGGAGTGAAGCATTCTTATTAGGATTTCATAGTTAACAGTGGTCCATGATGATATTCATGCTTCTATTTAGAAAAGAGTGAAGCATTCTGATGAGCATTTCATAGTTACCAGTGGTCCCTGATAATATTCATGCTTCTATTTAGGAAGGAGTGAAGCATTCTTATGAGCATTTCACAGTTAACGCTGTTCCATGATGATATTCATGCTTCTATCTAGACAGGAGTGAAGCATTCTTATTAGCATTTCATAGTTAACAGTGGTCCATGATGATATTCATGCTTCTATTTAGAGAGGAGTGAAGGATTCTTATTAGCATTTCATAATTAACAGTGGTCCATAATGATATTCATACTTCTATTTAGGAAGGAGTGAAGCATTCTTATCAGCATTTCATAGTTAACAGTGGTCCCTGATGATATTCATGCTTCTATTTAGGAAGGATGGAAGGATTCTTATTAGTATTTCATAGTTAACAGTGGTCCATGATGATATTAATGCTTCTATTTAGGAAGGAGTGAAGGATTCTGATTAGCATTTCATAGTTAACAGTGGTCCATGTCGATATTCATGCTTCTATTTAGGAAGGATGGAAGGATTCTTATTAGGATTTCATAGTCAACAGTGGTCCATGATGGTATTCATGCTTCTATTTAGGAAGGATGGAAGGACTCTTATTAGTATTTCCTAGTTAACAGTGGTCCATGATGATATTCATGCTTCTATTTCAGAAGGAGTGAAGCATTCTTATTAGCATTTCATAGTTAACAGTGGTCCATGATGGTATTCATGCTTCTATTTAGGAAGGATGGAAGGATTCTTATTAGCATTTCATAGTTAACAGTGGTCCATGATGATATTCATGCTTCTATTTAGGAAGGATGGAAGGATTCTTATTAGCATTTCATAGTTAACAGTGGTCCATGATGGTATTCATGCTTCTATTTAGGAAGGATGGAAGGATTCTTATTAGTATTTCATAGTTTACAGTGGTCCATGATGGTATTCATGCTTCTATTTAGAGAGGAGTGAAGCATTCTTATTAGGATTTCCTAGTTAACAGTGGTCCATGATATTCATGCTTCTATTTAGGAAGGATGGAAGGATTCTTATTAGCATTTCATAGTTAACAGTGGTCCATGATGGTATTCATGCTTCTATTTAGGAAGGATGGAAGGATTCTTATTAGTATTTCATAGTTAACAGTGGTCCATGATGATATTCATGCTTCTATTTAGGAAGGAGTGAAGCATTCTTATTAGCATTTCATAGTTAACAGTGGTCCATGATGGTATTCATGCTTCTATTTAGGAAGGATGAAAGGATTCTTATGAGCATTTCATAGTTAACAGTGGTTCATGATGATATTCATGCTTCTATTTAGGAAGGAGTGAAGCAGTCTTATGAGCATTTCATAGTTAACAGTGGTTTATGATGATATTCATGCTTCTATTTAGAAAGGAGTGAAGCATTCTTATTAGCATTTCATAGTTAACAGTGGTTCATGATGATATTCATGCTTCTATTTAGGAAGGAGTGAAGCATTCTTATGAGCATTTCACAGTTAACGCTGTTCCATGATGATATTCATGCTTCTATCTAGAGAGGAGTGAAGCATTCTTATTAGCATTTCATAGTTAACAGTGGTCCATGATAATATTCATGCTTCTATTTAGAAAGGAGTGAAGCATTCTTATTAGGATTTCATAGTTAACAGTGGTCCATGATGATATTCATGCTTCTATTTAGAAAGGAGTGAAGCATTCTGATGAGCATTTCATAGTTACCAGTGGTCCCTGATAATATTCATGCTTCTATTTAGGAAGGAGTGAAGCATTCTTATGAGCATTTCACAGTTAACGCTGTTCCATGATGATATTCATGCTTCTATCTAGACAGGAGTGAAGCATTCTTATTAGCATTTCATAGTTAACAGTGGTCCATGATCATATTCATGCTTCTATTTAGAGAGGAGTGAAGGATTCTTATTAGCATTTCATAATTAACAGTGGTCCATAATGATATTCATGCTTCTATTTAGGAAGGAGTGAAGCATTTTTATCCGCATTTTATAGTTAACAGTGGTTCCTGATGATATTCATGCTTCTATTTAGGAAGGATGGAAGGATTCTTATTAGTATTTCATAGTTAACAGTGGTCCATGATGATATTAATGCTTCTATTTAGGAAGGAGTGAAGGATTCTTATTAGCATTTCATAGTTAACAGTGGTCCATGATGGTATTCATGCTTCTATTTAGGAAGGATGGAAGGATTCTTATTAGCATTTCATAGTTAACAGTGGTCCATGATGGTATTCATGCTTCTATTTAGGAAGGATGGAAGTATTCTTATTAGCATTTCATAGTTAACAATGGTCCATGATGGTATTCATGCTTCTATTTAGGAAGGATGGAAGGATTCTTATTAGTATTTCATAGTTAACAGTGGTCCATGATGATATTCATGCTTCTATTTAGGAAGGATGGAAGGATTCTTATTAGTATTTCATAGTTAACAGTCGTCCATGTTGATATTCATGCTTCTATTTAGGAAGGAGTGAAGCATTCTTATGAGCATTTCATAGTTAACAGTGGTCCATGATGATATTCATGCTTCTATTTAGGAAGGAGTGAAGGATTTTTATTAGTGTCATAGTCAACAGTGGTCCATGATGATATTCATGCTTCTATTTAGGAAGGAGTGAAGAAGTCTTATTAGTATTTCATAGTTAACAGTGGTCCATAATGATATTCATGCTTTTATTTAGGAAGGAGTGAAGGATTCTTATTAGTGTGTCATAATCAACAGTGGTCCATGATGATATTCATGCTTCTATTTAGGAAGGAGTGAAGGATTCTTATTAGTATTTCATAGTTTTGTCTATTATACTGAGAATACAAATAATTAAATATGACAGTGCAAACGTAGATCCCACAAAAATATCATTCACTTACAAATTGGATTAGAAATTTTTTTATTTTTTAAATATTTGAAGCATTTTAAGCATATTACTCTAATACGAATTTCATTACTAAGTACCATTTTTACTGGGTTAAATTTTAGTAACGTACAGATAGCATATGAGAATACGTACAATCCTAATACTTTATTGATGTAGATCATGCAAGTAGTGGATATGGCGAGACTAATTGTAGTGTTTAATCATTTGATTTTTGTTTAATAGCATATTAACTTTCCTGGGTTATTTAATGCCAAGCCCTCCTTGGACAATAGGAGCGATACTATTTAACCCATAGCTGGAGGGGGGGATGAGAAGATTCATATCTTTACCAAAGTCATTAGTCTAAGAGGTGAACATAATAGTTTAACTGGAGTTTAAACTTGTTGACTCCAATGTCATAGTCTTGCACATTAACCATTACACCATGGAGAGACCGTCCTACGGTGTTGGAGTTTCTGATTAAAATTACTGGTTATTTGAAGACATTAACTTTAGAAACACTTTGGCAAGTCTTATTAACCTTTTAAATGTTCTGGATACAAAAATGCACCTGGAGCTCTAGGGAATGTAAAGTCATTCCTTCAATACCATTACTCCCTATGATCTAGTGGTAGTACCTGTTAGGGTCCCATTATATAGGTCAAATAGATCTCTTTGAAGATTATTAGTATCAGAAAGGAATACTTGAAACCATGTGTGATTTGTATTTAATGGCATATCAACCTTTGTGGGTTATTTAATGCCAAAGTCATCCTCATAGAAGAACAGTCGTGGTACTATATCTTGTAACTGTGTGCAAATTATTTGAATTAAGAAAAGTTAATTGAAGCTATAGTTGCTTAGAAATTATTATTATACTTCTGGCAAGTTTTTCACACCAGTTTTAACTGGTGTTTTTTCACTTAAGTCTGAGTGACAAGTCCTCTAAGGTCTCCAGGACTTTTCCAAGTATTCTAGCTGATTTTAACAGTGCTTTGATCTAGATGGTCTCGATTCTTCCTCTAATCTCCAGTTCTCTCAGTTTTTTTCCACATTCTTGGGGACTGTTCCAAGTGCTCCAACTATGACTGATATCACCATCACCATGTTCCATAGTTTTTACAGGTCTCAAGCAAGATCCAGGTATTTGTCTATCTTTTCACTTTTTTTATTTTCCCCTCTATGGTCTAGCAGAATAGCAAAATGACTGCTATTATTATTCAAAAGCATATTTGAAAAAAAAAGACCAATTTTGGCATTAAATAACCCAACAAGTGTTGATATGCCATAAAACCAATCAACAAAATTATATCACAATAGCAAGTTAAATTTTACTATTTAGTCTAATTGTTAAGGGAAAGTGAGAGATAAATAATGTGCTTATGTAATAAAATTCAGTTAAATAACCAGTAATTTCAATGACAAACTCTAAATATATTACCATCAGTAGATTATTTGTTCCCCCCATGGTACCCTATAAAAAGGCAGTCTACAGTTAACAAATGCTTTAATGTTATATTCAATCCATTCAGTTTATTGATGGTCACGGACAAAGTAGTTTTGAGGAATAGTAATAACTAAAACAAAGATGGAAGAAATACTTTATGGTTGAAAATGTTTCATGAAAAAAAAAAAAAAAAAAAAAATCAAGATATTTCTACATTAGGTCAGTTCTCATTGGGTGCACCATAAATTTGGCCTTGTGCCAAACTAAGCTTAGTAAGTACAAGGCTAGATATAGGCACCTTGTAAGGTGTGATGAGCTAGGCAGCAGACCTTTGTAAGTTAAATTCTTTCTGGACACTCCATACTTCTGGCCTTGTGCCAAACTAAGCTTAGTAAGTACAAGGTTAACCATACAGATACCAAATGACAATTGAACTCATTATCGCAGTCCATGCTCTAAGAGACAAGCTTATTACTTTACAGTGAGGCGATTAAAAGGAGTTACTAAGTGTAGTTTAGGACAAAAGTGCTAGAAAAAAACTAGTAAGGGTTTTGCTAACCTCACTACTTCATTACAAGGAGCCTCGTTAGAATTTTAAAACATGAATCCTTACTCATCATAGGATGAAGAAAGTCTAGTGACATGATGACTTATTTGTACTTAAGGAAGTTACTCCCTATTAAATGACATGTTTCTAACAGTTTTTTTGAGTCTTATGAATATGACAGATTGTCAAAAAAAATGGTATAAGTACAACAAATTATATCAGTTTATAAATGTCCAAGATCTGATAGTGAGAGATTAAATGATAGATTTGCTATTTTAAAAAGTTTTTACTAAGCCCCGAGTCTATATTCACCCTTTGTTGTTTGATTGTGATTCCAGCACTGGTAAACTAGTGCTATGGTGTGGGAGAAAATATAAGTACTACCAGTATAATGGGCTGAAAGGGTTAATAATATCCAAGATATTTGGCTACTTTTGAATTTGGTACTCTGTCAAATAGCTCTACCAGTATGACTGTAGTTTGACATTTGGATTTGTTTGTTTTCATGACATACACCTGACATGACACCAGTTCATGTGAAACTGACATTATGAATGTATTTCTTTCTCAGTGAAGGGATTATTTGACTCAATTTATTATCAATTTGATTTATTAAACTTGTCTAAAACTATATAAATTTTGAGTATAACCTTTCATTTTATTGTTTAAAATGCCAGTAGAAACATATTTTAAGAATTTTAAGTGTTAAGACCTGTATCTGTTAAATAAAATCATACTAATCTACTACCGGCTCATTGGTAGAGTGTTTGCCAATGATCCGGGAGACCAGGGTTCAATCCCAAGTTTGGTCATACCAAAGACTTTAAAAATGGTACTTGATACCTCCTTGCTTAACACTCAGCAATATAAGATATGTATCAAGGGTAAAGTGGAGCAATCCAGGGAAAGGAGTAGCACCTTCCCCTGCACCTTACTCAGTGTAGTAGCTATTGAAAAGGGAGCCTTATGGTCACCCTCGACTAAGGTCACTAACTTTATTTTTTAATCTACTTTTATTGTTGAATTGCTATACTATCTCTGCCATTATTTTATCACAAAAAAAATATTCTAGTTAATTTTACATAACATGGTCGAGGTATTTTAAGAATTCTAAATTAATTTACAGAGAAACTTCAGAAAAAAAAGAAAGAAATCATTAAAGTAAGATCATTTTAATATAAAGAATCAAACTTTGTTTTAACCTATTGACTATATTTCTTGGTACATCAAAGTTGAATATAATTTTCAAAAAAGATATTTTATTTTTCGTCCTCTTTTTTTAATATTTTATACACGGAATAATACATAAATTACTGACAGCACAATTCACTCATTAAATAAGATTTTGCATTTTAATCAAATTTCTTTATTTTTTATTATACAATGTGAGAAAGTATGTGCGATACTTTGTCTTCATCAGCCACCAACCAAGCTCAAGGCGGTACTGCCACTCCTGGCGCTACCAAGAGTGGCAGTACCGCCTTGAGATATATTCTAACTAATGTTTATATTCTTCAATCTGAATGTTGTTAAATTATTTGTCAATCACATTCTTTTCTCATGGAAGTAGCAAAAATTTCTAAGTTTAATGATGGTATGAAGATTTCTATTTGAGTGCAGTTCAAAATTCTCTGTAGCTCATTATTTCTCATAGCTGCTGAGGTTTTGTTTTGTTAGAACATAAAAAAAAAACAAAAAAAAAACTCGGTTCTAATTAAAGAGTATTTGCTATGGCTTGGTTCCTTTAGAGTAATACAACTAAAATGCCCTAATTTAGAGAATAAAGTAATTTACAATTCAATCTGCAACTGAATTTGTAGGTTCTGAATTTGCATTAAATATTTTTTTTTTCTTCAAAAAGCAAATTTTTGATAACTATAAAAACACTAATTAGAATCTTCACTTCTCTCTAAATAGAAACATCAGTATCATTATCAACTATTGTCATAAGAACTCAATGTCTTAACTAGTTACCAAGTATTCAGAGTTTTAAGCAAGTAAATGATGACCCACACAAAAATGAATGTGTCAATAGAGCACCCAAGACATGTAATGCTGGAGTTTAGAAAAATGCATAAAATACTGCAGAAGCAACCAAAATATTCTTGGTTTTTATGGGAGACTCTTTAAATCAGTTTTCCAAACTGTGTCACAAATCATTTCTAGATGCATTGAGAAATTCATTTTTTTTTTTAAATATTTTTTATATACATTTTGAATTATATATTTGACTTGAATAAAACTTATCAAAATATTTTTAAAGTGCATAGTCAATTCAAGTTTGAAATATCTACTTTGCTTCGAGATCAAAAGTCATTTCAATAAATTCTTTAAGAAAGGTGTTTAAATTTGCACTTTCCATTTCAACATTGTTCATTCATTTAAATGACCTGTACATTTTGAAATGGTTGCACATGAACACATCACTAGTGGTCATTATATCCAGTCATGCATTCTCCTTGCTGTAGTAAAACCCTTTATTATTAATAAGACATATCCCTGAGCTCAAAATATCAAGTTTAAAGTATACAGTTCAATAGTACTCAGCCCAAAATGAGGTTTATAGGTTGGAATGATTAATATATAATGTTCTGCCCCCATAATTTTTTTTTTAACTTGTCTGCAACCTTGGTAAATAAAGAATGGTTGTGTAAAATGTGTGATTCACTCTTCTCATGGCTGTTGTGTATATTGTCACTTTTGACAGTTTCAGGTGTACTCACTTAGGCTGGAAAGTGAAGTGTCAAGGATAAACTCAAAGAGAATAAAGAAACAATAAGTATAATCCTGTATTCTTTTTCTTTTCTTTGTGGAGTTGACCTGTGGTTTATACAATTTGACCATAACCTGCAGCTGATTAATCTTTTCTTAACAAGTACAAAGCAACTGGGCAAGCTGCAAATGATACTGTCACATTATTGTTAAATTACAAAAGATGTCCAGGAAGATTTACAGAGGTTCTGCTCCTCAAAGAAAAAAAAAAAAAAAGTTTACATGAACAAGTTGTGAAAAAAAAGAAATGCACAAGTATTTTCTATTGCATCTTTTATCTTTCTTTTGCACAATCACTCCCCAATAAAGAATTTTAATGGGTCAAATAATAAAAAGAAAAAAAAGAAATCCACTTGATTCAGGCTTTTCAGTCTTTTGCTGACCATCTCCAAATAAATCAGCCATCAAACCTGTCAGTGTCTTATATTCCCTTCCCTCTCCTTATTTTTATGTAAAAATATTTTTTCCTTTTAATTGCTTTCCTTTGATTTTTCTCTAATTTCCTTCTCTCCTACAATTATGCAACCAGTCTAGAAGGAAAACTGGACTTAAACCTGTTAAACTACTTAAAAATTAACCTTGTGTCACATCCTGCTCATGCAGAGGGGTTGGGTAAATACTCAAAAGGACCAGGGATTGTGCAGATACTACATTGATCCTATAATATATGTAAAAATAAGCAGAATAATAGTATAGATAAGAAAAATTGCAATTAATAATTTTGACTAGTATTATACTTTATCTTCCTAATTTTGGTTGATTTTTATTGTAACTTGCTCTTAAAAGAAGAGATGATCAGATTGAGTTAAAAAGTAAAGGCATTTGAAATTTCAAATCTTATCAAAAGATTTTAACACTTCAAAATTGAAAAAAAAAAAAAAGCTATAATACAAAGCAAAAAAACATTTTCAGGATTGTTGTAAAATACCATTAAAAAGCCATCCCCCACCAATCCAAATGCAATTTTGTATCTTCAATCATATAAATGATTCGAAATATTAATATTTTTGTTACACAAAACACAGGTGGCCTTAATATAAACAGAAATGAAAATTAGATTTAAAAAAGGTTTCGTACAATTGATCCAAAAGCTTTATAACAGTATTACTTGTAGCTATTATTTAAAGGTTAGCTGAAAAGTTCATATGACATCTTCAATTGACTTTTTGACCAATAGGATCTAAGGACTGCAACATTGATGGAAGAAATGAGTGGACTGCAAAAAAAGGGGGGGGATCTCATGTGGTCACATTCCATGAAATTATCTTGGTCAGCCAATGAACTTTTTGACTGACCCTCATATTCTAAAATCAGTCCTGAAAGAAGTTCTTAAAACATCAAAATTCAATATACTCTTGTATTATATCAAATAAGTTTAAAAGTTAAATTAGTGATTTAACTATAACAAAAGCAGAAAATATTTTATGACAAAAATCAAGGTTGATGTCAGGAGGAAATCACATGTATTAAGAAAAGATGAGAATAAAAAGTAGTAGTTTTAGATAGTGGAGAAAATTTTAAAAAATAAATAAAGATTACTCTCTATTCACAAATACTTTCCTTTTATGACTAAAATTATTTTTGTTTTGAATATCAATAAAATCAAAGTTCTGTTTGGTTAACAAAATGGCATTTTTAACTTATAAAAATGATTTTTAAAAATCTGGCAAGGGAAGGAAAAAAAAAAAAAAAAAAAAAAAAAAAAGATTGAATTCTTACAAAAAAAAATGTTTAAATTCATATTAGCGATGAAGGGACAGCTTAGACCTAAAGATGAACTGACAAGACAGCTGATAGATTGATTTGAATGATGCCATATCAACCTATCTAATGTTATTCTAGGCCTAGAGGTTTGGGAATTGCATTCATTGTAGAAGTACATTTTTTTTGTCTCGTTTTTAAAACTCTTTTCTTGCACATGGTTATTTGACTAAGTATTCCTATCTATCTGACCCCTAGATCAGACCCAAACAGATACTGCTACTCTAGGTCAGAGTGGTCCTGGGAGTAATGGCAATGAAGGGGCATTTCACACTACTCAGAGCTTCAGAACTGGAGCCTCACCATCAGATGTAGTCATATCCAGGACACCACTTTTCTTTTGTTGTGGGGGGGAGTTATCCCTTGGTAGGGAATATAGTCAGCAAATGATGAAGAAATAGACAAACATTTATAGACAGACTTTGTAAATATCTGAACTGTTTTTAACATTGACTAGGACAATTTTCCCCTCAAATGAGAAATTTAAATCTTTTATTTTATATCTTTTCTAACTAGTAAATTTAAACTAAGAGTAATTCTTAATTTCTATCAAACTATGATATACAACTCTTCATTAGCCAAATAGAACATTTTGAATCAAGTAAGAAAATAATAGAAAACTTAATAGAAATAATGAAATTTGATGAAATACACAAGAACATTCCATTTTCACATTCTTTAATAGTTAAATAAATTCATTAATAAGCAAGTTAATGCCTTAGAAATAAAGATTGTGAAGAAGAGGAAAAAAGAAAAAAAAAAAGAAAAAAAAAAAGAGCCAATGTTAATCAGGTGTAAGCTGGAACAGTATATACAGAACAGCTGATCGACAGCCCAACATCCTGTAGGGGAGTGGGGGAGGAAGTAGATTTCTTTCTTTTCACATATAGAAGGAATCATCAAGATTTTGGTGCACGGGAGTCCATTTTTAGCTGTCAACAAACAGCACCAGAATCATTGCGGTGTTGAGGCAAAGTCAGATGGTCAGTCTCCATACAAGAGGAAGGAATGCTTTCCATTACGTCATTCGAATACTCTGGATTATTTGGAAAACGGCTGAAATGGAAAATATAGTTCATTTGGTTTAGGGATGAATTGATTCATTTAAAAAAAATAAAAATAAAATAAAACCATTCAAATAATTCTGATTGATTTTAACAGCATATCAACCCATGTGGGGTTTATTTGATGCCTAGTGGTTAGGGAATCATGTTCATTGTATGTTTATATTTTTTGTGAAGTTATTAAATTTTTTTTTTCACAGTTGTGATATCTCAAAACACATGTAACATTATGATATCATATGTAACTGTGTGCAAACAAAGTATCATTGTTAATTTGGTTTATCTGTTTAATGGCATATCAACTTTTTATGGGCTATTTATAGCCAAAATTTGATTAATTTGTAAATGTTTGATTGTAATCATTTTAAATTGCACTGTTTAAAAAATTTGTCTATAAATCATTTGCTTACACAGTTATAGGATATAAAGTATTTCCATCTGGTTTGATTAGGTTTCTTTGTTTAATGGCATATCAACCTTCATGAGTTATTTAATGCTAAAGCCATCCTAGTAGAAGAGCAATAGTGATACTATTTAACCCATAGCTGGAGGAATAAGGGAGTTCATGCCTTTCCTAAGGTTATTCCTATCTAATAAAAATAATTTTTAGACATTTGTATAGTTTCAAGTATTCTTGTCTAATACTAATGATTATATGGTTTCAAGTACTTTTTTCTATTTAATAAGTCATTTGTTTGCTCATAGTTATATGGTTTCAAGTAACTATTCTTAATACAAATTATTTTCAAATAGTTATATGGAATCAAGTATTCCTATCAAACACAAATAATTCTTAAAGCTATTTATTTGAAAAATAGATGGGACCCTAACTAATACTACAATAAAGGGTGTCAAAGGAGCAATTGACGCTCCCCAGATCTCTAAAACTGGATTTTTACCATCAAATGCAGTTTAGTGTCACACCTAGGACACCTCTTTATTATCTGCATCAATATAGCAGTCGATGACAACACAATCCTTTGTTCTTATCTATTTCTGACTCCAGTCTAACAGTCTACAATTCCTTCCTTAGCTAAACTGCCAATCACACACACTTAGTGTAGTCTTTTGTTCCATTATTAGCTTCATGATCAGATAAACTCAATATGACTATTTTTGAATGCTAAATATAAACATCTTTCTTTGCATAGTATCACCTGTCAACAGCTGACTTTGGCATACCTCTCAGCCACTCTGATAGAATATATATACATTATATATAAACTGGCTGCATCATATAACACAAGGAAGATGAGCCTTTCAACTCATTTGATTTTAATACATTAAGTAGAATTACTATTATTCAGTAAAACAAAATATAAAACGACTTGTTTATGAAGCAAAAATCTCTTCCAGCTATTTCCATTTAAGTTTTTAAAAGAAATCTGTCAAAATACCACAGGAACAAGTGAAGAAAACAAAATTTCATAAATGACCAAATGTAGATCTCCATATGGAAAGTGAGACAGGATAAAATAGAAATTAAACTTTTGTAAAATTGGAATTGGTGAGATAGCTTCAAGACCTGTTATATGGATAATGCAACTGAAGAGTACATACGAATATACACATGTATGCACGCACGAGCCACCATGAAAGTAAATATTTAATTTGTAATTTGGTGTCAGTAATAACGTAAGTCATGCAACTCAAAAAAGTACATATTTGTTCAGTTTAATCTGACATCAAATGGGTCAAACAGTTAACTTGAGATTTATAACATGAAACTTGGTGTCATTAGTTTTTATCCTGTCATTATCATCATATTTTATATTTGAAAAATATTGTGATATTGCTCTGCATTTTTGTGCATAGAGCACTCTTAAAATTCTACTGATTAAAAATGCTTTTAACATAAATACCAAATTAAAATTACTTAAAAAAAAAAAAAAAAAAAAAAGTTTCTTGCTGTTGCTAATTGTTTCCAGTTTGTTTAAAAGTATAAGATCACAAATGTCCAGTCTTCCATGTGTAAACAAGATAAACTAAAAAAATTTCTTATCAATTATATTTAGTCAAAATGCTATTAATATATCAGTAAAGTAAATCAGTGTGAGAGTTATTTTTTTGATAGCATATCAACTCTTAAAAACTATTAAAAAAACTTACTAAATTTTTTTTCTAATGATAACCCAAGTTTAAAACTAGTTAAGAAAAAAAAACAACACATACAAATTATATTTATATATAAGTGGAAAGATGGCTAAATCAAACAAAATTTTAGTAGTAGCAATATTTCATTCTTGTTTATTCAAAGAATTTCAGACAAAACATTTTTTCGCAAAAGAGGAAATAGATAAGATATAAGATAACAGAAAATAAAAGTATAAAAGAGGAAGGGAGAGGGTCTAACGATAAGAGGCAAGTAAAGAGGAGAGAGAGAGAGAGAGGTATATGTGGGTTCAAGTGATGGTTTTTAGTTTTGACTGTGTGTGTATGGTGATGGATTCAAATGCATCAGGTTTCACTTAGAGATTTTTGATCATGAAGCAGAATTGAGCTAAAAGAAAAAGAAAGAAATAGGAAAAAGTGGAAGGGGTCAAATGAAATTCTTTGAATAAAAAAGAATGAAATGTCACTACTAAACTTTTGTGTTTGATTAATTCATGTTTTCATTTATTTTTATCATTTTGTCTGATTCAATACAAAATACAAATGTCCTAGTAGGTAAAGTGTTTGCCAATGGCCCAGGAGATCAGGGTTCAATTCCAGGTTGAGTCATATCAAAGACTTGATGCAGCCATGCTTAACACTCAGTATAAGGTATGGATCAAGAGTAAAGTGAAGCAATCAATGGAAAGGAGTAGCACTCATCTACACCTTAGTGTAGTAGCTAATGAAAGGGAAAAGGAATCTTTGGATGGCCCTTGACTATGGTTGCCAACTTTACTTCATATATATAAGTTTGCTGTAGTTATAAATAATGTTCATTATTGGTGATAAAGCATATTTAGATGTACACAAAATTCTATTTTGCTTGATGACTGTCAGTTTCTTGCCTATGCGATCAAATTATATAATTACTGTAGAGGGCAGTAAGATAATCATCAGAGAAGGAATTGCCCAAGAGTTCAGTAATTTACTAATCGTGGAATGCCAGATTTTAAATGAAATTATTCATAAATGGAACAGAAGTCAGATACAGGTGGATTCATACCTCTCTCCAAGATAAGTATCCTCAATGTTGGAATATAAACTGCTAACAGATTCCATTTTTCTGTACCGACAATCATATTTACTAAGCTTAGCTTCGATGTGATATGAGGCCAGAAGTATGGAGTGTCCAATAAGAATTGAATTCACTACTAATGTCTGGTCTACTAATCTAGCTTATTGAGGTACCCCTGATAATCCTTATATGCCACCCTCCAAAAGCGCAAATATAAATTAGTATTTAAACAATTTTTTTCCATATATTAGAAATAAAATAAGACCTTATTTAGTTCAGAGAAAGCCATCTATTATAACAGATGTTATCAAATAATTTTTGTTAAAACAATAAATTGGGGCCCCCAAAATATAGGGTTTTTTATTTAATGGTATATCAACCTTTATGGGTTATTTAATGCCAGTCATCTTAATTAAATAAAATAAACCAATTTAAATTCTTAAAAAACTTATACATACAAAATATAAGAATTTTCTGCAGTTTACATTATATTTCATAATGGTTTCCTTTTTCTTAATGGCACATCAAACTTTGTAGGTTATTTATGCCAAAGCCATTCTCAGAACACTAGTGGCACTATTTAACCCATAAGTGGGGAGATGAGAGAAAGTTCATGTGTTTCCCCAAGGGTATTAGTCTGAAAGTGAACATTATAGGGTGACTGAAGTTTTAACTCATTCACTATGATGTAGTAGAGACCCCCCACCCCAATTAAAAAAGTAGTTCAATTGAAATTTTGATTAATTTTTTTTAAAATTAAAAGCTCTTCATAACAATGTAACTAGTTCCAATTTTTATATTTTTTGGTTAAAGATTATCAGTTCATTATTGTTACCTTAAAGAGCAAGTCATAACCAAAGTGATTAATATAATTCCTAGTGAGTAGAGTGTTTATCAATGGTCCAGGAGATCAGGGTTCAACCCCAAGTTGAGTCATACAAAAGGTACTTGCTGCTGCCTTGCTTAACATTCAGCATTATAAGGTATGGATCAAGGGTTAAGTGGAGTAATCCAGGGAAAGGAGTAGCACCCTCTCCTACACCTCAGTGTTGTAGCTAATGAAAAAGCAGCCTCCAGGTTGCCCTTGACTATGGTTGCCAACTTATATATTTTTTTTTTATTTATATTTGTGAAGTAAAGTTGGCAACCCCTAGTCAAAGGCAACCTGAAGGTTGCTTTATCATTAGCTACAACACTGAGATATATATATATATATATATACATATACACACACACACAAAAAGCAAGCAGCTACTATGTAATTTCATATCAGTCTTAAAATTAATACTAAAGTCATTTTCCCTTTTTAAATTGTTTAGACTTTAAAATCATGTATAAAAATTTAATTTTTTTTTTCTTTTATAAAAATAGATCTTAGCATGATTAAAGTATCTTTATGCCCTCAGTCCATTGAGTTATCATGGAGATTTTATTATAGACTGTTAATAATAATTTCAGTTGCTGATCAGAAAGTATATTTATATAGTTACAGTCTTCAATTTGGACAAAAAAAAAAAAAAAAAAAAAAAAAAAAAAAAGAATTTATAGTGTTTAAGAAAAATTGAATGTACAAAGAGGGAAGAAGAGTAGAGAGTAATAGTGCTGCCATGTCAGGACACTGAACTCAAACTTATCAGTATCTGATCAATTTTTATCATTGATAAATAGACCAGCCATTTTGTTTTTCTTTTTCACTTATTTTGTAAACATGGAAGACAAAAATCAGATTTATATTCTGAAGAGATTTTAGATTTAATATTGTACTATTTTCTTTCATCTAGTTGATTTTATTAGGGAAATCAAAATTGTCAATTTTTGTTTTCTTGAGTAGTTGGTACCCACCAGTGGCTTGCCACACCTAATTTTGAATTCAGAGTTGTTCTCCAAGATTGGCTACCTATCAAGGCTAGAGAGCTCAGTTTACCAATATTGTAATCATATTTACGGAGAAAAAAAAAAAAAAAAAAAAAGTGGGTGGTACAACAATTATTGTTCAAATCCTGAATGAGACCGTTTCTTCAATTTTCCTGCTACTGAAACTGCAGCCCTATCACTAACAGTGTAGCTTTGACCCTATGTTTCACAAAGTGTTTATAGGATCTCAGTAGGAGAAAAGAGGATCCATATTTTTACTAAGGGCATTAGTCAGAAGTAAACACAAACAGCCTTATTAAATGGAATTAGAACTCTTCCTGCAAATTTTATAAAAATTCATTCATAGATATGACATGAAACAGCAAAGTTTTCAGTGTCAAAATTGAAAAACCAATGTAGGTTTATTTACTTAATCATCTTTTCTAAAGAAAAGAATCACAGAAACAAGAAGGAAAAGATACACCCCCCCCACTCCAAAGCAGTAAATAAACAAAAAAAATAAATAGATTATTTATAGTTTATTTCTTTGCAATGAATAAAAAAATTTGATTTAAGTCTCTAGAGATTCCTATTGTGAATCAAAGTTAAAGACCATGTTTCCGATAACATACCAAATTAGTTTTAACACCTTGATAGATCAGAGGGGGGTGTCTCCCATCCTGGTGGCTTTTCATCCAACTTTCAAAATTTTCTCTTTACAGATGGAACTCATTAATCTTGAATGTTTAGAGTTTTCTTGCTTATGTCAATTTCTCGAATAACCACAAGCTTCCATCTGGATGATTCCCCACCAACACCCAGCATGTAGTTGGCATGCTTGGCACTATATCTCGCTGTGAACAGTTGTTCTCCAAAATTAAGCAAAGAGCATCCTATATTTGCAACTGTCAAATCATCACTTGTCTGACGTACTCTGTCAACCTCAGCATTGAATCCTGATATTAAGATTTTTTTTTTTGCAAACATCAAATATTTCATTAATAAATTATGATTGTTACCTTGTGAATTTAGCTGGGTTTTTTCCTAACTGCAGTCCTGGACCTTCCCAAGTTAAGCTTTGTGGCCCTCAGGCTAAAAAGGTTGGGGGACCCATGAGATAGTGATTTAAAAAAAAAAAAAAAGAAAAAAGAAAAAAAGTAATATATAGCTACTTTAACTGGCTGATATCGTTGACAATATCCATAAAGATACCACTGATAACTTCCCTGTCACTCAAGTGACCTTGTAATTATTTCTATTTAAACAACACATTTATTCACAGTTATTTGGTTTCAAATTAAAAAGAATGATCCTTAGTAAACAATTAGAGTTTCAAGTAAACATTCTTAATAATTTACAGTTAAATGGCATCAAGTATTCCTACTGAATACAAATAATCTTTAAGCATATCTATTTGACCAATAGATGGGACCTAACAGGTACTACCACTCTGGGTCAGAGTGGATCTGGGAGTAATGACAATGAAAAGGTACTCTACATTCTTTAGAGCTCAAAAACTAGCGCCATACTATGAAAGGTAGTTTAGTGTCATACACAGGACACCACTTTGGGAGGAGGAGGAAGGGTACAGTGTATTTTAAGCCCTGCCAACAGTTTCACATATTTCATGATTCTTAAAATAATCATTGGACTATTTAGTAGACTACACTAGATGTAAACCACAAATTTCTACCTTTCCCTTATCCATATGTAAATATTGAAATATCAGTAGGGAAAATATAAAAAATTACACAAGTTTTTGTTTGACAATGATTAAAAAGTTTGATGATGAAAAAAGAATTTTACAAATATTTACTTTTTAATATGATCCCCATCCTTGTCAATGCACTTAATCATGTAGATTAGATATTGTGCAGTAAACATTTGAGATTAAGGTTCAAGTAATAACCACTGAATTAAGATAGACGAAAGGAGAAAATTATACTGAAAAGTAAATATTTGTAGTTTTAAATGTTTTTTTTTTTTTTTATCACGAGTCTACAGATTGATTAATTTACAAACATTTGAGTTATATACAAAATGTATATAAAAAGACAAAATATCCTTTTATACAGACTGGGCTGCAACTAACAGAAAAATCAGTAACAAATATTAGTAAACTTTATTACTTTTGTTCTACTACATATTTATATTCTTATATAGTCGAGAAAAATTTTTAAAGATTTTTATTTTATTTTGGCATAAAAACAGCAAATTATGATTTTTTTCGAAAGGGAAAAAAATCTTTACAATTAATTCACTTGTGGCATTATAGTTACAGTAGTTGGAAATGGATCCAGCAAACAGAGTTCAAATCCTAGGCAAGGATGTTAGAATTTCACATAGAACTAATACTCTTGGAAAAGGTATGAATCCAAATAGGCTTCTTGCCCAGGTAAAGATAAATAGTAGTGTAGACTAGGCTCTTTAACTCTGGTATGGAAAACCAGTCTAGGAGAAAGAAAACTGAATTCCAACTAGCTGTACACAGTGAAAAAAAAAAAGAAAAAAAGACTGTTACATCCTGTCCATAGTAGAGGGGTTAGGTAAATACGTGTATTTGAGTATATGCCTGTAGATATTTCACAAGTTTAGCCGAGTCTATCACAGGACCAATAGATAGGTAGAAAGAATGTGTTGTGTTAGTTTTCAAATTGGAGAAAGTTTGTGCAAAACAATTCAAATTAGTTGTACTAAAAAACATGTTGCCGCCTTCTCAATCTGATTTTTTCCAAATCTAAGAGGCCTATGTCACGTTAGAGATTTCAAGACATACATTGCTTTTATCATTCCAAAAATTATTTAACCATTAATTCTTAAAATTGAAAAATTAATTCAAATTAAATATTTAAAAAATGAGTGTTAAAAAGAAAAAAAAAAAAGAAAAAAGAAAAAGAAAAGGAAAATGTTGATTACTAAAAAAAAGAAAAAAAAAGGGGGGGAAAATAAACACGTTTATAAAACAAGTCAGAAAAAAAAAAAACATGGCTAATCTATTTATCAATGATAACAGACACTGATAAAAAAAAAAAAAAAGATCAGTGTGAGATATATTCCATATGGTCACTGATTTTTTTTATTGTTTATAGAAATAGGTAATGCCAAAGATCACCAAGACAAACAAAAAACTTTTATGGACTTTGACTTGATATATAAAATTATAAATCCCAACTGAAACTAATGGGATTTTAAAAATTCCATAAGAAAAAAAAAGTTTGAGCATAAAAGCTATGATGAATCTAAGTCTACCAAATTATGCAGATGATAGATAAAAGAAAACACTATTCTTAAGTTATTTTTTTAATCCAAAAGAACAGTTAATTAAATAAAAATTTGCACTAATGTGTCAAGGGAAAGAATCTACAGCATTAGTGATGATGATGATGATGATGATATTGTTCTGTGTGGCTGAGGAAGTAAGTAACCGTGTATAATCATCACAGCTAAAAAGGTAAAAACCAGTTTGTTAACTTCCTTAGTCTGGAACACAAATGTCTTCATGACATAAAAATAGTCCATATCCTTTTCAAGTAGGATTATTTTAAATGTGGCAATTACATCTAAAAATCCTATCTTAACTTAAATCTAAATCTTACATCATTATATTTCAATTCTTTAATAGCATTGAAGAAAAATATGCCTATATTCCTGTTTTCAAAAACTTATAACTGTAAATCTGATTTACAATCGGCTCTGACACCTGAGAAATCATGAACAGGCAATAGTAGTTAGCATTTCTGTTCAGCAATAATTTACTCACCTGATCCACAAACAACAAAGATAAACAAAGCCAACAGCCAAGGACCCACAGGGTATTTGTCTTCTGCAGCTTTCTGAAGAAGAAAAAAGTTTTTTTTAACTTTCAAGAGGCGGAAAAAAAAAAAAAAAAGAAAAATAGTTTTACTAATCAGGTTAAATTTAAGTCTTGGTATTTTGATCAATAATATTGTTTTTAAATTGAATTTCGATCAATAGATATTTTTGTTTACATGAAGTATGTATATAGCCTACAATAATAGGAAAGTAAAAAAACAAAACCCTTCAAAAGAAACAGATGTAAATTTTCTGGTAAAAAGAAAGAATATTAGAAAATATTTAAAATGGTTAGTTTCAGTAAAAAAGAGGGCCTTCTAAAAAGGATTTATTGCCCTGTTCCTGAGGCACCCCTGGAGTGAATTAATGTAATTTTAAAATCTGCACCCCCCCTCAGAACACTTAATTTCTTCAGGGTACCCTCACATTAAACCAAACTTTAGTCACATTTTGGCTTTTTTTTTTTAAAGTTAAATTTGAAGACCATATTAAAACTAATGGTAATTTTTTTCCAAGATATGGGTGTCATGTCTTGCAATGATTCGTATCTTAAAAACTAGGAATCTGCAAGTCCTTAACTATATCCCTGTGTCTATGTGGGGAGATGTTATATAGCATTGACACAGGGTCAGTTTAACGAGAGGTTTTGAGTATATGCATGGGCAAAAGCAAGGCAGGACCAAAAATAGCCCCCCTCCCATCTCTGATACTCAGGCCACGTAGTTCAAAGGCATGAACCCAACTGAAGGAGATGAACACCTATTTCATTACCAGGCCAGAAATGTTGGTATGTAAGTGTTTATAAAAAACCAAATCATTTTAAGTTTGTTTAAAGGCGAAAGAAATTTATTTTCCACTTTGAAGGCATGGATAAAATCAGTCTACATAAAAATATGTGATTGAATAAAAAGAAAAAAGATTCACACGACATAAAACAAACAAAAAAACAAACTTTAAAGTAAAAAAAAAAAAAAAAAAAAAAAATAACTAAAAATGTTTTTAAAAGTTAGAAGTGTAACTATGATTTCAAAAGATGACATTTTACAGATGAATTAAACGTAAAAACTGCTTAAACTTAATATTAATACAAAACTAAATTTTAAAATATGATTGAAATAAGCCATAAATTTAAAAAAAAACAAATTTGATGTTCAACTTCTTTGACCAGAACGAAAAAAAAAACAAACAAAACAAACAAATAAATAAAAGGAAAGGAGAAAAAATTTATTTGAAACTTTAGTGCCATTTTTACGAGTTTACAAAATGACAACCGGATTTTTTTGTGAAAATCACTTCCATAAGTTAGTTTGAGGGGAAAAATAAAGATATGAAGGCAGTGAAATGTGTATGTCTAATGATGTAACAAACACATCCAGTTTTAAATGATGTCTTTAGAAAAATCTAAGAAATATTGACAATAGATTCAAAACATTTTTACATTTAAGTTATTGTTAGTTTTATCAGTATAACACAAACACCATATGGATAAGTGGGCAAAGAAAAGGGATGGAGAAAAAAAATTTAAGTGCTTTAATTTACTTATTAGAATTTTTTAAAAAATTACCTAGCAAAGTTCACTAAATGATGAAAAAAAAAAAATCCATCTCATAATGAACTTTCAACAATTTCAAAGTAGAACCTTTACGTATGTTTTCAAACGTCTTTTCGTTGCCACGTAACAAGTTAAAAGTGACATTTCTAATTTGAAACAGATGTCACAGACAAAAAAAAAAAAAAAATGTAGATATTCGTATAATTCGATTTTAATTTACACCAACTACCCTCCTTCAAGTGTCAATTTTAGAGAAATTCCTTTTTTCTAAAAATCCGAATTAGGTCGATGTAAGTTTAAACCTATTATTGTTTTCCTATTATTAAGTTAAAATAATAGCCACGACAGTTATGAATAAATCTCTCAAAAGTTTTGTTTTTAATTCATTTTAGTTTTAAGTTTACTTGTAATTACCAATTCCTTCAAAGTTTTAAGTAAACAAAATCTTCTTATAACTTATTAGAAAGAAGATTGGGTACCTAGGGGTTTTTTTTCTAACTGAAAGGCATTTATCAATATAGTTATTTACTAAGTAAAGTTTAATTGTGGCACAAGGCCAGAAGCTTGGGGCACTGAGTGAGAATTAAAGCCCCTTTTTGAAAAAAAAAAAAAAAAAAAAATGAATATATATATATATATATATATATATATATATATATATATATATATAAAATAACGTTTCTTGGTAGTTTATGAAGAAGAAATGTTACATATAAGAAACTAAGTGTTCCACTTTAGTTTTTTGTCTTTTCTTCTTAATCCGGACCAGAGGTCAGGTGGTGACGTGGAGGATTATCCACAACAAAATAATCACATTTCAAATTTGATTAACAAAAAACATTAGAAGGGGGTTATTAATTCAACTTTTCAATCGGCACAAGAACAATTTAAGGATGTGACTGATCTTTTCCGGTTTCTAATAAACTGACTAATGAGAAAAAATCTTAAAGCCATTTTGACGGCATTTTAAAACTTATTTTAAACACTTTACTTTCTTCAATATCATAAATAATTAATAATTCAAATAAAAATAAAATAAGTTATTTATTGCTATTTTATTGCTAATATTTAACGTATTATTCGGATTTTTTTACGCATAGACACAGATGGGGCAATCAAGTAAATAAAAGAAACTATATTCAACAGTTTTGTCAAAATAAGAATAAGGAATGAAATTAAGGAGTCAACGCCTTCTCCTTGTATGTTTGTCTCTACAAATTACTTTACTTTTTGTGAAACAAATGTTTTAAATAACTTAGAAAAAAATAAAGTTTTGACACATTCTAATTACCTTCGAATTTTTAAAAAGTTAACTAATAAACTGTCATCAAGTCCAATTTTCCTTTCCAACATTAATCAGGATAAATTTAAATTTAAACCCCGTTAAAGTTACACTTTACATGAAAAGAAATATATTTAAAAAAAATAAAAATAAAATAAAAAAAAATCAACTGTGTCGAATAATTAGAAAATTATTTATTGGTCAATATAAAATCGTAAAAGAAAATTTGTGGTAGAGTTTGTTTATGTTAGAATTGATAAAGATAAAATTTCAGAAGAGAAAAGTGTCGAATTTCTGCAAACTGCTAAATTTTAAAGATGAAAATAGTATCATTTAGTTTAAAACGAAAATAAAAAAGCAACTTGTTACACGTTGATTAGAGATAAGACATTTCTTTCTAAATAAATATATTCCTGTTTAATGATTATATTGGTGGAGTTTAGAAATCAAAAGAAACTGAAAAGAAAAAAGGTAAATAAGACTTGTTTTGGCATTTTGATTTTAATCGTTAGCAAACCATTGTTAGTAAATTAGATTCTAACTGGGTGCTCGATAATTCTGGCCTTGTGTCATAGCTTAGTAAATAACTATTTAAAAATTTTATTTGTTCAGTTTTCGTTTTTTTAAAACGAATTTTTAAGATTTAATCAAGAAGGAAAAATAAGACTTAGTTTTAGGGAATATTTTGAATATGAATTCTTAAAAAAAGCTGAAAAGAAAATTAAACATAAATTGAGGAAAGTTTAAAACAAAAATGTGTTATTTTCTTTTAAATGTGGTTTTCTTTTTTTCCTATCAAAATAATAGGAACTAAATGCGTTAGAGTTTTAAAGTTACGAAAAACCAAAACATTAAAAGAAATAAAAAGATGTTAAGTCAACAAAAAATTAAAAGGGAGAAGAGGGGAAAAGATACGGAATATCGAAATTAGGGTGTTAAAAATATGACAATCTGAAAAGAGAAAAATTGATTACTATTAAAAAAAAATCTCCCCCAAACTAAAAGAAAACACGGCCACTCCTTTACCCCCCACCGAAAAAAGTCGATCTCAAATTCGGGGATTAATTTTTAATACTTGCCGCTTTTTAAACAAATCCCCCAGTTCAAGTTCAAGCTAGTTGATTTTTTAAAATTTTCACATATGGAAATAAATATGAAGAGATTTGTATTTAAAATCTCTACAGCATAAAAAGAAAAGAATAATAGGAACAAAAACATTAACGACAGGAAAATCATTTTAACAATTTTACAATAAAGCTGTTTTTTTTTTGTAATGAAATAAAAAAAAAAAAATTGGTTGTCGTTAATATTTTTCAAAACTATTTATTATTACTTACTAGTGTCTTTGGGACGTTGCCACGATTCACCACGTTTTGACTATGTTTTTGATTCGCGATTCTCATCCGTTGTTTAGGTGCCATGATCGAAGCCGGAGTCGAGAAAAAAGATAAAAAAAAGATTCGGGTTCTGGTTATCCCAAAACTTCCCCCGGGGATTTTTGAGAAAAAATCAAATAATAAAAAATCGAACCGAGATCGAAGAGTAAGTGGCTTCGCCTCTTTTACTCTACGTCCAAAAAGGAATGAACATCACCGAGCCGAGTCACAAATATATAAGCCACGTCACTGGCACATTAGAAAATAGTTCCCTTCTACACATAAAAAAATTCAAACTTGTGAGCAATTACATGGGCGTAAAACTTTTCCTTAAAAATGATAAACAAAATAAAAGTTGAACAGCACAAAACAAATTAACTATAATATTATGGATTTTAAATTAAAAAAACAAACAAACCCGGTGTCTAAAGGAGCGGTCTACAGTTTTTATGTATGGGAGACAAAAAGGCCTAAATTTTAACTTTTTTTTTTTTTGTTGTTGTTGGAAAGTATTTCTGGAGTTAACGTTAAGTTGGATTAAAAATTTATAAAAATGAAAAAGATATTAATTTAACTGTATTAACGGGACTAATTAAATATTTTAGTTTTGCATATTTTGCGACTTTTTCTTAGAATAGTGAACAAGTTCAAGGCTTAAAATTCCACTTTCTATATGCATTTTATATAAAAACTCTTTATATATTTTATATATCTATATAACGTGAAAGAGGGAATAGAGTTACGCTTTTGTCCATTCATAGATAAAGTAGTTCCGTTATGTAAATCGCATGCATTGACAAATGTCAAAATTAAGTTTTGCAATGAAAATTTCCCAAGCTTCTATTTTGTCACCAACAAAGATTGAATAAAATGATAAAAATGTCACATTATTTTAAAATTCTAACAATTTTATTCCTTTTGATTAAATTTTAGATATTTTCTGAATTTAGAATGAAACATATTAAATGAAAAGAATTAAAAGTCTTATTTTATACAATTTCTTTAGGCATTAGTTTTAGATAATAAATTAAAAGGAAAACATTTTTAATAACATTTAAAAATCAACTCTTGTTGCTGCTGCTGCTGCTTTAAATGACAAGTTATGCGTAGGAATATATCATAGACCAACTGTTATGAATGAGTCCGTTATTTGTGACGTGTAACAATAATCAATGGGTAGGAACAAACTTCGTGCTTGATAATAGTCCAAACTGCGTATGGATGACAATACGGACAACTACACATATACATTATCATTATCATTATGATGGACATCACCATCATCTTGACTCTTCACATTAAACTTTTTTAAGCAATTTCAATAATTCTCCGAAATATCTTTATTTTAATCGTCTTCTTCAACAAGCAACTGAATATAAGGATCCTGAAGATAGTTTTATAAGAGGGATTTTACAAGTAAACAAGTGTATTCTGACTTACCCAAGTCTAGATGGTACACATATAATTTAGATTCAAAGTTCCGTTTTTTGTTTTGTTTTGTTTTTTCTGACTATCTTGATAAATAAAGGAATTGTTCTTTTTATCTGTTGTATTGGCATTATAGAGGATGCACTTTTTGACGAGGGTTAACACCCCCATAAAAAGAGGGAGGTCCTGGGTATGACTCTAAACTGCATCCAGTGGCAAGATTTCTGTTCTGGAGTTCTGGAGGTGTACAGTCCCTCCTCTATTGCTATTAGGGTTCCATTAATGGATCAAATAGATAGATTTGGAAATATATTAATTCATTGGGTTCTTAAAACATTGAGGAAGTTCTTATCCATTTAAAATCATTGTGAAGATAGATATTTGTATTGTGATATAATTGCAGATCATAATTGTTAAAATGACTTCAGCATAAAATAACTCAAAAAAGAGTTTACATGATGTAAAACCAACCAACCAACCAACTCTTCCATGGAACAATGCAAACAATTCATCTATTGAGACAAATTTGTTCATTATTGCTATACTTCTTACATGTTGTTACATGTGTGCATTAAATGTAATGGTTTATCATGTCCTTTTTTTGTTTATTAAGTGTTAGTATATCAATGGATATACTGATGTAAATATTAGAACCTGGTGAATTGGGATATGACTAAATGTCATCATCCCTAGCAACCAATAGCTGGTAACATTCCTATACTGGTTAAATAATTTCCAATAAACTTAATCTTTTATGTCTTGCCTTATTCTTAAAAGCTCTTATCTATTTCCACAATTCCTTTCTTCCAGTTTTTATCAAATAAATTATGAATAAATTTCAATGAAAAAATATTTCCCTCTGCTTCTCAAAGACTTGGAGGAATTTTTACTCTGTAATTTCCAAGAACTTGGCAACTCTTTATTCATTGATTGGTTTGGTTGGGTTTTATGGCATATTAGCCATTGTTTATTTAATGTCAAATCCTGTTTTTATATATATATTAAATACATGATTTGTAAACTTCTTTTTTGATACATTTTTAAACAAGCCTGAACTTATTATTTTGTACACATTTATATGGTTAAGTATTTCAATGTAACAATGTAACATTAATCATCATTTGTTTGCATACAGTGAAGTGGTTACAAACATTGCTATTTAACACTAATTATTCTATTCAACATTACTCATTCATTTTGCACACAGTTAAATGGTTCCAAGTATTGCAATGTGCCATTAACAATTCAATTAAACTCAGTTATTTTTTTTACACACAGTTAAATGATCAAACAGTTCCATTTCAAGGAAGTTAATTTAGTGTAAGTCATTTGTTTGCACTCAGTTTAAATGTCAAACAGTTCTATTTGACCAGTAGATATGATCCTATCAGATACTACCACTCCAGGTCAGAGTAGACCTGGGAGCAATGGCAATAAAGGGGTACTCCGCCTTCCCCAAAGCTCCAGCAGTACTGGAGCCTCACAATCAGGTAGTTTAGTGTCATATCCAGAACACTTGTTGGGGAGGGTGGGTCTTACCCCTCTGCAGAGATGCAGTTGGTGTATCCTACAGGCTCAGCCAACTGGGCTTTTATTCAGAGTAACTTTGCTGCTCATTCAGAGCTTAGAACATGATGACTGCATCCTTTGCAAAGAGGTAAGAACACTCACCACCACCACCACTACTGAAAAGTGTAATGTAATTGAACAGATCATAGAAAATCGAACTTGAATAAATAAATAAATAAACAAATAAATAAAGCAAATTGTCTCCGAATGGCCAGGTTAGAGCACTTGTGGTAATTAAAAATAACTAGCAAAAAAAAACAAAAAAAACGAGGGTTTGAAACCTTCTGCGCTGGTGTGGAACCACTGGAAATGGATGCTTCTGCCTCTGACATGACAAGCAGAAATGAAGGGATGACCCGTTTTTTGGAGAGATAGAATTGAAGTGACCAGTGTATAAGAGAGCTGAACCTAAGTTTTATTCCAAGAGGGACTGTAACCTTTTAATAGAAGATATCAACTAGTCTTTCATTTTCTTATTGGATAACTCATGGTAGCTAGCCAGCTATAAACCTTAAAGGAAAATACTAAAGTGTCCATGTTGTTTTTCTATATCAACCTTTGCATTCTCCGACATATGCCTGAGTGACCACGTGCATACCTGTCCCTGCTACCTATACCAACGCCTACATTACAAAAGGTTGTCTTGGGTATGCATCTGACTCTAGTTCTGGTGCTCTGAGGAATGTGGAGTGCCCCTTCATTGCCATTAATCCCAGGCCCACTCTGACCTGGAGTGGTAGTAAGTGTTAGGGTCCCCTCTATCAGTCAAATATATCTGTTTAAAAATTATTTGTATTGGAGAGGAATACTTGAAACCATATAATTGTTGGCAAATCATTTCCATTAGATAAGAATACGTGATATGATATAACTGTGAGCAAACAAATAATTATCAAAAAATAAAAAAGTGCATTTAAAAAAGAATTACAGTGAAACAATGAAAATATTTTTATCATTAGATTTATAAATGAATTAAATTTTGGTATAAAATAACCCATAAAGAGTTGATATGCTGATAGGCAAATGAATCATAAACCAATGAGCTGCTTTGATAAAAAAAGAAAGAGTGTACTTTTCCAATATGTAGTGGTTAACAAGATAATCTTACATCATGTGTTTCAGAAGTGTTGCCTCCTATCTATTTCCATGGAAACTACAACCAATACCAAGAACTCAATAACACGATTGGATAGAGCAAGTTTTCAGCAACAAAACACTCTTTTTCTACGTAATTATAACTGTAGTGAGTTTGGTTCTTACTGGGTCCAATATACTTGTAGCTTTGTTCTATACAAAAATCAGCTAAGTAAATATTAGTTAAGTGCATTGGCATTGAGTAATAGCTACCTAGATAGTTTTACAGACTATTATTATTATTATTGTGGTTCTTCAGCCTTGGTGAGGCAACTAGTCTAGGAGAAGGAATACTCTGAGTTCAAACCTGTTAAACTCCGCTTAAAAATTGACCTTGTGTCATATCCTGCCCGAGCGGAGGGGTTGGTAAATATGATTATTTTTGTGGTATATATAATCTGCACACTTATAGTCTTTTGCCAGACTAAATATCTAAGGTTGTTTTAATGTGGAATTGTGGTTATCAAACTTATATTAGAAAAGGTGGCAAGTTTGATTATTATTTAGTACTTTATACTTGTGGTCTTGTGCTAGATTAGGCTAAGGTTAGTAAATATTTCAGGTCATGATTGCTTTGATTTGGTTTATTTAACATTAACGTTTATAGGGTTGGGTTTTTTTAAATCTAAAGACAATTTAGTTTCTTAGAAACCTATCTTTATAGATTGGGTTGTCTTAAGCTTCTGTTTTCAGAGTGACAAAGAAGTTAAAATAATCTAGATACAAGATAAAAATTAATAGTATCAGATAGGAATACTTAGAACCATATAATTGTATGCAAATTACTCATATTAAGAATAGTTACTTAAAATTCAATTGTTTTAAAGTGTTTGTTATCATTAGTTACTTGACAACCATATAATTGTGTGCAAAAGAACAAACTTCAGTATTAAATAATCCAAGAGTTGACATGCCATAAAACCAACCAACCAACCAAGAAAATTGTTAAACTGGGCTAGGCATAAAATAACCCAAGAATGGTCCACATGCCATAAAAACCAACCAACCAACATGTTGTCAAAAAGTTGGCTGTATCCTTTTTGAGACACCCTGTATATGACCCCATTTTTTCCTTAAAGAAGACACCCCACCTCTCCCAAGTTTTTATGCTTAGTTAAAGTCTAAAGTAGCTTAATGCATATCCAAGCAATGGAGACAACCACTATTTGTACCTAGCCTTACTCTTTAACACTGACATATTAAATGTACATGGGGAATGAGGTGGGGAGGAGTCTTATATGCCATCAGTTATGGTAAGTAAATTTTTTTTCAACCTTGTTAGACAAGATCAGAAGATTTAAATAAATGGCTTTTCTAAAATAGAATGATATAAAAAAAAATGGTGAGAAAAAACCAAAAATAGTTAAAGTGATCATGTTTGGTAAGCAATGGGAGAAAAGCAGTTCGAGGAAGTTCTGCTTTGTGTTGGTATTAAGTCAAGGTCACTGGCAATGACTGACTCTCCAAGAAGAAGGGGAAAAATAATTTAAGGATACACAAAAATCTCACACTTTCTTAATCAAAATTTTATCTTAACAAACAAACAAACAAACAAACAAAAAACCCAACAAAAACAGAATCATATTCTCAAGGATTAAAAAAAGGAATTATTAGCTAATGCAGTTGGATATTAAAAGTAATAAAATCTACACCATTGTCTATAAATACCTGAAAACGTGTCAGACTAAGATTTGTAGATACAGTATTGGACATAAATAAGTACACTCCCTGATACTTTGTGGAGACGTTCTTAGCAAAATGGTTATTGTCATAAAAAATGGAAATAGTGACCTGAGTTCAAATACTGGACTAGATTGTTTGCATTTCATTTTGCACTAATGCCCTTGGGGAAGGCATGAATTCATCTGTTCTTACCCTAGCTATGGTTAAATAGTAGGATAGACTGATTTCTTTAGCCTTGATAAGGCAATCAGTCTCAGAGAAGGAAAACTCTAAATTTAAACCAACTTTACTCTGCTTAAAAATTGACATCTGTTTGAGGCGGATGGGTTGGGTAAATACATACACCCCTGATACTGTTCTTTAAAAAGTTTATTTTCTTCTAAACCAAAGATGTCAGGATTTTATTATTTCTGGTGAAATGTTATACAATCAAACAGATGTTTTTAGGTATTATTTATGACTAAACTCTAAAGCATTAAAACATTTTAACCCAATGATTCAAAAATAAGTACACACCTTATATGTATTTATACAATTATATTTTTGGTTATACAAACTCATAAGTGATGTTCATCCTATGGACTGCGACACACCAGTGTTGACCAATCAGCAAAAACTTACATTCATCAGCTTTGTGCAGACACTAGAGGCTGTCTAGAGGACTTATAAAGAGTGGTGGCTAATAGGGACTGATGGCGAGAGATAGTCAAGGGAATCTGTGCTGTTGGCACAGCTTGAAGATGATGATGAGGATAATGTTTCAATGCTGAAGAATTTGTGTTGAGAGATATGATAATTATAAAAACAGTATCACCAATAAATAAGTACAGCCCTATAGAATTTAAAAAAAAAAGGTAATTTTCTTCTAAACCAAAGATTTCAAACTCTACAGCATTAAACTAGAATATGAGTGAGACTGATGATTTATACAAGTCTTTCTCATAATGTTTACAGTCAGGCTCAAGTCATCACGTCAGAAGATTTTATCACCATTTTTAATAACAGAGGATGAGCATGACAAGGACTTGACAAGAACCCGTTTCTTCTCCAAGTTCCATACAACAGATTATACTAGGTTACATTGTACCTGCAACTACTAGTAACCCCTTGATCTGATCTCCAGGTTTTAAGAGTATTAGTATAAAATGAAGATAAATCCACCTCAGTTAGAAATTGAACTTTGTTTGCCTATTCCATTTTCTGTACTGTGAGCTATTATGTTACTGCATACCTGAATTTAGTACATATATAAATTTCAGAGAGAGGTGGAGTCTTGCTTTTAGTAAGGGCATTAGTACCAAGTGAACATGAATGGCTTCAAATGGAATTTGCACTTGGTATTAATAATCAGTTTTTATTTTTTGCTAATTGTATCTGGACCTGGAAGGCATAAACATAATTTTGGTATGTCTTATGACTGACCACTGACTTTATGGCTACTCCTTAGCTTCCCAACTTTTCACTAACACTCTAGATCTTTTTACTAAAAAGGAAAAATTAATGATAATTGAATGCCGAATTTTGCCATTTCTTTGACCTAAAATTTGTTTGAGTTATTTTGGGTATTTAGTTTGGATTTTGGGTATCAAAAATCAAGAAGACTGGAATTGTCAGTGGTTAGGAATTGATAAAAATATTTCTAATAGAATAGGGCTATTATATTTATAATGTAAATGTTTAGGATAGCCTTCTTCTTCTTCCCTTTAAGTTTTTATGCTCTTTGCTGCTTTATCTCCTTCCACATTGTGAAATCTTCTTCCACACTGATAAGACGAAACATAAAGATATATTCTTGTTTGCATCCATTATTTTGTTTCTTACTTCATACTTCAGACATCTTTTATATTACTGGCCGCACAAACTTGGAGCTATCCCTTTGAACATTGATGGAAAATATGACCTCACACTTTTTACTCATGTGTAAGTTTCAGCAAACTTAGGCTAACTAACCAGAAAGTTAAAATTTAACTCCTACTTCCATATTCATAGTTACATGATTTTAAAATCTCCCAATAAGGATCTTGCTCTCAATTGACCTCAGAAGTTATGACATGTCAATCAAACTCAGTGTACTTTTGGTAGATACAGCAAAGTGCAATGGTTTGATTCTCTATAAATAATCTTCTCTTTGGCAAAGATATTTTTTAACAAATGCATTTACTATTAGGACCTTGAATAAGTTCTCACTGTTTTCCAACAGATGGCATTCCCAGAACTGCATACATGTAGTTTCAGATGGTAATGCATCTATAGTGAGTAAGTAAGTTGGCGACTGTAGGCCACCAGAAGGCTCCCTTTTCAATAGCTACTACACAGAGGTGTAGGGGAGGGCACTACTCCTTTCCCTGGATTGCTCCACTTTACCCTTGATATGTACCTTATATTGCTGAGTGTTAAGCAAGGAGGAATCAAATACCATTTTTTAAAGTCTTTGGAATGACGTGACCTTAGATTGAACCCAGATCTCCTGGACCATTAGCGAACTAAGGAAGTACTATAAGCAAGCTTGAAATTCAGTGAATGTCATTTTGCCGAAGTCATTTTTTCATAGTGTTAAACCTTTCCTGCTAAAGAATGTATATTTGTGGTGTCAACAACTTTATTCAGAAGAAATCTGCAGCTGAAGCACACAGACTTCTTGTTGAAACTTATGGCAACCATGCTCTGTTGGATACTGTTATACAATTAAGGAATGATTTTTTTTTATATTAATCATTTTTCGTTAATTATATATTTTTTTTTTTTCTTTAAGTAAAAAATTAATTTATAAAAAAAAGGGGGAAAAAGGAAGGAATACATACCGGAATGAACAAATAACCGAATAACGACCCCATTGTGGCAAAGAAGCAGAGTAAAGTGGCCTCCCGATTTTTAAAGGAAAGATTTAGAAGTCATCAGTAGAGCTTAGCTTGGATTGGCTGTTGCAAAATTATATATAGAGCCTTTTCTGTGGTCATTTTTTTTTGTTTTCTCCTTGTGTGGATGCGCAGGTTGGCTGCCGGGATGGGAGTTGGAGTTAGATCGATGCCAACTGGGTCATTTGGGTGAGGGGGTCTGATGTTGAAAGACCCGAAACCCCCCCATGATCCCAAAGGAAACATCACTGATGACCCATCCCGAAGCATCAACTAAGATGTATGGTATAAAAAAATATCATTCAGTTTGGTTAGGCTTTGAACTATTCGGATTAAGAGTTCAGGTGCATTGTCATTGGGTGCAATTTTATGCTCGCGTGCAAAGGATATGACAATCACCAATGTCATAATGAACTCCCTGACAGGAAATGGGGCTGGAGTGTGGATGATGTCATGCCCAGAAGAGATGGTCCTGAGAATTTGAGGATTTTGAAAAAGAAGTGAGTTGAGATTGGACCATTGAGAGTTGAATTTTGACTGTTGAAAGATGTAGTTGGGTTTTTTTGATCTCTACCGACAGAGATCTTAAACATCACAAGATGTGCCGCATGTTGGGGGGGGTCAGCATAGTAAGAATTGTGTCTCTCTCTTCGTGTCGCCATGAACCCAGAAGTCAAGAAATTAATAAACTGTACCTAAAATGACAGAGTCCGCCTGTTTCTGCATATGTATATGTGTATTGTATACAACAATACAACATGCAGAGATTTGTGTAGATGCTTAAAAAGTAATGATTTTGATGTTGATGATAAAAAATGCTCTGACACATCAAAAAAGCTCAAAGACAAAGAATTGGAGGCATCACTTCATGAAGACTCATATCAGGTGCAAGCTGAACTCGCAGAATCATTAGGAGTTGATCACACAATAGTTTCGAAATGTTTGAAAACATTAGGAAAGATTTAAAAGCAAGGGCATTGGGTGCTGTATGAGTTGAAGCCAAGAGATGCCGAATGGCATCTTGTCACATATGAACAACTGCTTTGCTTTAACAGCAGAAAAGGAAAGGTTTTTTGCATTGTATCATGGCCAGTGATGAAAAGGGGATATACTATGATAAACCTAAGCATAAAAGATTGTGGTTAACTTCAAAAGATGTGTTCCTTTTCCAACGTGGAATTAAAATGCTGCTAGAAAGATGGGAAAAAAAGTAGTGGCTAGCAATGGACAATATTTTCAGTGATATGTTTCTTATTAATTTCTGAAAATGAGACATTGTTGGCAAAATGCCAGGTGTCACTGTTCTCAGCTAGAGTGGACCATCAGTGATGGTTGATGTAAAGTACCAAAGAATTTTTTCAAAGAGTCCTTGAATCATTTCTTTGGTACCCCTTCTGTTGGTACCCCCTCTGTTATTACTCCCTCTGTTGCAATCATCTGTGGAGAGCTCATTGCACAGTAGTAATGTAAATACTACTGACAAAAAAGATAAGTTAGGTTTCTTTGTTTTAACGGCATATCAACTTTCATGGGTTATTCAATGTCAAAACCATAATTGTAGGTAGATACTAGTGGTGCTCTTTAACCCATAGCTTAGGGGATAACGGGGTTCATACCTTTCTCAAAGGTATTTGTCTGAAATTCAATGCAATAGTACAACTAGAGTTTGAACTTGCTTATTACAATGTCATAATTCACAAAAAAGAGCAATTATATATATATATATATATATATATATATATATATATATATATATATATATATAGGGATTGTCAGTGGTCAGGAATTAAAAATTTAGAGCTATTAATTTTGCCTGGTATTTTCTTCTTTCTTTAATTTGATTTATGGTTTAATTCAATTAATTAATCATGTCTGACAATGCTTTATCTAAAAATATAAATAAATAAGAGGTATTATATGTACAATGTAAATGCATTGCTATGATTTTACTATAGAAATGCATTTCAAATGAGGATAAAGAGTAAATGTTAGGATGAAGAATTAAGACAAGCATTCCTAATGGACTTGGGTGATTATACCTAATACAATAGTAGAAATATTCAATCTATAAATTACACCCATGGCATAATGGTTATCATCATAGAAAATGGACCGGGTAAACAGAGTTCAAATCCTGGATGAGGCTGTTTGCATTTCACATAGCACTAATAACTTTAGGAAAATTATAAATCCAATTATTCTTCCTCTAGCTATGAGTAAATAGTAGGGGAGACTGGGTTTTTTTTTAACCTTTCTATAGCAACCAGCCAAGAAGAAGGAAAACTCTGAATTTAAACCTTTTAAATTCCACTGCAGGGGTGTCCTCGTGGTGTAATGGTTAAAGCGATGGACTGCGGGATTGTAGTAAGCAAGTTCGTACTCCAGTTGCACTATTGCACTTGGGAAAGGTATGAACCCCCTTATCCTCCCAACTATGGGTTAAATAGTACCACTACTGTTCTTCTAGGCGAATGGCTTTGGCATTAAATAACCTACAAAGGTTGATATGCCATTAAACAAAGAAACCAAACCAAACCTAAACTCCACTGAAAAATTGGCCTTGTGTCATATCATGCTTGTGTAGAGGAGTTGGTAAATATGTAAATGGCATTTTTGTCTTGAAAAGTTTGCTTGTGTGCCTGTGTATATATGTATGCCTGTATTTTACAGTAAAAATTAAAAATTTACAAATAAAATTTTAAAGTAAATTTAATCTTATCAAATGATTCTTTTCTTAAATTTTGAGTAATTTAATTGATTATACAATTTGAATAAATGAAATTAGATAGAATCTGCTTTTAATTATTGGTCACACATGCACTATACAAAGAATGAGGGTTGGTGGAAAAGTTCATTGACTGACCAAGATGCTCACATGGAATATGACCAAATGAGATTTATTTTTTAACATAGTCCCTCTTGCAGTTCACATAATTCTGTCATTGGTATTGTAGTGCTTGGATCCCATTGGTCAAAAATTTATCAATAGCAGATATGACATCAGCCTATGAACTTTTCAGCCTTTGAACTTTTCAGCCCACCCTCATATTCTAATTTTCGCAATTTATTTTAGGGGTTTAAAGTTACAAGTTCAAAGGTTTCAAATCTTTGAAGAAATTTTCTCCTCTTTTTTTTTTCTTTCTTTCTTTCTTTAAAAGTGGAAGGTATTTGTGGCTTACAATTTAAAAAGAATAAATAGACTTGATAAAAGTTATAAAAATGAATATTCTAAATATAAGTCAAGTAAAAAATAATCTAATCCCAAAGTTTTTATTTTTCAGAAAACATGAATTAAACTTAAAGCTGGAACATAAAACGTGGCTTTTATTGAGTTGTGGTTATGTTTTGACAACTTCAATTTTGTTTAAATTAATTGTATACACAAAAAAATGTCAAACAAAATTTCTTAAAATAGAAATAAATTTTATTTGACATTTTCTTGTTTATATATATATATATATATATATATATGTATATATATATATATATATATATATATATATATATACACCCCCATATATATATATATATATATATATATATATATATATATATATATATATATAGTGTATCACAAAAGTGAGTACCCCTTATGATGGTGGGGTGGCCACACAAAATATTGACAGTTGACATGGTGTATGTTAATATTGACAACTTTCCCTAAAGGGTGTACTCACTTTTGTTGGCAGGGGTTTAGCTTTTAATGGTTATATTTTGAGTTATTTTGAGGGGAAAATAAATTAACTCTGTTATCTAAGCTGCATACAGACTACTTTTCATTGTGTCAAAGTGTCATTTTGTCAGTGTTGTCCCATGAAGAGATATACTTAAATATCTGCAGAAATGTGAGGGGTGTACTCACTTTTGCGATACACTGTATGTGTGTGTATGTGGTTAGTTTATTATTATCTCTATGAGTTTTTCACGCCAGTAGTAATTGGTGGTTTTCACTGAATTCAAAGTGACAGCAAGACTCTTCAGATCACCAGAATTCTTCTAAATATTCTAATTGATTTTAGTGGTGCTGGGGTCTGGATAATCTCATTCCCTTTTCTGATCTCCAACTCCCCTAGTCTCTTTTCTAAGTTCTTTTGGACTGTTCCAAGGACTCTAGATATGATCAGTATCACTGTCACCTTCATGTTACATAATTTCTTCAGCTCTTGGGTAAAGTCCAGGTATTTGTACAGTTTTTACTTTCTTTTATCTTAATTTTGTGATCTGCTGGAATAGTAAAATCCATTCATTGAAAAATTCTTTTCTTCTTGTTACTTAAAACAAGGTCTAACCTTGATTGGGTGATCAATTTATATCTCAAAATCTCAAAAGAATTTTGTGCATTTCATTTTTTAGAACAGATTCTGGTTTCTGCATATACCATGCGTCTTGCATAATTCCCAGTAGATCATTTTCTCTTTCCAGTCATGCTTGCTCTTGTACTCTTTTTGTGTGAATTTGGTGCATTTGTTTATCATGTGATTAACTGTTTCATCTCCGCATAACCGACACTCGCTATTCTTCTGTGTATCATCAACTTTTACTTTGGAAAGATATCACTGCAAACTGAATTTTCAATCTACGAGTTCCAAATTATCAAAAGCAAATATCAGTTTGGTAGTAAGAGAAGGTGCAAATGACAATGTGAAATTGATCCTTGTATTTACTTTCAAAGTGGCCTCCATTAGTTCAGCGAAACTCCTTTCTGTTCTATGTATGTCACACTAGAAACAACAACCGAATCCACTGATTATTGTATTGTCTCGCTCCTTCCTCAAATCAACCCGCTTTTATCAAGTTGGAGACCACCTTATTTGCATGCGAGCAATGATAATTTGCGCGACTTTACGAGATCAGATGGTTATAAAAAGTCGCGGACACCATCTTGAATTTCTTTGTTTCCCGGCCTGTCTCTGAACGTTGCACATGCGAGGTCGCTTAAAAGGTAAGCCCCCCCCCTGCTCCGTTTTCACGATTTTTGCCACAACATAATTGGTTTTTATAGCATTATTCTGTGCTGCTATTAAAAGTCATTTAGTTTCTCTCTTCAGGTTTCCTCTTCTTAGCCATGTCCAGGTCATCTCATGTTCAATTTCCTTAGTTTGCAATTTGAAGTATTCATACAACTTTTTTTCTTCCTATTTTTGTTTTGTAGATATTTTATTGTTGTTTTACTGGTTGTCCTTAAATTCATTTCTGCTGATATTGCTATTTCGGGCTTCAGCTTAGTTTATATCAATAATTGGGAAGTGTTTATCTGTCTGTCCACTATAGATGACAAAACAGTTTGATGTAGAGCTACCAAATTTGTGTAATTATTGGATCAAGGGGCAGTTTTAATATTTATAAAAAAATGTTCCTCATGGGGAAGAGGAGGTGCTTATGACAGCCATAAGAAAAATAGTAAATTTTAGCAGAAACTATTTATGTCCATTTTGCTAGAATGCCTTTGAGAAAGGTATCAATTCATTTCTCCCTATGTTCTATCTCATTGCTATATCACTTTACAAAACATTTTGTTAATAGCATGCCACGATTTTTGATGGGGATTAGACTTGGTGTGTGAGCACTTAGGTAAACCCCTTCCTTTCATAGATTTGAAATTTTAAGAATATATATATATATATATATATATATATATATATATATATATATATATATAAGGCACTGTTATCTCATCTCTTCAAGTCAGATTTTGTTACTTAAAGTTTCATGATTTACCAAAGTTTCTGAGATGAAGTTTGATAATTTTTATCATTTAAAATATTCGGACTCTTGTCTTTATTTTTATTGTTACAATCACAATGTTTTGGTCAATGTGTCCTGCAGTCTTCTTTAGGTATTCATGTAGAACTTGGAAGCCAACACAGAACTTTAAACCAACCCTTTATTTAATCCACAGAGGTAGATTGTTCTAATTCCATTAACCATAACTGGGTACAAGTGTTTAGCTATGGTAAGTATTCTTTTTTTTATTACATGTAGTCAGGATTGAACTAGCAACCAGAAATTAAAGTTTCATGAATTAAAAATACAATCATCAGATAAAATTGCTCTGCTGGTGAGCATTTGAGCACTTTCTTGATTTAAGAATAATGTCTTTGAATAATTTTTTTATTCATCTATTACATAGATAAGTTAGGAAAGTGTAGATGCAAAGTCAGTGGTGCTTAGTGACTGTCAGTTCCTCACCTATGTGGACTTCGTCCATTGATGGCATATGCAAGAAACTGACTGTCACCAAGCATCAATGACTTTGTCTCTACACTATCCTAACTTAGAGCAACATATGCTCTATCACCAATATTGAGCATTCTTTATTTATAAAAATAGCAAACTTAATTTTATATATATATATATATATTATTATTATTATTAAATTATCCCATGATCTAGTAGCTTTTTGGGTACCATTCTGGCATTTTCATGGCATTTCTCAGGGCAACGTAGGTTATTTAGCATCACCCATCTCCTTCCTTACATATAACAGGTCTAAAATTGTAAGAATTTGTATATATATATATATATATATATATATATATATATATATATAACCAAGTTATTCTATGGTCAAGGCTGGTTTCTTTGTTTAATGGCATATCAACTTTTGTGGGTTATTTAATACTAAAGCCATCCTTATAGAAGAACAGCAGTGATTATATTTAATCCATAGCTGGGAAGGATAAAGGGTTCATACCTTTCCCAAGGGAATGAGTCTGAAAGTGAACGTAATAACACAACTGGAGTTTGGACTCACTCACTTTAATGTTGCAGTCCACTACTTAAGCTATAATACCATAGGGGACTCCCCTCCCCCAAATATTAAGTAAATTATTGGTATAAAATCCTATATTCTTCATGCCATTTCTCAGAGCAATGAGGGCTATTTGGCTGTGTCTGCTTCCTCTTTAAATATCATGCAACATATTGTATTTGGCCTCATGTTTATTTCTGATGACGGAGTTATAAGTTAATCAATAGATAAAATCTTAAAACACCTGTTTGATTTTCCAACAAAGAAAAATGACCCATTTCTTTATGGTCCTTTCTAAATGTCACTGTTTCTATAAAAAAATGATAGAAAAAAACAATGATAATTCATTTTTTATCTATGTTAGAGGTGTGTTAAAAAACTATGTAGACTAATGTTGCTTGATTGTTTTTATAGCATATCAAGCCATGTTTGGTTATCTAATATTGAAAGTTTTCTTGTTTTTTGTTTTTTTTGCAAGTAATTATATAGTTTCAAGTAACTAGTGATAATAATCATTTGTAAACAAGTGTAGTTTCAAATAACTATTCTTAACACAAATAATTTGCACACAGTTATATAGTTCCAAATATTCCTATCCAATATTAATAATTTGCCTGATTATACTGTTTCAAATATTCCTATCTAATACAAATAATTTTCAAGCAATTATATGGTTTCAAGTATTCCTATCTAATACAAATAATTTTCAAGTAATTATATGGCTTCAAGTATACCTATCTAGTACTAATAATTTTCATGCAATTATATAGTTTCAAGTATTCCTATCTAATACAAAAAATTTTCAAGTAATTATATGGTTTCAAGTAATCCTATCTAATACAAATAGTTTTCAAGCAATTATATGGTTTCAAGTATTCCTATCTAATATAAATAGTTTTCAAGCAATTATATGGTTTCAAGTATTCCTATCTAATACAAATAGTTTTCAAGCAATTATATGGTTTCAAGTATTCCTATCTAATACAAATAATTTTCATGCAATTATATAGTTTCAAGTATTCCTATCTAATACAAATAGTTTTCAAGTAATTATATGGTTTCAAGTAATCCTATCTAATACAAATAGTTTTCAAGCAATTATATGGTTTCAAGTAATCCTATCTAATACAAATAATTTTCAAGCAATTATATGGTTTCAAGTAATCCTATCTAATACAAATAGTTTTCAAGCAATTATATGGTTTCAAGTATTCCTATCTAATACTAATAATTTTCAAGCAATTATATGGTCTCAAGTAACTATTCTTATCTAAAATAATCATGATTGTTCACTGGAATAAGTATGTTGAATTCCTAAAGGACTACCTTGAATAAAGTTAATGTTTCATTCATTTATCTCTAGTTAAAATAACCCAACAAGGGTTAACATGCCATAAAACCAACCATCATCATCATCATGGGCTTGAAATACAACACAAACATCTGAAATTTTTGGTTGTTGTATTCTAGCTTTATTTAGAATTTGAGTTAGAGAATAAAAAGTGGAACAAAAGATGAGTTTACTTTTTTTAGTATGACAGGACCTAAGTGAAATCTGAGTGAAATTTCTGCTGATATCAACTCCAACTTGGCACTGCCTTGTTCTGCCTCCAGTTGTGGCCATTGATTGTCTGAATGACTAAATGTGAAATCTCCCAACCAATTCTTATGCTGATGGTTATAAAAGTTTCTTTTAAAAGTGCAAGTTTATTAAGTGGCTTAATCATCCCTAATTTCTTTAATCTACAACTTGTATAAGTTATACTGTTTACAATGTCGTAAGTGATACAAAATTTATTCTACTGGTAAAAATGTGTAAAAATTTAAAGAATAACTAATTTACTCCCATTAAATTTGTTGAAGATTAATGCTATGTTTTTATAACCTTAACAAATTCACATTAAATCAATTCAGGAAGAAATCCAAGATAATTTTCATAACTCAATAACTTTTATAAATGTGAAACCAAACAGGAATGAAAATACAAAAATGAAAAAAAAATTTTTTTTTATTTAATGCCAAAATCAGGTTAACACTTTACCAATTACCAAGAGAATCAGTAACCCACTCTCTTGGTAATCATTATGAGAGGCAGATATAACTCTTCCTCTCTATATGCACTTAAAACTCTATTAAGACCAAGTGTTGAGCTAAGAAGGAATCCATATTCTAAGCACTACTGACAGAGTGGTGTTGCAGATTAGAGTACAAGAAAAGAAAAAAAAATGAAGGAATGATGGTTCTCTGAGAATTGTTCAAAGGACTTTGCAAAAATATTTGAAGTACAAATAGAAAATTTATTGGAGGAATAAAAAAATGTAAAATCTAAGAATTTTCAAATTCAGATTATTGTAGAAACCAATCTAGACCCCCACCCTGCAACAAACCTGTTAGTAGTTGATGTAACCATCCAAACAAAGCACAGACTGGAAATAAGAGTAAATGACTGCATGTACATGTCATTCAAGAGACAAGAGACATGAAAAATAAAGAAGAATAGGAAGGTGATAATTGTGACTATAATTATTGGACAGTTTTGTTGGTGGAACTTAAAATACACAGACTGTATTCCCTCCAGAGGTGTAAGACTTCCACAAAAAGGGCCATCCTGCTAATTACATTAACCTGTATCTGATGGTGAGACTCTAGTCCTAGAGCTTTGGTTCATTCTGATCCAGAGTGACAGTACCTGTTAGGGCCCCATCTATGGGTCAAATAGAAGTGTTTGAAAATTATTAGTGTTGGTTTTGTTTCTTTATTTAATGGCATATCAACCTCTGTGGGTTATTCAATGCCAAAGCCATCCTTGCAGAAGGACTGTGGTGTTACTCTTTAACTCATCATCATCATCATGTCGTGCTGGTAGCACGGATATCCCTGACCCTCTCTTGCCACTTTTTCTTATCGTTCATCGCCTCTGGCAGGTCTTCTGGACTACATCCCGTATCTTCGCATAGTTGCTGAATGCATGTTCATGCTGGTCGTCCTCTTTAACTCATAGCTGGTGGGAAATAAGGAAGTTCATACTCTTCCCAAGGGGCATTAGTCCAAAAGGGAATGTAATAGTGTGACTGGAGTTTGAACTTGCTTACTACAATGTTGCAGTCCAGCATGTTGGCCACAATGCCATGGGGACTCCCCATTATTGGATAGGAAAATGATCATTTTTATTAAGATCAAATAAAAGAGATGCAATTTAGAAGAAAAACAAGGGTTGACATGCTGTAAAACCAACCAACTAACAAAACCAAACCAAATTTAGTTGTTGGTTATTCCAAGAGAAAAGAATAGTCATCATATTTGATGGCATATCAGACCCCACTCCATCAAAAAAAAAAAAAAAAGGCCTAAAGAATAACTATCAGGTCTTACATACAAATCTGACATATCTGATTGGCTTATATCTATTCAGACACCATAGACTACCAGTACATATAATCCACATCTATGAAGTGCAATATATACTCTTTAAAATATCTTTTGTAACACTTTTTACAATGCATTTAGATACTACACTCTGACCCTGGACGAAAGTATTGAGGGATTACACTTTGATCCTTACAAGTAATGACTGGTGAAAATTCTATATTTGATAATGATTTGATGTGATGTGATGTGATGTGAAAGGTTAGCACTGGTTAGTGGCTAATCAAGTTGATATTTGTCTCAGCCTCCCACCAGACAGGACTTGATACAATGTCAAATGACCCGAACGTCAGATTACAGTGGAGGATAGGGAAGGGGAAGGGGAAGGTCGGGCATGAGCCGAGGTTTGAGCCTTGCTGGACTATGCTGGTTATCGGCCCACTTAGTGCAATGTGGGCCCAATGAGCCTAGTTGGACATGGACCCAAATCTGGTTCTAAGCATGGATGCTTGATTATAGCTTAAACTGGACAGCAAGGTTCAGTGCTATACAAGGGTGATAAAGGTGTCAGTAATGCAGCTTGCCCACCTGAAGGTGGTTCAGCTGAAGCCGGGGGCCTCCAGCCTCAAGTCTGCCTGTGAACACAGATACCAGACGAGACACTGAAAAGCCTCTGTGCGAAGCACAGTGGCTGATCGAGCTTCCGATATTTGTCTCTACCTCCCATCAGACAGGACTTGACACAACAAGGTCCAATGCTATCCAAAAAAAAAAAAGCATCAAAGGTGTGAATAATGTAGCTCGCCCACCGGAAGGTGGCCCAGCTTATGGCTGGGGCCTTTAGGCCTCAAGTCTGCCATTGAGTATTGACCGTCCAGCACGTATGCCAGACAGGACACAGAAAAGCCTCTGCGCAAAGCACAATGGCTGATATTTGTCTGTCTCCCACTAGACAGGACTTGAGACAAGGTCAAATGACCTGAAGGTCAAATTATGGTGGGATTAAGGGAGGGGAAGGTTGGATCTGTGCTGAGGCTCGAGCCCTGTTAGACTTTGCTGGTCATTGGCCCTCTTAGTGTAGGCCTGATGAGCCAAACATAGTCCAGGCACAAATGCCTGATTATAGCTTAAACTGGACAGTGAGGTCCAGTGCTATAGAAAGGTAACAATGCTGCAGCTTGCCCGCTTGAAAGTGGCCCAGCTGAAGCGGGGGGCTTTTCAGCCCTAAGTCTGCCAAGGCATAACCACATAAAATTAGGGGAGAGGAAGGTAAAGAAGGTCGAACCTGAGCCAAGGCTTGTACGCTGCAGGTCTTTGCTGGTCATCGGCCCACTTAGTTCAATATGGGCCTGATGAGCCTAGCAAGACATGGACTCAAATCTGGGTCCAGACACGGATGCCTGATTGTAGCTTAAACTGGACAGCAAGGTCCAGTGCTATCAAGTTTGTCAATTTTGCAGCTCACCCACCCAATAGGGCAAGGAAAGGTTGAGCATGAGCTGAGGTGCGAGCCTTGCTGGACTATGTGGGGTTTAAAGGGTTTTAGGTGGTCAGTGGCTAAGGGCAAGGCTGTGTTGCCATAAGATATCTGACTCCATATTTTGGTTATTTATTTTACCCCACGTTGACTGGCTGGCGCAATGCCTTGCCCAAAGAAGGTCCATAAGAAATATACAAAAAGGAAAAGATAAAAACAGATAAGAGACGAAAACATTTCTTTCATACTTTCCTTTATTTACTTGGTGAATGGACTAACCAACGCTACGTCCCAAGACACAGCGTGGTGCCCAAAACACCAGACGGCAAAATCGGTGTTGTCGGTTCGACGTCACTACCCGAAAAAGAGGGCGGTTCACAGAAAACCTGAGTATTTATCTCTCTTCACCGGCTCCAAATTCGCCACTCCAAAATCCTTCTAATTTTGGCGCGACCACTTCCCATTGGCTACTTTACATTTTATTATTTTTCTTTTTTCTGATTTTAACCGGATGGATGCGTGGAGCCTTATGCGTGGCGACGCGTTTATACATTTTGTATCTGGCAGCCGACGAGTCAATATCCGGTTGGGAGTTTTACTGTTAATTCCTAAATCCCCACAACTATGCTGGTCATTGACCCACTTAGTATAATGTGTGCTTGTTGAGCCTAGCTGGACATGGACCCAAATCTGGGTCCAGGCACATATGTTTGATAATAACTTAAACTGGATAGCAAGGACCAGTCCTATACAAGGGTGACAAAGGTGTCAATGGTGCAGCTTGCCCACCCAAAGGTGGCCCAGCTGAAGCCAGGGGCCTTTCGGCCTCAAGTCTGCCATTGAATGTTGACCGTCTGGCACGGATGCCAGACAGTCCTCTGAAAAACCTCTGCGCAAAGCACAGCAGCTGATTGAGCCTCCTCAGTTATTCTTAGTGAGAGATTTATATAGGCTCTCTCTTAGACTAATGTAGATTAAGTTGCCAGTATCACGACAGATAGCATGCAAGACATTTTGCTCATTTAAAAAAAAAAATGGTTCATAAACTTCTCCCCAAGTCTTAAGCACCATAGACTACCAGTTCATATACCTAGTCCAAGGCAAGCCTTAATATAAGGATTGCCATGACCTAGTCTAACTCTGTTGTCCACGTTTGTGAAGTGTCATACTTACATGCTTATTAAAACTGGAAACCTGAGAAAGAATTGAGGGTATATAATAATAATATTAGATAAGATCTAAGGAGTGTGCTGGAACATATGATGACACTTGCTGTCACTTGATTTTCAATGAGAGTCACCAAATATTAACTGACAGGAACATAGAAAAAGAAAAAATAACAAGAAAGAAAAAAAGGTATAATTCTAAAGGGGATAAAATCTCATTCATACCTTCAACATCTCGCCAAATCTCGTCGTTTGCTCATCGCAGTATCAAAGATGGCGACGCCCATACCCACGTTAGCATGTAAGTTGAACATTAGAAAATTTTGTATTTCTGTTTAGGCTCACTCGATGTATTTACTCTTTGTTTTGTTCATTCTCTGATGCATACTTTGGGATTGTATTAAAAAGAGGCTGTACAATATTTTGGTGTAAGGTTTTATTTGGATTTTTTTGTAACACCTGGTATTTTATTTTTCTTATCGGTGTGTTGAGATTTAAACGCGAAATTCCACGTGATTTAACTCTTTTTTGTGATTTGTTTGAAATATTGATGATTGCCTTTTTAGTAAACGTTGGCTCGTAACAAGAATAAAATATCATAAATTGGATAATATTAATGAATAAATGAGAATTTCTGTTTTTCAACCAATATGTTAGCAATTGAATATGCTTTATTATATTTATTTTATTTTGTTATCCCAAACAATATCAAAAAACTTACATGTATTGCTTCTTAATAACGTAAAATAGATGCTGTGAATTTTAAGTTATTGGAATAAAGATGATAAGATTTCGACCGATCAGTACAAAAAACATAATTCTAAGAAATTTCTAAGGATCTAAAAGTAAGGATTTGATTCTGTAACTGCTTTTATCACGAAACAGTCACGATGGAATTGGTAAATGTATAGATTTCCGAAAATTATCCTGTAAATTCTAACAGACTTCAGAAGGTTCTTTTAAACGTTGAAAAATACGAAGAGAAAACAACTTTAGAAATATACCAAAATTCAAGATTTTAGATGACTGATTCATGCATATGTTTTCGTGAAATTGGCAAAAATTAGTTAAAACGAAGAAAAAAAAAGACAATTTTACAGTTTTATTTTTATACTGACTGCATCCAATTTCTGAGACATTTTTAATCGCTATTTTGATATCACCCCTTCCTCTTATTTGCCGAAATTGATGAACAATACACAAATAGCGAAAGTTGGTTGATTTTTTTACTTGTCATTTCTTGTTGGGTTGATGTTAGGTCAACGGCTATTGTCTCTTACTAAAGCACAACAATATATCTTCAGAATCATTTTAAACCGGTAAACATGTCATACTCAGTTGCCATATCAATGTTTTAAGTGTCAGTAAATTAATGTTGTTCAAAATCATTTTAAATATTATCTTAACCAATGCATGAAAAACTACTGCCACTCAAAATCAGAGTGAACCTGGGAGTAATTGCAATGACTCGATAATTCCCAGAGTTCCAGAACTGGAGCCTCACCGCCGGATATAGTTCACTTTTATTTTTTTAGTTAGATTTCTTTAAATAAATATTGGTAGATAGTAATGAAGAACACATTAAAATTGGTTTACACTCATGATGGTTTGAAAAGTGAGTGGCTGACTGACTGAAAGAAAAAGTGATTTAGTGAGTAAGTGTTTTGAAGTTAGATCGGGTAAAACAAATAGAAATGTTAAAAAGATGTAATTAACTTACACAAAAGAAATGAACAGAAAGGGATTTAGACTTTGATATTTGGACGTTTTAAGTCAAGCCGAGAGAGAGAAAAAAAAGTATGACAATGAACTACATCTGACAGTGAGGCTTCAGTTCTGGGGGAGTGTGGAGTACTCCTTCATAGCCATTCTGGCCTGGAGTTGTAGTACCTGCTGTGGCCCTATCTATGGGTCAAATAGATCTGTTTGAAGATTAGATAGAAATACTTGATACCATATAACTCACATTCTCAGCTAATTGTTCGTTTTCAATCAACACTAATTCGTACCTTAATCTGTTCAACTTATAAGTTCTTGTTTAATTCTGTCCCGATCTTTAAAATATCTATATTGTTGGAAAGAAAATGAAATAAGCTTTTCAAATATGTATTTTTATCCATGAATTTTTTTAAGTTAAAGCGGTGTTTCGCTGCAAACAGCTCAAAATAAAAAATTTGATTTTTTTTTTTTTTTTTTTTTTTTTTTCGATAAATTTTTACCCTTTTAACCCATCGGATTTTAGCGAAAACTAAAAATCAGATTCTACTTTTTTTTTCTTTTTTGACTACATGTAAACAGCCTGAAAAAATGAAAAAAGATATCATCTCTGGTTGTCAGTAAAGCTTGCTGTATTCGTTCCCAAAAAAGTAGTATCTGATTTTTAGTTTTCGCTTAAATCCGATGGGTTAAAGGGTAAAAAAATTACTTTTTTTTCTGAGACTCAGTTTTATATGTTGTGTTTCTTTCCAAACGCAAAATAGTGAACAGTATTCTTGAAATTTGAACGACTAATTAGAAGACACATTAAATTACAACTAGAATGTTTTTTGTTTTTTTTTATTCTTAGATTTATGAAAGCGAAAATACAACTGAACAAAATCGACGGTTTCTTTTAAAAGTTATCTGGCAAGTTAAAAAGAACCATCCACTGTGAAGTTGAGAATAGTTTTAGAATTATTTTGTTATATGTGTGAAATTTGGATACTTTTTAGAGCTTTGTTTTTGTTTTAAGTCAGTTTCCATTTTGGGAAAAAGAGAAAACACAAGGTTGGGGGTGGGGGACAACAAAAATTACAAAATATAAGAAAACCGTAAAAAATTAGTAACGACCGAGCCAAGTTGTTCGGCGGTTTGTTTTAAGTTATATGATAATTTATAAAGAAGCACCCACTTTATGATAGAGGCTAATCTCAAAAATTATCTTGATAAATAATGTGGGAAATTTGGATAATTTTAAGAGTTTTGTCAAAGTTTCTATTTTAGAAAAAACAGACTTAATTTCAGCTGAAAAATGCAAACAAAAAATATCGGAAGTCATCATGTTACTTTTTGCGTTATCTACATAAATAATTTCGCGTTAAGTTTTAAAAACATGTAAATTGTTAAAAATAAGTTTACAAATTTTTAAAGATTTTGTTTATTTTATTTTGAAAAATAGCTTTTCTTTTAATGAGTTTGCTTATTCGTCAGTGTAACTGAAATAAATGAATTGACTGAATGATTATTTGACTTATTATTATACTAAGTAAAGGTGGCGACCGTAGTCGAGGGCAACCTAAAGGGTCCCTATTCATTAGCTACACTACACCGAGGTTTAAGGGAGAGCGCTACTCTTTTCCATAGATTGCTCCACTTTACCCTTGATACGTACCTTATAATACTGAGTACTAAACAAGACATCAAGTAATTTTTTTTGAGTCTTTGGTATGACTCGACCAGAGATTGAACTCTGGGCCACTGACGAACACTCCAACCACTAGACCAATACTGTGCTTTAAAAATGCTTCCTTTTATATATTGAAATATATAAAAATTGTCGCTAAAATTGAAATTCGTGCGTAACAATATTCTAAAATTACTTTCCTTTTTTACATTGCATTAAATATGAGTGGAAGAATTTAGGATTAAGAAATAGCAAATAAAAAAAGAAGTATATTTACGAACGTACAAAGTTTATTTATTCATTTATTTTATTTTTCTTTATAAATTCTTCCATTTATAATTTATGCAATGTAAATGAAACTAATTTGTATCATTGCTGTGCATTAGTTCGTCTCGTAGGCAAGTGATTTAAAAAAACCCAAAAAACTCCAGGGAATTTTATAAATTGAAAAAAAAAGTAAAATAAAGCAGGTTTAATTATCTCTTTTTTTTTTTTCGCTGTTGACCGTTTTAGAAAAACATTTGACATAGTTGTAGTAACAATAACATGGACCCTATTTAAAAAAATTGATATGCAACTGAATAAATACAAAAAAATTACCATTTTATGTCATTATTACTAAGACAAACTGGAAGATATATATATATATATCTATATATACATATATATATAAATAATTTACATTCTTTATAAAACCAAAGATGCTGCGGACAAAGGAACTTAAATTTTTTGTACAAGAATTTTCAGAATTCTACAAAGAACAACAAAAATTTAAAATCATTTAAAAAGATTAGATAATTATCTGATTTGAAGGAAATTTTTGCAAGTTTATTATTTGATAATAAACGAAATTTCTTTTGGAACTGTCAATAAATTGGGGATGTTAGCAGACTTTTTGGAGATCTGCATAATAGTTAGTAAAGGCAAGTAAATGTTTTAATCCATCACCATTTAACTGACCAATTACTAAAATGTAAATTACAGAATAGTAATATAGTTGCATGGTATGTTATCAGATGTCTATTAGAGACTCATGAAGGCAGCAAGAAAAGGAGGAAAAGATCCTTGTGAAAAGCACTTAATAAAAAAAGGTCAGTATTACAAGAAATATTAGTTGAAAAGAAGAAAACAAGTGAGAAACAAAGAGTTTGCTACAGAAACATGATGCATCACTTGACCTTCAAATTCAACAAGTATTAAAAGAATTGCCTTGGGAATTATCAACAGGTGATTATGTAGTCGTTGTGTACCAAGATTCATGGTATTCTAGTATAGTAGAAGGCACATCTGATAAATCCAGTATGGTGTGATTTATAGCAACATCAGGGAAAGAATGGATATATTTTTGGTAAGATAAAAATAATTTGCAAAAGGGACTTTATTCTGAAAACTGGTTTTGTCTTGGAATCTATAGATTCTGTGAGATATTGGAAGATTTCATCCCTTGAAAGCCTATAAAACTTTTATGAAAAATTTTCCTCTGTGTATTTTTGAATGAATAAATATACCAAAATTTGTAGTTTATTTATTCATTGAATGAATTTTCACTTGTGTGATAAATTACTGAGTCTCAACCAAATTCATATTGCTACAATAGAATGTAATTTTATATTGCATATTGTCATTTTATACATTTATTTTTTTCCCTTTTTACCTAAAGATGAATTCTGAATATCTATTGCAAGTGATTTCTCTTCATCTCAAAAATGTATTTATGTATGCTTTTGAAAAATTTGAATGATGTCTAACTTATATAAAGAAGTCTTCCATTTCTTGTATGTAATTTGACATAGCAGTTATTTAAAAAAGGTCTTTTAAAGATCAAAATGAAGTTTTATTTTAATCATTACTACATATGTAAATGGAGGTGCCCGTGGTGTAATGGTTATAGTCGTAGGAAAAGGACACGGCGACTCTAGTTCAAATCCTGGACGAGACTGATTACATTTCACATTGCACTAATACCCTTGGGAAAGGTATGAATTCAATTATTCTCCCTCCAGCTATGGGTAAATAGTAGGACAGACTAGGTTCTTCAGCCTTGGTGAGGCAACTAGTCTAGGAGAAGGAAAACTCTGAATTCAAACCTGTTAAACTCTGCTTAAAAATTGACCTTGTGTCATATCCTGCCTGAGTGGAGGGGTTGGTAAATAGGATTACTACATATGTATATCCATGAAAATGAGTTTAAGAACAAAAAAATTGATGAAATGTTAATTTCTAAATAATGGATTATAGTATAAATATACTTACAATCTGAATGCAGAATCAGAAAGAATTGACAATCTTACATAGGAATACCAAATTTCATCAAAATAGCTCTCAAAATAAAGAAATGGTAAAGAAATTACTGAATTTCTTTTTTTTTGAATTGGTGACTTTTGCATATTTATTTATTTATTTATTTTTTTTTTTTTTAGCAAAATGACGTCCACTTTTGTACCCCAAATTTTTGATCTTTAAATTCTCTTCACTGTGGATATTTGAAGAAATCAAATAGTTTTAAACTCTAGAAAGAAAGCGTTTTGAAAATAATGTGATTAAATAACAATATCCTCAAAAAAGTCAGCTGGGAATCCTAATATTACTGTAAATTATTTGCATTTAGAATAATTACTTGAAGCAATAATTATTTACTAAGGATTCTTATTAATAACTTGAAACCATGTAACTGTTTGCAAACAAATGTTTATTATTAAATAGAAATAATTACTTGAAACCATATAAGTATTAGATTGGAATACTTGAAACTATACAACTGTGTGCAAATTATTTGTATTTGATAGGAAGACTTGATACATAAACTCTGCAAAAAAAATTCTTAAACAATTACACAAAAAATATGAATATACAATGAATGCAATTCCCAAACCTCTAGATATAAAATAACCCTAGACAAATTGACATGCTGTTAAAATCAATCAAATTTGTTTAGGGAAAAATATCTAAGATACAGACTGTCAACTTAATCACTGAGGATAAATTTATCTTCATTTTCCCAATACTCCAGTATTTCTGTACAGAAATTACAACATATATAGTATGACTGAAAGAATAGACACATGTTGGTAAATAAACTTTATAAATTGATTAATCCTGACTAATCTTAGGCCATCATCAAAAGATATTTATTTCATGATTGATGGACACAAGAATCAAATGTATTTTAATAGCATTTCATTAGATATGCTGTTGTTTAAAAATGATTTCAAGTTTTCTTATTTAATACTAATAATTTGCACAGTTATATTTTCAAGCAATCCTTTGTAAAAAAAAAATTATAGCAACTATTCTTTATTAAGATAATTTGCATACAGTTATATGGTTTCAAGTATTCTTATCTAATACTAATAATTTTCCAATAGATCTGTTTGACCTGTAGATGAGATCCTAACAGATATTACCACTCTGGGTAAGACTGGACCTGGCAGTAATGGCAACAAAGAGGTGGCTCTCCACTCCCCAGAATTCAACAAGCCCAGTCAGCTGGGACTGTAGAATACACCAACTGCATCTCTGCAGAGGAGTAAGATCAAGCCCCCCACCAAATGAGTGTCCTTGATATGACATTATACAATCTGATAATGAGCTTTGAGGAATGTGGAGTACCCCTTCATTGCTATTGCTTCATTGTAGTACCTGAAAGGGTCCTATCTACAGAACTGTTTGACATTTTAACTGACTGCAAACAAATGACTTATGCTAAATTGAATTGTTAGAAATAGAACTGTTTGATCATTCAACTGTGTGTAAACAAATGACTGATGCTTCATTGAATTGTTAGTTATCCATAAAAATGTTTTGAACCATTTAACTTTGTTGATTTAGGTTCAATTGAATTGTTAGAAATAGAACTGTTTGATCATTTAGTTGTGTGTATCTACTAAGTGTTTACAAATTATATATTTAATATGTATGTAAAAATAGTATTTGGCACTAAATAACCAACAATGGTTGATATGCCATAAAACCAAACCAGACCCAGAACTCAAGCCTCAACATGGAATGCAGTTTTAAAAAAAATTATATATAATCTCTTATTTTCTAAATATCTTTTTGTTATTTCATTTTTTGATTATATATCATTTTTGTTTCTTAAAAGTTCGTGGCTCCCAGGGAGTATGGATAATGAAAGGGAGCCCATCCACTCCTCAGACAGAATCATTCCGTGGGTAAGTTATTGTTTGTTTTATATCTTAAAAAAATACAAAATAAATTTTGATAATTTTAACTGCTCGGAAAGAAAAGTAGTAAACAGACAAAAAGAAGTTGGTAAAAATAGATTTGACATTTTTTTTCTTTTTATTGACAAGTATAATATACTTGACAACAGTCATAGCATCACTATTCAGTCATAAAAATATTTTTTCTAGCTTTTTATGACTTTATACCACTTTTTCAGGTATTAGATGAGTGAAAACACTTCCTGTACTTTTTTAACATTTATAAATTTATCAATTTGTATAGGATAGAGATTGAGTCCTATGATTTAAAAGCAGTTTTTGTATTAAAAAAAAAACCAACAAACTACTGTGTATGCTCCTGTATCATGTGACTTTCTGTGACCCAAATTTTAGCCTAATATTAAGAGTCATGTCACATGTAAGATACAAACTTTGTGTGTGTAAATAGTTGGCTTAGGCTTGGCCTAGGCCAACTGGTACACCTACAATTTCCAGTTGTAAAAGTCAACAAATAGTCCCATTTCATGTAAAGTAGAGATAATGTTATTACCAATATACGAACATATATGAGTGTAGATATAGCATAGAAAAATTTTCACCTCTCAACACTTAAAGAAAGTATAAAAAATGATATATTACAAATGTACAAACATATATGAACTTTAGCCTAACCTACCGAAAATAGAACTCACATGATACATGGGATAGATAATGAAATCATCTTTTGGAGATCAAATCTGAAAGGTCATATAATATGCAAGATTTAATGATACTCAAGTATGTATGATGTGTGTGTGTGTGTGTGTGTGTGTGTATGTATATATATATATATATATATATATATATATATATATATAAATAATTGGGGAAAAGTTTGTTCTTCATGTAGTGTTGCCAAATTTGGTATACAGACTTATTGGACCTAGGGGAAAGTTTTAATGGGATTGGGTAAACAAAATTTTCCTCATGTGGATAAAAAGTCTCTCATCAAGAAAAGGTCTTTAACAATAACCAGCCATGTTACTCTCAAATGTATTTAATCAAACAAAATTAGAATTTTTAAATTTAAAAAGACCAAAAACCAAAATAAACTCGATTTTACAGTGGTCGTGTCGATACTGCTATATGGATGCACTACTTGGACGCTAACTAAACGGCTGGAGAAGAAGCTAGACGGCAATTACACAAGAATGTTGCGAGCAATATTGAACAAGTTCTGGCAGCAACATCCCACAAGGCACCAACTATACGGCCACCTGCCTCCCATCAGGAAAACTATCCAAGCTAGACGAACCAGACATGCAGGACACTGCTGGAGAAGCAAGGACGAGTTCATAAGTGATGTACTCCTATGAACCCCCGCATATGGCCAAGCAAAAGCAGGACAACCAGCTCGAACATACATACAGTAACTATGTGAGGATACGGGATGTAGCCCTGAAGACCTGCCAGAAGCGATGAATGATAGGGAGAAATGGCGAGAGAGGGTCAGGGATATCTGTGCTAGCGGCACGACATGATGATGATGATGATTATAGGTAGTTCTTTAAGCTGGAGATGTAAAATAATTATATAGCATTATTGATTTGTTAGGGCTATCAATCTGAACAAAAAAATATTTAAATTGATAAATCTCTTAAGTGTCCTTTATTCAAAGTGAAAAAAAATTTCTTTATACAGCCCTGAATTTTTGTAACTGAACAATATCAACTTAATAAGATTATATAAAAAATAAATTGGTAAATATCTTTTCTCTTTTGTGGTTTTATCTTTTATGATATATTTTTGTAATTGGTGAAGAGGAGTCTCTGTGACTAATGTGTTAAATTGCGACATCATAGAAAACAAACTCCAGTCATGTTATTATTTTCACTTTTGGACTAATACCCCTTGTGAAAGGTATAAACTCTCTGATTCTACCGGCTAAGAGTGAAATAGTGCTACTATTGTTCTTCTACAATGATGGCTTTGGCATTAAATAACCCACAAAAGTTGATATGTCATTAAACAAAAAACTCAACCAACCTGTTTATAACTGGTATCAATTTTTAATTGGTTACAAAGAATGTAGAATAACCGACATCAATCTGGCCCTTCATTTAACTTTCAAACTTCAGCTAGTTACTAAATTTTTGATTGTCTAATCCAGAGGTCAACAACCTATGACCTGTGGGCCACCCAACTTTTTAAACTTTCACTTTGCCTTTTGATATTAAATGTGAAGAATTACCATTACAACAGCAGATGGAACTCTTTGATCTTCAGTGTTCAGAAGATTTGTAGTCCAAATTTCTTACTTGCCCCACGTCCTTGATTTCTATAAGAACCATGTGCTTCCATGTACGTGTAGATGATTCCCCAACCTTATCTTCCACATCCAGCAAGTAGTGAGCATGTTTGGCAATCCGTAGGGCTGTAAACAGTTGTTCTCCAAAAATAAATCATGCTAAGAGTACATTGTGTTTGCAACTGTCAGATCATCATCATCATTTGTTTGATGTGCTCCTTCTGTTAGCCTATTCATTTAACCCTGTTATTACATCTTTTTGGGAATGCAAATATCATCAGATGTCTCATTAATAAATTATGGTTTTTACCTTGTGAATTTCGTTTTTTTTCCTCTTCTGAGCATTGGGACTCCCGACTGGAAAAAATTGGGGACCCCTGGTCTAATCTGTTTTTTAATATTGCTGTGTTAGTAATTTATGTCTTGTTTTTTAAATTTGTTGATTTGTAGTGATTCCAGAGCTGTGTGCAGAGCGATGACCTTTTCATTAAATGGAAAATACTTTGCTTGGAGTGATGATGAAAAGTAAGACACATTTTATTCATCTTTTTAAATAATAAAAAAAAGAAAACTTGTAAATTGTTTAATATGATTGACCACTGAAACCATTGTATGCATAAATATACCAGTAGACAAGGGAGATAAATCGGAAAAATCAGTAATTCTTTTTTTTATCAAATTCAACTTGGATAAATTTATTCATACAAGATTTGATCTTAGAAGCTTGGCAACAATTGGTAATTTTGTCAGTATGTGTGTGTGTGTATATATATATATATATATATATATATATATATATATATATATATATATATATATATATATATGAATATGATAAATGGACAGGTGATTAATGTAAAAAATAAAGATGAGCCCAGATGAAACTGCTATTTAGAAGATAGCGTGTCTATTCCATAGAAGAAATATGAAACGTAACTGTAGGATCAGTTGAAAATTTCATAGGCTGACCAAGATATTCTCAAGAAATTTGACCAAATGAGGCTTATTTTTCAACATAGTTCTTCCCTTTGTAGTCTACACATTTCTTCCATTGATGTTGCCATGTTTGGATCCCATTGGTAAAAAAAAATTAACAGTAGATATGATGTCATCATATTAACTTTTTAGCCCATCCTTGTACAAAACAATAGAAAGAAAATGAGATCTTAATTACTTTTAGTTTTTATACTGCTATGCTGGCCAGCATTTGAGCACTTTTTGATTCATTAAATGATTGTTTATTCTCATCTATTTGCAAATTGTGTGTTTGTGTGTGTTTTGAATAATTCACTTTTTTTTTTTTTTTTTTTTTTTTTTTTTTTTTCAATTAAATTTCTTTTCTAATTTGAATTTTTTTTGTAAAAAAAGTAATAAAAGAAAATAGGACTTACAAGATTAGAAAAAATAATCAAACTGAATTTTGATAATCACATTTTCTTTTCTTACGAAATAATTGTATGTTAAAAAATAATTTTACAAATAAAATTTTCTACACACCATTTTATTTATTTTCTTTTTAAATAACAATGCTGATTAAATTATTTTGAATTTTAGATAATTCAATTTTTATTTCTCAACCAATTTATTTAAAAAATTCCTAAAACAGTTTGAATAAAATTTTATATAGAACTGTAAGGTGGTCCCTCCTACCTCAGCAACATTAGACAGAAGGATTTGTAAAAAATAACTTTTTTTTCCTCCAACAAAACCACCCCATTTATTACTAGTTTGAACACACAATGCCTGAAATAAGTGAGATTTTTTTTCATTGTGTGTGTGTGGAAAATGTGTCAGGTGACAACTTTTTAAAACTCCCTGCTCCCCACACATTGTAACATCACCTATTTAAGCTTTTGAATTTTAAATACTTCAAATTTTATAAAACAAAATTTTAACAGAATAGACAAGAGAAATTAGTATCACAGGTACAAATGTAAATAATCCCGTCATCTTTGATTCAAACATCTGACCTAGAGGTCAGCAATCAGATGATATATGGTCTACCCCAGTATTCTGCTGATTGTTAAAATTAACTCATAGATACTAATTTTCACATAGTGCACAGATACTACACTGATCATTGACAGGAAGCCAGGGAATGATCCTACATGGAGCACTGATATTCCTATCCTAGGTAGTAGTGATGATCTCTATGAAAAAATCCAGTCATTTTTTTTTTATGGGCACTATGTTAGTATGATCTATAATATCAACAAAATAAAGTTGTTTGCTATATTCATAAACAAAGAGTGCTCAATATTACTGATAGGATTATATAGACCAGATTTAGGATATGCTATCCAAGTTATATATAAAGTTTATTGTATAGAAAAAATGAGGGCATCTGGACTTTAGAAACATGAAAATTGATGTTATATATCCATTATAACCACCTTGGCTTTTTTTGTATATTCTCTGAGAAATTTCTTTAAAATGTATAGTTTATATGTATGTAAAGCTGGTGTATCTGCCTGCTTGTATGTCTTACATAGAATTATGTTTCTAAGACATCCTCTTCTTCCTGCCTCAAACAAGTTTCTTAGTAATCTGTAATATAACTTGACAAAGATAGATGTTTTCATTCTTGTTTTTGATGTATGTTATTTCTCACTGTTATAAAAGTGATGACCTTTAGTATGCTGTGATAAAAAAGTGACTAGAATTAGGAAGATGAAGGGTACAAATGAACTAAGCCCAGTCAGCTGAGGTTGTAGAATACACCAACTGCATCGCTGCTGGGGGGTATCTTATCCCCGACCTCCCAAAGTGTCCTGGATATGACATTAAACCATCTTGGAGATTTGGAATACCCTTTCATTGCTGTTGCTTCCAATTCTATTCTGACCTGTAGTGGTAGCACCTGATAGGGCCCTATCTATGGTTCAAATAGAACAAACTGTGTGCAAACAAATGACTGATATTAAATTGTTATTGTTATATAGCAATACTTGAAACCATTTAACTGTGAAAAAAAAAGAGCTCAGGCTTGTTTAAGAATGTTATCTACAAAATGTGTTTACAAACCATATATATATATTTGTATAAAGAGGATTTGGCATTAAATAACCAAAAATGGTTGGTATGCCATAAAAAAATATCTGGTGTGCTCTACTATTTGCTCATAGCTGGGGGGATTATAGTTGGATTAATACCTTCCCCAAGGGCATTAGTGCTATGTAAAATGAAAACAGCCTTGTCCAGGATTTGAACTCGAGTTACCATGTCCATCTCTTACAACAGTAACCCTTACACCACTAACACTTCCCAAAGAAGACTGAAGGATAATACTAGTGAAAATGTTTAATAATATTGATTGATAGAGCTTTATCTAAAAATAGGTATGATATATAATCTTGCCTGAAGATATCAATAAAATTACTAAACAAAATGGTTTTGAACTCAAAAACTTCAAGAAATTCTGCCTGGTCTAAATAAACAAGATGTGTTTTTTTTTTTTTTTTTTTTTTTTTTTCAAGTATCTTTGTCATGATGAAATCCATACTATATGATGAAAGTATCTCTTGTTTCTCATTGTGGATATCATTCAATCTTAACTTTGATGTATTTAATTTTTATGGCAATGTGGCACTTGTGAAATTGTGTGTGTGTGTTTTTTTTTTATATCTCTTAGATAAACAACTGGTTTTTCAAATGTTTTGCTATGACCGAAAAAAAATATGCTTGTTGACCTGGTTAAATGTAGCACAAAAGTTTAATGCTTTTTTGTGACAAGCTTCTTGATTTGATTAGGTCTGAGTTTTTTTAGTGAAGAAAACAAGTATGTTTTTTTTATATAGCAGGGAACCATCTTTTTTCTTTTCTCCTCTCTCTTTATAGGCAATATTATAATACATTTTAGTCAGGCAAAAAGAGACAAATAACAAGTAGACTTGATGGTTTTCCCTCTTTCTCACACATACACCTGAATCTATACATGTGTGTGTGTGTGTGTATATATATATATATATATATATATATATATATATATATGCTTGCATGCCATATTTTAAAAAGGCCTTTAACTGTTAATGATAGGCACCTCTTCATTATTTTACCTGTCAATGATAGTGGTCACTGTAAGAGAAGTAAAAGACTGTTATCATCTATCATCATCATCATCCCTACAATGAATGTAACAATTATCAAATTCATCTCCCACCTACAAGTTTGAGTGCAATTCAATGTTAATTTTCAACAAAAAAGAATAATAATTTTTTTTTCTATTCTTTGTTTTTAAAATTCCAAAAAAAAAAAAAATTAATCCCTAGTTTATGTTGTTGATAGTGTTAATGTAATGTTTTTGCTGAAATGTGTGGATAATATTATCAATTAATTTTTGACTAGTCAGTTTTTTGCTTTTTATAACTTGTAAAGTAAAAAGTAAAGCTGGTGACTGTAGTCGAGGGCAACCCAAAGGCTCCCTTTTTAATAGCTACTACACTGAGGTGTAGGGGAGGGCACTACTCCTTTCCCTAGATTGCTCCAACTTACCCTTGATACCTCATATTGCTGAGTGTTAAGCAAGGAGGTATCAAGTACCATTTTTAAAGTCTTTGGTATGACTCAACCTTGGATTGAACCTAGGTCTCCTGGACTATTGGCGAACACTCTACCCACTTTGTCCATATTTCTTGGGTAAAGTATAGTCATTATTCAATGTTGACTAGTTTTTCTTTCATCTTATTTTTTGTTGCTCAAGTGGTAGTCGTAGATACAATAATCTTAAGTTGTCCAGATTTCTTAGATGAAGTATTGTGTCATTATTATTCATTTTAGACTATTTTTTTTTTCTTTCATCTTATTTATTTCTTTGGTTACAATGGATTGTAGAATTCAAAAACAACCTAAGCATTATGACAAAAAGTAATAAAGATAAGGAGAAAGAAAAACTAATCAAAAAATAATTACAAATTCTTATCTGTTGAGTTTCAAGCAAAAACAGTCTTGTTCAAATAAATACTTTAGGCTGCACACCCTCCCCAGGTGGAGTCACCAACGCCACACTTAACTATGACCTCAGTGATTTGAAGGAGGGAGTAGTCTTAGTTTTCAAGGACTTCCATATTGTTACTAGAGCAGGGATAAGGAACCTTTTCATGTTTAAAAACCACAATGAAATTTATTTTCTACTAATAAGATAGTACTCAAAAAATTTTATATATGTTTACTATAAAATATAAAGTTTTTGTTAATATATATTAAATGAAAACTAGTGATATTTTAATGACTTTTTTTTTTTTTTTTTTCATATTAGGTTCTTAAGTGGAGATGTGCAATTTTAATTAGTTTTTCAACAAAGCCAAAGAAGGCTGATGATTTCCTATCCTTAGTTGAGAACAAAATGGTGGTTGCTAATTACTCCAGAGTTAAAAAATGTGTACATATGTTGTCCATCAGAATATTTTAGGATAAATATAGTGGTAACTAAAATGTGTATATATATATATATATATATATATATATTTGGGGGTAACTCGTGTATAATTAATAAACATAATTCATGATTGGTTTTTCAATATTGCAATGTTTTTTTTAACTTCCTCATCAGAACATTATCTGTTATTATAAAACCATCTACAATTTTTATACAGAATTAATTCACTGACTGTATCACCCTGCAGAAGAGTAAGACCCCACTCCCAAGGTGTTCTGGGTATGACACTAAACTGAATCGGATAGTGAGGTTCCTGTTCTGGAGTGTTTACCTGTTTAAAATAATTATGAAATCATCATTATTTAAATGACTTTGGCATAAAATAATGCAGCAATGATTAACATGCTGTAAAAAACCAATCCACCAATTTGATATTTTTTCTATGAAATATTTTTGGTGATTTATAGAATTATGTGAGTGCAGTGTCTACAATACTCACCAGACCTTCAACTCAGTAATTTTGTCTTGTTTCTTAAACTGAAGATTCATCTAAGATTTGATAATATGTAGAACATTAAAAGAAATATGATGGCCCAATTACACTCCATTTTGAAAGCATTTTAGAGGTGCTTCAATCAAAGGAAACTTTACTGGAATTATAAGTCTGTTGAATTCTGTTCTTAGGAGGAAGTGTAGTTATATATGGAAAAAAAAGATAAGATGATTGGAAGAAAAATGAACAGTTAATGATATTTTATTTATAGGGGTAACACTCCCCTCCACAATGAGCGTCCTGGATATGACCAGGTTCACTCTGCCCTGGAGTGGTAGCACCTGATAGGGTCCTATCTATGAGTCAAATTTAAACCGAGTACAAACAAATGACTGATGCTAAATTGAATTGTTAGAAATAGAACTGTTTGTTCATTTAACTGTGTGTAAACAAATGATTGGTGTTCAATTGAATTGTTAGCAATATATAGCGATACTTAGTACCATTTAACTGTGTGCAAACAAATGATTAATCGTAAATAAAATCATTCATATTAGATAGAAATACTTGAGACCATTTAATTGTGTGTAAAAAATGAGTTCAGGCTCGTTTAAAAATGTTATCAACAAAATGTGTTTATAAATAATATTTGATATATAAAGCAGGATTTGGTATTAAGTAACCTACAATGGTTGATATGCCACAAAACCCAACCAAACTAAATCATATATATTTAATATATATGTATAAAGAGGATTTGGCCTTAAATAACCTACACTGGTTGATATGCCATTAAACCCAACCAAAGAAAAAGTGTTGCTGTAGCCAATGATGGTAGGAATGACAATTGAAAGCAAGCTGTGTCATGTCAGTAAGGTTATGTTTCTAGAGACATGGTAAAGTAGAAATGTCTCCTTCAGTAAATGGAATGGTAGTAGTAGTAGTAGTAGTTTAGTCTCATGTTGAACTAAATCATGTTGTAAGTTTCAAGTTGTATAAATGAAGCTATAAAAAGTCTTCTTTTGTTCTTTGGTCACAAAGTTGCATGCATTGAGTTGTTCATTTTGATGAAAAATTTGCGTGTATCTAAACGTTAGGTGTTCATTTTGCTGAAAAATTTGCATGTATCTAAACGTTGGCTGTTCATTTTGCTGAAAAATTTGCATGTATCTAAACGTTGGTTGTTCATTTTGCTGAAAAATTTGCGTGTATCTAAATGTTAGGTGTTCATTTTGCTGAAAAATTTGTGAGTATCTAAACGTTGGTTGTTCATTTTGCTGAAAAATTTGCATGTATCTAAACGTTCATTGTTCATTTTGCTGAAAAATTTGCATGTATCTAAACATTCATTGTTCATTCTGATGAAAAATTTGTGTGTATCCAAACGTTGGTTGTTCATTCTGATGAAGTTGTTTTTGAATTAAGAGTGTATTTTAATTTCCTGTTGTAAAGTCGCCAATTTGTAGTGGTTGAATGGGCTTGGATATTGATGACTTGAAGGGTTTGTCTTCATATATTTTTTGTATCTGGGCACCATAATAAACTGTCACAATTATTTAAGAGTGAGGAACATAATTTGAACACTTTTAGCAGAGGAAAAAATGTATTATGGTTTAATATTTTCTCCTGTTAAAAGATATAAAACAATTCATGATGAATAAACATGTTTATTGCTCAAACAAACTTAATAGAATGAAAACAGAAATGTCATGAACTACTAAAAAAAAAGTACATTCTAGAGAAATTTCTTATGTTGTCGAGTCTTTTGGTATAAGTTAAGAGTCTTTAATAGAATGGAAGTTATGTGAAGACTTACATTAAGGCATGGTCAGCCCAGAATACACTGACTGCATCTCTGCAGTGGAGGTGTGATCAGGATATGACACTAAACAATCTGATAACGAGGCTTCAGCCCTGGAGCTTTAGGGATTATGGAGTAGCCCTTCATTGTCATCGCTCCCAGGTCCACTCTAACCTAGAGTGGTAGCACCTGATAGGATCCTATCTGTGGTTTTAATAGAACTTTTTGACTTTTAAACTAAGTGCAAACAAATGACTGATGCTAAATTGAATTGTTTAAAATAGAACTGTTTGGTCATTTAACTGTGTAAACAAATGACTGATGTTTAATTGAATTGTAATTTATACATAACTATATTTTGAACTGTTTAACTGTGTGCAAATGAATAAGTAATGATGAATAAAATTATTAATGTTAAATAACAATACTCTTTGTGCGCCTAAATTGAATAAGTGGTATTATAACAGTAGTTAGCAACCATTAACTGTGTGCAAATGAATGAATAGTGTTGAATAGCAATACTTGTAATCACCTTCCTGTATGCAAACAAATGGTTAATATTAAATAGAATTATTTGTATTTGAAATACTTGAAACCATTTAACTGTGTGCAAAAAAAAATGAGCTCAGGCTTGTTTTAAAAATGTTATCTACAAAATGTGTTTATAAATCATATATATATATATATATAATAAGAGTAAAGCTACTTTTATACAATTTGACATCATCGATTTCTATCCTTCCATAACAAAAAATATTTTAATAGATAGCATTAACTATGCCCGTAAATATATAGATATAACTATTGAACAATACGAAATAATATTAGCTTGTAGGAAAACTGTTTTAAAAAATAACGATTCAACTTGGGTAAAAAATGGATTAGATAACTTTGACGTTCCAATGGGGGGGTATGATTCCTCTCAAATAGCAGACCTTGTAGGATTATATATATTAAATATGCTTACTAGAATCATTAGTCCTCTACAAGTAGGTTTGTATCGAGTTGATGGGTTATTATATATCCCAAATAGTAATGGCCCTCTTAGCTCTAGCATACAAAAGAGGATTATAAGGGCCTTTAAGTTTTTGGGATTTAAAATAGAAATCTCATCTAATATTAAAATAGCCAATTTCTTGGATGTGACTTTAGATCTATCTAATAATTCCTATAAACCTTTCATAAAACCCAATCAGAACCCATCGTACATTAATGTTAATTCAAATCACCCTAAAAATATAATCAAGCAAATCCCAAAAGCAGTAAATTTAAGAATAGGTAAGCTATCTGCAAATGAAAAGATTTTCAAAGAGAGTAGTAAAAGATATACAGAAGCCCTTAAAAATAGTGGTTTTAAGGAGGATTTTAGGTATTTAAAACAAAATATAACAACTGAAATTACTAAAGAAAATAATAATTATGTTAAAAAAAATAAAAATAGAAAAAGGAAAATTATATGGTTTAACCCCCCTTTTTGTAAACTAGCCAATATAGATGTAGGTAAATATTTTTTGAGACTGATAGATAAACATTTTAAACAAGATAATATATTGCATAAAATATTTAATAGGAAAACCTTGAAAATAAGTTATTCTTGCACTAAAAATATTTCTCAAATAATAAATAGCCATAATAATGAATTAATTAATACATTTCATAACCGAGTAAATAATAATAATATTAATAGTAAAAAAATAGAATGTAATTGTAAATCTCAAAGTGATTGTCCAATGGATGGTTTGTGTAGTTTAGATAACATAGTATATCAAGCTGTTATTTATCCAAAAGAGAACATAAATGATAAGAAATATTATATTGGCGTTTCATCTACTAATTTTAAGATTAGGTACGGAAATCGTAAATATTCCTTCTCCCATGAGCATCAAAAAAATCAAACTGCTCTATCAAAACATTATTGGGGATTAAAAAATAAAGGGTTAACCCCTGACATTCAATGGTCCATATTGAAAAGATCTAGTACCCCAAAATCTTTCGATAGTAGGTGCAATCTATGTCTTGAAGAAAAGATCCACATTTTGCTTTTTCCTGAGCCAAAAATTTTACTAAATAAGAGAAATGAACTAATAGCCAGGTGTAGACATAGGGCCAAATTTAAACTATAAATAATTAAACAAGTAAAATTTTTTTATAAAGCATAAATTTATTTGAGAATTAGAGTTAATTTTGAGAATAAATATAATAAATTGTTAGATAGAAAATTATGAAAAAGCATATAATATATATGTACTACGCATAAAAAATGTAACTGATTAATGCCTTCTAAATATTTTTGAAATTTTTGAAATTTTAAAATATGTAAGTCAATTAAATATTTGTTTTTGTTTTAATATATCTATTACTGCATCTTTACGTGAGATTATTAATTAAAATTTAAATCTAATTAGAAATATCTGTAATTTAAGTCTATATGTAAAATTAATTTAAAAAAAATTGTTTTAAAATAAATTTACTACATTGCCAACCGAAAATTGATGGGCTTAATGAAGAGATAACTCTTCACCCCTCTTCTATCCCCTCCCACCCTTCTATCCCCTCCCACTCTCATGTGTCTACTCTAGTTTTTTTATCTAATTGATCTGATGAAGTCCTGTTAATTTTTTTTCGTGTTTTTGAAAATTTCAAAAATGCGTAACAGGATGGAAATAAATTTATAATCCTTTGTGATTGGTTTCGTTGTTTTTTCTTAAAGAAATTATTGCTCTGTATAATTGGTACATTGAGCTCTTTACCAGGAAGATTTAAATATTCATTCACGAATAATTTCTTGTCCTGATGGAATTACTCCTAACTCTGGTTTAACTGGACTAAGTATTCTATATATATATATATATATATATATATATATATATATAATGTGTATATATATATATATATATATAAAGAAGATTTGGCATTAAATAACCTACAAGTGTTGATATGCCTTAAACCAAAACAAGGTATTAGTTGTGCTCTGAAGATCTAATTATTTTTTTAAAGGAAGCCTGACCTTCCGGTCATACCCCTACTCCTTAAATTCCATCTGGAGAAGATCCTTGAATTGTGAAAACCATGTGCAGAAAGCTAATCTCGTTTGGGTCATAGTGGAATTCCATAATCAAATGTACCACCACTTTTAAATCTTTTTGAGAATAATTCCATCAGGCATAGTTGCTGTTGCAGCATTCATCCTTGAAAGAAAAAAAAAATGTCTGTTCACATGGTTCAGATGTACCTTGTCACCAGTTTGGTTACGTTCTCAAGGGGAAGTGTAGTTGTGTATGAAAAAAAGGTTAACAGTTAATAATATATTATTCCCAGACGTACTGGCAAGATATTAACTGTAGGTGATAGATGCATAATGATTTTATCAGAGTATCTTGGAGCTCTTGTCATTCTCAAAGTCTCCTTGCTGATTTTCCTCTACACAGCCTACAACTCCAGTCCCAAAAGGGGAATGGCTCTGTCCCTTACAAATCTCCACGGTTCAAGGGACATAACTGTGCCTTGAATTTTTGTATGCTAACCGGCCTAACAAATTCCAAGGGGACTATCTTGAGGAAAATTAACAATTCTATTCATTTCTGTCTGGGTAAATGCAGCCTCAGTCTTGATACTTTTTGAATACACCTTATACTGACTTTTTGAATACACCTTATACTGACTTTTTGAAAGCTTAATGTTTCGTAGAAATGTTTCGTAAATTAAAGAAACACTAATAAATGTTTTATCTTGCAGAATTCATGTCGTGGAAACATCCAATTATAAAAAAGTGCAAACCATTGAACGGCCAAAAATAGCTGGACTTTCCTTCTCACCCCTGGGGACATATATAGTGTCTGTCGATATTGCTTGTAAGTATATTGAAGAAGTTAAATAAGACCTTTCCGGAGGGTTTTTTTTTTTTTTATTAACCTCTTAAGTTTGAGCTCCTTACTCTGCAGTCCTTCTTTTCTGTAAATTGAAAGATAATGATTTGCAGTGAAAAGATACACATATAATAAAACTGAAATTATTTGAATGTAAAAAAACTGGGGATTTAGGGGATTGTGTTATTAGTACTTTGTCTTATCTCTTGATTGCTTCCTAGAATATATGGAACCCTTGCTTTTGGAAAAGAGCCCCTATGCCTCTTACATGGACCTCCCAAAACTAAAGTTCTTAAAAAAAAAAAAAAATGACACTTTTGTCTACTGACCATATTAGCACTGAAAACTTGAGTTTATTATCGACATTAAAAAAACTTACTCCTTCATCCCCGTCCAGAAATCCTTCTCTATTTTATCATCTATTAAAAATCTGCCAACCTTCCTAAATTGTTAAGCTATCTTTTTGATGCTACCACACACACACACACACACACACACACACACATCCATGCAGATACATATGTATGCATATATACTTATATAGATATGTTTGTACTTGCACACATATGCATCAGTGCACCTAGAAGTAGAAGAGTTTATTATGTCACAATACATCAAAACCAGCCATTAATACATTTGATGTTTAATTCATGAGTCTCTTGAAATACCCATAAACATATCCATTTGTGCAGGTTAGGTACTTATTTAATGGCATATAAGTCTCTTTATCCATTTACATTTAGTATTACAATATTTTAGAATTAGGCCAAGCTTAAGTACTGGTAATCTATAACATTTGCATAAACATTAGCTGACTAGATACCTCATATATTAAAATATCTGGAGATTTTTTTAGAAATGTTAGTAGAAAAAAAGAGGAAGAGTCTTATATATTATAAAATACAATAATCATGATTTTTTTTTTCAGCTCAAAGCAAAGCTGATAAAGATACACCTAATCTGATTATATGGAGTGTGGCCACAGGAGATTTAATCAGAGGATTCAATCACAAAAGAATGGGAGAATGGTAAGTAAAGTAAAGTTATCGACTTTAGTCGAGAGTGACCCAAAGGTTCCTTTTTTTAATAGCTACAACATCTTTGGTATGACTCAACCTGGGATTGAACTCTAGTCTCCCAGACCATTGGTGAACACTCAATTCATTAAGCCAATGGCCCAGAAAGTGGTAAGTTTTTTATAAATTTCAAAATGTCTCATTCCTTACCTTGTTTTTAATAATGACCACTAAATGGTTAAAAGTACTAAAACTAGAAAAAAAAAAAAAAAACTATTCAGAATTTTCCCACTCACTTGTTTCTTACACAGTTTCCTTTGGAAGAAGGCAAAAGAAATTCTATAACAAATTCAGAAGGCATTCTTTATTCTGATACTTTCAACAAGATTTGTTTGCACATACATGTGTGTGTGTGTGTGTGTGTGTAGATATATGTTTGGTTGGTTGGTGACCTTAGTCGAGGGTGACCCCAAGGCTCCTTTTCGATAGCTATCACACCGCAATGTAGGGGAGGGCGCTACTCCTTTCCCTGGGTAGATATATACATATATATATATGTGTGTGTTTGTGTGCATGCATGCATGCATGCAGATATATATATACTTGTGGTTGTGCATGCAGATATATGTGTGTGTGTGTGTATGTATGTATGTATATGTGTTTGTGCATGTAGATATATATGTGTGTGTATGTATGTGTACATGCAAGTAGATATATATGTATATGTGTGTGTGTGTGTGTGCGCACACACATGTAGATATATGTGTATGTATGTATATATCTATACACATTACCATGCAAAAGTCTTTGGCCACTTTAATCTATTGTAGATTTCTACTAATTGTCAACTTATAAGTTATCCCAGCAATTACACGGTTTTAATTAACTAATAATAATCCTTTGTAAACAATTATAGCAACTATTCTTAATACAAATAATTTGCATACAGTTAGATGGGTGTTTGCGAGTAAAAATCTGATGTTTTGGGAATACATAAAAAGGATGGTTTAAGAAAGTTAATATTGATGGTAACTTGAATAGTGCCAAATCCATCCAGTTGCTGAAGGATAATTTGATACCAGATGAAGGTGAGATTTTTTTTAGCATGATGGAGTTTCATTCCACAGATCTTGTGCAACACAACAGAGTTTAGCCAATGAATGTGTTACCGTATTGAAAGATTGGCCAGCTCAGAGCCCTGAATTAAATGTCATTGAGTGAGATTGTCAGAAGAACCTACACAATTTTGAAGAGATATTGGGAGCTTAGCCACACAGAAGATATGAAAAATTTGTATGCATCTTTTCCCAGGTGTATTGAAACAATTATTCAATCTAAGAGAAGCCACACAAAATATTAACGTACTGTAAGTTCTTAAAATGAACATTATGTAATAAATTTTTCATTATGGACATTTTTCTGTTTTAAAGAACTGTATCTTAATTAGTTTAGGTAACTGAAAATCATTTCAGAAGCAGGTTATTGTATGTAGAATTGTTTTGTGAGCAAAAGAAACTTTTTTTTTTCTTCAACTTTTATGAATTAGAATGAGAACTGTAGAACCTTTCCATTACCCTGAAAGATGCTATAAATTAACTGTAAATAATCTGGTTTTAACCAAATATTTCAATTCAGTAACCCTCCATATCTACTTTCATTCAATGTTCTTTACTCTGTTTTATTGAATTTGACTAATTAAATATTCATGGTTTTTATTATAGGAAGCCAGAATGGAGTCCTGATGACAAAATCATGACACGTCTACATAACAATGATGTGGAATTTTATGAAAAGGGAAATTTTGGTATGTAAAAGAATTTTAATCAGAAACTAGAAATTTTCTTTGTGCAGCTGATTTTGGATGGGGAATTATTGCTTATATATATTTTCTTGAATGTAATTTTGAGTTTTAAGTATTTTCTTTCTCTTTTTTTTTTTTTTTTTTTTTTTTTTTTTACAATGTTTTCAGATGATATATTTATATGAAATTGTAGGATGTAAACACAATACTGGGCAAAAATATTCATCCACTTTAAGCTCTTGTAAATGTCTAATAATTGTCAGTTCATGGGGGAGGGTCTCTGTGGAGTAGTGGCTAAAATGCTGGACTGTAACATCATTAAAAAGTGAGTTCAAACTTCAGTTGCATTGTTACGTTCACTTTCAGACTAATACCCTTGGAAAGCTATGAATCCCTTTATCTCTCGTTATAGGTTTAATAATATCACTGCTGTTCTTCTATAAGGATAGATTTGGCATTAAATAACCAATGAACTATGATATCCCATTAAACAAAACAAAACAGTTTATAAGTAGATGTTTCACTTGTTTTCTACAGATGAAACATTTGCCCTTTTTCTAGTCATTTCTACACATCCGATTTTTTAGCTGGAGTTGGTGACCCATGTTCAAATTCTTAGTGAGGCTGTTTGTATTTTATCTTGCACTAATGCCCCTTGGAAAAAGAAGGAATGTATCTGTTCATTCCCACTCCAGCTATGAGTAAATAGTAAGGCAGACTGGGTTCTTTAGCCTTGGTTAGGCCACCAGTCTAGAAAAACTCTGAATTCAAATTAGTAGTACTCCGCTTAAAAAGTGTCCTGTCATTTGACTGTATCATCTGCTGAGGGACATCCCCCTCCTTCAAAAGTTTGTGTAGTTTCTTTGTTTAATGCCAAATCAACCTTTGTGGGTTAATTAAGGCATCTTTTTAGAAGAACAACATTGTTACTATTTAACCTATAGCTGGGTAGAAACAATATAACTGTGAAAAGATTGCTGTTATTGAATGAGACTAGATGCTTCAAACTCTATGATTATATGTAATTTCCTAGAATTACATTGGAATACTTGATAGGGTATAACTTTATGTAGACAAATGATTATTATTATTATTGACAAAAAAGTGGACTAAAAAATAATTTCCGTGGATCTTTAAAAATGTAGTTATGATTACAATCAAACATTTAGAAATGAATTAAATGTTGTTGTTAAATAAACCAAACCAATCTAGATTGGAAATTTTAAAAAAAATCCTCTTGCAAGATTTTAACCTGTATCCCTTATCTTAATAAAAGTTTTTCTTTAAAAATATGTTGTGACTCTAAGCTCATTTATCACTGAACGCACAGAATTGGATGCGATAATTCATGTATATTGATATGAGTTTCTATGTGTATAGGCATAGTGTAGAGATGTGGGTGTGAGTAGATATAGTGTATATCCATGTATGTATAAGGATGTGTGTCTTGTAGTATCAAAAGGATAACTAAACAAGTAGAGGGAGTTTGGCAGATTTTAAAAGATGATAAAATAGAAAGAGAAGAATTTTTGAAAGGGTTAGTTTTTTTTTTTGTCTATTTTGAAAAAATTTTTTATGTCCTTGATAAACAGAAGTCTTCAGCGTAAGTATGGTCTGAGGATCTTTTTTTTTTTTTTTTTTTTAATTTAAAAATTTTTTTTTAATGTATTTTGGTTCTGGGAGGACCAAGCTGAGGGAGTAGATTTCTTTCCCAGAAGTCATATTCAAGGGAGTAATAAGGTGTTAGAGCAGTACCAGTTTGATAAAGCTAAAGTTAGGAGTTGGCTGTTAAAGAGAATGGGATATAAAACTGACCAACACCTCAGTCTTTGTCTGCCATCCATATCATGATAGGGTCTACTTGCTTAAATTGAAGTGTGAATTGACACACACCATTCTTCCACCATGATTACTCAAAGAGTGGATGAAAATGATGACATATCTACATTCTGGAATTTTTTTTTTTTTTTTTTTTTTTTGTTAGAACTGACTCATGTCTTATATAGTTTTGACCAAATCCTGTGGTTGACTAATCTTTTTAAAAAATCTAACATGATCTGGAAGAGAGGTTGTTTAGCAGTTGAAACTTAACTAGCCACTGGTCAATACTGTTGTTGTGTATCTGATGATTACATATCTTATATTCCATTTTTATTTATTTATTTATTTATTGTTTTCAGAGACACCAGTTGCACGTATTCATGCAGCTAAAATCTCTCAGTACAGTTTGTCGAGAAACAACCATGTGGCTTTTTGCATACCTGGCAGTAAGGTGAGTTGTAGGTTAGAGATTGTTTCTTGCTGCTGGTGTTATGTAACCGTGAAACCTGTTGCATGTTATTTGAAGACAACCAAGTAAGCCTCATTGCTCAGAGAAATGCCATGAATTGAAATTACTTGGCATGGTACCCCTATAGTATATCACCCCTGGCAAAAACTATGGAATCATCCCACTTAGAGAATGTTTACTTAGGGTTTTTTTTTTATTTAGCTGTAAATAAACTAATATCAGATAAGATGCAAAACATTTTTCTTCATAAAAGATTCCTAAAATAAACTAGATTGTATTATTTAAATTTATGGTATGACATTTCTCTTTGAAAAAGTCTGATAGAACTTGGTTTCCTTCTCTCTCACTGACAAAGTTTTCTTCTTTCTCCCAAAGTTCCAGGATTAATGTTCCAACCAAATGTCACTCTTGTTCTGATTCTCTTTTGGCTGTTGTTGACAAAACCCAATTCCATTGCATTTTACCTACACAATAACTTGTACATATTCATGTGATAGTAACAAAGACTTGAATCTGCACAATGAATTTATTTTCAGTTATCTACCTATGTTACAATTTTTCTCCATGTCTGTTGGGGGGGGGGTGTCTTCGTGGTGTAATGGTTAAAGCGATGGACTGCGGAATCGTAGTATGCGAGTTCGTACTCCAGTCGCGCTATTGCATTCACTTTCGGGCAAATACCCTTGGGGAAAGGTATGAACCCCCTTATCCTCCCAGCTATGGGTTTAAATAGTAGCACTACTATTCTTCTAGGAGAATGGCTTTGGCATTAAATAACCCACAGAGGTTGATATGCCATTGAACAAAGAAACCAAACCAAACCCATGTCTGTAGTGTTAGCCCACAATACACAGGATTTTACTCGGCAAGTTTTGTCTTTTGTTTATACCCCTGGCTTCTATGATAATCTCAGCATAGATAGCAATTACCTGGCTTCAGTCAGGATATTGACTTGGACAAACAATAATTGTTGTAGTAACAACAGCAATTCTGAGTCCCTATGTCACAAATACACTGAAAGTAGTGTTCTCTTTGATTAAGGTAAGTGAATGTCATCACAAAATAAATGAATAAAGTGGATGTTAATTTAATTAGTAAATTTTTAACTTTGCAGATCTTTTAGTCAGATTTGTTGTCGACAAAATCCTTCTTTGTTAATATTTTGCCTCGACTCAAGAAAATAGTGCTTGTATAAAAATAACCTTTGTAGTTGTTGATATGTCTTAAAATTCAAAATTATATTCAAAATTTTTTTTTGTCCCGGTATTCAGGGTCAACCATCGAATGTAAGAGTTTTTAAATATCCCAACATTAATGGATGTCCAGTTGCCAACAAAAGTTTTTTCAAGGCTGACAAAACATCTCTTCACTGGAACAAGTCTGGTAAGTTATTTTTTGTTTGTTCCAGACTTCTTCAGGCAAATGTGTTCATTCTTGTTGTTAATTTTGTTCTGCTTATGGATTCAGTTTGTCACCCATATCCAATTAGCCACCCCCTCCCCCCCGGTCCATTTCAGTTCTCCAACCAACAAGAATGAATGAGTTTGCAGAATTAAATGACATAAACAGCAGATTGAATTATTACCAGATCAAGACCAACAAAACTTTAGCATTAACATACAACCATAATAATAATTCTCTTATTACTAAAATTTGTTGTCTCTCAAAATAATCATTTTGGTGAATGAAAGTATGATCATGTTAATTCATTAAACCTTAAGGGATTTGCTTAATCCTAGTAAATAGATATACATTCGTACAGATACTAATTTTCTTTATAGACATTACAAATGTATACATGTATATTTTTATACATACAGTACTTGTATGTATATATTATACACAAATAATATCAATATCTTGATATATAACATAATTTAACCGGCCCAATTGGTATAATGATTAGTGTGTTCAAAGGTCTGGGAGATTGGGGTTCAATCCTAGCTCGAGTCATACCAAAGACTCAAAAAATGGTACTTGATACCCCCTTGCTTAACACTGTATTATAAGATATGGATCAAGGGAAAGGAGAAAAACCTTTTCCTACACCTTGGTGTAGTAGCTACTGAAAAGGGAGCCTTCAGGTTGCCCTCCTTACTTACTAATATATAATATGCATAAGATTACTAATATTTTATATAGTTATATTATTATTTACATGTGTAAGTATTCATTTGGTATAAATGTTACACACACACACACACACACACACACACACACACACACACACACATATATATATATAAATTTTTAGAAGATGTTCTGAGTATGAAACAAAACTGCATCCAGTGGTAAGAGTCTAGTTCTGGAGCTCTGGGGAGTGTGGACTCAGCTCATTCATTGTCATTACTCTCAGGTCCACTCTGTCCTAGAGTATTAGTACCTATTAGGACCTCTTTCTATGGAGGTGGGAATCCCTCTGGCATGATGGCTAAAGTGAAGGACGGTGGCCTTGAAGTGAGTTCAAATTCTATTCTCGCTATTACATTCATTTTTAGACTAATGCCTTTGGGAAAGGAATGAGCCTCCTTAACTGCCTAGCTATGGGTTAAATAATATCATTGCTGGTTTTCTACAAGGATGGCTTTGGCATTAAATAACCTATGAAGATTGATATGCCATTAAACTAAGAAACCAAACCAACCTATCTATCTATGGATCAAATAGATCTGTTGGAAAATTATTAGTATTAGATAGGAATACTTAAAGCCATATAATAGTGCAAACAAATTAATATTATCAAATATGAACAGTTAGTTGAAACCATACAATTGTATACAAATTATTTGTGTACTTGAACCTTTAATTGTTTACAAATAATTGTTAGTTACTTGAAACCATATTAGAAGAAAAAAAAAAGAGATATTTGTAGGTATGAAACTAAACTGCATCTAGTGGTGAGGCTCCAGTCTTGTTGCTCTTGGGAATGTCGAATCATCTTTTCATTGCCATTACTCCCAGGTTCACTCTGATGTGGTTTAGTAGTTCCTCTTAGTCTTATCTTATGGGTCAAATAGATTCTGTTTGAGATGTGTTCAGCTCTACATCCATGTTCGTTTAAATTTTCAAATTAAAATTTTTTTTTCAAAGGTTCAATCTTGATACTTTTTGATCATACCTCATATAGGTATTGATATGCCAAAAGATTATATTTTTGTTAATACTGACATATTTTCAGGCAATGGTTTATTAGTAATCACTTCCACAGAGACATCAGCATCATCGTATTATGGTGAAACAGGCCTGCATTATTTGAGTGTAAAAGGAGAAGGTTGTCTTGTACCCAGAGGTGAGTCTCTTCATACATTGTGTTATATAGTCTGTTAAGAATATCTTAATTAAATCTTACTTCTTTTCCTTTTGCTTTTTTAATGTACAATATAGAAATTGACTATTGAAATTTGCTTTGACAAATTTATCTTTAAAAAAAGAATTGTAAAAATAGTGTTTGATATCTAAGGTTCTATTTTTCTTAGCTTACTACTGAGGTAAATATTTAGTTAATACAGAAAATAACTAAACTTGAGGGGATAGAGTAACTGTAAGGTCAGTGGGCAAAACTTTGTTTCCATAAACTAGGTTCAAATGCAATTTGCACTAAAATACAATGTTTATGGCTTTATTCTTGAATCGGTTATTGATACACACTAATAAAAGCTTACCCTGACAGCATGACTTAGAATACACTGTATCCCAATTCAGAAGTGTAAGACCACCCCTCCCCAAAGAGGGGATGTCTTGAGTATGACACTAAACTGCCTCTGATGGTGAGGCTCCAATTCTGAAGATCTAGGGAGTATGGAGTACCCCTTCATTGCCATTAATCCCAAGCCCACTCTGACCTGGAGTGGCAGTACTTGTTAGGTTTTCCTATTAAATAGACCCATTTAAAAATCTTTCATTTTTTGATGGGACTGTGTGCATCTATCCTCCCCCCCCAAAAAAAAAGAAAACTCTTAACAACTACACAAAAAAAAAATGTAAACAAAAACATAATTCACTTCCTTAACCTCTTGGCATAAAATACTCCTAGACAGGTTGACATGCCATTAAAATCAATCTGTTATATAATATCAAAGTGTACAAATGTAAATCAAATATAGAATAAGTTATGACATTATTAATTTTTCATAATTGTTAAATTATTTGCATTATTTTTTGTAAGACAAATATAGTATAATTGAAATCATAAAAACAAAAAATATGAAATATTTTTTTAAAAAGTGGGGTGGGCAAATAATAAATTTAGATTAATGTTTATTTTTAACTTCCACTTGAAATAATAAAAATCTGGTTTCTTTGGTTTAGAAGAAAATGAACTTTTATAAAAAAAATTGTTAGAAGTGTATTTATTTATGACCAGTACTGTATATTCTTCAAGTTTAATGTAAAAACTGAAGATAAAAAAAGTTTTTAGATTTAAAAAAAAAAGAAAGAATATTCACTTTAATTTTGTTAAGGTTAAATGAATTGTGAAATTGTTTTTTGTTTTAATGATAGTACATACTTTGACATCTGCTTTAAGAAAGTATTTTTCTCAGCACCCAAAAAAAAGTTAAAATGTAAACTTTTTTTTTTCTTTTTTTTTTTAAAGCCAAAGATGGTCCAGTATATCATGTAGAATGGAGCCCTAGCAGTATGGAGTTCTGTGTAGTATATGGCTGTATCCTTTGTATAATTTTCAATTTATTTCAAATCTTGTTCTATAAAAAAACTGATAACAATGAATATATCTCTCTCATTATTAATGGATTTTTCATTGAAGATACACAGTTGTATTAGTTTTACTTCTTCAAGGGTTTCTTGTAAAAAGTCATTTTGCTGTCTCTAATGAGAAACATTTGTTCTTTTTGAATCATACCAGTTGCATGTTTCATTCTAACAACTTCTTTCTAAGAAAATCTGCAGTGTGGATCAAAATCCCTCATGAATATTGTTCCTCTCAGTTAAAACATTTGACTGTAAGTTGAAAAGAAAATCTATTTATATGTGTAAATCTTTTTTTGTTTTATCGTAGCAAATTTTAAGATAGTGTTGCATTAGTTTTGTTGATGTTGTGAGATTTGATTCTTTATAGATTCCTTAACTTTATTTGCTCAGTTATGCCTGCAAAGGCCACCATTTATAATCTCAAGTGTGATCCAATTTTTGATTTTGGAACTGGACCTCGAAATGCAGCTTATTATAACCCACAAGGAAACAATATCCTTTCATTAATCAACTTGATTTTTAATAAGTTTTACATGATTAAATTTTTAAAAATTGTTTTTTTTTCTTTTCCCAACTGTGATAATGTAGAAAATATAAGTGTGTGTATACATAAAGTAAAAACTTAAAAGGTTTCACAATGTTATATATATATACTGCCACTGACTAAGTTTTACATGTGTGAAAATTAGTCAATGGCAGTATGTAATATTGTTAAGTTTTACTTTTTAAATCATTTTAAACAACATTAAGCATTTTGTTAAAATCATTTCTTGGCAAATAATTGCCCAAAATGTTTATTTATTATTGTTGTGTGTGTGTGTGTGTGTGTGTATGTATATATATAATACTGTGTGTGTATATATATATATATATATATATATATATATATATATATATATATATATATATATATATACACAATATTTTCATTTATAAAACAGAATAAAAACTGACAATTCTGAATTTCACATGGCTGATCTTCAGGTGAGCCAATATCGATATGTACATAATTTGCTCTGTGTGTGTGTGCGCGCGCGCAAAGAAATATAAAATCTGTCTCACAGATCATGATTTGTAAATTTATTTTTATTTTCTCTTTCCTCCTCCCACCTTTTTTTTTCTTTTTTTTCCCCCCGACTTTTTTGGCTTTTCCAAGTTTAAATCTCCCCTGCTTCTATTTTTATTTCCTTAATCCCTTTCACTTTTGTGTCTGGCTGGTTTTGGTAATTTACAAGGAAACTTAGAGTTTTGGGATGTAAAACAGAAGAAATTAATCAACACTACAAAAGCAATGGATACAACTTATTTCTGCTGGTGTCCAGATGGGGAACATTTCATCACAGCTACCATGGCACCTCGGCTTAGAGTTGGTAATGGGTAAGCAAAAAAAGGGTTAACCTTTTTTGTTACTCTGAATTAATGAAAGTACTTCTAAAAATAAAATAATTGATATTAAAATAAAATAATTGATATTAATGAAGCATTTACTTTTTTTTAATGGGGAATATTTTTGTGTTCTTCACTTCAGATACAAACTTTGGCATTATTCTGGAAGTATCCTTGCCCAGGTAGACACTCCATCTGGCCAGGAATTGTGGGAGAGTTTGTGGTTGCCGGACATGGGAGGAAAATTTCCAGAAAAAGCTGTTAGCTACAAGAAAGTGCCATCCACAGTTGCTACATCCAAAGAAGGTTCATTATAAAATTTCTTCTTTTTCAGTATGTCCACTTTGTTGGTAGGGGCTTAGAATACACTAAACTACATCCGATGGTGAGGTTCCAGTTCTGAAAATCTGAGCAGTGTGGAGTACACCTTCATTGTTATTACTCCCTGGTTCACTCTAACTTGGAGTGGTAGTACCTGTTAGGATTCTATCTATGTGCAAAACAACTCTTAAAAAATTTACAAAATATATATATAAACGTATAATAATGTATGCAATTCCTTGACTACAAGGCATAAAACAACCCTAGTCAGGTTGACATGCTATTAAAATCAATCAATATTAAGTAAGTAGTATGAAATTCACCAACTTTCAATTTTTTAATATTCAAATATAGCTACTCTACCAGTTTTAGGGCACCTCTGGTGGTGTAATGATTAGCCAGCTAGACTAGCAAACCTACACGAGTGAGTTCGTGTCTCATTGGGTGCCCCATTCAATTGGCCTTGTACTACATCGAAGCAAAGAGCTTCGTAAATTACTACTCTACCAGTTTTAGTCATCTTATTGTTGGTTGATGTGTGCATTTTAAGAATATTAGGAATTGTAGAAAATTCCAGAATGCATGTCAGCAAAGTAGGAATTGAATATCAAGTAAATATTGTTCAAATATTTTAAAGCGTCTTTATTAATTTTTCACTAGTTTATCTTTCATTTGGTTTCTTATTTATTAATGATGTATTATGGCTGTTAAGCAAGTAGCAGGGGATTCACCTGCTCTCCAACAAGATATATTTATCAGTAAATATTAACTTTTAACTTCCTGTACAGCAAAACACAGCAGTTCATTTCCATTATATTTATCTTGTAAATAAAATAGGATTGATGCTGTTCAAATATTGATCATTTTAAAGTAGTAGTAATAATAGTAGTAGTAATATGTGAATCACATAATAGGTGAATTGGTGTCAAAATAGACAAAGAGCTGTTCCCGTGAAAACCTGCATGACTGGAATAGAGGGCGAAGGACGTTAGTCAGTCTGGAGCAGAGGATCAGTTAGTTAGGGGTGAGACCCCAAAGCAGTCAGTCCGGAGCAGAGAAGCAATCAGTCCAAAGTGGAGGATCAGACATTTCAGAAGTTAGGAGTGAGACTTCGAAGTGGTCAGTTGGGAGTGAGCCTGCTCTCCAACAAGATGTATTTATCAGTAAATATTAACTTTTAACTTCCTGTACAGCAAAACACAGCAGTTCATTTCCATTATATTAATCTTGTAAATAAAACAGAAGGATTGATACTGTTCAAATATTGATCACTTTAAAGTAGTAGTCGTATGTGAATCACATGATAGGTGAATGCAGCAAACTGGTCTAAAAGGAATACAGGAGCAGGCATGGATGGGTCTGTGTGAAATGATACCCAAACGGCGGGTGGGGTGGGGTTTTTGTTGTTGTTGATTTGGCTGTTCGTCTAGTGGTGTGGACCCCATTTTTAACTCTAACACCTGACTGTGTAGGCATTTCACAATTTGTACAAAAAACAAATCCCAAACAACAGAGGTTAGACGGAAGAAACAGACAAACACAGATTTAGAACTGTAAACGCAGGAAAGTGAAGTGGGCACTCTTAAGTATTCTTGCATGTATTTATCTTCATTGTCTTCACTGCTCTGTCCCAACTGACCACTTTGGAGTCTCACTCCCAACTGACCACTTTGGAGTCTCACTCCCAACTGACCACTTTGGAGTCTCACTCCCAACTGACCACTTTGGAGTCTCACTCCCAACTGACCACTTTGGAGTCTCACTCCCAACTGACCACTTTGGAGTCTCACTCCCAACTGACCACTTTGGAGTCTCACTCCCAACTGACCACTTTGGAGTCTCACTCCCAACTGACCACTTTGGAGTCTCACTCCCAACTGACCACTTTGGAGTCTCACTCCCAACTGACCACTTTGGAGTCTCACTCCCAACTGACCACTTTGGAGTCTCACTCCCAACTGATCACTTCGGAGTCTCACTCCTAACTTCTGAAATGTTTGATCCTCCGCTTTGAACTGATTGCTTCTCTGCTCCGGACTGACTGCTTTAGGGTCTCACCCTTAACTAACTGATCCTCTGCTACAGACTGACTAATATCCTTCGCCCGCTATTCCAATCATGCAGGTTTTCGCAGGCACAGCTCTTTGTCTATTCTGACGCAAAGACCACACAAAGAAAGATCTTCTGGATACTCCTGCTCCACTTCAAAGATGCCTAGATAAACACACAAAGAGACCCACACATACACATTCATTTATATATATATATATATATACACACACACACACACACACACACACACATGAATGCTCATTATTGTGCCACACCAGGAAAGTGATCCACTGGGAATTGTGCAAGGGACTGAAGTTTGAACTTACTGACAATTGTTTTCGTGTGGTTAGAAAATCATTTCTGACTTGATTTCAAATTACCTACTTAAAAAAAATCTGAATTTTATTAGTTTTGCGAGAAAATCAGAGTTGAATTATTGTCGATATTTGATGCTGTTCAAATAAGTGAAGAGGTTGAGATGTACTCTTAACTTCCTTTACAGCAAAACAATATTTCCTTTTCAGTATATTTATCTTGTAAATAAAACTGAAGGATTATTATTATTATTATTATTATTCCAATACTGATCACGTTAAAGTAGTAGTAATAATAATAATGACCACATAGAGAGTTTTTAAACAAACCACCGATATTTGTTTTCATCTTGAAAATTTTTCTACTGAAGTTAAAGAGTTGATATTGATGACTTTCTCTGCTAAATTTGCTGTCAATGGAATTCTTTTATAAAGTTTCTTGTTTTTCTTTTACAGCCAAACCTGTTGCTGCTTACAGACCTCCACATGCACGAAATCAAGTCTCTTCAACATCTACTAAATTACATGACTTTGAACCACCTTCAAACATGAAGAAAATTCCTGGACTTGGTAGGTTTCATTTCTCTCTAATCTATTCATTGTATGAATTTGTGATATTTATTCCAGTAAACCTCAATGTGATATTACATATAAAATGTAACATTTTTTCTGATGTACCATTTATACCAGTGTTGTGTGACTTTCTGAGACCTAAATTTTAGCCTAATATTAGTAAGATACAAATTTTGTGTGTGTAGATAATTGGCCTAGGCTAGGCCTAGTTTGTATCTTGCATGTTGTGTGACACAGATATTAGGTGAAAATTGAGGTCTCAAAAAGTTACATATGCAAGTATACATGGTATGTGCTACTACTGAAAAAAAAGAAGTTTGCACAACTCTTGTAAAAACAATACCAACAAACCAACCAAAATTTGTGGTTTGTTTCTTTGTATAATTGTTTTGATAAGTGAAATTATTAACCTATTTGTTTATTAAATCCTATCGATGATATCAAGTGTTACATAAATAGTTTCTTTTTAATATATCAGGAATTTATGACTTTTGCTTTGCTAAATTTTGTTCATGATTTATTTCTCTAGTTTTTACTTTTTAAAAAAATTTTTTTTTTAAAGATTTTCTTTCTTTCAAAATTCATCATTCATTTTCTTTCTAGACACGACAAGTGCCGTTCCCACAAAGAACCAAAAGAAAAAAGGCAACCAAAAACAGAAAGCACAGCATCAGGTAAAAAAAAAATTGAATCTCAATTGTTTGCAAATCTTGGTAATATGAAACCACTTGGTTATTCTCTCCCAAAATGTTGAGAGATGTATCATTTTAACAATAGCAAATAAAGGAAAGTACTATATATTTCATGAATAAAGGAAAGAACAATATATTCCATAGTATATACAGTGTCACCAATAAATAAGTACACCCTAAGACCAAAGATACCAAGATTTGATTATTTCTAGTGGAACATTAACCAATGGATAAGATCAAGTATTACAGTATTACCAATAAATAAGTATACCAATAAAAATTTTAGATAACAAGTTAATTTTCTTCTTGAAAGATACCAGGATTTTATTATTTTTTATTGAACATGATTCAATCAAAACAGATATTTAGTATTACAGTATTGCTCCTAAATAAGTACACTTAAAAAAAAAATTTGATTTTCTTCTAAACCAAACATGCCATGATTTTATTTCTAGTGGAACTTTGTACAATCAGAACTGATATTATTGGTTATTATTTATTACAAAACTCTACATCATTGAAAGTCTGTCACCTAAAAAAATAAACATAGCAGTCCAAGCACTTGTGGAATGTACTTATTGGATGGTTGTCATTTTTCGACTTTCCGTATAAGATGAAATTGAAAGATGGCATACTGTCAGAATAGAAGGATGTAAAATTTGGCAATAGATAACAGCTAATAATATCAGTTTTGATGTATAAGAAACATGCTTAGAAAATGCAGACTTTTTTGGTAGTAATTTCAACGGGTACATTTAAGATAATTAGAAATAGAAAAATGTCCTTATTTTTTTGTTATTGTTACTAGAAATAAAACAATACCAAGTTTCTGTCTTGAAAAAAAAAATCTTCCATTTATTGAAATGTTTTATTGTTAATTGGTCAGTTTTGTTTACATTACTTTGAGAATCTATTGCAGTTGAAGGGGGTATAAAGTCAAGCATTTAATTATCAAATAGCGTTTTTCCCAGCTAGGCGGTATAGTTATAATTCTTACAGCTATTTATTTATACCCAAAATATCATCCTCACCATATCAGTTATATTCATTCAGCATTTTATGTTGAATAAGAAAATCCCATTATGCCACAATAAATGGAAGAATCTATATGAAAAAAAAAAATGAATGTGATATGTTTTCTCTTTTATTGACTTCATCCCTAAAAACAAATAAACTAAAGAATTTACTTAGAAGACTGGTATTGTTCCTTTAACCTTATTTTACTAGTTTTAAAATAACCAAAAAGTGAGGCAAAGAACACTTTCCCTAATTCTGTCATATAAATAAACAAAAATGAAATTAGCTTTTAAAAGAAATATAAAAATCATTCACACACATCTTCCTTAACAAAAACCCAAATTCATTAGATTAATGATGTATGCCAAAAAACATGTTGCCTCCAAAATTTTGAGTAAAAATTTTCTTGTAAAAGAAAGCTTTCTTTTATTATTTAAGTATTGAAAATTCTATTAAAATCTGATAATTAACTGATTTGGGAGGGAATTTTTAAAAAACAAAAAAAAAAAAAAATTAAATGTTGCTTTTAACTGGTGTATGTTTTTAAACATGTTTATAGTGTTCCATGAGAAATAATAAAATTTTGGTCCTTTTTTTTGCTTTAGAAGAAAATAAACATTTATTAAAAAATTAGGAGTGTACTTATTTATCAGTGATGCTGTAGGTCCACTTTGCCCCAGAGTGGTAGTACCTGTTAGGGAGTCATTTATGGCTCAAATAGATCTGTTTGAAAATTATTAGTGTTAGATAGGAATACTTGATACCAAACAACAGTATGCAAACAAATGATAACACTATGTAACAAAGTTTTTACTTTTTCTTGTTCTTGTTCTGAAAATGTTATAAGTAAATTCAAGAGAACTATTTTTCTTTTCAAACTTTTCTTCTGTGATCAGAATAATGAAAATTTCAAATTATCCATTTTCCAGAACATTCAGTGCTGAGTAGCTGATAGAGAATTTTCTAGCACTTGAACATTTTTTTGTTCATCTTTTAGCATAAATACATGTAAATTTTGATTCATGTGGTTTTATTATTCAGATTATTCAGATCTTATGTAAATGAAAAAGTGCAAATTTACCTGTGTTGTTTATTTTTAAATCAAAAAAAGGTTAATTTCTACATTATTCAGGGCACAAAAGTAAAATTGGAAGGAAATAATGTCTATTTTCTATACTTTTACCAAATAAGAAATAATACATTATCCAGGAACAAAATAATTAGGTATGAATTATTAGTATCAAATTTTAGCATTTAATAATCCATAAGGGTTGATATGCCATTAAACAAAAGCCAAAAGGATTCAACAGTACATAATCCCCCCACTGCCAAAAAAACCACATTTTAATCCCTAAACACTTATTAATCTTGAAAATATCAAAATGTTAATGAATTTTGTTGGAACTTTTATAGACTGATTTTTCTATTTAATGACATCTTTTGAGAAAGAAAAAAAATTCTCACATTGAAAATATTTCTAAACAGTCAAGCAAATAATCAAGTCATTAAGATAAAGTTGGGATTAAATTTATAAATGTCTCGTCTTTCTTTCATTCATTTTATTTTTATATAATGAAAAACAATATTCAGGATAGTCCCTGCAGAATAATGGCTAAAGTGCAGGGACTACAGCTAATGTTTCATCTGAAAAATTAATTTTAACAATCTTTCTGTTGATTATTATTATTATGTGTTTTAACTAAAATTTTTGAATCATTAAAATTTAAACTTTGGGTTCTAAATTATGTTTAACTTTACAAAAATTTCCTGATTTTAAAATCTTGAAGATGTTCATAAATGTTTCTTTTTTTTTTTTTTTTTTTTTTTTTTTTAATATAAATAAGATGAAAGTGTAACTAAAAGACTGAAAATGGCAAAATAATTTTGTAGTGATTGAATTGGTATTTATAAGAACTAATAGAAAATCTGTCTGACGGGTGAGATTTTTTAATTAGTTACATTGAGAGGTTATGGTCTCCTAGTGGACATTGCTTGTACTACAAACCTAAACACAACAATTGTTGTTTTTTTTGGGGGGGTGGAGATTTTGATTTTAACATGTTGACTGAGGATTTAAGTTGAAATGTTTTAGATGAGTTTTTGTTTTGTTGTTCCTGCAGACTCAGCAGTTTAATATTCCTGGTTTGGCACCAATGCAACCATCTGATGCTGAAGGTGGAGGAGAACAAGATAAGGATAAACGAAGGAAGAATCTGAAAAAGGTAATAAAACAAAAGCATTCTTGTCTTTTATTTTGACTTGAATCTCTGTTTTTTTTAACTGATTTGAGAATCAAAAGTATAGAAAGATTGTAATGATTATTTGTTTCTTAAATGAAAATGGTATACCTAATTCCAATTCTATCTGAAATTGTTTATATTCTCTAATGGCTCTTGGTGGAGGAATTTGATTCAGATTATTCTCTTATAGCTCTTTGGTTATCGGGGGTGGTGTGAAGGTAGGACTTGGATTATGATTTAATTTATATTTTTAGTATTTTGTGACAACCAGGTATTTTAAATTCTTTTGCATTGGCAGCTAAGTTACCATACATCAATTTTCCAATTAAAATTTTTTATCTATTTTTTGTAATAAATACTGCATTTGAAATATCCTAATTTTGTTTTGTGTATTTTTAAATTTTCATTCACAGTTGATATTATTTGTTAGAATTTATAAACACAGTAGATACAATTTTGTAAATTTCTTCAAACTTCGAACAATTTACTAAGAAAACACCATATTTATTTTAAATTTCAGCTACACATGAGAAAATGTTATACCACTATATATAAAATTTTTATCGCCTGGGATCCAGTCATCATACGACCAAATAATTTCTCTTTATTGGTATAAATTAATTAGATTGTTTTTATTTTTTTATTTTTAGAAACTGACACAGATTAATAAGCTGAAAGAGCAATTAAAAAATGGTAAAAAATTGGACAACAGTCAGGTAAGCAATAAATCAGTGAAGATTAAACATTTTTTTTTTATGTAGATAAATTACTAGCTTATTTTTTTTCAACTAGCTATGCCCGTCTACTTTATAAGAACCTTTTGAGTTGGGCTTTGAACAGAACTTCAACTTTTAACTTGATGCACTCCCCCTTTTATAACCAAATTTAGTTTCTATTCACCCCACTCCCATTAATTGAATATCAAATTTCAAATCATAACTAATTTACCTATGTTTAATATAATTTACATGAGAAAAGAATCAGTAAACTATAAATGAATTTTTTAATTGGAAAGGGTTTGGTGGGCTCTGAGATCATGAAGATTAGAAACCCAGATTCCACCATATACGAACTTGGCAAAACTAATAAAATGGACTCAATGGTTACTCAAAACTTTGGATATTTTGTTACAGTTTTCTCTTGGCAGCAGCTAGTCTATATTTTTTGATCTGTTATATAGGGATTTATTTATAAATGTAAATTAGTAAATTCATTCCAGGTATCTATATAAACCATTATGAGAAGACTTGGCTATGCTCATAAAAGATGTATATAGTCATACTTTTCTTGCCATTTTACTTCCAGTGACAATACTTGTTAAGGTCCCATAATAGATATGGTTGAAAATTATTTGCATCAGATAAGAATACTTGGTAGTTATATGATATCAAGCATTTCTGTATAGGGGGAAAAAAAGAGACATTAAGTCACAAAATATGTAACTGAATGCAATTCTCTTACCTCTGGGCATAAAATAACCCTAGATGAATTGACATATCATTAAAATCACTCAACCATTTTATAGAATTTAACTCTGTAATTTATTTAACACAGAAAGTAATTTTGTTAATTAAACTTTTTCCTTTTCTTTCAGCTGGAAAAAATCTCAAAGTATGATGAAATACTCAAGTTAATCAAGGACCTTGAAGTGAGCTGATAATTGGAGCTGTCACTATTTGTTGTCTTCAGTGCTTAGACTTGGAGACTTAAGCCCCCTTACTTATAACCTCAATCCTCCATGTTTTTTCTCCTATGAAAATAGTTATGCTGTTTAAGCCCCCTTCCCTGCACTATAAAAAGGGCTTCTCCACTCCAAATATTTAAAGCACTGATTTGAAAATTGGATTGGAATATTATTATCATCATGTTGAAAATTTTGGCATAAAAAAATCATTTTATCCCAAATTTAAATCTTTTTGTTTATTTTTCTTTTGTATTTATTGTTGAGATGTGGACAGAACCAGTTTGTTTTGTAAGAGGTGAGAAAAACAGCTTTAGAGTGAAAGTGTTAGTATCTGAGTTCGACCATATTTTTGTATGTGGTCTACATAAGCAATTGAGTCCTGTGAGTCATTGATCACTCCTATGGATTTAAATCTTTCTTGTTGGAAAATACTTTTTAAAAAAATGAAGCCAATTTGTTTGCTTTTTTACAAGATGTAAAAACTTTTCCCAATGTTTTGATTGCCTTTTAATAAATAAGGATAAATCTTTAATCAATTTGGAAATTTCAAAATTGATTTAAGGAATTAAAATCTAGTATAAAGTAAAACTTTATTACAGATTTTTTTCTTGTTTCATAATATGGAAGCCAAATTATTTTGGAAAGGTTGAGGAAACTGGTCTGAACAGATTGATAAGTGTAATGCTAATCTATGTAAATTTACTTGCTTAGTTCTGTCATAAATTAATGGGAGTATTTACAAATGGATTGGCATTTATGCTTGTCTATGAGTTTGAGATATTATTATTGGAACATCTGTTAAGTGATTTGAAAGGATTTCAGTTGAGTAAACAGGAGAAAGTATAAATGTTAAAAGGAATAAGAAATTAAGTAGTGTAGTCTACAAAGTTATTACCTATGAAAAAAACCCCAAAAAAAACTTTGGTATTACCATAACAGAATTTCTCATTTCACTTGCATAACATTGTATGACTGATTATATGGACACACAAGGAATTTAAGTTATTAAGAGCCGTGAGGCATTGATGACTGGTATGATGATAATAAACTGATTGTCTAGTGAGGGAAGGAAAAACACAACTTGCATCAAATATAGGACCCTTTTTTTTTTCTTTTCCTCTTTGCTTAGTTACTGAGGTTTTGAAAATGTGCAAACACTTGATAGACCTAAGTTGATGTAGTGAGAAGCAACTCTTCTCAGATCTTTGGCAATTCATTCTCTCTCAGCTTTTGTCATGGACAGCTGTTAACTATGAAAGGCTTCACTCCTTAACTAGAAACATCAATATCATCAGGGACAGCAGTTACAAAGATCCAATTGGTTCACAGGTCATTTAGCAATATTTTTCTTACACTGTCACCGACAACTGCTACATCGATGATGAACTAATCATCTAGTGGGTGAGGGGAAAATAAACGCAAATCACCTTGGATATAGGATCTTCTGTTGTTTATTTTCTTTATTTTGCTTAATTACTTGGGGGCTTTGGAAATAAATGAAAACTGGTAACAGACACTGAATGTTTGGGCCGGGATTTGCAAATAGGAACCAATTCTTTGAAGATTCATTCGCTCTCAGCCTAACACTGATTTAAATGTTTGCTAATCTGCTCCATTTATTACACCAAATGCACAGGTTTTTTTTTTTTTTTTTGGTGGGGTGGTACCAATAAGCAGTGCAACAGAATGAACATTTTATTTAGTTCTCAAAACAATTGTTTATCATTATTTTTTTTTTTTAGCTTGTGACTCAAAATAAAAGTGAAATAGCCAACACTATTTTTGAGTTTTGATCAAGTTACGTCCCTTGCTTGAAAAAAGTTTTCTCTAAATATCTTGTACAGAGAACCATTTTGTTAGGTTATTCAAACCAGCCAGTTTATTGGGTTAAGTGTCATTGATCTTGATGCTACCCATTTAACTAAAATCCACTGTATGTGTGTGTGTATATATATATATATATATATATATATATATATATATATATATATATATATATATATATATATATATATATATAAAAAGTTTTAATTGTTGATTTATCTAGGAATTTTATCCAACCCCCTTCATTACAGGTAGAAGATATTTATTCGACCTTCTATCAGGCCGGATTTAGTCATTTTATTGTGTGTGTGTGTGTATACATGCACGAATTGGCTATGCAAAAAATGCTTGCCTCAGGCATCAAGCAATTAACCCAATCCTGGCAGAATCTGACACAGTCAATTTTTAAGTAGAGTTGGTTTGAATTGAGTTTTCTTTCTCTCATCAACTTGTTGCCATAATAAAGCTGAAGAGCCAAGTCTGCCCCTGCTTATCTCTACTCATGGTCCAGGAAAGAACAGTTGAATTTGTGTCCTCAAATGCATTAAACATGAAATTTAAATGAAAACTGTCTTGTTCAGGATTTGAACTTGGCTTACTGAGACCATTTTCTACAACAATAAACCTGGTATAAAATGTTTATATTGGCCTATGGAATGGCATAATATTCAGGGTTCTACTTTGCTTGGGTTTTCAGCTGTGATTATAAAAGAATTATTATAAATTTTGTTTTTACTCTGTACATATATTATATAGTACAGAAAAAAAAAAGAGAGGAAATCTCATGGATGAAAACCAGTGTTATATATCCATTATAACCATTTTGGTTTTCTTTCTTTTTTTTTTTTTTTTTTTTTTTTTTTTAAGAGAAGATTTCTTTAAAATGAAGTTCTGGTGATATCTCCTACTTTTTGTATATATTTTTTTTATTTCATATGGAGCATACATGAAAACACTACTTAAGAATTTATTTATATATATACATACATACACACACACACACACAATGTTCCAAAGTTGCAGCCTCAACAAAAAGTCTGTTTAATATTTGGGATTAGAGAATATAGAAGAAGTTTAACACAAAATCATATAATGGAACTAATTCTTAGTTTTTCACAATCGATCAGGCAATATTACATTCCAAAGGAGATTCACTTAGTGTATTAGTTGCTGTAAGAAAATGAAATCAGCGATCTGAGTTCCAATCCTGGACAAAGCTTTACACTGATGACCTTTGGGAAAGGTATGAATCCATCTATTCTCCATTTAGGTGTGTAAATAGTAGGGCAGACTGATTTTATAGCCTTGGTAAGGCAATCAGTTATGGAGAAAGGAAAGTGAATTCAAACCAGCTGTTCTTGTTGCAAGAGGGTGGTGTAAAAAAAGCCTGGGATATAAAAGAATCTGGTTTAAAAAAAAAAAAAAAGCCCACAAATCTATAGAACAAATAGATTTAATAAAATCAAATGTTTGTTGTGATTTACTGAAATGTTTGAAATTTCTGAGGTTCAGTTTTGTTTTATATTTATTTTTTGTATAAGTGGCAGAGAAAGAATTTATACTTACCTTGTATTTCGATATTTTTGGACTTGGCTAACTTTGGCACACACCCACAACTTATGATTCTAATTGAGAAACATAGAGTATCTCACAACAATGACTTGAAACCAACATTTTTTTTTGTATTTATGTGTATATATATATATTGAACACTCTAGTAGCTGTCAACACATATGTAAAAATTCCTTTGCTTACACTGAGATTGACAATAGCTCTGCAGTAAGATATCTGACTGGTATAAAGTCAGCTGGGTTTCGATCGCAGCTTGAAGCATCTTGTGTGTCTAGTCACACTGATGATACAATAGTGTCTGTGTGTGTATATATATATATATATATATATAAGAAAATAGACTTGAAAATCTGAAGTTGGTGTTAAAATTGTAATATATTTATATATATATATATATATATATATATATATATATATTTAAGCATGTTTGGTGAAATAATTAAGACATTTTGTCTATATAATTTTATTAGGATCCTTTGTTTCCTGATAAGTGCCTTGGTTGAAATTGGTGGATGAATTTACCAAAATTGTCCTGAGACTTTTCGGATCTTTCATAGGCCATCATCAGGAGTTGACTGCCTGTATAGAGTGTGTGTGTTTTTTTTTTTTTTTTTTTTTTTTTTTTAAAGAGCTTTTTATAACATAACAAAATCACGTAAATGCAGAGTTGAATAAAACTGAGATGCTGATGAATTCAAAAAACAAAACTAAAGGCATATCAAAATATTGTTGCTATTTTCAAAATGAATCCTATTGATTTTATTTTATTCTATTTTTTTGTTATATCTAGGGCTTCAAGGATTTTATAGTCGTAGCTTATTAATTTCGTGTGCTATTATAGTGGTGTTTTCAATTAGAAACCAAACAGTTATCAGGAAACTTGAAAGGATCTTAATAAAATTATGTAGACAAAATGTGTCTTTATTATTTCATTAAACATGCTTAAATGAAAAACTGCTGCCCAACTACACACACACACATATATTTGGTGGTACAAAAGTCAGTTACCATTTTTAAAAATAATTTTTTTTTAAATTTATAATTTTTTATTTTGTTGGATGTGATATTACCCACTTAGTTCAAAGGAATTTTCAAATAAATAGAATTAAAAGAAAAATATTTATAAGTTGATCAAGTTTTAAAAGGGCAAGTGATACCCCATTCCCAATATAAGCCAAAGGAAACAAAAACCCTAAAAGAATGCAACCCCCTTCCCCACAAAAAAAAACCCAGATACCTTATTCTTATAAACCTATCTTCATCGATTCTTCCTTGAATAATATAACTAAGGAACAGTATGCCGTCTCAAATTTTTGTTAGCATGTACATGCTCAATAGTGATTGGTTGAGCAATTTGCAACTTAATAAAAACTGGAGTTTATCATTTGTACAAACCCCACAGAAATGTACAGAGTGGCGTCAAAAAAAAAAAGAAGTAAATCAGCTCAACTTCAGGGACACTCACCTCCTTATCTTGTCAAAAAAGTAAAAAAGTTGGATTTATTGCCCAGCACATCTAAAAGAAGACATGCAGACAGAACTGAGCTACTTTTGGCACAGCCTCCTGCAAGGCTTACTTCCTGTAGGATCCCCACATTAAAATGACCTTGTGTCACTTCTAAACATTTAGTGAGAGGGGTTGGATAAATACTACCCTAGTCATTAGAATTAGCTCAAAAGAAATTTTCTATTAAACTTAATTGTCACCAAAGGTGTACTTTAAGCAAGTTATATAAGTCCTCCCTATGTTATCAATTGGTTCCAAATGTTGAAACATAACCTGGTTTTTGATGTAAAGCAGACATGATGCCTTAAAATCATAAACACAGCAAAATTAATATTAATGATCCAAGAAAGAAAATAATTATTGCTAAACCTTGAAGAAGAGTAAAAACATATTTTAGTCCAGTTTTTTAAAGAATAATAAACAATAAAATTAGTTGTACCCTGCCCCACATCATCAATAAGCTCCTAAAGTCATGATGCCATGGAACTTTTGATGTAAACATTAAATGGCATATATTTGTTTACCATTTTTCAATGAAAATCTACTATTGTACTGTATATACAATTTTTAAAAATGTGTTTTTATTTCATTTTGAATTCTTTTTAGTTTCTTTAATTGTTAATTTAAAAAATATTTTTTAGGTAAACTTTATTTTACATTTTTTAATGATGTAAGAGATATTGCTGAGTGAGGAAATGTTTGTTGAACTGAAATTTAGTCTAGAAATATGGCATACAGGCAAATTTGATGACGACTAAAACAATCTAAAGTGGGGGGGTATTATTCTGGATGTATGCGTGTGTGTGTGTGTATCATCATCATGTTGTGCCGCTAGCACGGATATCCCTGACCCTCTCTCGCCACTTCTCCCTATCGTTCATCTCCTCCGGCAGGTCTTCAGGGCTACATCCCATATCCTCACATAGCAGCTGTATGTATGTTTGTGCTGGGCATCCTGCTTTTGCTCAGCCATATGAGGGGGTCCATAGGAGTACATCACTTATGAGCTCGTCCCTGCTTCTCCTGCATGTCTGGTTCGTCTAACTTGGATAGTTTTCGTGATGGGAGGCAGGTGGCCGTATAGTTGGGTGTTGCCACCAGGACTTGTTCAAGATTGCTCGCAACATTCTTGTGTAATTGCCGTCCAGCTTCTCCAGCCGTTTAGTTAGCGTCCAAGTAGTGCATTCATACAGCAGTATCGATACGACCGCTGTCTGGAAGAAACTGCGTTTTATTTTATCGGTCAGGTCAGATCTCCATATGATCGATAGCCTATTGATAGCTGTCCATGCCTTCGTTAGCCGTGTGTCAATGTCCTTTTCGGTTGATGAGACACTGCTACCTAGGTAGGTGAACTTGTCTCCCAGTTTCAGAGAAGTTCCACCTTGTGTGAAAATGTCACCTGTTTGATTATAGCACATATATTCAGTTTTGTGTGGCTCATTCCAAACTATGTAGTAGGGTTTCCCCTGGTTAGGTGTATTCACCAGTATCGCTATGTCATCGGTGTAGTCGACGTCGGTAATTGTTTTTGCGGGGTACCTTCTGCTTCTTTTCTTTGTCAGCTCAAAGCCATTTTCTCTGATTTTATTAATCGATGTTCTAAGCACGTAGTCTAGACATGATAAAGAGGTATGGGGCTAGCGTGTCCCCTTGTAGTACTCCTACTACAATGTCGAAGTATTCTGTGTCTCCATCCGGTGAACATACTTTCACTTTGGTGTTTTTGTAGAGAATTGTTATTGCTGCTATGGTTTCTTTTGGTAGACTGTATGCTAGTAGGATTTGTTCCATCTTCCCTCTGTGAATAGAATTGAAGGCCTTGGTAAAGTCGACAAATAGTAATGTCGCCTGTAGGTTTTTTGCCTGTACGCCTTCAAGGATTCTACAGATGGTCAATATTTGTGAGGTCATGGATCTATTTCTTTGGAAGCCATTTTGGTTTTTCCTAAGGATCTTGGCAATTTTGGGTTCTATACAGTTTCGTAGTAGTGCATTGTAAATTTTGGCTGCTATGGATGTAAGTGTTATACTTCAGTAGTTCTCAACTAATCCAAGGTCGCCTTTTTTAGGGAAGGGGAGGATGCACCCCTTCATCCATCTGTCTATCGGATTTTGATTATAGACCGCGTTGCAGTGTCGGAGCAGTATGTCGTCGAATTGTCTGGTCTTTTGGGGGGAATCTCGTCAAGCCCTGCAGCTTTCCTATTTTTAATTTTTCTAAGAACTGAGTCAAGTTCCTCTTGAGTGAATGGTCCTAGTTTAATGTCCAATTGCTTACTAATAATTCTGGTGATTGGTTCATGTGTAACTTTCAGTGGGTTTCCTAGTAGATTTTTGAAATGCTATTTCCACAGTTTTATTCTTTCTTGTTGGTTTGCAGCTTTTAATTTTGCCTTGGCTGTGGTCTTCCTTCTACTCACTTCGTTTATTGTTTGCCAGGCTATCCTAGATTGCCTATCTTCCACTGAGTCTCTAATCTTATCTATCTGATTTTGTATGTATTCTGTCTTCTTTTATATATATGCCTGCTAATTGATATTGTGCCTTTTTTACTTTTATGGCATTTGTGTTTGTTGGGTTCTTCCTATAGTTTTTGGAGGCAGTTTTCACGTGTGTACATTTTTCTCTAACCACTACCGTTTCCCATGGGACTATATTTTTAGTTCTAGGTTTTGTTGGAATACACTTCGCTGCCGCCTTGAGGTGTGCGTTGACGAAATTCTCATATTTGTCATTTGGGGTACCTTTTTCTGTCTTTTCTTGTAGTGTCTCGAATCTGTTTCTTAATTCTAATACATATTTATCTCTAATATCTCTGTTGTTAAGAAGGGCCTAATCATAGCATTTGGTGGTCGCTATTCGTGTGGCGTTTTTTCATAGGCTTAGTTGTATTTTTGCCATGACTATTCAGTGATCGGAGGACAAATCCTCGAAAGAAGAGTGTGCCTCGCAATTCATTGCGCTATTTTTCCATTTCTTGTTTATAAAGACAGTCTATCTGTGCTTTACTATTGTTCGCATATGTATAGGTCCATAATTTCCCTCCCTTTTTTGATAGTTTGTATTGAGGCATGTTAATCTATTTTCTATCATGAAATCTGTTAGATGTTGTCCATTCCTATTTGACATGTTGTGTAGGCTGTATTTGTTGTTTCCGTTTTTCCCAATTTGGGCATTCATACCTCTGCCAATAACTAGCACGTTGTGTCTCGGTAGGCTACGCACTAGAGAGGATAGCTCATCGTAGAAGGTGACTAGTTCAGTTTCTTCACTAACATTGGTAGGGCTGTAGCAGGAGATGATTGTTGCTCTGGGGTTGCCATTAAACGTAGCTGCCATCATCCTAGGTTGTATTCTCTCAATGCTATTAAGTGTTTTTAACGCTCTTGGTCCTATAAGCATTCCTACCCCTCCTACCGTGGCATTGACAGAGTTTTTCCATGCTGATACAGTGGCTATCGTCTATCCATTGCCAGTTTCATGATATCTGATATCTTCGGTGTTTGTGTATCTGTGTTCTTGTATGCATATTATGTTTATCTTATGTTCTACGGCTGATGCAGTCAGCTTCAGTAGTTGACCTATTCTATTTAAAGTTCTAACATTGAATGTCGCTATTTGTATTGTTTGTTTGCATTTTAGTAGTTTTTGTTGTTTGAGCTCTGTAGCTGATTTTTCGAACACTGAGGCCAGGGCTCCAACCTCAGCAGGATGCACCCCTTTTTTACCCGCGTGAAGAGTGATGCAGTTTATGTATGTGGTTTGAGTGTGGGTCATGGTTATCTTTCGATGGCTGTTTTTATTCTCATCTATAGAAGCCACTCTTATGGATGAGCAGCAGTAGTTCCCCGATCGAACTGACGATCCTGAGCGTTAAGCTGTAAGACTCACATGTCCAGGAGAAGGTTAGGCATTGCGTTTGGCCGTCAAAGGGTTTATTCGCATACCTTTATGTCCATCATGCTGCTTCCCATGTGTATGTAAAAAAAAGAAAAGAGGGTTTTTTTTATTTCCCTTAAGTTTTTAATTTAGTTAAAGTCCAGGACTAATGTATATTTATAAGAGTTTTTAGGGATATTTTCACCTGTCTTCTGCTATTGGTCCTAACATGTTTTTTTGTAGCATTGGGACTTTTACTTGGGTTGTTTTGGTTTCTTTTGGAGAAGCTGTGTGAATTCTAAGCTTTTAGAAAAGATTCTAAACCTTTTGCCGTGTATACTGACACATTAGACCAGAGTCATATATTTAATTTGGATTTATGGTAACAATGTCTTTACATTTAAAATACATGGTTCAAGCAGCATTTTACAAAGAATAAAACAGCATACAATTTTGTAAAATGTTTCGGCATTTTAAATTAGTAGGACTTAAAAAACATTATACTAACCAGCATTGAAACGTTAATTTTCTGGAGGCACAAACTATTTCTTCAGTTCAGCTCTACTGTTTAGTTACTAATGAATTTAAATATAGTTTTGGGAAGGTCTACTACTTGTGGAGGGGGACACTAGTTATTTCGTCATTTGGGGGGGGGGGGGGCTTTGGGACTTTAAAAAAAATTTTTTTTATTTTGGGGTTTTGTTGTGTGTGTATATATATATACATATATATATATAAAGTAGTAGCAGTTTTTCAATAAAATTGTTTTTTATCAAGATTTGTAAAAATTCAGTTGTGCACCTGGTGAGAATCAAATTCACTATGGTAACAACTCAAACTAAGAGATCATCTAATACAGGACTAAGCTTTGTTTAAAAACAAAGCCATAAGTGTATGGCACTTAGTAAGGATTGAACTCACTATTGTCATGATCTGCCAAACTAACTTACTAACCCAAACAGCTAAGTTCATTCTAACAGAAGGGTTGGGTTGGGTTGGGTTGGTCAGTTTTTATGACACATCAACCCATGTTGGATTATTTAATACCAAAGTCAGGGTTTTTTGGTTTTTTTTTCAAGCTATTATATGATTTCAAATTACTATTCTTATTTGATTATAATAATAATGATAATCATTTGTTTGCACATAGTTAAATGGATTCAAATATTTTTAACTAATTCTAATAATTTCTGAAAATATCTATTTGACCCAGAGATGGGACACTAACAGGTATTACCACCTCAGGTCAGACGGAAACTAGGAGTAATGGCAAAAAAAAAAAAAAAAAAAAAAAGAAAAAGAAAGAGTACCCCAGACTCTCCATAGCTCCAGACCTGAATAAATTCAATTTATAGTATTTCGAGATATTCTCATGTAATTTTGGTAAATATATTTGATAAAGTGAGATGTCAGTATTATCATCATTTTGGTATAATATACACGTTATAGAAGCACTTGGGATTTAATGGTTACCATTGAGTTCAAATCCTGGACGAGGATTTTGTTTTTGCGTAATTGAGATCACTACTAACCCATTACACACTGATATATATATATATATATATATGTGTGTGTGTGTGTGTATACTTTGTGTATGTTTGCATTTCACATAGCGCTAATAAAGGTATACATCCAACTATTTTCCTACCAGCTAAATGTAAATAGTTGGGCAGACTAGGCTTTTTAAACTTGGTTTGGCAACCAGTCAAGGAGAAGGAAAACTCTGAATTCAGACCTGTTAAACTCTGCATAAAAATTGACTTTGTGTTACATCCTGCTCATATATATATATATATATATATATATATATAAATAAAATAAATTCAAATAAATATTCTTGCCTAAAAAAGTACTTGATGTTCTTATGGCAGAAGAGGTATATGATCTAAAATCTTTAACTTTCTTTATCCTGATGATCATGTGGTCTGCATGATACTTCAAGATTTCATAATTTGAATGTATAACTCCATAGCAGAATTTGTAAGACATGGCTAGTAATATGTTTTGTCAATTCAATAATAAAATTTTCTATGCTACCCGTAGATAATAAAATAAAAATTATTAACCTTTGTGATTATGGAAAGATTTGAATAGCGATCCTTTGAATTCAAAGTAGATGAAATGCAGTATACAAATATGATTGGTTAATAATATTGTAAATGAATGGAGTGGTTACGGCACTGGGAAAGCAATCAATGGAGAGGAAGTGATATGTAGAAGAACCAGGCATATTGAAGTGCAAATACAAGATGTATTGATGAACATAGAAGCACTCATTGTTGACTAAATCATTGATGGTATAAATATAGATATTGAAATATTTTGAGCTGGGTGGTTTCAGAGTTAGCAATGGCAAAGTTAAGGCTAGGAAGAGGCATTATGCTGCAAGTGCTGAAGCACCAAATTATTGAAAATAAGGATTTTAGAATAAGATTTGATGGACAGTAGAGTGAAGTTGGATGAAATGACTCCTAGTGCTAAAAAAACAAAATAGGATGTTATGAGAATCCTTTGAAAGTGGAAAAAAGCAGAGATCAAAAAGGTGGTGGAATAGTAAATTGCAGAAGGTATTCCCCAACTGTAGAAAAGTGAAGTAGTGGCACTATGGATTGTTGGTATGGTATTATAGAAGTACTGGAAATGACATGATGTGTGGCAATCTGGTGAGGCATTATCCTATTGTTAGAAGGTTAATACAGTTACTTAAAAAGAAGGGCAAGCAGTATAAGTAGGGAAAGTAAAGGAGGAGATGAAACGATTGCTGTGATGCAGGAAATCTTAATAAGGGTAAAAAAGGAAGACCCAGTGACCTGGATACTTCAAACCAAACTGGGGGTGATGTGTGTGATGCAAACAATATGACCAAAGATGTAGTTATAGAGATAGGTAATGTATTGGCAGAAGATGCAGTTTGGTTGAGGGAAAAAGATGATTGCAACCACAGCAATATTGCTGAATTGGACACAATGTTAAAAAGCATCAATTTGACACTGAAGTGGGAGGTAAAAGAAGTGGAAATCAGGATTGATTTAGCTGTAGAACCAATTTAGGTGAAAGAAAAGGATGAGAGTGAAGGTTGAAGCAGAAATACTGATAAAATGTCAATTAGGATTTCTGGGATAATTATAGACAGAGATTGGTTGGAAGCTCAGTAGAATGTTTGTGTCTTCAGAAAGAAATATGGCAAATTCACTTACAGGGATAAAAAAAAGAGTTGGCTGGCTGTTCAAGAAAAGGTGAAGGAGGAATGGTGTGCCACATAGGGAGTACAAAACTGTAGGAATTACATAGAATGTTGTATTTGATACTGGTCAAAAGAGAGGAAGTCAGTGTTGTATTTTGACCTTCGACCCGGCCAAAAATGCCATTCAAAGTGATGCACCAGAAGGAAGTGACACATTCTAATGGCAGTTATGAGAGGAAATCGTGTGGGTGGAAATTGGCTGACAAAATGGGACAAGCTAAAATTCCCATGGTACACTCATAGACTGATGCACCGGAAGAGAGTGACCTGTGAACTGCATGACAGTTATTTCCGCTTGATGCCATTCCAAAGATTGAGTGGGCGTTGAACTATTATATAACTCAGTCAAGACAGAAGTCAGACGGTTGGAGATAAGTTGCTGATAAGATGTCGTAGGGAAAGCCACACCAGGCCGAAGGGGCCCTCGGGGCCCCCGATGAGTTGGGGTCCAGAGAAGTTGCTGATAAGATGCAGTAAAGAAAGCCATCACCCAGCAGAGTGGGCCTCTGGGCTTCCGGTTGAGCAGCCCTGGAGAATGAGAAAGACACAATGCATAAGAGTGGGGGTCAAAATATTGCAGTTCTGTTCGGTCTCCAACTCCCTCTCACAGTAAAACCCCACACAACCCTTTCGAACCTTGCAAATAAATTGAGAGGTGTATATTTTCTAAAGGAATCTTCCCCCGTCAGTTATCATTGTGTCAGTCTGTATTCTGCATATATATGTATTATGTGTTTGTATAGTTAATCATGGTCATGGTTATTGAGTGGCTATACAACAGTCAGAAGGGTGATCAAAAACTGTTTTAGATATCAGCTAATTGACCCTGCCCTCAGTGTGCATGTCACGGATGAAATCAGAACTAGAAAGAACTGGACAAGGTTAGCTGTTGACATAATTCATTATTATGGATGGACAGACTTAGCAATGGTTGATTGTGGACTTGGGATACTGGCAATATAGAGGAAAATGTGAGCAGAGATAACAATTGTGGTTGTGGAAGAGTTTGAAAAAGTATGTCTTGAGTGAGGAACAGTAGAAGAGGTTATGATGAACACCAAAAGTCCTCGAAATCATGCTAGAGATATGGAATATTAAAAGATATTTCACGGCTGCAAACAGACAGACAGACAGAAATGGAGTAATAGAGCAAAATCATTGAAGCATAAAAGTAGAGAGAAGAGAGATAATCTCTTATGGAGATGATGTTTTGGTACAATATGGTACCCTAAATTGGATAGCTAAGAGACAGTACTATAAAAGTCTTTATTTATGAATGACGACACCCAAATGGTAAGTTGCTGAATAAGGTTAAAGAGGTGCCCGCAACAATTCAAGTTGGCGAAGAAGTCTGGGTTGGTTGGTTGTATTTTATGGCATATCAACCCTTGTAAGTTATTTAATGCCAAATCCTGTTTATGCATATATCCAATATATGATTTGTAAACAAATCCTGGTAGATAACAATTTTAAATGAGCCAGAACTCATTTGTTTGCACACAGTTAAATACTTTTAAGTATTGTTATTTAACATGGATAGTTCTATTTAGTATTATTCATTTGTTTGCACACAGTTAAATGGCTATACATATATGATTTGTAAGTGAATAGTTTGTTGGTAATTTCAGTTTAAAAAAGTTACAGTAATTTGTTTGCACACAGTCAAATGGTTCAAAGTATTGCTATTTAATATTATTCTATCTGTTTTGTTTTGTTGTTTAATGGCATGTCAACCTTCTTGGGTTATTTAATGCCAAATCCATCCTTCTAGAAGAACTGTAGTGGTGCTATTTAACCCATAGCTGGGAGGATAAGGGGGTTCATACTTTCCCCAAGGGTATTTGTCCAAAAGTGAACATAATAGCACAGATTGGAGTTTGAACTTGCTTACTATAATTCTGTGCTTCAACCATTACACCACGATGACACCTCCTATTTAATACTAAAAATTCAATTTTTGCACACAGTTAAAGGGTTTCAAGTATTGCTATGTAACACTAACAGTTAAACATCAGTAATTTTGTTTACTCCCAGTTAAATGGTCAAACAGTTCTATGGGACCCTATCAGGTATTACCACTCCCAGCCAGTATGGACCTGGGAAAAATGGCAATGAAGGGGTACTCCACATTCCCCAGAGTTCAAAGACTGAAGCCTCATCATCAGACACAGTTTCGTGTCATATCCAAAGTTAGAGGGGGGCAAGTCTTACCCCTCTGCAGATATGCACCCAGCATAATTCTACAGCCTCAGCCAACTGGGCTAAAAGTTTGGGTGAAACCACCTGAGGCACAGTGTACAGGGATTGTGACTGGTTTACAATCACCAAACAATGTTACAATTGATGAAGTGCCATGGCACATTCTAGACATAAGTTGCAGAATTCAGTTATCAGACAAAGATGCAAGTCCAGGAAATTTAAGAGATGGAAATGAACTGACATTGATGCCAAGATCCCAGAAGGAGAGACATCTGACTACGTCTTGTGAAAGTGATTTTGGAGATTTGAACGAAAGGAAAGAAAAGAACATTTATAATGGATGCTACCTGCCTTACCCAGGGTTATCATAGATGGTGAGAAAACAGAATTATGGCTTGCAAAAGGAGTAGAATCCTTTGGGGAATGTTTTTGATCTGATGTCCAGCAGCCATATTGACTGAGAGAAGAAAGAAAGAACAAATGAAAGAGAGGGGAAAAAAGACAACTAAAAAGAAAAAAAAAAGAAGGAAGAAATATGGGTGAATCTAAAAAACAGTTTAAAATACTGAAGATAAAAATGTAACAATATTAATGAGAAACAAAACCAAAATCTTTAAACAAAGTTAATATTGAAATTATTGGGGTTATTAGAGATTTTACAAAGACTATGGATACTTACTGCATAATACTCACCCAAGATCTTGTTGCTTATTTCAATGCTGAATGAAAATTTTAAAATTATTAGGGTATTACAGATTTTATAATTTTAGAATGTACACAGAATTTTCATAGCTGAGAGATTGAGCCACATTAAACAAAGTCAGTTTCACTTTGTTACAAAGATTTTATTCATCCTACAGAGGGAACACATAGCCAGTCAATACATGGTACCATTTAGCAGTATTAGATAAAACATCATCATTGTAGAAAACAGACTTATAAGCATTCATATTTTATAGTTCATAATCCTTATATTAAATAAAACATCATATTTGTATAAAACAATTTTGTCAGCAATAGGCAACCATATTTTATTTTTAATAATCTTTGCTTTTTGGTCTTTTAGAGCTGAAAGATCAATAATTCACAGAAGCTTGGTGTCCAGACATCTTACAGTCATATTAAAAGGAATATGGTCAAGGGGTTCACAACAGGATATCTGTGGTAATAGTCGAGGGAATTGGACAATTTCTGAATAGTCTGCCATAAAATGTGATCTTGAATCATGGATACTATCTGGTGAGTATACTGGTTCTAAGATAAAAAAAAACAAACAAACCCAAAAGTTTTGCCCTCCCATCAAAAAACAGATATGTTTTCCCTTTCTGCTTTTGTGGGGTGGCAGATAAATTTTAATCTGTATGTATATCCATTTGTTTTCCTTCAAAATTTATCCATTGTTGAAAAGACTTTTAGTTTGTTTAATGCCTGAAAAACTTTATTGAAACAAAAATTTGTTCTAAAAAAATAAAATAAAAAACATTATCATAGAAAAACAATAGTAAGATGATGGCTGTTAGTCTTGTAGGCCACCAACATTAGACTTGATTCTCACAGAATGCTCCAGAAATGACTTATTCTAAAACAAACCAATAGTGTATAGACTGAAAAATGTACAGTTGGAATCATACAGATTTTAAAAATGTAGAATTTGTCAAGATTGCCTAAAATTGCCTTCAATTTATTAAAAAAAAAAAAAAAAGAGGATTTGAAGCCGTTATGTGTCAAGTAACATATGACCGGCCACTATTAATGCTGACATTGGGTATAACAGTTTTCTGCTATCTGGTTGTCCAAATAGTCACCCACTTTTGTCAACTATTGTGGCATGCCAGTGACAAAAACATTTTTGTTAAAATGTTTATCAGCAAAAAAGCCAAGTTAGTCTAGCATCTGGTGTGTTAGCTGCATATTTATTGTTATGTAGAAAGGTACTCAAATATCTTTTTATTAATTTGGTGAAGATCCATGAAGATTTCAATTGACCAAAATAGGAATTTCTTAAAACTGATGGATGTTTTATCACTGAAAGGAGCTGGCACACTACTCTTAATGGATCTCAAAGGTATTAACACATGAAGATTTCTTGCTCTCCAGGAAAGTTTAAGTAGTCTCGCTTGCTCCCCCTTCAACAAAAAAAGAAAAACTTAATCAAAGGAAATAAAATGACAAAGAGAAATCTTCACTTAAAATCTTCCCAAAAGTAGTGTAAAAAATAATAAAAAACAAATAAAAGAAGTAACAAGGACTAAAAAATAACCCCTTCCATTAAATCCCAATAAACACTACAAAAAATAGATAAAAAAATAATGACACTGTTTCAAAGCTAGTCATTGTTTTTTTTTAAACTTTGTATTTGGTATTTCAACCACTTGAAATAAACGAAAATGATTTGGACTATTAAACATTCAACCTTCACAAACATTTCATTTCCTAAAAATTCAATGAATCAAGAAAAGAAAGAAAATCAAAAAAGTAGAGATGGTAAGTTACAAAAATGGACATTCAATTATTGGGATTTATGAAAAAAAAAATCCTGGGGTAGGGAATTATTTTAGGAATAGAAATGACTTAATTGTATGAGTAAATAATCATTTGAACAGAAATGATGACTATCAGACTTGAACTTATGGTCAGATCACCAAAGTTAAGTAGTGATGATTTTGTTCAGTTCTGTAAGAAATCTGAGGCACGTCTACCAGACAAGCAAAATTTAGTAAATAATAACAAATCATCTGAATTGAGGAGAAAAGATGTTAAAAAAAACTTAAGTATAAAGGATTAATTTATTACAGGCTGACAAAACAAATTTAACAGTTTTATAACAATAATTTACTTGTTTAAAACCAAAGTTTATAATTCGTAAATTACTGATTATAAATTTAAAATGTTTAGTAACTCAGAGACAGAATTGTGGGATTACCTTCCTTGTCTGCAAAATGACTTTTACAATTACCGCTAGTACGTGTTACCATAGCGACCATTCTAGCATGAAAGAAAAAGTGATGAATCTTCTTTTGATCCAGCATGTAATGGAAGAAAGTATCTATTCTTACCATTTTGTGATATCCATCCTCAATTGACTTCGTGGCACATAAAACACATCCTATTTGATATACAATTGCACATACAACTCTGGATATACAACTAGTAACAAAAAGGACTTTTTTCAAGTAGCTACTTCTTTACATTTTAGTTAACACTAACCTTTTTGTACTTTTTTTTAGTAATTTTGTGCATATATGTATGTATCATAAAGAACTTTATGACATATACACAGCTTTCTTTTTTTTTTTGTATCTCATTGTGTCAATAAAAGTTTGTTAATTTATTTTTCTCTTAATTCCTTAATTCCATACATTCTTTCGCTACAATAACTCCTCTATGAAAAATGATAATCTTGACAATTCCTAGATTTATTGGTTTCCACAATTGGCAACTGCTAGGCCTTTACAAATGTGTTGCAGTCACATCCATATGACAGATATAACAAAAAGGTGACAAGCTGATGTTAGAAGATGTAGAAAACTTCATTCTTCTAGAAATATCAACAATGGCTAAAAATAATGTCTTTTTTCTTTAGTAAGTGGCAGAGAGCAGAAGCAGAAAGCAAACAGCTAGGATTTTGTTAGACAAATGAAAAGAAATAGAAAAAGGAATTGAATGTGTCTACTTACCTAAAATTTTTTGTCAAGAGTGTGTCTGGGGGTGAGGACCAGTGGGCATAAAACAGATCCCCTTTATTTTCTCTGCCAAAGTCAAAGACTTGCGGTATTTGAAGTTTTTTTGTTCAATACTGGATTGGAATATAAAAAATTGATATGTCCCAATCGAACCCCTCATTTTTTAGATAATACAGATGAAGCAACCCAAGAAAAACAAATAAAAATATTATTAAAAACAAAAAACAAATCACAAAAGAAAGTAACAAAGAGCCCCCCCCCAGAATCTACCTCCCTTATCCCTGCCTAAAAAACCCAAAAAACAAAAGAAATAACCTTCTTCCTTACTTTCCTCTAAATAAAAACAAAGTAAAAGAAGTAACTTCATTTACCCACCCCACCGTATTGGACCCCCCACAAAGACTAAAAAATAACCTCCTACCTTACACCCACCCGATAATACTAAAAAATAAAGGACAAAAGAAATAACCTCCCACCTTACCCACCCCCAATACTAAAGCAATAAAAAAAACAAAGTAACAAAAAACAAACTAAGAACAAAAGAAGTTACCTACTTCCTTATCCACCCCAAAAACTTCTTTAATCCCCCCCTCAAAAATAAGAATAACAAAGAAAGAAAAATCACCTTCTTTCTTAACTGTCCCCCCAAACCCTAAGAACAATAACCTCCTTCCTTAATCACCCCCCACCCACCCAAATAGTTACAAAGAACCAAAGAAATCACCACCTCCCTTAAATAAAATTAAAAAAAAACAACAATGACACTGTTTCAAAGCTAGTCATTGTTTTTTTTTAAACTTTGTATTTGGTATTTCAACCACTTGAAATAAACGAAAATGATTTGGACTATTAAACATTCAACCTTCACAAACATTTCATTTCCTAAAAATTCAATGAATCAAGAAAAGAAAGAAAATCAAAAAGTAGAGATGGTAAGTTACAAAAATGGACATTCAATTATTGGGATTTATGAAAAAACAAAAATCCTGGGGTAGGGAATTATTTTAGGAATAGAAATGACTTAATTGTATGAGTAAATAATCATTTTAACAGAATGTTTTCCGTCAATATTGAATTGGAAAATAAAAAATTCATGCACCCCTGTCTTTTAGCACAGATAAAGCAACAAAAGAAATAAAAACAACACTTCTGTTAAAATAAGATAAAATAAATAAAATTTTAAAATGATACAAGTATATTTTATTTTTTAGATGAAACATGATAATAATGACAATGTTTCATAATAAAAATTGTTGGATAAAAAACAGACACCAATCACTGAACATGAAAAAAATGTTTCATTTTAATGACAAAGTTTAAATATTAAAAATTTTGCCAGTCAAAATTCGAAAGTATTTTTTGAACATGATATTTTTTTCTTAGTTCAATTAAGTAAATATAATACTGTTTAATTTCGGGGACATTTTATCCTAAGAGGAGGAGATGGGGATTGTAATTGAGATTGTTTATTCAAGCATCATGGGGGGAAAGAGGGTGGTAGTGTAGTTGTTTATTAAGGAAGAATAATAAGAACCATTTTAATTGCTTTTAGATGTCAAGAAAATGACTGCCGGTAGCAATTAATGATCCTGAGATTTCTTTAAGACAATGAGTCCACACAGGATTCTGGGTTGGGAGTAAGGAGTGGGTGATAGTTTGCTTTCTTTGTTTAATGGCATATCAACCTTTGAGGGTTATTTAATACCAAAGTCATCCTTGGAGAAGAACAGCACTGATACTATTTAACCCATAGTGTGTGTGTGTGGGGGGAATAAGGGATTTGTACCTTTTCCGAAGGTATTAGTCAGAAAGTGAATGTAATAGTGTAACTGGAGTTCAAACTCGCTTACTTCAAGACACGAGACTGCAATCCAGCACTTTAGTCATCACCCCACAGGGATTTCCACAAGGAGTGGGGGTGAGTATTGAAACTCTCTAATCAAAAACATGAATATGCATTAGTCTAGGAGTTTAATGATAGCAAGACTATTTCAATTCTGAATAGAGCTGTGGAGATTCTCAATGCTTGTCACTTGTCTTTTTCTTATAAGTCTTTAAGATTTGTTTTATCAATATATGAAAGTCATTTAAAAAGTTCTAAAGCGTACCCATTTGTTACATACCTCTCATTTCTACACACAAATCTGAATTAGTTTTTCGAGTTTTATAAGTTTGTTAACACAACAAAAATGTTCAGCTATGGTACTTCTTTCTGAGTAAAACTTAGAATTTTTTAAACAACTCTCGGATAGAAAAATTCAACTCTAATCAAAATGTGCTTTGGTATAGATTCTAACCGGGAGTGGGGTGTAAAGGAAAAGATTTTTTTTTTTTCCTTTTTTTTAACACTTGGCATCATATTCTAAATGTATGTTTTATTTATTTATTTTTTTAATAGAATCTTTCAATAATAGTGATGAATTATTTTTGCCTGGTAGAAAGAAAGGCATTTCATACAAGTAAAAAAATTGTTAAAAAACAAATTCTTTCCAAGTTTTGAGGAAGATCATAAATAATTTTCTCAAAACTATAGACTGTATTTCTATAACCAAGTAAAGTTGGTGACCATAGTCTAGGGCAACCTGAAGGCTCCCTTTTCAATAGCTACTTCAGCAAGGTGTAGTGGGAGGGTGCTACTCTTTTATCTGGATTGCTTCACTTAACCTTGATCAGTACCTCATAATGCTGAGTGTTAAGCAAGGAGGCATCAAGTACCATTTTTTGAGTCTTCGGTATGAATTGACCTGGGATTGAACCCCGGTCTCTCTGACCATTGGCAAAAATTCTGTCCACGACACCAATAAGAATACCTTTAATTTTAATGTTGTGGATATAAAACTGTAAGGTTTCTTCAGAGTTCACATGTTTTATTCAAATGGTGCCATCTCGAGACATTAAATAGTAAGCCTCTGAAATCAGTCGACCAATTCATATAACTTGGTAGTAATATCTCATCTACTGAAAGCAATGTCAACATAGGCACAGGAATGGCATGGACTGTTATTGACAGGTTATCAACCATATGAAAGTCTGATCTCTGATAAAATAAAACTGGAATTCTTCCAAGTTATGTGTTAGTACTACTGTATGGTTGCAGGTCTTAGACTAATGAACTACCAGGAGAAAAAGCTAGATTGGAACTGTACAAGAATGCAGCATGTTTAGAACAAATCCTGGAAGCAGGACCCAACAAAACAGCAGCCACTTATCTCCTATCCTACAAACCATCCAAGTAAAATGAGCAAGACACACTTGACATTGTGGCAGAAGTAAAAATAAACTTATAAGAATTGTTCTCCTATGAACTTCAACACATAGACACACCAGTGTTGGCTGAATAGCTAAAAATTTACATCAGCTCTGTATGGACACTGGGTATCACCTAGAAGACTTGCCAAGAGTGATGACCAATAGGGACGGATGGTGAGAGAGAGAAGAGAATTTGTGCTGTCGGCATGCCATGATGATGATATGTTTTGACCAGTACATTCTTCAGCCTTCTTCAGGTAGAACATATACCTTTATAAAGAGAGAGAATATTGTTTTTACTTTATGCTCTTAAGAAAGAAACTAGAAAAAGAGTTCTTTTCTTTACAGATGTGCATATTACACCTGAAGAAGGATGGAGAATGTACAGGTCAAAACAGTGAAAACTACTAAAAGAAGGCGTTTAATTATCTGGAGAAGATTTTGCTTGTCAAAGGTGTTCTTATTTTATTAACTAGTTTGGTTTGATGGCATATCAGCCATTGTATATTATTTAATACCAAATCCATTTTTATACTTATAAACAGTTCTATTTTGAACAATTCAGTTTAACATAAGTATGTAGTTTAAATCTCAAAAACAGTTCTATTCTAAATAATTCAGTTTAGCATAAGAACAGTTTTTTGTTTACACACAGTTAAATGTCTAAAACATTTTTATTTCAAACAATTCAGTTTAGCATAAGCACACAGTTTAGTTCTACTTAACCCATGGATAGGAACCGATCAGGTGCTACCACCCCGCACCAGAGTGGATCGGGGGGCAATGTCGATGAAGAAGTACTCCACATTCCCCAAAGCTCCAGCATTACTGGAACCTCACTATCAGATTGTTTAGTGTCATATCCAGCAGGACACAAGCTGGGGGAGTCTTACCCCTCTGCAAAAGTGCAGTTAGCGTATTCTACGGCCTCTCCCTATCACGCCGACTGGGCCAATTTTATCAACTGATAACAACGTAATATAGACATTTTGATTTTGCCAAAATTTCTTTCACCATACTGGAGGAGAGGTGGATGAATGGGTGGGGCTTTAAAGGACCCAAATATCAAGTTTTTGTGTATTAGAGGGTTTCAAAAATAGGTTGCAATTACCTAGCAACAATACAGCCAATCAGGTGTGCCTTTACATCTAAGCCATAGCCCAACATATTTGGCTTGTATTTGTTCTGCTATCTAGAAGTTTATATAACTGAGTGGACAGAATTCTGATCGGGGAATCCCTATTATTATATTGCTATTGCCTATAAAATGCTGTAAGATTACTGCATTTTGTTGTTACATATTTTCCAGCAAAAGTCAAGACACGAGGTGGTGAGGATCAGGGTTAGAAGAGTTAAAAAGTCTGAAATCAGAATTATATTATAAAGAGTAGTTATGGCAAACTAGCAAGTAAATACTACATAATGAGTTTGTCCCTTACTGAGTGCTTCTATATATGAGAACTTCTAGCAAGGTAAGCTAAGCTCAATAAATACTTATCTTGTTTATACTTTATTAATTCAGTGTATAGCCCTCCATATAAATTTTAAATAATAATGATAATAATCATCATCATGACGTGCGGCTAGCACGGATATCCCTGACTCTCTCCCTCCACGTCTCCCTATCATTCATCGCCTTCGGCAGGTCTTCGGGGTTACATCCCGTATCATCACATAGCTGCTGTATGAATGTTCGAGCTGGTCGTCCTGCTTTTGATTGGCCATATGCGGGGGTCCACAGGAGCACAACCATTGGAAGTGAAATGTAAATTTTTTATTAGTTTTACCAAGTGATTATGTACTCATCTATAAAAAAGGTACTTGTTGATGACATATCCTAATTTATGTCTTTTTGTTTGATTTTGCTTATTGATCTGTTAATTCATATATGAATGTACAGAATTGAAATAATCAAGTGTAAAGAAACAGAATATGAATAAAGAAATAAAAAATCAAACAAAAACAAAAGAGAAAAAGAACAGTTTGGTGGAGCGTTTATATATCTATTTATGATATTTTATTTGAAATGAACTTCTTCTTCACTCAATGATTTGGAAATTTTTTTCTAATTTTAGGAAAAATATTGGGAAATGTTATAACTGTTTCCAAGGTTGTCATAGGAATGTAATTAGGAATGCTGATTGTTATGAAATTTTAAAAAGTAGGAAATTTTGAATTTTATTTTTTGTTCCCACTTTTTAAAAAGTTCCTTAATGATTGGGATTCCTAATTATGTTACCATAATAATTTTGTAGACAGTTGTGATGTTACCGAATATTTTCCTAAAATTCAAATCTTTTTAAAAATCATTATTTGAAGAAGCTCATACAGAGTGAAATGTAATAAATATATTTAAACATACCACCAAATTTCTCTTCCAGAAAAAGAATATCAGCTGATGTTTTTAAAAACAGAATTAAAAAAAATTACAATAAAAGCATTTTTGACAATTCATCACATTGTTGGCAGAAACAGTGTTAGGGTTATGAGACATGACATGGTAGCAGGATGTGATACAAGATCAGTTTGATGAGGGGGACATCCAGGAAGTAAGCTTCCTGGGAATATGAGATGCAAGTTCAAATCTTGTTGGAGACATTTTTATCTGAACCAAACTTCTTATTTAAATGGATATAGGAAAAAACCCGTGTGTTGTGATAAATGGAAAAAGAAAAAGAAGGGAAGATAAAAAGATAAACCAGAAATTCAGACAAAAGCAAATACTGAATCACCTTTTATAATAAGGTTTTTAAATTAAAAAAATAACAACTTTTCATCTGGATGAAATTTAGGCATAATCTAAACCAAGAGTAGGAAACCTGCAGCCTTAAGGCCACTTTCAACAATCAAGTGTGCATTTTCATGGCCTTATTAAAAAAAACAATAAAAATCACACATCTTCACTTTAGAATTTCATATCCCAATCCTTTCTTGAAGAAAAAAAAAAAAGAAATGTAATCTCAAAGTCATTAAAAAGTTAAAGTTTTTCATTTCTTTTTAAGTTAAATTTGGACAAGTTATTAACAAATAGTTCAAACATTAAATTTTGTTTTAAACACATTTTATTGAGTGAACAGTTTTAGTAATTGATAAAAAATATCAATGTGGTCTTTAAAGATAAAAATATTAACCATTGATTTAAATCCATTACAGTTAAAGATCTTAAAGAGATTCTGTAAAAATAGCATGGCAAGGAAGCGAAGGACATTTAAATCTATCTCTGATAAGTGACACTCATTTATAGACTATGAGGCAGGATGGGATTTACCAGGATGAAGTAGTTAATATTTATCTCTAATTCCACAGATTGATTTTTGAATCAGCTAGGATTTTGGAAACTTGTTTTCTGGGCAGACAGGCTCTTTCCATTTGGAAGAATGGCCAAACAATTTTCGATACCATAAAATCTCTTTGACTTCATGTTGAAGAAATTGTGCCTGCTACAATTTTTCATGATGTAAATAAGCCGAGTGAATACCATGTAATCAAGTTAATTTTAGGCATAAACTACACAAGTTTCCTCACTTATTATTCTTTGGGATAACAAATTCTTTCTGCTGAGATTGTGGATCAGAAATTACGGCCTTTTTCCCCAAAGTTTCTTCAGTAACATTTGTCACTCTTTCTATGGTAGAATAATTCAAGAACAATTTTGGGCCTTGAAGTTTGAAAGGGTGTATCAAGAGAAGAGTATTATTTTGTTAGTAATTTCCAATAGTTCTCATCACTTAGTGATTTCATTCACACCAGCATTTTTCTTGTGAACCTTTTTTTCTATTATTTTGTAACAGGGTAAGTGTGAATATCATTCATGAAATAAGTATATTTTTGTTATAATTGTTTTTCTTATTAAGTGAGGTTTGTAAGAATTCCATTACAATTGTTTCATGACAGTTTGCTTCAATACACATACAAATATATATAAATAAGCATTCAGTAAAATTTCTTTGAGATCTTTGTATAAAAATCAAGTTGTCATGAAATAAATTTTGATTTTGAAGCTGCTCAGATTTTTCTTTATAGTTTGTCTAAAAATTTGGTACCAAATATTTTTTTTTTCTAGAACAAATATCAACGGCAACAAATTTAATTGTTTCAAAGGGTTTTTTGGGGTCATTAAAAAAAGGAAATAGTAAAATTTAGAGAAAAAATATTTTGTTTTAAACAGTTTGATATTTTTTCATGGAAATTTTATCTTCAGAAATTAATCAAAGAAAAAAGAAAAGAAAAGTTAATCCATATATCACAAAAATATGTTAAAGTAAAAAAAAGTTTTTCAAAAAAGGCATATGAAGAAGTATCAGCAGCAGATGAAACCTGCAAAATATTTGCTTTGTCTTTAGTAATAAATTTTTTTTTGTATGTGTACGAGAGAATTTTTAGGCAGATGTAAATAGAAGTAGAAAACACAGCAGATCAATATAAATAAATGCAGCAATGACTGAAACAAAAGAACAAAGTAGTTGTTACTTAAGAAAAGAAAAAAAAAGATAATGAAAAAAAAAAAAAAATAAGTGGATATTTTTTCAAGATTCACAGCAGCTGTTGATTTTTTTCTTTTCCAGAAGTTACATTTTGGTCCACATTTCATAAAGTTTTTCATGTCAAATTCAGATTTTGGGGGAATTATGAATGTGTTTATTTTTTTCCCTTCCTACTTTCATCATAGAAATATTCTGAATATAAACTCATTCATTTAGACACCAATTGTCTATTTTTATTCATTTATATATATATATATATATTTTACAGGAAGTTTTCTCAATCTTTATTAATAATTCTGACTAATATTACACTTCATCTTTCTGATTTTAGTAGCTTTTTATTGCAACTTATTTGGATCATGATTTGTATGATAGCAAGGAACAGTAGACATTAGAAATAAGTTTCTGATACTATTTACCAATCCCTCCGCTCGGGCAGGATATGACACAAGGTCAGTTTTTAAGCGGAGTTTAACAGGTTTGAATTCAGAGTTTTCCTTCTCCTAGACTAGTTGCCTAACCAAGGCTGAAGAACCTAGTCTGTCCTACTATTTACCCATAGCTGGAGGGAGAATAATTGGATTCATACCTTTCCCAAGGGTATTAGTGCTATGTGAAATGCAATCAGTCTCGTCCAGGATTTGAACTCGTGTCGCCGTGTCCAATTCCTACGACGATAACGACTACACCACGGGCACCTCCCCAAATAAGTTTCTGATAAAACTTAAACACACACCCTCTTTTGCCTTGGAAATGCCTGGTTCTTCATACTAGCTATAAGAAGTGTATTGTTATCAAAGAAGTTCAAATAACACCTCTAAAACCATCCAAATACCCTCATCTCTGATTTGTTACTGTTTTACACATTAGAGGTGAAAAGTGATGCAATTTATCTTTGTTTCTGTTCCTTGCTGTTAGAAATATGATGATTTGAGCAAGTTGCAATAGAAAGCAACTATTTTGCAAGAAATGACAATACCAGTCTAAATCTTTTATAATAAGGATCTTATTCTTGCTTTTTTGGTTCAATAAATATCCAGTGACAGACATATATTTTATAAATAGAGAACAAAAAAGTTTTAATAGTACAAAAAGATAGTTAATACCTTTTAACAAAGAAAATGTTGGGTGGGAGTGGTATAATTAAATATAAATAAGTGAAAACTATGTTAGATCTCATTCCTCCAATGATAACTATGTTAGATCTCATTCCTCCAATGATAACTATGTTAGATCTCATTCCTCCAATGATAAATATTATCCTCCTACTCATGCAAATTTTTCACACCAATTTTGACTGGTGATTTTTTCTTGACGTCTTAGTGATAGCAGGTCTTTTCAAAGTATTCTCGTTGATTTTAACAGTGCTGTAGTCTGGATGGTCAATCTCTTTTCCTGATCTTTGGAGACTGTTCCAAGTGCACCAATGACAACTGGTATCACTGTCACCTTCATGTTCCAAAACCTTTTCAACTCTCTGGCAAGATCCAGTATTTGTCTATCTTTTCATTTTCTTTTATTTTCAATCTATTGCCTACTGAAATGGCAAAATCCACTCGTAGACAATTTATTTTCTTCCGGTTAATACTAGGTCTGGTCTTCTGGTTGGAATTGGGTGATCTATTTTTATCTCAAAATCCCAGAAAAGGTGTTGCCTTTTCTAGGACAGATTCTAGTTTATACATATACCATTTTATCAGCATGGCCAAATTTTAATATTTTGCACAATTCCCAGCAGATCACCTTTCCCACCCAGTCACACCTACTTTTGTATTCCTTTTCGTGCCAGTTAGCTGCATTTGCTTATTATGTGATTAACTGTTTCATTTCTGTCACCACATAATCTACATTTGCTATTCTTCTGCATATTATAGATTTTTGTTTTGACATCAATGAATAATTTTAAAGAGAAAAACGCTGACACTGTGTTTGAAACTAATCCCATATTCTGGTCAAAGTTGACTGTTGTAAAATAAACCTTTCTCAATAAATGCCAAGAATCTTATCTTTCATTTCACTAAAATGAATGCATATACTGTGCTACCTTGACTTTTCTTACTCTTGACATTCATAATTTTTGTGTTACATGGCTAGTTTGAAGCAATTATTTCGTAATAAATTATTTGAATTCTTTTCATTGTTACAAATTACATTAATTTAAATGGGAAAAATTCTCTTGATTTGTGCTGGCTTTGATTTACAAATTGTTTCCTGAGGAAAGCACACTGTAACTAAGTCATACAACACACACGCACATATATATATATATATATATATATATATATATATATATATATATATATATATAACATGGTGGTGTCTGTAACCTTGGGTTTCATACTTTATGCATTCATCAGACAGATGAATTTGGTTCACTATTGACTCACCAAGTGAGCTAGTGATAACCATAGACCATTACTATATATATATATATATATATATATATATATATATATATATATATATATATAAAATCAATGCTTAATTGCTACCATTTAATAAAGAAAAATTTTGAAATGTATAGATTATAATTTTACACTAGTAAAAATTAATTGCAAATCACTTTGGGGATGACTTAGAAATTATTTAAATAGGTTATTAGTTTCCTTCAAGTTTATGTTCATGTATAGGGCAATCCTTGATTCATACTCATGAAATTATTAAGGTTCTTCCTAGTCCTTCCTATTGTGTTTGAAATTCAAAGACTCTCAGGGAACTTAATTATTAATTTTGAATAGAAATATTCTATTCATCTTATTTCTGTTGTTTTTTTATCACCATCCTATAGATTGTCATTTTTGGATGGTTAAGAATAAGATGAAAAAAAGAAATATTGGTTGATGCCAAAATTATATATATATATATATATATATATATATATATATATATATATATATATATATAATCACAAAGATTAAAACTGCAAAATACAAACAGTTTTTAAAGGAAAACAAAGTTTCTGGTAAGTTACTTTTTATCTATCTTTTTTCATAATTTGTCTTGTATCAGTCATATGTAATTATAACTACAATTGCACCAAAAAGTACCTGCCTGTTTTTATTTTCATTAGTTATTGATTTATGCCTCCCTGTTAAACGCAGTATATGACACAAGATCATTTTTTTTTAAATTGTAGATCCACAAATGCATAGTTAAAAGTGGTGCCAAAAATAGATTAGTTACATTGGTATTCCCTTTTTGAGATGTCTCAAGCAATAAACCTGATCCCTAACAAGGGAATAGGTGCTGCCCAGAAGGACTAATTAACCCTCTGAAGTTAAACTCACTGATTATATTTTAGCTAATACATATAAGTAAAACTCAAGGGAAAAATAGGCTTTGAGAATTTCTAAAGTCAATCTTTCAAGAAAAGATCTACCTACTAGCTTAGAAAATTAGCAGTCAAAAAAATTTTTTTTTTTTTTACTTCAGCTTAAACCTTAGTTTTGAATGAAATTTGTATTTATTTCAACATTATATATATATATATATATATATATATATATATATATATAATGTACTTATATATAAACTTAATATAAACTTAAGTAAAATCAAATTGACTGACCACCAGTTTTTAAAAACTACAAGTGCTCAAAATCAAAGAGAACAATGCAATTATTGGATACAGACTTAAAATTGTTACTCTGAGTTTCATACTCTTTAGGTGATTCACTGGTTATATATATATATATATATATATATATATATATATATACACACATATGTGTGATCATACATGCATTCTACTCTCCTGAAGGTGCATAAGTGGAGTCACCAATCATATTAATCTAGAGGTATAGCAAAATTTGATTTTCATGGCTGCAGTTTGATACCAGCTCAATCTGCTGTGTTCAAGAAATTCAATTATTCTGAATTTCTTGGTCAGCAGAATTTCCAAAATTTGGACTCTTCATTCCAAAGATGACACTTTTATTAACAGCCACTTTAGGAGTGACACCATTTGCCATTTTTATTAACAGCCACTTTAGGAGTGACACCATTGGCCATTTTTATTAACAGCCACTTTAGGTTTGACACTATTTGCCACTTTACAGTCACATATGTATTTAGACAGCATAGTACTGTTAGTGTAACACCTATTTTTAAAGGAGGTTTTATGATTATAAAATTGTGCTTTCCAAAGCCTCTTATTAGCTCCCATGTGTACCATGTTAGATCCTTGTTCTGCCTTTGTTACTTGATAAACATTTTTAGTTATATATCTCCATGGCATATTTTTTGGGTCAATTCACATCTGCCAGAAACTATTCATATGAAAAGGATATTTTCACAATACACCATCTGATATCAAATTACATTATGATGACTTTTTATTCAAATGTCTTCTTTTATTCAAAATAAATATGTACTTTTCTTTTTAAATAGATTTTTTTAGCACAAAAAGACTAAAATTTATGAAATGATCAAAAAAATTTAACAAACTAATTTAATCAAATAAAAAAACAATAATTTACTCTTAACCCCTTTTAGCCTGGTATACCACTCATAGTGTAATGGCTATTGTCATAGAAAATGAACCTGAGTTCAAATTCTGGATGAGGTTGTTTGCATTTTACAGAGCTAATACCTTTGGGAAAGGCATGAATTCTTCCTTTGGCTAGGGGAAAAATTGTGGACTCTTTGACCTTGGCATGGACTCAAGAAAGAAAAATTTTAATTCAAACCTGTTAAACTCTGCTTAAAAATTGACCTTGTGTCATATCTTGTTTGGGTTGAGGGATGGAGTAAATACACATACTGGTGGTATGCCACCCACCACTGTAATACCAGTGTGGAAATCACTCAAATGGCTGAGGGTAAATTTAGGCTCAGGAGCTCAAAGGGTTAATCAGTACAATTCGATTAATAAATCACTTTTATTTTATTGGGAAATAAATGCAAGTAAATTAATCATTAAGTTGTTTTGCTTCAGAAATTTTAATCTTTTGTTTAAAAAATCCACATGAAAAAAAAAAAGTCAAAATTCATTTTATATAAAAGAAAACATTTAATATTAAGTCATTGATCTATCATTTGATGTCATGGTTTATTGTGAAAAAGTGTCTTCCCCAAAATGAATCAATTCTGAATTCAACAGATTCAAATTGACCTTATATTTTAACAACCTCAAATTGTCATCAGAGATGTTAATATCATTTTATGGAAGATAACTTCTCTTTGTATCACCCACTTTCTGTTCAAACATATTTGGCATTTAAATATTTAGTTTTTTGTTTAAAACATGTAAAATTACATGTAAAAATGTGAAATTGTGTCTTCGAATAAAATACTGTTCTCCACAGCTTGCATTGATTCCTAATTAATATTAAGTAAAAAAAAAAAAAAAAAAAAAAAAAAAAAAAACAAACCTCTCCTATGTTGGAAATTAAATAACTATTTTTTTAAATGTTGATTAACCAGAGGAAAAAAAAAATCACAAAAATCCAAGAAAATATATATATGGTAGCACTTGAACATTGACGTATTGATTTTAAAACAAAATGTTTTCCTTTAAATATTATATGTTATTTTCTCTTACAGTTCATCATGTCTCAGCATCCCTTGAGGGTGTGTATATTTTCCCATAAAGAGAATCATCCCAGAGAATTTGTCAACAATAAGAAACATGAAAGGGTGATTGACAGTGAAGGTGACAGGGAAGGAAGAACTTCGCTTTTGAATGGTATGAGCTGTTGCTGCTGCTGTTGAGGAACCAGATTCGTCTACCTCAACATAAGCTTTGTGTTTCACATTACTCAAATGCAGCTTTTCTGACTGGGACACTATCCCAGACAAATCTGCCATCACAGGACTGAAAACATCGGTTATCCCAAGTTCGGTGAGAATGTCGTTGAGGTCGAAATTAGAAACATACTTGAATTTCGGTAGTGTGAGAGACACTTTTGGTAGCCGGTCTCTCTTGGCCATCACTTTGCGGATTATTCGAGGAGTCAAGATATTTTCCACGCTTTCGATTCCCTCGACATCATCGGGAAGGAGTATAAACATGCTGACACGTTCACCAATGTAGGGCAGCTCGATACTTCGGAAACCGGATGCTTCGTCTTCATATACTGAAAACTGCCCATCGACATACATCATATCAATGACACGGGTTTGTTTTTTGTTACTGTGAAACATTTTTTTGCTTGTTAGTCCTTTGTCAAAAGCAAAATTCCAATACCCTTGGAAATAAATAGCACTGACCAGCACTGCAGCTGTGTCTGCACTAATATCATTGGCTCGGAGGAAATGTTTCAACAGGCCTCCGGTAGAGTCTGAAACATGAGCATTAATATCATTAGCTATTTTCTCAGTGTTACTGAAATTTGATACCGTCACTGTTGAGAAGTAATACTTGCCGATGTGGTCTGTATAATTGCGGGTAACGTCAAAATTTTGATTGATAAAAAAGCTGTTGACAAACCTCAGAGTGTAACGAGTATCTAACTTTTTAAACGTCTCTAAATATTCTTGGTAGAGTTCATGAAACGAGTCGTCCTCTGGCGAGATCCGATTCAGCAATTTGTGCAGTTGTTCGGCCGTACGCCCTCGTGCACCCATTTCGACCATAGAGATACTAGTTCCAATGCTGAACGGAGAAAAGAGAATGTTTCCATTATTTGTGTTGCACAGCTTCTTGTAGAGCTTCAGGGAGAGTTCCATGAGAGGTTCAGACAGATCATGCTTTAGTTGTTGTTCTTGGTCATACAACTCCCATGCTTTAGTTACACGTGAAGCCACCACAATCAGGCCAACAAGAAATGAAATGGCACATCTCATCTTGGTTAGCAGCACAAACAATGCTACAAAAAAAAAAAAAAAAAAAAAAAAAAAAAAAAAAAAAAGTTGCTGTAAGTATTCATCTATTAAAAAGGCATTAAAAATAAACAAAAAAAATACCCCCCCAAGAATATCACTCCACTCCCAAAGACAAGGGCTGGTTAGTTAGGTTATCATATGCCAAAGTCAGTTAAACAATTACACACTCCATTTATATACAGAACAAAAATCTATCTTCACAATCATTTTAAACAGGTAATCACTTCATGCTGATTTACAATATCAAGGTTGTAAGAGCCAATGTATTTATGTAGTTCAAAATCATTTTAAACAGCTCTATTTGAACCCTAGATGGGACTAACTGGTACAACCACTCTGGGATCAGAGTGGATTTGGGAGTAATGGTAATGAGGGGGTAACTCCACATTTCTCAGAGCTTCATCAGTTCATACCTAGCACATATAAACTGTATGTGCCTTAAAACTTGCTAGAAATGCAGGAATAACTGAAGCTCTGTTATTGATATTATCTTTTGTATTAAAATTAGGAGGCAACAAAGAGGTAACTCAACATTTTCTATATAGTAACAAAAATCTGTCTTGGCAAACATTTTATTTTAGTTGTAATATTAATGTGCTTCTTGTATTTCACTTTATATTGGTTTGGTTTAATTTTTTTGTTTATTGGTATATCAATCCTTTATGTGTTATCAAATGCAGAAATTTGATAGAAATAATTTGCACACAATTATAAGGTTTCAAATATTCTTAATACTAATAATTTATACACAATTATATGTCCCTATAACATGGAAACTAAGGCATGAATCCATCTCTTCTACCCTTCCCAGCTATAAGTAAATAATAAGGCAGACTGGACTCTTTAGCCTTGGTATGGCAACCAGTCAAGGAAAAAGCAAACTAAAATTTCAAATAAGTTATACTTTATGTAAAAATTGACCTTTTGTCTCCTGTTTGTAGCAGAGAGGTTGGGTAAATACATCTTCCTATGTCAATTTCTCCCCATGGGATCTTACATTCAAGTAAGTTTAGTAAATGGAATATAATCAAGTAGGGGTTTGACATTACATAATTCTCACCACTATTGCTATAACATTTTTCATAAACCAAGTGACTCTAAAGCAAGTCCCTTATACTGTCTGATACCCAATACAAGGAGAGGAGAACCTTTTCCTCTTCAAAAGATACATTAAAATTCGTTACTAATAAAGAATTCCAATCAAACTTTTACTGTTTACAACAAAATTTTAAGTCTGAACTTTTAAATGCCTTTAATTGGAATCATTTTGAGATGAGGCTTCTTAATCTGAGAATTAATTTTTTTATTTATTGTGGACTTTTTGTCCTCATCTTGGTAGTTTTTTTGTGTTGTTTCTTCTTTCACTACGTTTTGGCCAAATTTCACCTCTGGCCTTCTTCAGGTGATTTACCTATCCGAGGTCGCATTCCTATCCGAGGTCACGGTAAATCACCTGAAGAAGGCCAGAGGTGAAATTTGGCCGAAATGTAGCGAAAGAAGAAACAACACAAAAAAACTACCAAGATGAGGACAAAAAGTCTGCAATAAATAAAAAATTAATTCTCTGAACTTTTAGTTAAAAACTTTGTCCTAATTTAATACATGTACAATGGAAAAGAAAGAAACTTAACTAAATTTTTAATGACTTTTTTGAGATAGACTTTTGGGTAAAAGCATTGGGATTTTAGAATTTAAAGTGGATGTATACAATTTCTATTTATCTTTCAGCATGGTGGTGGAAGGCCACACATAATGGTTCAGAAGGCTGGCATGAGGCCAAAAGTTGGAAGGCTCCCCCACTCCTGCCCTATAAATTTCATGGTATGTTAATTATTTAAGACTATTTTTAATTCCTGGATGAGGTTGTTGGCATTTCTCTTTGCACAAATGCTCTTGGAAAAGGCAAGAATCCATCTGTTCTCTCTACATTAGCTATAATAGCAGAGCAGACTGGGCCTTGGTATGGCAACCTGTCTAGGAGAAGGAAAACTGAATGCAAACCAGCTGTACTCAATTTAAAAATTGACATTGTGTCACACATCCTGCTGGTGGTGGGTGTGTAGGTAAATATATATATATATATATATATATATATTATATAAAGAAATTTGATGCATAATAAAAGAGGTGATGCCTAGGGCAGGTTGGGTTCTTTAGCCTTGGTTAAATAACCAGTCTAGGAGATGGAAAACTTGGAATTCAAACCAGCTGTACTCTGCTTAAAAAAATTGACCATGTGTGCTTATAGTGGAGGGATTGGGTAAATACTTGTGATATTCAAGGACTATAATTATTTCCTAACTAATTTTCCTAAGACTAACAACTAAAATAACTAAATTATAATAGCAAGTCAGTCAAACATTACAGGAACCAGCATTTGGGGTCTAAAATGCCAACAAGTTACTATGATTAGATGCCTTGCATATTTTAAGCTATACTAACAAATCCTTAAGGAATTCTACTCTCACAGAGTGCTAGAAACTAAGAAAAGCTTAGTAAATCATTATAAGTAACTCAGGTTAGTTTTTAACATTCTTTTTTAATGTGTTTATTTTTGTAGTGTGACTACATGACAGTATGTATTTACCCAACCCTTCCACTAGGAGCAAGATGTAACACACATGATCAATTTGTTAAGCAGAGTTTTTCTCCAATGTTGGTCACCTTACCAAGGCTGAAGAACCCAGTCTTGCTCTATTATTTACCCATAACTGGGAGGAAAAGAGATGGGTTCATTAAGGGCATTAGGGCAATTTCCTATGACAATAATTGTTATACTAAGGTTGGTTGTTTTTTTATGGCATATCAACCTTTGTAGGTTATCTAATGCTAAATCCTGTTCATACACATTAAATATATATGGTTTGTAAACAAATAGTCTGCAGGTAATCATTTGTTTGCACACAGTTAAATGGTTTCAAGTATTGCTATGTAACACTAACAATTTAATTCAAGAAGTCATTTGTTTGCACGCAGTTAAATGGATATACATATGATTTGTAAGTAAATAGTTTGTAGGTAATTTTATTTTTAAAAGGAGTTAGAGCTCATTTGTTTGCACATGGTTAAATGGTTTCAAGTAAATATATGTAATACCAATAATGCAGTTTTTGTTTACAGTTAAAGGGTTTAAAGTATTGCTATTTAACAGTTATAATTCTATTTAATATTAATTATTTGTTTGCACAAAGTGAAGTGGTTACAAGTATGGCTATTCAACACTAATTGTTCTATTCAACACTACTCATTCGTTTGCTCAGTTAAATCATTCCAAGTATTGATATATAACACTGACAATTCAACATCAGGCACTTGTTTGCCCAAACTTAAATGGTCATTGACCCATAAATTGAACCCTATCAGGTACGACCACTTTGGGTCAGAGTGGACCTGAGAGTAATGACAATGAAGGGGTACTCCACAATCCCCAAAGCTTCGGGACTGAAGCTTTGCCATCAGATGCAGTTTAATGTCATATCCAAGACAAGTTCTATTTGACCCATAGATAAGACCTGTGGCGTTCTATACTTGAGAATGCCATGACAAGACCCTAACAGGTACTACTACTTTGGGTCAGGGTGGACCCAGGAGTAATGGCAATAAAGGAGTATTCCACATTCGCTCCATCATCAGATTTTTTAGTGTCATATCCAGGACACTTGTTAGGCGGGGTCTTAGCCCACTGCAAAGATGCAGTCAGCATATTCTATAGACCCAGCCGACTGGGCAGTTATGCTAAGCGTGTGCTGTTGCGATATTGCAATAAATGTGAAGACCTCTTAAGAAGAACCAGACATTTTGGAAGGACTTGGATTGTTTGGTTAGTTTTATGGCATATTAACTCTTGTTGGTTTATTTAAAATACCAAAGTCATGGGATCAAGTTACCAACAATCATTTGTAAAAAAATTATAGTGCAGGGATCCTAAATAGGAACTCTCCGGTGTTAGGGGACATGTGACTTTCAGCATGGACAGATGTTAAATGGTTACAAGTTATCAATCTGTCCATGATAACTTTTAAAGATGAGATAGAAAACACTCATGTGAGGAAGAACTCCATGTTAATGTGTGTACACCTTTGTACAATGTGTCTTTTTATGTTATGTAAATAAATATGGGAAATTATTTGTGCACCATCTTTTGAATTTCCTGTACTACCTCACTTTCTTTATTTAGGATTTGCATTAGGTAATGAACTATTGGATCCTGACAGCCCCAACAACAGCTTCAAGTAACTATTCTTAATATATATAATTTTCATGATTATATGTTTTCAAGTATTCTTATCTAATACTGATAATTTGTGTTCAATCATATATAATTACAATGTTCCTAGAGTCTCTTATGGGAATTTTCATGGGTGGGATAATTTCGGCAAGCACCAAATTAAATTACATAGAAATGGAGGTATTTGTCCTTAAATTTTGTGTCCTCTTACCACTCTAGGTATGAGTGGACCTGGGAGTAATGGCAATGCCACACTCCCCAGAAGTGAAGTCTCACCATTAGATGCAGTTTAGTGCCATACCCAGGACAACCCTTTTGTGGTTTGGGTTTTTTTTTTGTTTAATGGTATATCAAACTTCATAGGTTATTTAATGCCAACTGCATCCAGAAGAACAGCACCGGTATTATTTAACCCATAGCTGGGGGGGGGATAAGGGGGTTCATACCTTTTCTCCAAAAGTATTATGCTGAAAGTGAATGTAATAGCACGACTGGAGTTTGAACTTGCTTACTAAGATTCTGCAGTCCAGCGCTTTAACCATTACACCACGAGGACACCTTCCCACTTTTGTGTGTGTGTGTGTGTGTGTGTGTGTGGGGGGGTCTTACTCCTCTGTAAGAAACATACAAAGAGCATATTCTAAGCCCTGCAGACAAGGAGATCCAAATCAGAGTGGACCTGGTAGTAATGGTAACTTTCAATTAAATCAGTTACAATTCCGTCATCAGCTACAACTGAAGTTGGGGGAAGAAAAGGCAAAAGAAATATGGTCGATGGCCGAATTGTAGCCATGTAATTTGGGGACTTGATTGTTCAAGTAAAATCATGAAGCAAATGACTGAAAATAATTATGGTGAATGCAAGTATCAAATCTCTATATAATAGTTTGTACTGTACCACAGAAATAACGGGAATTTTTATGGGAGGGATAATTTCGACAAGCACCAAATTAAATTACATAGAAATGGAGGTATTTGGTCTTAAATTTTGTGTCCCCTTTTGCTTCTTCAGTAATTTAAAAATGTCCCCGTCACAAAAAGATTTCTATGTCATCCACCGGCTTTTAAGAAATTCAACTTAACATTTCCATTTTTTATTGTCTCGTAGCAAAAGCTAGATAAAGATTTCAACCTTAAAGATACTAAAACAGAAATGAGGAGATTTTTAAACAACTTATTAAAAAAAAATTTTTTTCCCAGTCACCGGCTCCATTCAGTAAATCTTAACTCTTTCCTCAAGTTTCATCTCACCGGATAAAAACAACAACATAAGTTGATAATAGAAATTTGTAAAGCAAAATAAAGATAAATACGTAGTTTTATTTTAATTTTTTAAAAATTTTATTTCATTTTTTTTTTTATATGCAAATATTCATTCACAAAAGCAAAAATGTTACAAATTCAGAAAATATACTTTTATATCATTTAAAAAACATTTTAAAATAAAATATTTGTTTTTAGATTAAAAATAAATGCATTTCTCACCAGTTTTAGTTGAAATTATTCGATGAATTAATTAAAACATTTATTTATCAGTAAAATTTAAAATATTATGACGGAAATATTTTTCTAAACTTTTCAAATCATTATTTGTAAATAGTTTAATGTTTATATATTTTTAGTAACACGACATTTTTTTTCAAGAACTATTAAAATAAAGGGAGGCTTTTTTTTTCATTATTCTAAAATATTTCTTCGGATGAAATTTCGGATTTCAATAATCGAATAAGAGAAAAACAAAATAAATATGCACTTCATTGTTTCTTTTGAAATAAGAAAATATTTACAGATTAGCTTCTATAACATAAAAAAAGCCAACAACAAACAAACTATATTCTTAATATAAAAGGTTAACAATTCAGTATATGACGAATTAACATTCTTTCTAAAATAATAATAAAAACAAACAACTTATACAAGAAAATTGTTTGGTCACAAAACGAAAAATAAACAAGTAAAGATTCTGACAAACCTTGAACAGTCTTCAAAAAATGGTGAGGAGAACGTTTCCTCTAAAAAAAAAAACTGACATTAATAAACTAAGCCTTTTCCACAGAAATTCCCCTTTTTTACTTTGTTTTTTTTTATCGGCTGCCGCTTGTACTTTCTAATTCTTTGCGATTCTTACGACCCCAAAAGCCATTGATTTATTTAGGCAATTTCTGTGTATCCGGTTCACGTGTCTTTGAAGGAAGGGAAACAATATGGTGAGTTGAGAAAAAGCAGACGTTTTTTGGAAAAAGTTAACTCCCTTGGCACATGGAAAATTCTTTTTGCTTCGATTATAAGGTCATCTTTTTTTTAATTAAAAATAAAAGGGAAAAAATTTGAATTTATTTTTATTGATAAAAGTTAATTCATAAAATGACAGTCACAAAAATTAAATGCAAACTTGGAATTTCATCACACACGCACACCTAAACCATTGAAGTTTCACTGAAATTTTGGGCAATACTAAAAATGTTACTGTCTTTTTCGCTGTTTTTTGGCCAATACAATAAAGTTTCATTAATCTTTGTATAGGTAGTTAGAAACTGTAAGTCTTATCGTTCAACATCTTGCAGAAATATATAAAATATAGTTAAGTTGTTGGAAGTTAAATTTCAATTACTACAAATTTAAAACACTCATTTAACTGTTTTTAAATTATAAAATTAATATTTGAGAAAAAAAGTTCTTAAATCAGATTAAGCAGTCAATTGTTGATTTATGCCCTACACGACTTATAATGAACCAAATTTACGACTTTGGCATCTCAGGGGGACTTAGAATATGTTGATTCTTTCTCCCGTCAAGTGTGCTGCTGCAAAAAAAAGAAAAGAGGAATGGTCTGAGTATGACATTAAACTGTATCTGGTGGCGAGGTTTCAGTTCTGAAGATCTGGGGAAGTATGCCATTAGTCAGGTCCATTCTGATGGGAGTAGTTGTAAATGATAGGAACACATCTATTGGTCAAATCTGTTTAAAAATTATTCGTATCTAATAGGAATACTTGATGCCATATAAATGTAAATGATTTTTTATTTAGAATAGTTACTTGAAGCTATAATTGTTTAGTAAGGATTATTATTAGATGACTGAAATCATCGCACTATGCAAACAAATAAAAAAAAATTACTTGAAACCACATAATTATGTATAAAGTACTTGTAGGAATTAATAAAAATAAATACCAAAAAAAAAAGAAAAAGGAGAAACTCCCAGAAGCCCTTGACAGGAAAAGGGGCAATGCATGCGCAAAGAAGGAACCCTCACGGCAAAAGAAAAAAAGTCCGTTCTCTCTCAGCAATTACCAGCAGAATGACAACACCTATATCTTTCTTGCTATTGGTGGAAGGCGCCATCCGTCTGTTTCTTGACGACGCGTTGGCTAACCTTTCCACTAGTAGCAGCCGCCTCTTTTACCAATGACCCACGACTAAAAACACCAAATAATGGGCACATCAAAATCACAACTAAGACATCATATAACGGACTTTACAACTGATAACACCGAATAATGGACATACCTCCTCAAAAGCGTCTGACACATTGTTAACGCCTTGAACACCAAATTTGGACATATATACCCAAGAACGACTAACACACTTTAACGCCTTGACTGGGAGACGAAACCATTTCATTTGTACTCAGGAAGAATTTCCTCAACCACTGAATGGTTGTTGAACCCAGAAATAAGGGAAAAATATAAAAGATATATTGGCTTCCTATCTTCTCTTCCTGTCTTCTATCATATAATTCCTTGCAGCTTTCATATCCAGGAAGTTAAACCAGCAAGACTACATGGGGGTAAGAATAGAATAATCCAGAATGGAGTCAGATATCAAACAACAACATAAACTACCTTGAAACTCCATATACTTGATAGGAATAAAAGGTATTATAACGAGTATTCCGTAAAACAAGAAATAAAAAGTAGTTTTCTTGGTGGTAAATAATCAGACACAGAAAGTCAGTCATGTTGTATTCGATAAATAGTGTCGGCTGAATCGATATTTGTCGTACGTCCCACTGACCGAACGAGTGTGGCACAAGGCCTTGTTTTTGGTGGACTCGGGTGCAGTGTCGTAGCCTAGACACGCCCGGCAGTTGCAAAAATGCCTCGGGCCACGTCGGTATTCCCCTAAAAAGGGGCGTTTCAGGCGCCAGACAATAAACCTAGCTCCGAGGAGGAGGGTCAGAGCCTGCAGGGACAGTCCCCATCCTCGAGGATGCCGGTCTAGGTGCGCCCGACATGAATGCCGGCTTACCGGAATCCATGTCGGACACACCCGACCAGATCCGTCCGTGTACAGACCGATGTGCGTCCCGGTGTAGGTCGAATCCTCCACCCATCGTAATTTATTAACTATATATACATACTAGAGTATCACATTTTAATACAATGGGAGATACAGGTTTACCGCCACAACATAAGGGGACCATATAATTGAGCAATTTTTTTGTATTGGATATGAATAATTCATATGATATAACTGTTCAAACAAATGGTCATAGACAAATAAAAAATGTAATGGAACATTTAAAATATTGTCATGATTACAATGAAACGTTTAAAAAGACATTAAATAAGCCATAACGAGTTAAATGAACAAAAGTAACCAAACATTTACAACTGTGACCGAAAAGCAAGGTTGAAAAACAAAAATAAAGAATGGATAAGAAATTTTCTGCAGCAGGAACGAAAAGATTATAAAATAGTCAAATAAAAAGATGAAAAATGATATAGGTATTAACAAAATTGCGCTCTTTTTTCCGTTAAAACGAATTAAGAAATAATTCAAGTTATTAAATAAGAACTTGAATTATTTCTTAAGGTGAAATTTTCGTTTTATTTGAAAGATAGTAACATCAAAAGCAAAATAACATTTTATATCTAATTTTTAATACATTTTAAACATTTAAATTTACAAAAAGTTGAAAATTTATCCAATTTGAGATCACATAAATTAAAATGTTACTTGAATTAAAAGAAACTTAGAATGGAAAAAATATGAAATTAGTCCCTAGAAACCGATTTATGTAAAAATATTAATTATACGTTAACTATATCCTTTACCATGTTATTTAAATCCGAGTAATCGGTCAAAATTAATGACTTTAGAGTTTCTGCGTAACTTAAGAATACAATTATCATTTGCGTGTTAGTTTTCCGCTAAAAAATAATTGTACGAAAGGCCAAATATACACAAACTTTTTCAAGTCTAGAAAATCCTCTCAGCAATTGTATATTTTGTATTTAATCTTGAAAAGGGAAAATAAATACGTCAAAATGGCTTTTCAATGTACAGCTAAGAAAACTCAATGAAATAATCATTATCACTAAAATAGTAAAATTAAACTTTTTAATTGCCTTTTGAATATTTAATGTATTACCTAGAAATAATCTACAAATCTTTCATCGCCCATTAAACACAAATTTTTACCTTTACAAATTTTTTTCAGGGGAAAATTGACATTTTTTCATACATTTCAAAACGTTTTTTAGAGAATAAACAAATAATTTATTTGAATTGTAAAGGTTTTATTTATCGGTAACATTCCAAGCACATAGTTTAACCCCGTCTAAATACTTATATAGCATTTTATAAGTTGAATTGAAGATATTGAAATAATTCGAATCAAAAATGAATATTTGAAAAATAATTGGACTGCTTTTAAATCTTGGACAACTTGCTTTAAAAGAAAAAAATACAAGAATCTTTTAAAATATGAAACTAGTGAAATGTAAATGAAATTAAAAGTTACAGCGAAGCGTATTTAAGATAGAATTTTTCAATCTGAATACAAGGGGACAAAATTTGAAATTGATCAACAAGTTATTGTTATTGTAGGTTTCCATACTTTTTTCGTCTTACATTTTTTTTTATATCTTACCCCTCCCCAAATAGCTCTCAGTTTCTTGTTTTAAGATTTATCCTTTTCAGTTTGTAAAAGTATTCTTTATTTAATAAGATATTAAAATTTATCCTGTGATTGGAGAAAAGTACGTCAAAATCAAATGCAAATTTAAGCTCTCCTACTTTTAAAGCAGAACATATATCGGTACAGAATTATTTCCCTAATCGTCGAAAAGAAAATGATATTTTCTTTCAAAATATCAAAAAAAAAAAAAAAAAAATTAATATTCCCATTTGGAGTATGTGAGATGAAATGAATTAAATCCGATAGAATATACATTGAAAAGATATATAAGATATATTTGATGGTTTGTTTATTTTCCAACACTTTTCGACTTCCATCATTTTTTTTTCTGAATGCAAGAATATTTTATCAAAACTATTTTAGTATGAGAAATAATTATAATAGATGAATTTTGATTCAATTGGAAGTCTTCATCAGGGTTTATAGATCTTGCTCTGTGAAAAAAAAAAAATGAGCAATATTGTTTGATATGTTCAAATTGCGTCATGTCATGCAATGGATTTTTTTTGAAAAGTAAATGGCGTTTTGTGGTTTGAAAAACGAATTTGTGACGTTTTATTACTATAAATATTTAGAGAAAGGAGAGCTAACCATTAGAGTGAATTTTGAATTCTTTCAGTATTATTTTTCCTATAGATGATGAAATTTTGACAAAAAAACCTTGTCGTTGTGATATTGTGTGGAGGTGTGCTACGGAACATACTTCAATTATTCTTCGGAGAATCATTGAACCATGTTCGAATTGAATCAAAATTTATCTATTATAATTATTTCTCATACTAAAATAATTTTGATAAAATATTTTTTCATTCAAAAAAAGATTGAAGTCGAAACGCGTTGGCAAATAAACAAACCATCAAACACATTTTTCTTCCGTTTTACCTTTTCAACATACATTTGGAATATTTTTTTCTTCAAACTGCTCCCAATTTTTTTCTTTATTTCATGCACACATTCAAACTTTTGTTTTTTATTATATACAAAAAGTATATGCGATATCATATATCCCAACCGATTAAATAACGCAACACAGTAGGGTGGGTGAATTTAAGTGACCTGAAAAAATCGGAAATTTTTTTGGATAAAATAACTGATCCATAAATGAATGAACCTTTTAAAATCGGATAATTTCCTGATTTTGGGTGATTCATTTTTTCAATCGGAGTAGTGATTTGTTTACTGAACGAAAGGTCCATGTCGGCCATGTTGTTAGTACCTAGTGATAACCATTATAGAATCAACTAAAAATGACTAAATAGATAAGACTAGTACAATATTAATAGATAAATAAAATATTTGGTTTGGTTTCCTTGTTTAATTGTATATCAACCTTCGTGGTTTATGTAGAAAAGATGGCTTACCTCTGAGAATGAAGTGCGTTTGCATATGCCTGAGGTGCAAGAGGAATGGAAAAACTCAGAACAAAGAAAAGAAACATAGTTGAGAGATGATTGCTAGGTTTGCACAGAAATGGAGCGTCCGACATAGATTCCGGTGTACTTAGGTGCTTTCAAGGAATGGCATCGTCGAGAGATTCAATCGTACCATCAAACGTATCGCTGCTGGGACACAATGTTTCATTATAGCGGCGTTATATTACCAGAAGACGACACAACAGTCTTGACAGGACCAGCTAACACCATACACAATTACTGAGACCGCAAAAAAGGTATCGATATTGCACTACCACTTGAACTCATGGATCCCGGAATCTACTGCGTGTGAGATGCGCCATCAGTAAAGCTCTATGTTCGATGTTCGACGGATTTCAAAAAAGAAACAGTGACAAGGATTTGTAGCCTACATTCACGTCTCATCTATGGACCACCACGACATATCAGAGGCATCTGTTTACGTCACTGATCTGTCTCCTCGGAAGACGACTGCAGTGATAGGTCGTCAGGGTGCGACTCAAGCACACAGCTGTTTTTCAGTACAGGGCCATACGGTTCGTTTGCAGAATCGAAGGAAACAGAATCGGAAGACGAAAACGATGCCAAGAATGATAGAGACCCTGTGGATCCCATCCAACTTTACGCCGGAACACTTGTTGAAGTCGATCGCCATTTCCGACATCATGAGGTCAAGGAAGAAAGTCTGTGGGGGTGACGTTAAATGTGTTGTTCCCACAATCTTGTCGAGGGGACATCAAAACACAAGTAGTATAGAAAACGCGAACAAAAAGAAATTTAACGACGACACGATAACATAAACAATTTTATGTACTAACAAAGCAAAAAACAATACAAATAAGTGAATGTGAGTTTTTGTTTGAAGATATCTGTCTGTACGTGTTTTCGTTGTTAAAACTAAGAGTTATGAAGTCACAGTCCTTACTTATGTATATGTGCGTGTATATATGTATGCTCGAGAAACCAAAGTGCTAAAAAGCGGCTTGTGCGTCTGTATGTGTGTAGCGATTTTGACATCTACGCTAAGTCCAACACACAGGGGTGTGGCAAATGGTACCCATTTCGTTATAGCAATGAATGTATCTTTGCAGGTTGTATGTTTTCCCATGTTGGTTAATGTCTCTATCTGTACGTGCTGAAATGTCTATGGCTGTGCGAGCGCATGACAATGAAAGCTGTCCAGTTAGGAGTCAGAACGTAAGAGAGAGAGAGAGAGAGAAAGCCCTCAAAGGCGCAGACTATATAGATATCCAAGCCCCGTGACCGGCTCCAAACGCAAGATTTATTTTTTGCACAGGACAAAATCAAAGTGCGCCGATATAATTAAAAGCACACGGCACGTAACTACTCCGTCCAATCAGGTTCTCGAAACTATTTAATTTACCGACGTCCCACTACTTTTGTTTCGGGAAGAAGTGAGTCTTGGATCCTATTTTTAGAATTTTTTCTGCTTCACGAGCTCATTGACGACTATTTTAAAAATATAGAGCGTAAATCCTATAAGTCTAGAAGAGAAGACGGCTTACCTCCGGGAATGAAGCGTGTTCGCATTGCCTGGCGTGAAAGATGAGAAAAAAAAAAACTGAGAAAGAAAAAAACATGACCGCTCCAAAGTCATAATTTAAAAGACATGATCTCGGAACCAAAAGAATTGGAGAGATTAGGTAGGGGCGTATTAAAATTTCCTCTAGAGTTCAGCTACACAATAAAAGAGAACGAGTGATAGAATAAAAAAAGTTTTTTCTTTTGCTTCTTTCACTGTCTTCCGAGATCTTTGCCTCCTTGCAGGACAAAGTACATTGCTTGCTGCCTGACGTTCCCCATTAGGACAATGCAGACGGGGTCAAGTTAATTTTGCACTGCGCCATGTGTTCTTATCGTGGATAAGGCATTTGGTTGGAAAGTGCTTCTCAATGATATCATCTGGAGGTTGCTGACAACAGGTAAGACTAACAACAGGTAAGACTAACAAGGAATACTTCCTATAATTTAACACTTGTACTCGGTCATGGTTAACAGAATTGGAACAGTCTACCCCTGTGGTTCAAAAAAAGGGCTCAGTTCGAGATTATGTGTGGACTCCTGAGTTCAACATGAAATACCTGAAGAAGGCTGAAGGACATATCGGCCGAAACATGATTATAACAATAAAGATGCGAGCAATAGTCCGAATATTCTAAGTAATAATAATTATCAAGTTAGACATACAGCAGTGTTATATAGTTGTTCTATTTATAATTGAATTGACTAACGACCAGTCAACCAGAACCTAATCAAATAATAAGTTAACGACAATCTGTACCATAAAGGTTTCTATAGATATCAAATTTTTTCGTTCCTAAATTTAAGGAGAAAATTTTTTTCGTTGAAAAGTCTCTATACTAAGGAAGAACGGAATCTAGTAAAATAATGTTGACGAATAAACAATTTCTTTTTTTTTTTTTTTTAAGTTTTTATATCTTATTTAAATTGCCATTGCTTTCCTCGGGTTCACCTTTCTCCGGAGTGGGAGTTAGATCTTATTTAGGGGTTAAATTTGGATCTATTTTAAAATTCTTAGCCTTTGATGAGAATATTTAAAACCATATAACTGTATGCAAATTATTTGTATCAAATTTCGACATTAAATAACCTGTTATATAATTAAGGTAATGATTTTTTTTATATCAATCATTTTTCGTTGATTATATTTTATTATTTAGTTTGGTAAGGCTTTTAACTAGTCGGTGTCTCTTGGTTCAGGTGCCATAGTCAGATGGTACAGTCTTACCCCTGCACGGAAAGGATATGACAATCATCATCTATCATAATAAACCCTCAGACAGAAAATGAGGCTGGACGGCCGTTGGAGTGAATTAAGTGGGTGGTTGACGTCGTACCTAGAAGAGATGGTCCTGAGAATTTTGAGAATTTCAAAAAGACGGGTACTTGAGGTTCGACCGTTGAAGTGCGCGGTTGGGTTTTTCAGATCCGATCAAAGTAGAACAGTTTGGGTCTCGACCGGCAGAAGTGGGTTGAGATCTTGGACACCACAAGATGAGCCGCGCGTGGAAGTGGGTCAGCATAGTTTGGTTAGCATAGGCTTTTATGATTTGTGTCTCTCTCTTCGTGTCGCCAAGGACTGAAGGTAGAAAGAAATAAACTCGTTCGTACTGCCTGTATTGGTATTATTATACAACCAACCTATAAGGAGTTGATATGCTATTAAACAAGTAAAATCAATTAATATGAACTTAGATAAAACATAATAGATACATTATGTTGCAACTTGGTATTAAATGTTTACCTGTTTAAATGATTGAGAAGATATATTGTTCTACTTTGTATAGTGTAGTCATTCTTTCATTACCATTACTACCAGGTCCACTTTGACCTGGAGTGGTTATACCTGTTAAGGTCCCATCTATGAGTCAAATAGATACGAGGTGCCTTCAATAAATTTCCAGACTTTTTTTGGTACCGGCATTTAAAATTGTCGTAGGCTCTTGAAAATTCAGTATGTTATTACTATACATCGTATGAGATGACTGACCAATTTTTATGATTTCAGGTTCAAATGAACAGCTACTGCAGCAATTGGAATACACCCTACTAAAGCCTGATTGTCACAGCTGGTGAATTTCAAAAATGCAACCTGGACGTGAGGATACTTTAGAAGAACGATATGCGATAGAATTCTGTTTTAAACTTGGAAAAAATGCCACAGAAACGTATGGAATGCTTCAGACTACTTTTCGAGCATCTTGCATAAATCGAGCACCAGTTTTTGAGTGGCATAAGAGATTCAAGCAAGGCAGGGAGTCTGTGAGAGATGATGAGAGGTGTGGGAGGAGTAAGGAAGTCAATACACCAGAGTTGATTGGCCAAGCAAAGAATTTCATGGATAAGGACCGCCTATAGAGACCATAAGTGCACAGTTTGATGCCAGTGTGGGAACTGTACACACAATTATTCGCGAGGAACTGAAGATGTGGAAGATTTGCGCGAAGTTTGTACCAAGGGTGCTCAGAGAAGATCAAAAAGAAAGACGTTGTCATGACAGCAAGGAGATGGTCGAGTTGATCAATTCAGATCCCGCAGTTCTTGATGCCCTGGTGACCTGCGATGAAAGCTGGATCTACTGCTATGACCCAGAGACCAAGAGACAGAGTTTCCAGTGGAAGCATGCTGACTCTCCCGAACCCAAGAAGGCCAGACAGAGCAAATCCACCCACAAACTTTTGGTGATCCCTTTTTTGACAGCACTGGCATGGTCTACATGCACTGGGTTCCCACTGGACAGACAGTCAACAAGGAATACTATGTTGAGGTTTTAAGGGAGTTCAGGAAGAGATTCCGTCGGAAGAGGCCAGAACTCTTCAAATCGGGTCAGTGGCATTTCTACCAGGACAATGCACCAGTCCACAACTCCATCCTTGTTACAGACTATTTGAGCAAGATGAGCATCAAGCTCCTCACCGTCCCTATAGTCCAGACCTTGCACCCTGTGACTTTTGGTTATTCCCTAAGCTCAAGGAAAATCTTAGAGGCTGTCGTCATGAGACAATTGAGGAGATGAAAGAGATTGTGATAAAGGTCATTGAAATGCTCACACAAGAGGACCTCCATGGGGCCTTACAGAAGTTGTTGGAACGGTACAAGTGCATTGCAGCCGGAGGAGATTAGTTCGGAGGGGACTAGAGTTTCATGTGTGTACTATCAATAAAAGTGCCCATACGAAAAAAAATCTGGAAACTTATTTAATGATCCTCTTATATATATATATATAATGTTGTAGAATAGGAGCATAGTTTTAATAACGATTAAAATCGAATTAAACGAACATAGAACTTAATTGCCTTTCGATCGACACTTCTTTATAAGTCAATCGTCGATATTTACAAATGAAAAAGAAAAAAGATCGTAAAATTGGGAGGAGGCAAAAGAAAAAAAATTAATTCCACTCCAAACTTATTTAATGAGCTTGTACATTTGAAAATTAATACGATTAGATAGAAATACTTAAAATCATATAAGTTGGCCGAAATTAGTCGAGGGCGACCCGAATGTTCTTTTTTCATTAGCTACTATACCGAGGTGTAGAGGAGGGCGCTACTCTTTTCCCTGGATTGCTTCACTTATCCTTGATCCTTACCTTATAATGTTGAGTGTTAAGCAAGTAGGCATCAAGTACCATATTTTTTTGAGTCTTTGGTATGAATCAACCTGGGATTGAACCCAGGTTTCCCGGACCATTGGCGAACACTCTAACCATTATGTCGATAGGCCGTATGTAAATTGTCATTAAATCTCATAAGGTGTTGATATGCCATTAAACGAATAAACGAACCCAGTAAGTAAAATGAAATACAATAAACGCAGAATTTAGAATTTTTGGTATTGATTTTAGTTGACAGATATTTGCTTGGAACTATGTCCATGTATTACTCACAAAAAGGCATGAAACTAAAATTGCTTTTGCTTATATTTAGGATTTTTTTTCCTGAAACGTATTTTTACAATTAATGCATAAACAAGCAACCCCCCCAAAAAAAACTGAAGTTGTAGGGACCATTCCAAGTGCGCCAACTAAAATTGGTATCACCGTCACCTTCACGTTTCACAGTTTTTTTTAGTTCTCTGGCAAGTTCTAAGTATTTGTCTATCTTTTCAATTTCTTTCATTTTTACTCTGATGTCTGTTGGAATGGCAAAATCCGTCAGATGATATTTTTTTTTTGTTAATTAACTCTAAGTCTGAATTTTATGCGTTTTATTTCCTAGAACAGATTCTGGTTTGTGCATATATCATGTGCATATATAGCATGGTTAGATTTGAATCTCTTGCACAATTCTCAGTGGATAATCTTTCCCTAGTCATGCTTAGTCTTGTACTCCTTTTGTGCTAGTTTTCTGCATTCGCTTATTATAATGATAAACCGGTTCATCTCTGTCTTCACATACCAAGCCTTTAGAAATCGTTCCATGCGCACCAATCATTATTGTTATCACCGTCACCTTCATGTTCCGTGTCTTTTTTAGTTCTCTAGCAAGGTCCAGGTACTTGTCCCTCTTCGTTTTCTTTGATTTTCACTTTTTGCTCCGTCGGGGCAGCAAAATACACTATTCGGCAGGTTCTATTTTTCTTATTAATTATCACTAGGTCTGGTCTTTTAGTCGGGATTCGGTGATCTGTTTGTATTTTAATATCCCAGAGAATTTTGTGTATCCCATTCTCCAAGATGAATTCTGGTTTGCGCATATACCATTTGGTAGTATGGTCAAATTCTAATTTCTTGCACAATTCTCGGTGGATCCCTTTCCCCATTCAATTGTGTCTAGTTTTATAGTCCCTTTGCACTTATTTGCTGCATTCGCTTATTATGTGATTAATTGTTTCATCTCTATCATCACAAAACCTGCATTTGTTATTCTGTTGCATCTTATTTATTTTCGCTATAACATAGTTGGTCCTTATGGTGTTGTTTTGTGCTGCTATTAGATGAGATTCAGTTTCTCAAAGTTTCCCTTTCTTAGCCACGTCCATGTCATCTCATGTGAGGTTTCGTCAGTTTGTCTCTGCTATTATTATAATGATGATGATTTAAATCTTTTTAAAAATTCATTTTTTTTGTCATTTAGTTTGATTAGTCTTTGGAATCATTAGTTTTCAGATGTCTTTATAGGATTTGGTTTCATGCTTACATTTGGATATAATCGCTGTTCTTATAAAACATCATTGACTCTGTGTCTACACTGCTCAAACTAAGATTTGCATATACTCTTTCACCGATATTGACCACGTTTTTTATTATAAATCTAGCAAACCATATAACTAATCTATCTATCTATCTATCTATCTATCATTGTTAGTGGGCATTCTAATGGCTTCTTCAAATAATGCATTTTTGATAAACTTTTAAAAAAATTTAAAGATTAGTGGCACTTTAGATATTTATTGATTTAAATATTTTTATTTTTTGTCTGGAATGTTTTTTCAAACTAAAGAGTAATGCTATGTAATGTATTCATATTCCAATTGGTAGAACTGTTTATAAACTTAACTAATTATGTTTTATCAAATGTGAATATTTTTTTCTTTTTTTTCGTCTGAAGCTGGAAAATTAAATTCTGAATGATTAATTATATCTTGCAGTAATATGGCTTTCTGTTCATTATTGTTTATCGTTAGAGACCGCCAACGAGGCTTCCTTTTCTCCTTAAGGAACAAAAAAGTTTTATGTTAAAACATGGAGTTCTATAGAGAACATTGTGTTGAAATATTCCCTAGGTTCAGTAAGTATGTATACTAAATTTATTAACTCGACTTCCAACAGCTTCAGTGTCTATAAAAGAAAGTCAAAGACGTAATTTATTAATCAATCCATTATTTCTCTGTATTTTCTGAGGCTGACTTCAAACTCAAAAATATGGAAAAGTGAATTAGTGTGATTATTAGTCTATCCACCTTCAGAAATCGGAATAGAGAATGTATCAAACATCTGAGGAAGCTTGCATTGGGTATGTGAACCCGACGGTCTGACCGTTAAAGGCATTTGTTTACTAAGTCAAGCTTCGTGGTGGCACAAAGCCAGAAGTATGGGACACCTAGTGAAAACCAAACTCATTAACGATGGTCAATTAATCTATCTTACTAACAATAATACTATGGAAGGTTTTCTAGACACTTGTAGGTACAATAGAAACTTTGGCGTATCTGAATGACCAGGGTCTCGTCATTAAAAAAAAGAAACGTTTTTTTCAGAAAATATATTTTATTGTTTAATAAACAAAAGAAAAGATCTGTCGCTATACCTGAGATTTGTCAGTCTTGAAAAATATTGACTTTTTATCAATTTCAGATGTGGGCTCCTGATTTCAATGTAAATAGTCTGCTGAAACGATCTCTGACTTTCCAACATGCATGTCTACTCGGCTTTATTTACAAATGTCAACCTAGAAATGATGGAACTTGGGACCTAATTATTTTCTCGCACTCCTACTATTGGGATCTTTCTCCACCTCCTCCTCCTCCTCTTAAGGAATAATCAAGATAAAGTCACTTCACGGACTGAGGACAATGAGAAAGAAGTGATCGATGTTTAACACTGGAGTGATTGGTGATGAATAAACATTGATCAGCAGATTTTTCAGTTAGAGTTGCAAACCTGAAAAATGAAATAAAGAGACAAAAAAAAAAAAAAAAAAAAATCAGTCTCTTTACTTATTTGTTAGACACACTCTATGAATGAACATTTGGCCCAAAAGAAAATTCCTGTGTTATCGATGTGAGTTCTTATGAACATTTCTGCTTTTCCTCAAACCAAAATCCAGAATCTGAGAAATATTGAGATCAAGCAGCAAATCATAAATCAATTGAAGTTAGTGTCATTTGAAAACTTTCAGGAGTCATCGGAAGAGGCCTATTGTGCACAGTTGCATAGTTGAGGGCAGTGCTAAAAATTTCTTGTATCTGTCAACATACCCCGCTTCTATATGAGGGGCGTCCTTGGTATCAGGCAATGAAATTGATCCTTGTTCTTTTAGACTAAGAGTAGGAGCTGCCAAATTGTTCAACTTAAGTCAAGTCTGGAAATAAACATCCAGGGGTAAGAACATTGTTTTCATCTGTGGATGGCTTCCCAATGAAACTATTTTGAAGGAGATAAAGTTGATGTGTAAAGAAGGCGATAAAAATTTACATAGTCTTGTTAATTAATAGAAATGCTTCGTATATATTTCTATATACTAGCAGGGTCATTCGGCGTTGCCTGAATGGAGGGAATAAAATCCCATGTAATGATATAGTAAGAAATATATTCTTTCGTGTATTTTGTAGGTTTTGTTGGTATTACTTTGGTTGCGTTGGTATTTTGTTGGTATTTCGTTGGTTGTTATCCCCTCGCTAGATGTTGATGGAAAATAAAGGTAGTGGAGAAGAACGAAGACGTCGTTAGGTTTTTGAAGGAAGGTTTTAATGGCAGCATGAAGTATTGAGGTTTACACTGGTATGCTGCGAGGTCTCGTAGTAAAGAAAGAATGTAGGAAGTTGTTAGAGTGTATCATCTAATTTGTTTTTAACTAGAATCCTTTGGTCTAGAAGAATAGACCGAAGGGATCCATAAACTAGATGGCTCTCCTCATAGTGGTTGATGAGGCTACTACTATTCGGGAAGAGACGAATAGACGTCCGTTCCCTTTGGGGATTTCTGAGCGAGAGAGAGATTGGCGGGCTTTCTTCAATTTTTGGTGTTGCTTGGAAATATGGTTCGGGCTGAATAGGACAAGTCTTCCTGATTGGGTGAAAATGTTCGGCGACTCTAACGGTCAAATTAAATTACGCGCCAAACCAAAATTTCAATTTTCTTTCTGCTACAATTTCTTCGAAATCGATCAATTATTCTATTTGTTTATTTTTACGTTATCATTATTAAGAAAATAAAATACAAACATATTTTAAAAGCATGGGCAGTTTTCAAAAAACGTAAATTTAAAAGATTCCTCGAATTACTTATCAATTTATTGGACTGCATAGACGTAGGGAAGATATTCTAGTCAAGTCCCCATTCGTCCAGGAACAACATTTGCCTTAGTATATCCGTGATATACTAACACTGAACACAACAAAAGGAAAGATGAGATAAATGCATTTGTATGTACTAGAACATTTAAACTTTAATATATACCTAATATACATACCAATGGTATTAACAAGAAAGACTATACAAACGTGTCCCAACATGTAAAAATATATGCATATATTGCAAGCAGAATGTGGAAGAGGCGCAAAAAGGAAAAAAAAAAGTCTTACTCGATGTTAAAGACAAGCGTATTTTTGCAAGTGACGACTGACGAGAGGATTGGATTTAATTTTGTTTATTTTAAATTGACAGGAGTTGGTAAATTTAGAAAAGATACAAGTTTTCTTTTCCAACCAGATAGGGGTCAAGAGGTGAATAGATCTAAGTCTGTTCTAGACTTGTTTATATGCGGCGTTGTGATGCGGTTTGGGTTGATAGGCTGTCAGCGGTCTATGATCTTGTCTGAAATGTGATATGAAGATTCGGTCTGGTACCAGTCTTGGTGTCCACTGCTGTCCGTGATTTTTTGTTGACCATTTTAAGCCGCATTTTGGATCGAAATTAGCTCTGAAAAACTTTGGGGAAAAAGTTTATGATTGGTTGAAAAAGGACCTTTTTTTTAATTGTTTGTTAATTTAATTTTCGACCGGAAGCTGTGTGGAGCCTGTATGCACAGAGACATGTTTTATTCATTATGTTGGCGGCTACTGTCGGATTAACACCCGGTTGATGTTAGCTTCCTTCAACCAAATATATGTTTGTTAGATTCTCTTCCCAAGTGTTTTAATTTGTTTTGCTGATGATTGGGTGGATTGAGTGAATTTGGGATTCAGGAGAGATTTTAGTTTCAGTTGTATAACATCGACGAAGAAAGTAAAATAGTCACGTGGCTTTACCGTTCCCTGCTAATATTCGAGTTAATGTCTTTCTTATTCAAAGAACAAAGGCAAAAGAAATCAAGAATGGCTTCTTAGACTGTCGTGTGATACCCAGTGAGGACCGCAAAGGACATGATCTTTCTCATAGCGGGATAATTTTTTATTGTCTCCCGACATTTTGTTTTTGCATAAAAGATAAAATATGTAAAATGGGACTAAAGATAATCATCATTCCAGTCATTTCTTTTTTTTTCGCAAATCAATATAAATAAAAAAGAAATAGAACATTTAATCTTGATTTGATTTCGAAAGATCGAAAGGCAAGGAAGATAATTGTAGCTATGTGTGTAAAATCTGAAAATTTTACCACGGATACCCAAATGTTACCTATAACTTAGCTCCCAGTTACTGAATCGACTCGAAAACAATTTGGTCGTTATCGATGTGCAAATTTAGGGGCGCTTTATCATAGAAAAGATTATACTAAAATGTCCTGTTTTACCAATAAGTCGGGTACAAACAGACGTACACGGTGGCTTCAATAAGTTTCCAGACTTTTTTGTACAAAACTGTCGTAGACTGTTGAAAATTCAGTATGTTATTGCTATACATCTTATGAGATGACTGACCATCTATACATCTTATGAGATGACAGACCAATTGTTATGATTTCAGGCTCAAATGAACAGCTACAGCAGGAATTGGAATACACCCTACTAAAGCCTGATTGTCACAGCTGGTGAATTTCAAAAATGAAGTCTGGACGTGAGGACACTTTAGAAGAACGATATGCAATAAAATTCTGTTTTAAACTTGGAAAAATGCCACAGAAACGAATGGACCATGCTTTAGGCTGCTTTTCGACCATCTTGCATAAATCGAGCATCGGTTTTTGAGTGGCATAAGAGATTCAAGGAAGGCAGGGAGTCTGTGAGAGATGATGAGAGGTGTGGGAGGAGTAAGGAAGTCAATACACCAGAGTTGACTGGCCAAAGGGTTAGGGTTAGGGTTACTATGTTGAGGTTTTAAGGGAGTTCAAGAAGAGATTCTGTCGGAAGAGGCCAGCACTCTTCAAATCGGGTCAGTGGCATTTCCACCAGGACAATTCCCCAGTCCACAACTCCATCCTTGTCACAGACTATTTGAGCAAGATGGGCATCAAGACAGTTCCTCACTGTCCCTATAGTCCAGACATTGCTTTCTGTGACTTTTGGTTGTTCCCTAAGCTCAGAGGCTGTCGTTATGAGATAATTGAGGAGACGAAAGAGGCTGTGACGAAGGTGATTGACACGCTCACACAAGAGGACTTCCATGGAGCCTTTCCGAAGTTGTTGTAACGGCACAACAAGTGCATTGCAGGCGGAGGAGATTACTTCGAAGGGGACTAGAATTTCATGTGTGTACTATCAATAAAAGTGCCCATACGAAAAAAAGTCTGGAAACTTATTTAATGATCCTCGTATATATATATATATATATATATATATATATAATGTTGTAGAATAGGAGCATAGTTTTAATAACGATTAAAATCGAATTAAACGAGCATAGAACTTAATTGCCTTTCGATCGACACTTCTTTACAAGTCAATCGTCGATATTTACAAATGAAAAAGAAAAAAGATCGTAAAATTGGGAGGAGGCAAAAGCAAAATAATTAATTCCACTCCAATTCAAGTAAATGATTCCCCAAATATTTCTAATTTGTGTTTGCGTTCTCTGTCTACACTCAGTCGGACGTTGTGTATTAATCACAACAGCTTTCGAGATGTTGAAATGATGCTTAGTCAGAGCCTTGTGCAGAAGAGAAATAATAATTGACTCAGTATGCATTTATATTCAACAAGTGTTCTCCAATGGCGGACACATGCATCTGTGAATGCTCGGATGATTTTATTGGTGCAGGCTTTACGGATAGAACCCGGTTAATGTTAAACAATCCTCACTTCTATTCGTTGGATAGTTTTACCCAAATCGTCAGCGCTGCACTGACATTTGAAGGGGTAAATAAATTTTAGTAGGAAACGGAAAAAAAAAAAAAAAATGAAAATCACTTAGTGCAAGGTTTCGTTAATAAGGTGAATGAAGTTGAACAGACCAGCCTAGATCCAATATTTATTCTTACGTGATTCTGAATGTGACCTGGCGTTATCATTGAGAAGCTTAATTTTCATGTACACGTTGCAGCTGTTGAGAATGTAAAACTGCATTAAGTGTCTGATTGCGGTTTAAAAATTTTAATTTATCATACCGTATTATATAGCACTGTATACCTTTTCTTCTATAAAGCTCTACCTGTAGAGATTCATCCGTGTCAATCCAGTGCCTTTTGTGTTGTCGTAAAATGCAGAAATGTGTTGTCGTAAAAGACCCATTTTTCGTCTCTTATAATGATTACTAAACGGGTTATTTCTTTGCCTTGAAAGAAAACTTGTCTCTCTGGATATGTAATCTTCCTTATTCTTCCCACTAAGAATATGAGGAAGCCAAACGCCCAGCTTGACCAGTTTTCTTATTTTTTTCAAGTGGCGGTGGATTGTGGATTGAGATGTGATAGGTGAAGTGCTAATTCTTGAGTAATTTTGCGTGGGCTACATTCCACAAATTGATTAAAGTCTGAAGTGCGTACTGGTCTTGGTTCATCTCTTAATGACGTATCGCCACAACGAAACTTTGAAAACCAGTTCCACACTTTCCGGTCAGTAATGACTCCTTGGCCGCAAACACTAGAAATTTCCGTGGCTGTTTCTGTAGCGTTTTTGTTATTCTTAAACTCCAACAACATTACAAGTCGAATATGCACTTTCCGTTCTTCCCTTTTAGGGTCATGAGGTCATAGATTAAATAGTAATGCGTACCCTTTCGCAACTGAAAATAAAAATGACCAATGAAGGCATTCATTAATCAGCTAATTTCCGGTTGCGTTTAAAACATTGGAAGTTTGAAATGCGTAGTTTTAACTTACTTTTAAAAACGGAAATTTTTTACGACTCGACCCAAGATACACACACACACACACACACACACACACACACATATATATATATATATATATATATGTATATGTATAAAACCTTATGTGTTTTTGGCGTTTGTGATCTTATCAAATTTCTGTTAGGTATATGTATATGTTCACGTACACACATGCACATAGGCGCAACATTAAAAAATAACAAATGAATCGATGTGTATTCATGAAAAATGCATACCCACAGATCGAGGCGAATGTTTTTAAAATCCAGTAACACCTGTTCCCTCCTGTACACTGCGAAAGGAGTAATAATTGCTTGGGGCATATCATCAAACATTTCCTCGGCAAAGTAAGACAGACAATCCCATCCACATTTTCATTTCGTCCAACAAATTGACATTCTTCCGTGCTCATGGCCGACTCTTCTTATTCTTTCTTTCTTTCCTACAAAAGTGTTTAAGCATTAATACCAAATGCAGCTGTAGTCTTGCAGAATCGGCCAGAGGCGAATTATGTTTAACCCTTGTTCTTTGAAGGCAACACAAAATATTAGATTTTTTTCTTCTTTTGTTTAAAATATGTATTTCTCCATATTCGTCCCATTTCCTTATCTTTTATTTACTTTCAACATCAGTTTTTTTCCTTTTTTTAGTGCCATCTCTTTCCCCCTCCCTATACACACACACGCGCGCGCACACACACACACACACACAGACACACACACACACACACACACACACACACACACACACATATATATATAGTGTTTATTTTCTTTTAACTTTCTTTTTTTCTGTTATTCTTTCTTTTTTATGAAATCTTTTAAACTTTAAAAAATCATTAAAAGTTCTTTGAATTGTTTGCCACATTTCTTTCTTTCTTTCTTTCTTTCTTTCTTTCTTTTTTTCTTTTCGTCTTATAAACTATTCTTTCTGTCTTTGCCTATTTTAAACATTCATTCATTCATTCATTCATTTTTTCTTTCTTTTCATATTCTAATTCGTTCTTTCTTTTTTCTTTCTTTTTGCATTTGGTAAGCTCATGTCTTATTTTGTTTCTTTTTTTCTTTGTTTCTTTGTTTCTGTTTTGTTTTCTTACCCCACCCAACTTTTGAGTTTTTAAAAATCTATTGCATTTCACCCATTTTCTATCTAATTCACTTATCTTTTTTTACTTCTTTCTTTCTTTCTGTCCTTCTTTCTTTCTTTTTATCATTTACGATTTTTATTTGTTTCTTTTCATCTTATAAACACTTCTTTCTCACTTTACCAGTTTTAAAAGTTCATTCACTCAACTTTCTTTCTTTCTTTCCTTCTTTCTTTGATTTACGATATTTATTTGTTTCTTTTCATCTAATTAACATTCCTTTTGCTCTTTGCCAGTTTTAATTATTCATTCACCCATTTTTCTTTTCATATTTTGATTTTTTCTCTCTTTCTTTCTTCAAGTATTTGGTAATGTAAACCATCAAAACCTGTACCTAGTATAACTGCATAAATATAGTTCGCCCAATCGGTGAGACTGACAGTATCCTTTGCAAAGGTGTAAGACAGCCCCCACCTCCACCCCGAAAAAAATTAGGTTTCCTGGGTATGACACTGAACTGTATCTGATGGTGAGGTTTCCAGTTCTGGAGCCCTGGTGAGTGTGGAGTACCTCTTGATTGCCATTACTCCCAGGTGTACTCTAATCCGGAGCGGTGGTACTTGTTAGTGTCCTATATATGGGTCAAATAGATTAGTCTGAAAATTAGTTATGAATTATTTGTATTAAGAATAGTTACTTGAAGCTATAAGTTTTTCTTAAGGATTATTATTAGTTACTTGAAACCATTTAACTGTGTAAACAAATGACTATTATTAAATAGAAATAGTTACTTGAAATGATATAATTATTAGTATTTGATAGGAATACTTTAACCATACAACTGTTTGCAGATTATTTGCATTAGATAGGAATACTTGATATCATATAATTTTGGGCAAAAAATCTCCCAAGAAACAACTACACAAAAAATGTAAATGTATTATGAACACAATTTCCGAATCATTCGGCTCAAAATCAGCCAAGACAAGTTGACATGCCGTTAAAATTAACCAGTCAACGCACATGATAAGTTGGACATATTTGAAAATTTCAACATGGATGAAATTTTGTCTTTCTTGAAAAAATCAAACTTAAACCAAAAATTATAAATATAAACCTTATCAATATCAATACAAAGTAATGATTCGAAAACAATCCCTGAGGATTTTAATATATCGTTAAAACGAAATAAAGATTCCAGAAAAATGTAAATATAAATGCACTATGTAGGCGATTTCCGAACCTCGAGGCATAAAATAAACCCATACTAGTTGACAGGACGTAAAAATAGATAAATAAAAAGGCAAAAAAAAAAAAAAAAATACGCACAGAAAACAAATAAACAAAAAAACAACAAGCAAGCAAAATACAAACAAACAAAAACAAGAACAAATCAAGGAAAAACAAGAGAAAAGAAAAACAAAAAACCAAGATAAATCCTTTGTTTGAAAAGGCAGACAGAATGGTATTAGGTTTCTGGATCTTAGAAATAACTGTCTTTAAATTGTCTCACAGGAAAATGGTCTAGAACCGGGCTTTCTCAAACTTTTTACTTGATGCACTCCTTGTATTTGAAATGATGCAAATTTCCTCGCCATAAAAACCACGAATTCTGGCGCATTTGTAAACCTAAAAAACGCCCATGCACGTGTTCTAGAAAATTCAAGAATTTAGGGCGAAAAACCCAACTAAAAAAATCAAAACTCTCGACAGATTTTTTGACTAATCGAGTGTGCTAAAAAATACGCGGTTCCTTTGTTCGCGTATGCATGATCCCTCCCAAATACTATAAAATCAAAACATCTTTAAAGGCATGTGGGAACAGTTCATTTGTCGCTCAGGCAAGACGAATACAACCGTGTCTCAAAGTAACTCATAGCCGCCTTTGCTTGTTCGACCGCCGGACGAACCGTATCAAGTTACGAACGTAAAAACTTGGACGATAGCATATCAACTCCACGTGCTGGTTAAAGATTCACTATTGCCCACAGTAACTTTTCTCAAGAACAATTTCATTTCTTTGTTTTCGGATCTATCCAAGAATAGAACTTCTCTATTTTTGTGGCATTCGTTTAATTGTGTTATTTTCATTAACATTTGTCCACTGCATAAAAGATTAAATGACTAGCCACCGGTTTCGCACCTCATGCACCAAAGCTATTATCGAGGAGTCCACGACACTTGTAACCAAATTTAATTTCCATTCACAGCCAAGAAGAATAATTTGATATTGCCGACATTTTTTCTCTGTCTCACTGGATTCTTTAATGACTGGGAGTTTATGTTTTAAATGTCTTCGGCTACAAAATTACATATTTTACAAACTACAGAAAAGTTATGACAAATCGAATACTGAACCATATAACACCCACACAAATAAAATCTTAGCAACGCTGAAAGTGACTTAACAGGTGAAGATGCAGGTCTCCTCGGGAAGAGATGGATTTTTTTGTTAATAATCTTTCATATTCATTATAATCTGTCACCACGAATAAGAATTAAAATTTCAGGCATTGTATTTTAATTTTACTTTTTCATCATTTTCTTTTTAAAAAAAATCTATATTTTTATTCTTCTTATAAAACAATCTTTTTTTTAAAGTCACTCCACGACACATTTTCATTATAAAAAGGGATATTTTAGAATTCAGTATTTTTATTGAACAATTTGTTTAAAATATAATTGTTTTTAAATGTTTTCTTTCGTGAAATTATGATTATATGAGTTGTTAACGATTCGAAAAGATCGGGATTCTGTTTAGTCAGAGCCAGATCGTTCGATCATTTAAATGATCGGTAGATTTTGAACCGGTCGTACGTGAACAACACATCGGTAGTGCTGTGATACCCAATAAAGCATTCTGCTAGGGATACAATATCTACACGATCCAGCAATTTTTATTCTTCTGTTATAAAGGGATTTATAGATGCAAACTAGTATATTCATCCCCTGTGGATCCCTGAGCTTTTATTCACCATATCAAAATTTTATTCACTTTATTTTGAGAAACCTAGGCCTCCAGGATAAATAAAGAGATGATAGTCGGAATCTATCAGAAAGTAGTAAGTTTAATTATTGCATCCGGTTTCAGTGAAAAGAAAAATGATATTAGGGCGCATCGGGTGATGTAATGGTTAGCAAGCTAGACTAGCAAACCAACACGAGTGAGTCTGATGGTTTGGTTTCTTTGTTTAATGGCATATCAACTCTTTTTAGGTTATTTAATGCCAAAGCCATTCTCCTAGAAGAACAGTAGTGGTGCTATTTAACCCATAGCTGGGAGGATAAGGGGGTTCATACCTTTCCTAAGGGTATTTGCCCGAAAGTGAATATAATAGCGCGACTGGAGTACGAACTCGCGTACTACGATTCCGCAGTCCATCGCTTTAACCATTACACCACGAGGACACCCCCATGAGTGAGTCTGAGTCTCATTGCCACATCTAAGCAAAAAAAAAAAAAAAAGCAAAAAGAAAAACCTTATTAAATTACATTAGGCGAAATAACTGATATGAAATATCCCAAGACAATGGAATGGGGATAGTCTACCTCTGTGGTTTGAATAAAGAGTTTAGTTCGAAATTCCCTGAATAAGATTACCGAAAACAATAAAAGACACCAGAAGAAGACATTGTGAATAAAACAACCAAAATGAAGACAATAGTTCGAATCGTGTAAATGATGCAAAGAAAATAAATCGTTAAAAAAGCCAACAAACGAGCATCAATAGTGATACAAAAGATTTTAATTTTAGTTTTATAGGCTACTAGACGACGCGTAAACTCCTTGGGTTCCCCTTGTAACGGCATTTTCATGATTGTACTGATGCTTTAATTGAGGAAAGACCGATCGATTTTGATTTGAATTTTATAGTTTGCTCTGCTATATCGAGAATAAGGATTATTTTTCTCTGTTATATTGAGAATAGGGATTATTTCCTCTGTTATATTGAGAATAGGAATTATTATAAAAAAAGACTTTCAACGTGATCACAGAATAGAGAAAACTTGAAATTATTTTTAAGTTTGGGAATTCTCAAATAAAAATCTCCTTGTGATGTGCCAATTTCGCTGAGATACGGTTTGCTGCCAACCTTAAAATCGAAATTCGTTGGAGGAATTTTTTTGCGTTTTAACATTTACTATATATATATATATAGTTTGGTATATTCATAAATAAAGAGTGCCAATTATCATTGATAGAGCGCGAGTGAGTGTATATATATATATATATATAGCAAGAGACTGTCAGTTACCAAGTATTGTCTTTCTACGCTATCCAAGCTTAAATATAATATGTTTATAAAAGCTAAAGAAATAGACAAAAAAACACAAGAAAAGGTAGTTTTATAAAAACTAAAAAGGATTCACGAAACTATTTTGGTAGAGCAATAGACGATGAATATTAAAGCAAACAAAATGTATTTTGAGCAATTTTTTTAGTTTTTACTTAACACATAATTTTGTTATTTTCTTAATTCATACAGACACACGAATTTGTGGACGCACAAATATGTATAATGACATTGAGCGTGAATGAAGACCCCCCCCAAATCATTCAGTTACAACTTGGTTTGCTTTCTTCGTTTAATGACATATCAACCTTCGTGGGTAATCTATTGTAAAAGCCATCTTTGAAGAAGAACAGAAATGATACTATTTAACCCATAGCTAGGGGAATAAGGGGGTTCATATCTTGAGCCGAGGGTATTCGTTCGAAAATGAACGTAATAGCACGACTGGAGTTCGAACTCAGTTCCTTTGAGGCTACAGTCAAGCACTTGCTATTATGCCACAGGGACTCTCATTGACGACTTGGACTGGAAATTGCTTTATCCTTCAAGTTAGAGTATTTGACTACCTTGCTCAAATAAAATATATATATATATATATATATATATATATATATATATATATATATATATATATATATATATATATATATATATATGTATATATATATATATATATATATATATATATATATATATATATATATATATATATACGTGGTGCATTCAATAAGTTTCCAGACTTTTTTGGTACAGGCATTTAAAATTGTCGTAGATTCTTGAAATTCAGTATGTTATTGCTATACATTTTATGAGATGACTGACCAATTTTTATGATTTCAGATTCAAATGAACAGCTACAGCAGCAACTGGAATACACCCCACTAAAGCCTGTTTGTCATAGCTGGTGAATTTCAACAATGCAATCTGGACATGTGGAAGAACTACATACAATAAAATTCTGTTTTAAACTTTGAAAAAATGCCACAGAAACGTATGGACCATGTTTTTCGACCATCTTGCATGAATCAAGTATAAGAGCTTCAAGGAAGGCAGGGAGTCTGTGAGGGATGATGAGAGGTGTGGGAGGAGTAAGGAAGTCAATACACCAGAGTTGATTGGCCAAAGGGTTAGGGTTAGGGTTACTATGTTGAGGTTTTAAGGGAGTTCAAGAAGAGATTCTGTCGGAAGAGGCCAACACTCTTCAAATCGGGTCAGTGGCATTTCCACCAGGACAATTCACCAGTCCACAACTCCATCCTTGTCACAGACTATTTGAGCAAGATGGGCATCAAGACAGTTCCTCACTGTCCCTATAGTCCAGACATTGCTTTCTGTGACTTTTGGTTGTTCCCTAAGCTCAGAGGCTGTCGTTATGAGATAATTGAGGAGATGAAAGAGGCTGTGACGAAGGTGATTGACACGCTCACACAAGAGGACTTCCATGGAGCCTTCCAGAAGTTGTTGTAACGGTACAACAAGTGCATTGCAGCCGGAGGAGATTACTTCGACGGGGACTAGAATTTCATGTGTGTACTATCAATAAATGTGCCCATACGAAAAAAGTCTGGAAACTTATCGAATGCACCTCGTATATATATATATATATATATATATATATATATATATATATATATATATATATATATATATAAACCAATTTGTTTTATCTTTAACTGATTGAATAATTGATTTTATAAAGAGGATACGTCGGAAGGCATTCTTTTTTCTTAACCCGGGACTAGTAAATGAAGAAGAAATTAACCCAATTCAATTGAAGTCACTTAATATTCGAGCAAGTAAAAAGATGCTATATTCTTTTGAAGATGAATTGTTTAAACTAATTGAAAAAATAGAATGAAAAAACATAACTTATGAATTTCAAAGAAAATTAAAGAAAGTTGTACAAGATATAAACAAGTCAAACATGATTTGGATCAAAGCTTACAAGTCATCAAACATTTACAAAATTAGTCTATCAGAAAACAACAAAATTTCATTATTTCATTAAATAACGGAATTGTATGAAAATGACAAGGACGCTGTTAATCAGATTAAAAAGACACCGGCAGATTTGCCAATAAACTGAATATTAAGAATAAACTTGGAAAATTGAATGACCCCTCCCCCCAAAAAAAACAAAAACGCATATATTCTCTTCAACGACCACAAACGGAATTTTGATAACTATAAACAAGCAAGTTTAATTAACTCAACAATAACTGAATTAAGATTAGTTGCTAAAAATGTGCTTTAAAATATTGTTACCAAAATACTAAACAATTCAGAATATAACTAATGGCAAAACCCATTAGAAACTATAAACTGATTGATAATATTGAAAATAAGAAAAGCACGACATTCATTCAATTTGATATAATAGATTTTTATCCATTTATATCAAAGAACTACTAATAAAGAGTATTCATTTTACCAAGATTTATACAAATATTACTAAAGATGAATTAAATATTATTTCAGCCTGTAGGTGATCCATACTAGTCAATAAGAATAATAATATTTGGGTAAAAAATCACGTGGACAATTTCGACGAGACCATGGGATCTTTTGATTCGGCTTAAATAGCTTACTTGGTAATGATATATATATTAAATACCATAAGCAGGATATTGAATTTACCACAAATAGGTCTTTATAGAGATGATGGACTAATCTACATACCAAATAGTAACGGCCCAAAAACTTCTAGGCTACAAAAGAAAATTATCAAGATTGAGACTTGAGATCTCAAACTTAAAAATAGTCAATTTTCAAGATATCACTTTTGATTTAAATAATAACTCATTTAAACCCTCCAATAAAAGTAATGATATACCTACCTATATCAATGTAAATTTTAATACCCTTTCTAGATCTGTAGTTAAGCAAATACCGAACGCAATAGATTTGAGAATAAATAGACTATCTTCTAAACGTTTTTTGAATATAACAAAGGGCCTTATAATGAAGTCCTATATAACAACAACCTCAACTGGGAACTTGAGTTTTTAGACTTTAATACATATTAATAATACATATGTAGATAACAATACTGCACATAATAAGAATAAAATGGGTAACATCAACAATACCAACATTAAAAATGATAATTATAAAAGTGAAAATAGACACAAAGAAAAATAATATGGTTCAACCCTCCTTTCTGTAAACTCTCAAATATTAATATAGAAAAATATTTCTTAAATTTAGTCGACAAACATTTCCAGAAAAATAACCCTCTAAGTAAAATCTTTCATAGAAACACCTTAAAAATCAGCTATTCATGCACAAATAACATGTCAAAAATAATCAATAACTATAATAAAAATTGCAAGTCAAATTAAATCAAGAAAGTAAGAAAAAATTCCTTTGTAATTGTAGGATTAAAGAAGAATGTCCCTTTGAAAATAAGTGTAACGTAGAAAATGTGGTTTATCAGGCCAATATTTCCACTGGAGAAAGAAAATTAATAATAAGGCTTACATTGGGATTTCATCACTAAACTGGAAGTCCCGATTTTATAACCATAAACCATCTTTTAATAACCCCTTACTTAGGAACCAAACTGCCCTATCAAAATATGACTGAAAATTAAAATACCAAGGATCAACCCCAATAATAAATTGGAAAATTTAAAAAACTCATCTGCAACAAGTAGTTTATATAGTAGATATAATTTATGTTTAGAAAGAAAAAAAATAGTATTCTAGAATATTAAAACAAGAGTAATTTATTAAATGAAAGAAGAGAATTTATAGTTAAATGCAGGCATAGAAATAAATTCATAATATGAAATTAATTAATAATTTTAACATTGAACCATATTAAACAAACATAAATAAGGGTTAAAATTTTAAAGATATTTTACCTTTTTATCTCTATAATTTTCTTTCAATAATTTATTTAGAATCATAGATGATAAGTTTAAATTAGGATAGTTTTTTTGACTAAATCACATGGAGTTATACTATAACACTAAGTTATTTTAATAAATTTCTTATTTAATATTTAGGTACCCCCAACGAGGTACTAATATAAATCAATTTAATATCAATGTTTACTCCAATACAATTTATATGCAGAATTAGGACTGGAATGTATTCATTAAAAAAATTTAATCTTTTACCCTATGTCTAAATGAATAGAATAAAGTTGTAGGTATTTCTTAATTCCTTATTCATATCATTATCGAGTAATTACACATAGATCCATAGACAATAAGAATCCCGATTTAGTTTATAATCTGTTTACTTGTCCCACTGTAAGTTTAAAATATTGTGAGGGTTAAATTTTTAAAAAATTATAAAATTTCGAAAAAGATTATTAAAAAGAATTCTTTTGATAAAAAAGACAAGGAGAGCTAACTATAAAAGGATCCCCAAAATTTTATGAGTTATATAATTATATTAACCTAAATATAAATAAAGAAAATATACATTATATGACTAATGGTTGTATTATTAATTGATTAAAACGATCGATAAAGTATCTAATATCACCAGATAATTTTCAAAAAATCTTAATCAAACTTTGATTCGGAAAAACTTAAACAGTTACACATTTGGTGTATACTAAATAAATACACATAAAATTTTAGTAAAACTACAAAATCATGAAAATTACATACTAAAAAAATTAAAAGAAAATTAAAAAAGCTTAAACTGATAAAAAAGATGAATAAAGTATCATGAGATAATTTTCAAAAAATCAAATAGATATAAGATACTGTTAAATCTGAACATCTGATTGAATTTAATATGACAATAATACTAGATTCCAATATATATATATATATATATATATATATATATATATATATATATATATATATATATATATTAAAATGAAAATAATTTGAAAAAAATTTATCCATAAATCTAAAATTTACCTGATTAAAACAATGGATAAAGTATCCAATATCATCTGACGCCTTTCAAAAATTTAGATAATCGTAGATACCGGTAAATTTTTAAAAAATTTCTTTAAAAAACGAAAAGAATTAAGTAGAGTTAAATTAGAATTATGATATGCTACTAGGCTATTTAATGTGATTTAATCAAAGAGGCGACATCTCCACACAAAACGGCTGTTCTCTGCAACTAGTAGACAAGTTCACCTACCTAGGAAGCAGTGTCTCATCAACCGAGACGGACATCAACACGCGACTAGCAAAGGTATGGAAATCAGACCTGACCGATAAAATGAAACGCATTTTTTTCAAGCAGCGGTCGTATTGATACTGCTGTATGGATGCACTACATTGACGCTAAGTAAATGTATGGCGAAAAAGCTAGACGGCAACAACACGAGAATGCTACGAGCAATATTGAACAAGTCCTGGAGGCAGCGCCCCACAAAGCAGTAGCTGTACGGCCACTTACCAACCATCACGAAAACTATCCGAGTTAGAAGAACCAGACTTGCAGGACACTGCTGGAGAAGTAGAGATGAACTCATTAGAGATGTACTCCTGTGGACCCCCTCACATGGACGAGCAAAGGCAGGACGTCCAGCTAGGACCTACATACAACAGCTCTGTGCCGATAAAGGATGTAGCCTTGAAGACCTAACGGAAGCGATGGATGATAGAGACGGGTGGCAGGAGAGAGTCAGGGGGTCCGTGCTGATGGCGCGACATGATGATGATGATGACTAGGTTCTCAAAAAGATAGATATTAAAAATAAAAAAAAATATCATAAATTCTTTAAAATAAATCTATTATTCAAAATTTAATATAAAAATTTTAAATAAAAAATTTTAAATAAAAATTTTTAAATAAAATTCTATTAAAACTTCTAGAACTGGAAATAGGTTTATAAAAGAGATAAATACCGAGAGACAATGGGAAGTGAAAATCCAGTGAACTACCCTATTGTACATTGGAAAATTTCATAAGCCGATATATATAAGTATAGATATAAGTTTTTAAAAAAATATATAGTTATAACCAATTGAACCTTAAGTTAGATGAAATACATTCCCCGTGGCTAACGATCATAAAAACGAATTTCTGTTCAAATCCATCTGAAGAATCCGTTTTAAACGGATGAAATAAATCTATAATAGAATATGCTGATTAATTTTCTTATTCTTAATGATACACACACACACGCACGCGCGTGCGCGCACGCACACACGCACACACGTATGTATAACTTTGGATTATCGAATCAAAACTTTACAAATAAAGGAAATTAAATAACCCCAAAGAGTTGGTATGTTGTTAAACAAACCAAATCATAGTTCGCCCTGGGTGTTTGCAAATACATCTTTTCGAAAGATATTTCATCAGCCGCTTCTCGTGCTTAATGAACACACGAAGCATCATATTTTGTTCATCTTATCAAAATCTGCTTCTTGATTAAAAAGGTTTAATAAATATTAATTTGATAAATTATTCAAATTAAGACCTAATTCATTTAAACGAACAAAGCATAATCAATATTGAATTTCAATTTCTCTCAGAGTGAAAATAAAGAGTTTTAAAATACAAAAGAAGTTATAATGGAAGCCACAGTTGATTTACAGCCTACAGCTAATAAAAATGAAAGAAGAAAAATTGGATGAAGCAAGAACTGGTTGCTCAAAATACATTATTGAATAGAGAGAGAGAGAGAGAGAGAGAGAGAGAGAGAGAGAGAGAGAGAGAGAGAGAGAGAGAGGGGGGCTTTTCAAAACATTTTGAAAGAATCTTTAAATTCATTGAATCACTTCTCAACTGGGGAAATGACATGTGAAGAATAATATGGCACAAAACATCCGTTTTTGTTTATTTTGCCAATAATGGCTGATCAATCACAGCTTCATCTTTCTGAATATTTATGTCTTAATCTTGAGTTGGCGGTAAAACCGACACAGAGATTTAAAACTTAAATTATCGAACAGTGTTCTAATATTGGTCTCAGCAGTCAATTCAATGTTATTTTACAATAAACTGCTTATATTTTTTTCACCTGTCTTGTCCGTCATCGTATAACTTTTGAACGGCTTGAACTTTAGCCAACAAATCCTGTGCTTACAAATCGAACTTTGGAGCATCTTTTTGGCATACAGGTATACTTCTCTTTACGAAGTTCCGCTTACGAAACCTCAGAATTACGAATTCATCTGTTAAAAATAAAAGTCAAATTAAATCTAAATAACGAAAATTTTACTGGCTAAATTTTTACGCTTTACGAAGCCTTAAAATTACAAATTCATTCTTCAAAATAAAAATCAAATTAGAGTTTAAAGAATAAAAAAATGTCTAAACAAGTTTTCCAAAATCTTAGGATTACGAATTTATTTTTTGAAAGTAAAATAGGAAATTTTTTTTTATGCAATGAGGAAGCCCAGAATTATGAATTTATCTTTTTAAAATAAAAATTAAATTAAACAAAAAAACAATAACATTTTTTGGGATGAATTTTTACGCTTTACAAAACATCAAAATTACGAATACATAATTTGAAAATGAAAATTAAATTCAATTAAAAAATAAAAGGAATTTTTTTGTTCAATTCTTACGATTTATAAAAGCTCAAAAAGAAATTCATCTTTTAGAAATAAAAATTAAATCAAATTTTTTAAAATACAAATTTCTCTGGCCCAATTTTTACACTTGATACGGTAACCTTGTTCAGAAAATACATGGATGATCAGTGCTTCGTGAAATTCACGCACTTACGGAACAAACTATCAATTTATAGTTACCATTTGCCTCTCTTCCTGATAATTTTCTCATTCCATCTGTTGCATATTGACCATTAACCAAGCCATCAATCTGAGAAGCAATAAATAAGTGGAAGCAGTCATGTGGTTTATCGGAAATCATGGGCGTTATGAAATGATATATGCAGATGCGGCGTGAGGGTCCGGTCTATTGGGATAGTTGGAGTCTTTGTGAGTCAGTACTAGCTTGCAGTCTCACCGGCCTCCGGTTGAGTACCCACCCCGGACAAGAAGCAGAAGTACTAAGTGGGGTCTTGAAGATAACACAGCATGGTATGGTTAGAGAAGAAAAAGTTATGGGTCTTTATAGCTGTCTGTTTTTGTCTCCGTCCGTCCGTCTGTCTCTCTCTCTCTCACACCACAAAAGCTTTGCTAAATCCATTTTTATACAAATTTTTATACAAATAATCAGTTCTATTTCAAACAATTCAGTTTAGCATGAATACACAGTTTAATTGTCAAAAACATTTCTATTTCAAGCTATTCAGCTTAGTCAAACAGTTCTAATTCAAACAATTCTGTTTAACATAAGTACAGTTTCAATGTCAAAAACAGTTCGGTTTAAAATAAGTACGCAGTTTAGATGTAACTACACAGTTTAATTGGCAAAAATATTTCTATTTCAAGCTATTTAGTTCCGTCAAACAGTTCTATTTCAGACAATTCAGTTTAGCGTCAGTACGCAGATTAGTTCTATTTAACCTATAGACAAGGCCCTATCAGGTGCTACCACGCCGGTCAGAGTGGACCTGGGAGTGATGGCAATGAAGGAGTACTCCGCATTCCCCAAAGCTCAAGCATCACTGGAACCTCACGATCAGATTGTTTCGTGTCATGTCCAGAAGACTCGTTGAGGAGGTGTCTTACCCATCGGCAGAGATGCAGTCGGTGTATTCTACAGCGCCCCCAGCCGACTTGACAAGGAATAAAGTAAGTTATATTCTTATAACCAAGGGTGGTGGTTTCTTCCCTCATTATGAGTATATAATGATATATAGATAGAACATAAATTTGATGATGATGAAGTAATTTTTCAGGACGATAATGCATCATCTCACAGAACAAATAGATTTAAACCTTTTTCAGTATAGGCATATAAGATCAATGACATGTCCCCTCCTCCCAACAGTCTAGATCTAAATCCAAATGAAAAATTATGGTAGAAATTTAAAAACAAATGCTCCATGAAAAGGCTCCATCAACCAAGAAAGATCTAACTGTTATTCGAGAACGTTTGAACTATTTCGATAAATGAAATATTGCTTTAAATTAGTGAAATTCATGCCTGAAAGAATTAAGGCTTAAAAGCTTAAAGGGCGACAACTAAGTATTGCTTTTCATTTTTGTCAATGAATTCCATAATTTTTTCCTTAATATTGTAATATTCCGTAATGTTTTCCTCTGCATGACTTGTAAAAATTATGCTATTAATTTTAATAGTTTAATTTAGTTTGTTTCAGGTATATATTATTATAAAGTCAACAATTAGATAACTATTTTTTAAAATTTTATCTGTTCTAAGGGTTTATTTATTACTGATAAAAAAACCCACAAGTGAACATCATCAAAATGCGCTAATTCCCTAATTTTTACCCGGGAGTAGTATATTAGTATTTGTATGTAAAGGTTTATATATATAACCACATAGTGATTTACTGACGACCAACACTCTCATAATATATATATATATATATATATATATATATATATATATATATATATATATATATATACTGCTTCCTCACCTATGAATATAGATGCTTTTTATGAGTTTATATGTATGCACACAGATATCTATCTATCTATCTATCTACATACACACACACACACACACACACACATATATATATATATATTTATACCACAGGAGGTCATACAAGACAAACTTTTAGACCAGTTGCCGTACCAAGGATAAAGAGCCAAATTTCTCTTATATAGTGAATATTATCTAAGAGTGCTAATCCCATAATTTTTACTAAGGATAGTATTCATTTATTCCTGTGACTTAGTACATGGCAAATTATACTAATTCCTACCTAAAATTGTTTCACTATCGTCTATTATTTCTGTTGTCTGTGGTACATTTGACGAATAAATTAACTCGGCAAAAAAAAAAAAAAAAAAAAAAAATGAAAAGTTTTATTTACTAAACTTTGCTCAGTCTGACACTCAGGTCTAAAGTTGATTACATTTCCTACAATTAAAACTGAGTGATCACTTTCCTAAGTACTGAACAGACTCGTGATTGCTTAACTTTTGAGTTCGAGACGAAGTTGTTGTTTTAGACATGACTTAGTTGTATGCCAAGAAAATGTTTAATGTTGGGGGTATTATTTTCTTTCAGAGAAGAAATTATTTCGTCCAATGTCTTTCTTGAATAAATATTTTCTTATTCTTTTTAATTGCTTACTCATTTTTCTAGTTAGAAGCCTGTGATTTTCAAATTGTGGCCCGGAGACCACAGGAGGCCCACAAAATCATTAACAGGGGTCCACAGATGCTGTAAGGGTGTCTTGATAATTCCATATTATCTGATTTAGCGATAAAACCGCAAATTCATATTTCTAGTACTTGTACACACCAATAAAAAATTCAATTTAAACGGCAACCACTCGCAAAATTTTGGCTTAGCGTAACTCTTGAGTATCCATTGTAGTCTCAAAAGGTTGTGAAAATGTTGCTATCTTTTGCAACATCATATTTATGTGAAACTGCATTTTCAGTTGTCAATACGATGACTAAATACAGATCTAGACTCGTGCAAAATGAATTCGGTGTAGCTTTGTCAAAAATATAATCAAGAATCAACATTTTGTACTAAGTTAGGCAAGCACATTCCTTTTACTAAATGTCATAACTCAGTACAAATATTGGATGCGAGTTTCATTAAATATTTTTGATAAATTTCATTTTTATATATATCGGGGTTCACGTGGTTTCATTTATATTTATAAGGGGTTCCACGAGATTTTATTTTAACTCATATGGGGTTTCACGAGATTTCATTTTGACTTCAATGGGGCCCACGGGATTTCCCTTTTTCTTTATATGTGCGTTCACAAGATTTCATTTTTATCTATATGGGAGTCCAAGAGATTTCATTTATATTTGTATGGGGGTCCACGAGATAGATCTTAGAATAAAAAGAGCCCAGGGCTCCAAAAGGTTTGAAAGCCACTGGTCTAACCAACACTCAACTCCCAAAATTCCTAAGAATCAAATCAACGTGAATGTTTTTATTTTATATATTTATTTACCCAACTGCTCCACACGTGCAGGATGTGACACAAGGTCAATTCTTTAGCGGAGTTCAACAGGTTTGAATTAGATTTTCCATTTCCTTAACTACTTTCCATACCAATGTTAAAGAGCCCAGTCTGCCCTACTATTTATCCAGGGAAAATAGTTGGATTCATACCTGTTCCAAGAGTATTAACACTATGTGAAATGCAAACAACTTTGTCCATGGTTTGAACTCGGTTCGTCGTGTCTATTTCCTACAACAATAACCATTACACTACAAGCACCTCTTTAGGCTTTTTCTTTTATAAGTCCGTTAAGTTTTAATTTTAATCCTTGCCCTGTCTGTATGGCTAAGTCTACGCTGACTATATCCCCTGCAGAGACACGACGACCTCAAAAAGAAGGGTCCCAGTTATACCATCCGGTGGTGAGGCTGCAGTTCTGGAACTCTTGGGAGTGTGGATTACTCCTTCGTTGCTACTATTTCCTGGTTCACTCTGTCCCGGAGGGGAATTACTTATTTGTCAAAATTTTTGAGATGAAGCTTGATAATTTTTATAATTTATAATATTCGGACAATCATCTTTATCGTTATTGTTATAATGACAACGTTTCGACCGACGTGTCCTTCAGCGGTAGTACTTGTTACGGTTCCGTCTGTAAGTCAAACAGATTTGTTTGCAAATTATTTATTTTTTGATTGGAATGACAGAAATCATATATCTGTGAGAAAAAAAATGATTATTATTAAATAAAAGTAGATATTGAAACCATATAATTGTGCATAAGTTATTAGTATTTGATAGGAATACTTGAAACTATATAATTATATGCAAACAAGTGATTGGACAAATAAAAAGTGCAATTTAAAAATTGCAATAGAACGCAGATATTTGTGATTGTAATCGTTTAGAAACTAATGAACTTTCGGGATTAAACAACCCATATGGATTTGACATAGCATTAAACAAACAAACCTAACTATATATATATATATATATATATATATATATATATATATATATATATATATATATCAGAAATCAATTTAGCAATTATTGTTCGTATTAGATAGGAATAGTTAATTCCATATAGCGTTATGCAAATTATCTGCTGTAAGAATAATCTCTTGAAGCTATAATTGTTTACTAAGGATTATTATCATTATTATTATTATTATTATTATTATTATTATTACTATTATTATTATTATTATTATTATTATTATTATTATTATTCCACACAGCTCTAATTGGAGGTTTTTCACTGAAGTCTAAGTAACAACAAGTCTCATCGGATCTCCAGGACTCTTTTAAGCTGTCTTGCTGATTTCAGCAGTGCTGTGGTCGATTCTTTCTTTGATTTCCAATACTGCCAGTTTCTTTCTCTGACTTTGAGGACCGTTCCAAGCCCCCCCCCCCTCAACGCTGCATTCTCCAACAGAATAAAAAACGATTGTTTTTTTTTAGTGATTTTAAAAGCTTTAAACCGTTATAAGATTATTATTATTACTCATTAGAGTTTTTCACATCAGCGTAAGCTGATGGTCTTTCACTGGAGATTGAGTGACAGCAAGTCTCCTCAAGTCTCCAGGACTCTTCTCGGTAATCTGGCCGTATTATTATTATTATTATTCACTCTCTTGAAAGTTTTTCATACCCACATTAGCAGATAGTTTTTCACTGGAGTTTGAGTGACAGCAAGTCTCCTCAAGTCTCCAGGACACTTCTCAGTATTCTGGTTGATCTCATTAATGCTTTTGTTTGGGTGGTCTCCACTCGTTCTCTTATTTCCGAGTCCACCAGTCCCTGCACAAATCCTTTGTATCATTATTATTATTATTATTATTATTATTTGAAACTATATAATTCCTTGCAAATTATTGGTGTTTGATCGGAATACTTGAAACGCTATCACTGTACGCATAAAATGTAAATATAAACGTTCAATGTACGTGATTCTCTAAACTCTAGGCATGAAATGACCCAAGACGTGTTGCCATGCCATTAAAATCAGTCAGTCAGTCAGGTGATTTTAATCGTTTATATGAAACATTTGCCATAAATTTTGGAAACTTTAATTAAAATTGGTGCTATTGTATAAAAAAAAGGAAAGAAAGAAAACTTCATTTCCAAGGAAATATTTAATGTTACGTATTACTCAGCGTTTTCTTTTTCGACATATTGAAAATTCTTTTTGTTTTGTGATATAGAAGACAATTTTATTGAGTCGAGTATTATGATTCAACGAATATGCAACAGAAAAACTTAAAAAAAAGAGAAGCACAATGGACGAGCTTGTTTTAAGCTCATTTCTTTTTATTTCTTTTTTCGCTTTTTTTTGTTAATATATTTCTCTTGCAAATATTTTCATCTCATTGGAATGATAAATATACATTTGAGGCATCTGCTTTTGGAACGAGAATGCTATCGACGACAAACTGTTGATGATATTCTAAAGAGATGACCGAAAAAAGAAGCACCAGACATTGTTAAAATGTATCCTTAAACTAAAAAGTGAAAATATATTTGTTTAGATGGTAAGCTTTTGTCGGGTCCGCACCTAATTAAAAGCAGATTTACGTAATCTAATTGTTAGGTTATTTAATACCAAAGTATTTTCTTTTGCGGGCAATTATAGGCTTTCAAGTAACTATGCCTATTTGAAAAAATAATAATGATAATAATATCAAAGAAAGCGAAAAGAGAGACAAGTACAAGGACCTTGCTAGGGAACTAAAAAAAGCTGTGGAACATGAAGGTGACGGTGATACCTATTGTAATTGGCGCACTTGGAACGGTGACTGAGACAAAACTATCAATCACATAATAAGAGAATGCAGTAAATTAGTACAAAAAGAGTATAAGACTAGACACGATTGGGTGGGGAAAGTAATCCACTGGGAATTGTGCAAAATATTGAAATTTGACCATACGAACAAGTGGTATATGCACAGCCCAGAATTCGTCCTGGAGAATGAGACACACAAACTTCTGTAGGATTTTGAGATACAAACGGATCACCTAATCTCGGCCAGACGACCAGACTTAGTGATAGTCAACAAAAAAAAAAAAAAAAAAGAAAAAAAAAAGAAAGAAAAAAGAGAACATGCTAAGTTGTGGACTTTACCGTTCTGGCGGACCACAGTGAAAATAAAAGAAAGCAAAAAGAGAGATGAGTACAAAAACCTTGCTAGAGAACTAAAAAAAACAAACAAACAAGCAAACAATGGAACATAAAGGTGACGGCGATACCAATTGTAATTGGTGCACTTGGAGCAATCTCCAAAGGATTGGTAAAGGGACTGGAGGACTTGGAAATAAGAAGACAAATAAAGACCGTCTAGATTACAGCATTATTAAGATAGGCCAGAATACCGAGAAGAGTCCTGGAGACTTGACGAGACTCTCTTGTCACTCAAACTCCAGTGAGAAACCATCAGCTGATGCTGGTGGGAAAATCTCTCTAAGGAGTAAATGATAATAATTTTTTATTATTTTAGCTTCAAGTAACTATTCTTAATCCAAGTAACTATCCTCAATACAAATAATTTACACAGAGATAAATTGTTTAAAGTAACTTTCTGTTAAATAATAATAATAATAATGGATTACCAAACCAGGAAATCATTAGAACACTTGAAAAAAAATTACAAGTACTCGGGAATACTGGAAACGGGTACCATCCAACGAAGATGAAAGAAAAAGTAAGAAAAGAGTATCTTGGAGGTAGAATAAAATTTCTCGAAAATAAATCTTGCAACAAAAATCACATCAAAGGGATAAACACCTGGGTCGTACTCCTTTGTGAAATACTCATGACTTTTCTTAAAATGGACAAGGAAGGAATTCAGATCAACGGACCAAAGAATAAAGAAATTAATAACGATGCACAAGGCCTTACACTCGAGAGATGACATAGCCATAGACTTATGTGTCCAGAAAGAAATGCAGAAGAGGTTAGCATTTAGAAATGCGTAGATGCAACAATTTAAAGGCTCAAGTAAAACACAAAATAGAGAAAAGAAAGACTAATTGCAGCAACCAATAACAGCAATGTCAACATAAACAGTAAAACAACAAAACCTAGAAAGTAAGTAAAGTAAAGTTAGCGACCATAGTCGAGGGTGACCCGAAGGCTCCCTTTTCGATAGCTACTACACCAAGGTGTAGGGGAGGGCGCTACTCCATTCCCTGGATTGCTCCACTTTACCCGTGAACCGTACCTTATAATGCTGAGTGTTAAGCAAGGTGGTATCAAATTTCATTTTTAAAGTCTTTGGTATGACTCGACCTGGGATTGAACCCAGGTCTCCCGGGCCATTGGCGAACACTCTAACCGCTGGGCCAGACAAACTGGGGAAATTGCATATGAGATGACTTGGACATGTTTAAGAAGAGGAAACCTCCTGTGAAAAACTGAATTCTGTTTATAGCAACAAAAATAATATAAGAACCAATCGTATCAAAGCCAAAATTGATTGTACGCAATAGAATAGTAAGTGTAGACTATACGATCACATGATAAGCGAATGCGACAAACTGATTAAAAAAAGCGTACAAGATTAAGCACGATGTAGTGGTGGTGGGGGGTTTAAGGTGGGCCACTGGGAATTGTGCAAGAGATTAAAATTTGAACAAACCAGAATCCGTCCGAGAAAATGAGACATCAAATTCTCTGGGATTTTGAGATACAAATAGATAATCAAATGTCGGTTAGAAAACCAGTCAATAAAAAAAAACTAAAAAAAACTTTTTATCTGGTGGATTTTATTGTTTCAGCGGACCATGGAGGAAAGGGGAAAGAAAGCGAAAAGATAAACAAATATTTGATGTTGCCTGAGAATTGAAAACGTTGTGGAACGTGTAGGTGACGGTGATACCAATCTTAGTTAGAGCCCTTGGAACGATTATCAAAGGCCTCAAAAAGAGACTGGGGTGGGGAACTGGAGATAAGAGGTACATTAAAGACCATCCAAACCACAGAAGGGTTCAGATGAGCTAGAATACTCAGAGGAGTCCTGGAAACTTAAGGAGATTGGCAGTCACTTAGACCACAACGCTTAAGATCAGTTAGAATACTTAGGAGAGTCCTGAAGATCTGAAGAGACTTGTCACTCAGACTTCAGAGAAAAATCACCAGTTAAAATTGGTGTTAAAACCTCGCCTAGATTGAAAATCATAATAACAATTTGCTAATTAAATTAATTTAATAAACTATTCATATCTAATACTAATTATCTACGAACCTTTATATGAATTTGAGTAACTGTTCTAATATAAAACTAATCATTTAAAAGGCTTTCTTGGATTTGAGTAATTATTGTAATCTGATTCTAATCATTTAAATGCCGTTATATGACTTTGATTAAGTATTCTACTTGAAAAATGATAATATAAAAATATTTATATGGATTTGAATAATCAGTCTAATATAATACTTATGATTTTAAAATTTTTATATGGTTTGGAGTAATTATTCTACACGAAAACTAATAATTTAGAAGTCTTTATATGGAGTTTTGTAATTCTTCACTAAAACTAATAATGTAAAAACATTATGGGAACTTAAGTACTTATTCTAATCAAATACTAATAATCTAAAAGTCTTCATATGGTTTTGAGTAATCGTTCTACTCTAATACTAATAATCTAAAAGTCTTCATATGGTTTTGAGTAATCGTTCTACTCTAATACTAATAATCTAAAAGTCTTCATATGGTTTTGAGTAATCGTTCTACTCTAATACTAATAATCTAAAAGTCTTCATATGGTTTTGAGTAATCGTTCTACTCTAATACTAATAATCTAAAAGTCTTCATATGGTTTTGAGTAATCGTTCTACTCTAATACTAATAATCTAAAAGTCTTCATATGGTTTTGAGTAATCGTTCTACTCTAATACTAATAATCTAAAAGTCTTCATATGGTTTTGAGTAATCGTTCTACTCTAATACTAATAATCTAAAAGTCTTCATATGGTTTTGAGTAATCGTTCTACTCTAATACTAATAATCTAAAAGTCTTCATATGGTTTTGAGTAATCGTTCTACTCTAATACTAATAATCTAAAAGTCTTTATATGAATTTGACTAAATATTCTAATGTAATGCAAAGAATTTACAAAATTTTTTTATTTGATTTTAAGTAATTATTCTAATCTAATTATAATAATTCAAAAGTCTTTATATAGATTTGAGTAATTATTTTACTATAACACAAACAATTTAAAAGACTTTACATGGATTGAAGTTATTATTTAACGTGAATACTAATTGTTTAAAAGGTTTTATACGCTTTCCAGTAATTATTCTAATCTAAGACTAATAATTTACAAGCCTTCACATTGATTTGGGTAAGTATTCTAATCTAAAATTAACAAGTTAAGTCTTTATATGATTTTGTGTAATTAATCAACTCAAATATTTATAATTTGAATAATTATTCTAATCTAATGTTGACAATTGAAAAGTTTTATACGGTTTTGATTAATTATACAAATCTAATACTAATAATCTAAAAGTCTTTATATGGATTTAAGTAATTTTTCCCCTGTAAAACTTATAATTTAAAAGTCATTATATGATTTTGAGTAATTGGTCCACTCTATTATCATTCAACTTTTTATATGGATATGAGTAATCATATTCATCTAATACTAAGAATTTACAAGCGTTTATATGGATTTGAGTAATTATTCTAATGTAGTAATTACAAATTAAAAACCTTGAATTTGAGTAATTATTTTAATCTGATTCTAATAATTTAAATGTCTTTATATGGAATTGATTTATGCTAATCTAATATTAATTATAGACTTTATATGGATATGAGTAATTTATTCAAATATAATAATAATAATTTAAAAATCTTTGATGAATTTGAAGAATTATTCTAATCTAATCAAAAAAACTAAGTCTTTATATGGATTTAAGTAATTACAATCAAATAGTAATGATTTAGAAGTTTTTATACTATTTTGAGCAATTATTCAACTTTAAAACTAATAATCTGAAAGTCTTTATATGGCTTTGAGGAATTATTCTAATCTAATACCAATAATTTGATCAAATTAGTTTTTTCCCTACTTTTCCAATCTAATATTATTAATTTACAATTCACTTCAAAATCGTTTAACCAGTGAACACTTCATACTTATTTGCAATACTAATACTTCTAGAGTCAACATATTAATAAAATCCCCAACCTTTTTCAACACGTAAACATTTCATATTTATTTGCAATATCAGTTCTTTAAAAACAACTGTACGGCCATTTAGCTCCAATCTCACAAGTAATCCAAATAAGACGAGCTGGGAAAGTCGAAGAAGTCGGTATCGTCATCATGTGATCAAACCATTGCTTTGTAAAACATCATTAAAGCTGTAACAGTTCCCTTGGGGAGACCATTGGCTAGAAATATTTGCGATATCTTTACCCTGTGTATGGAATCAAATGCCTTGAAAAAAATCTACGAATAATAGTGTTGCCTCGAGATTTTTTGCATGTAGTCTCTCGATGATTCAGCGGATAGTCAGAATCTTTGAAGTTAAGGATCGATTCTTACAAAAACTGTTTTGATTTTTCCTAAGAATTTTTAGGTTTGATACGGCTGTGAAGCGTGAAATTATTAACCCCAAATGCAATAGGAGTAAGGGTTATGTCTCTGTAGTTTTCAGAGATTCCGATGTCTTCTTTCTTGAGGAAAGGAGGATGCAGCCTTTTGTCCATCTCTCTGTTTATTTTGTTAATAAACAGGGTTGCATAATCGAAGAAGTATGTTGTCAAATTTGTTGTATTCATATTTCGTCGAGGGTTGCGGTTTTTCTGCTTTTAATTTTTTTCATTACTGCGTCAAGTTTTTACTTCGTAAACTGACCTTGTTTGATGTCTAATTGGCTATAAATAATTTTTCATAGGCTTATTAGTGACTCCAGGAGAGTTTCTGTGCAGATCCTTGCAATGTTTTTTTTTTTTCTGTAGTCTTTTTTCTTGGCTGGTATCTCTTAGTTTTGCTTTCAATGTGCTCTTCCTTCCGCTTACTTCATTTACTGTCTGTCATGATATTTGGGATTGTCTATCTTCAATTGAGTTTCTGATTTTATTAATTTGGCCTTGAATGTATTCTAGTTGTTCTTTTTGGTATGTGTTGGTTCTCTTTGGGATTTTAAAAGTTTCTGCACATTGGTTAAATTTCTGCGTTTGGTTTCTTTTATTAAATAAGAATGATTTTTTATATGATGTTTTTTCTCTAATTGCTGTCGACTCTCATGGAACTGTACATTTAGCGCTTACTTTGGTTGGAATGCACTCGACTGCTGCTTATATATAGGCGGTAACTAAGTTTTCATTTTAGTCATTTGGTTCACGTCTTTCAAATGTCTCCTGAAGATAATCAAACTTGTTTCTTATTGTTACTATATATTGATTTCTTATTTCGCTTTTAGCGAGTGAGGACCAATCATATCGTAAACCTTTAACTGTTTGTGTCGTATTTCTGCGTAAACTCAGGCAAATCTTTGCTGAGACGATTCTATGATCGTAAGATACTCCTTCAAAAGAGGAGTATGCCTCACAGTTCAAAATGCTATTCATTCTCTTCTTGTTTATGAATATATAATCTTGCTGTGATTAAACGTCATTTGGGTCGGCGCAGGTCGATAGTCTTCCCTCCCAATTTTGGAATTTGGTATTTAGATATGCTAGTCTCTTCTTTAACGAAAAAATTGCCAGATATTCACCATTTCTGTTTGGCGAGTTGGGTAAGCAGAATCTTTTTTCGTTTTTCCCTATATGAGCATTCATGTCTCCACTGATGATATGAACGTTATGTTGGGAATGTATCAGACTAGGGAAAACTTGTTATTGTAGAAAGTGATGATGTCTGTTCCATCACTGGGATTGGTGGGACTATAACAAAAGACGATTGTTGTGCCAAGGTTGCCACTAAATGAAACACGTCCGGTAAAGTGGTTTGATCTAACACTCTTCGATATAAAATCAAAAACTTTCCAGACATTTGTTTCGGAGCTTCTCTACGCTGACCATTCCCATCTCCTTGTTCACATCAAAGAAGACATGAAAGTTACTAAAGCTAAATAACCCTTTTTGAACAACAATTTAACAATAGCTCAATAGCTAGGTATATATATATATATATATATATATATATGAACTAAAACAATCCAATCCTCACCTCCTTTTGTTTGTTTTAAGACACCCCTTTTGACGGCATTGATGGACCTCATATACTGGGGCTGTGGAATATGCCGACTGTACCTCAGCAGAGAGATAAGACCTTCCCAACGAGTGTCCTGATGTAACACAACATTTGATGGTGAGTTACCAGTTCTAGAGCTTTGGGGAATGTGGAGTATTATTTCATTGCCATTACTTTCAGATCTACTTTGAACCGGAGTTGTAGTACCTGTTAGGATCCCATCTATGGCTCGAATAGAACTGTTTAATCATTTCCTAAACTTGAAACCATTTAACTGTATGTAAACACATGATTAATTATTAGTATTACTTAGCAATACTTGAAACCATTTAACTGTGTGCAAACAATAAATGGCAGTACTTGAAACCATTTAACAACCAAATGAACTGACTCATTTAAAAATAACAATTAGCTTACTATTCACCCCCATATATATATATATATATATATATATATACGCTCCCCCATGGGGCTTGAGCATTCTGGCGAAGGAATTGTCGGCCGCCGCTAGCGTAATGCAAAGCTCTTCGAAAGAATTGAGCACTCTGGTTGCCGATAGGGTATAAAAAATGTAAACAACGCTGCTGCTGTTGCTAAAATAAATACCTTAAAATTCCCTTAGCCAACGTGGTCCGCTTGGTGGCCGAGAGGTCCTAAACTTAGTCTAACGTAAAGTTGGACGGGTTTCGATCCCGGCTTCGAGCGTCCTGCGTGTCTAGCCACACTGAAGAGTTCTGATAGAACGAAACAGTCTGTCTGTGGATGACAATATATATATATATATATATATATATATATATATATATATATATATATATATATAACAGGATTTAGCATTAAATAATTGTAGTATATTGGTTTGTAAGAGACGGCCATCCTTGAGTTGTGAGGCAGAAGTGATTACTTCTCAGTTGTACATTCACTCTCTGGACTATTTGCGTTTAGTGCGTTAACCGGACTACAACAATAATCCACAAGAGTTGATATACTATAAAAGAAAAGAAAATCAAACCAAACTATATATATATATATATATATATATATATATATATATATATATCAGACACACGTTAATACACTCGGAAAATCGTCTACAACACACATGAATAACCCCATACAAAAAGAAATTATTCTCAACATAAAAAATCTGTCCAATGAACATACCTACTCACAAACGTTGGATAAGTTAATAACATGGCATTATGATACACTCGATAAGAAAAGAAAACACAACGACATAACTAGGAATGATAACCACATTGTAAGAAATCTCTTTTTAGGCAACAGAAATTCCCCGAAGGAGAAGAACCACAGAGTAAGATTTTTTGGCAACACGGACCAAACAAGAAGACCAGTTTTGGTAACATACCGAACAAAACCAACAACATAAAACCGAAAATAATCATTCTATCAACATGTAGATTAAACAAAAAACAGATAGAGTCATCAAAACAAGGTCTAAAATTTTGCTCAACCCCCAAAAAGCAATCTAGGAGAATTAAAAAGGGACATCAAGAAATATGAAGGAAAATTTTGATTGATAGAAAAATACTATAACAAAAAATATACAGATGACTCCTAAGTAAAAAGCTGACTACTAAGTTAGAATAATGAAAGATGACTGCTAAGTAAAAAGCTGACTGCTAAGTTAAAATAATGAAAGATGACTGCTAAGTAAAAAGATGACTACCAAGTAGAAATAATGAAAGATGACTGCTTAGCGAAGAGATGACTGCTAAGTAAAAATAATGAAAGATGACAGCTAAGTAAAGAGATAACTGCCAAGTAAAAATAATGAAAGATGACTGCTAAGCAAAAAGATAACTGCTAAGTAAAAATAATGAAAGATGACTGCTAAGTAAAACGATAACTGCTAAGTAAAAATAATGAAAGACGACTGCTAAGCAAAAAGATGACTGCTAAGTAAAAATAATGAAAGATGACTGCTAAGTGAAGAGATGACTGCTAAGTAAAAATAATGAAAGATGACAGCAAAGTAAAAAGATAACTGCTAAGTAAAAATAATGAAAGATGACTGCTAAGTAAAAAGATGACTGCTAAGTTAAAATAATGAAAGATGACTGCTAAGCGAAGAGATGACTGCCAAGTAAAAATAATGAAGATGACAGCTAAGTAAAAAGATGACTGCTAAGTAAAAAATAATCCCAAATTCTTCCCCGGACAAAACTTGTAGCAGTAAGTTAAACATATTCTTCGAAAAGCTCAGGAACATTTACTTACAGGAAAAAACAAACAAATTCTCATAACAACCCTTGATTCAAACAAAGACAAGCCTTAAGAATTATAGAGGAAAATAAAAACAATTACAAAAGAATCATACAGGTGAAGAGCTGAAGTCATTTTAGATAAAACATATCACAGAACAAAAATTCAGGAAATACTAAGAGATGAAACCAAAGATAAATTAATATATATATATATATATATATATATATATAGGTAGATAGATAGACAATAATATATTAAAAATTACAAAATTCTGCACGATACATAATGAGATATCAATTAAAAAGAAAAGGACTTTTAATGAAATTTATTCCAAAAACCAACAATTTTTACGGATTACCAAAAATTCGCAAATCCGTAGAAATTAAAATAGCGGAAGAAATACAAAAATCAGAATACATTGAAATCTGAAGCCCCAGTGATCTCAAATTTAGACATATATGAGCAGGTCAAGCATACCTCTTCAACAGACTAAGCAAATTAATATATATTTAACTACAACCATTCCTATATAAGACGAAAAGCTACATTTGAGATGACATTCATTTTAAAACTCCGAACCACAAAAAAATGATCCTACAACACTTATAGTAACATTTGATGTTACAAACCTATATAGTCATATCGCATGAATTAGGAAAACAGGCCATCTCGTTTTGGATAGAAAAATACTCAGAAACATTACATCCAAGATAGAAGTATAGAAGTAATCCTAGAATAATAATTCTTTTCAATTCGACAACAAAAATTACACCCAAACCCTAGGAACAGCTATGAGAACCAAAATGGTTCCAACATACGCTACCCCAACCTTATCATGTTTAGAGGAAAATCTTTATGAAATCATAGGGAAAAATACGGCAACAGTATAAAAATGGATTTTATAAAATCATGAAAAAGATACCTCGATGTTTGTTTCATATTTTGGAAATGTTCATTGGCTAAGATCAATGATATACACAACTTACTCCAAAACCTACACCCTAAAATAAAATTCGCCATAGAACATAATTTTTTACCATTTTTAAACATCTTCATTAAATACCAAAATGGTCAAATTATCACTGATATTTACCACAAACCCACAGACACTCAACAATACCTCCATTTCAAGAGCCATCACCAGTTTTGGAACTGCATAAAATCCATCCCTTCCACCCTAACATGTAGGTTCTGCACCATAGTCACTTCGCTTGGAAGAATTATTCATAATCTTCCATCAAAGAGGATATCCTACAACATCATTAAATCAGGGATTCGAATTAGCAATACCACTAGAAGAACTACAAAGCATATATGTCTTAATGCACAACAAAAACAACGCGAAACTAATTGCAAAAACTTCAAAGAACTGAGATCAACTTAAAAATACAAAGATAGAATTAAAAATATATTACAAACACACACACATACACATACACACACACACACGCAGAGAAAAGATTAAACACAAACGACAGTCAAAGAATTTAAAACACACATTTATCTAAATTTTGGGATACACAATGTATGGGATCTCAAAATACAAAAAAAAAAAAAAAATGTGGTGTACATAATATAATCATAGAAGGAAAATCCTATACTTTCGAAAATCCAAAATAACATTCATAATCAATAGAAATCTTAGCTGTAATTCCTAAAAAGTAGTTTACATAATTCAATACACAAACTGTAATGAAATTTATATAGATGCACTCAAAATGGTACTTGATGCCGCCCCGCTTAGCACTCAGCAATATAAGGTACGTATCAAGGATAAAGTGGAGCAATCCAGCGTAAGGAGTAGCGCCCTCCCCAACACTTCGGTGTTGTAGCTATAGAAAAGGGAGCCTTCGAGTCGCCCTCGACTAAGGTCACCAACTTTACTTTACTTACTGAACAATAAAAGCACTCTTAATAAAAGCAACAGAAAATCATAAGACAACAGAAAATTTTAGGTATTGAAACACTGTTACGAATGGAGTTATGAAAACCTTAAAATAATATCAAGCTACCCAACTATTAACTACTCATAATTTCAAATCAAGGAAAAAATTTCATGGAAAGATTTAAGCCGTCATTAAACAGATTCTATCTCCACACGCACACACACATACACGTACATGCACTTACTAACTTAAAAACACATCTATGTATAGGGATAAATACACACCCATTAAATCAACTCAATGTTCTTAAGAATATGTGTGCACAAGTGTATATATGCATAAGCGTGCATATGCATCTCTCTCTCTCTATATATATATATATATATATATGTGTGTGTGTGTGTGAGTGCGTGTGCGTGTGTGTGTGTGTGTGCTCGCACGCGCTCATATATACCGGTTACCAAAACACATTAATACAAAAATGCATGCATCAATGGATTCCCTTCAGCACATACACAAGGAGAGGATATATATATATATATCTTGCATATCTCTTGATTTTTTTCAACTGGTGTGACGGAGGTGGACTTTTCTTTTTTTTTTTTTTCCTATGATATTTTTTCTTTTTTCCCCCGGGCGGTGATTCGAGATATTTTTATCTCTTGTTCCTGGCGGTTTTTTCCTGGTAACCGTGAATGCTGGTAGATAGTAGATTAGTATATATATATATATATATTGAACAAGTCCTGGCAGCAACATCCCACAAGGCACCAACTATACGGCCACCTGCCTCCCATCACGAAAACTATCCAAGCTAGACGAATCAGACATGTAGAAGACTGCTGGAGAAGCAAGGACGAGCTCATAAGTGATATACTCCTATGGATCCCCGCATATGGCCAAGCAAAAGCAGGACGACCAGCTCGAACATACATACAGCAGCTGTGTGAGGATACGTGATGTAGCCCTGAAGACCTGCCAGAAGCGATGAACGATAGGGAGAAGTGGCGAGAGAGGGTCAAGGATAACCGTGCTAGCGGCACGACATGATGATGATATATATATATATATATATACTCACACACAAGCACATTAATAACAAAACATACACATACACTTGACATGAGAAGAAGTGAAATTGAAAAATGAGCAGAAGGCTAAGGAAGATCATTAACAAAACAACCAAAAATTGTCTCTGACAATTAATTCCAATGAGACAGTCACAGATATTCAATCTAGAGTCAATTAGAATCAACCCAAACAATTTATGAACCTCCTACGTTGATAAAGATATTCAACATAGCAACCAACAATTCAGTCACCTGAACAGGATTAGAATGACTGAAACGCACGTTGCACACACACACACACACACACACACACACACACACACACACACACACACACACACACACATATATATAAATATATGTATATATATACGGAATGATAATAAAAAATACCCCCTAAATACCAAATATATACATATATGGATAAATAATAAAAATACCTTCTAAATACCAAATATATACATAGACGGAATGATAATAAAAATACCAAATTATGATATAATTTGTGAATCTTTATATCTCAATACATATAGAAGATGAAAACCAATTTAATGGAGTGTATATACATTTATTAAAAGTATTTGGAAACCTTACGACAGATTGAGGTTTTCAGTGTTGAAACATTATTCAATTTTTTTTCTAAAATTAAATAAAAATTCTTATTATCTGATGAAGTTATTTATTAGGCTTATTTTAGACGTGGCATGAGGCAAGAAGCATAGGGCGCCTGGTGTGATTCGAACCCACTTACAATGGTTTGTTAATTCAACTTGTTAAACACTACACCTCGTGAGGTACCCAGTATTAAATATACAAACACTGAAACCAAATTGGTTTTCACGTCTTATTTCCCTTTCATTGTGTTGGATATTCTAGCAATATATTTATTCAAACTACCTCTCCTCAATAATAGTTGAACCATACGTTTGTTTATTTTTATTATTTTCCGAATGTATATTTCTACCCCACCCCATGAAAATAATAATAATAAAACTAAAACAAAACAAAGCTACCCCCGCCAAAAAAAAATAAATAAATAAATAAATAAACAAAAAAAAAAACCGACTACAAGAAGAATACTTGTTCTTGTTTCATCTAAATAGATGAAGACGCCGATTTCTCTTCCAACTAAGATAACAGGAACAGAGTTCCAACTTTGATAACACAAGTCAAGCCATGCTGATGACACCTGTAATATCCTTTTTCTCACAATCACTGCCGCAAACTGAATTACCCCATACCCTCCACCACAACTACGACCATTGCAAACTTATTCACTTCATCTTCCTGTCCACCTATCACTTCCGGTCCACTTGCGATTCTCATTCCAAACTTCTGGTGTGATTATCACCAATGGTTTTTCCTATTCTTTCTATCACCTTTTCTCTTCTAATGACTCGCTCGCTTACTACAAGACTCGCATAAAGAATTGTAGTATTTGGTCTGATGAAGACAATTCCGGTCAGGAAATCCAGGAAGTCATTGCCTTCACCGATGATTCATGATGCCACTAATAATATATTCTCAACTGAATTAACACTTTTCTCAAGATTATTATTGTCTGAAATAAGCAATGCACTGTCCAAGTGATTGTCCTTCTACTTTCCTCTGAATAAGTTTAAAGAGAGAGAGAGAGAGAGAGAGAGAGAAGGGAGGAGAGAGAGAGAGAGGGGGAGACTGTAGCATCCTCTGTAGTGCGTAAGATGGCGGTAGTTTCGAGAAAAAAACGGTGCATGCATTTGATCATCCCCATTTCAGAGGATCTCGTTTCATCACCTATGATAGCAAGCATCACCCTTTTCCACATTTTATGGGGGACATTCCCAATGATAACAGGCATCACCTATGATAGCAAGCATCACTTTTTACAAATCTTATAGTGGGCATCATCTACGATAGTACGCATCACCTATATATAGCAGGCATCACCTTCCCATCCTTTCCCATATTTTATAGTGAGGATCCCCAAAGCAGGCATCACTTATGATAGCACGCATCACCATTTTCTATATTTTAAAGTGGGATCATCTGTAATTAGTGGTATCATCTATGATAGCAGACATCACCTCTTTCCCCATTTTATTGTAGATATCATCTATGATAGCTGGTATTGCATTTCCACATGTTATAGGGGGCATCATTTATGATTGCAGGGATAACCTATGATATCTGGCATTGCCTTTTTACACATGTGGACATCACCTAGGATAATAGGCATTACCTATCATATCAGGCATCACCAGTAATCATAGGACAAGTTGAGTAATTATTTCGTTTGAATGATGCATTGGAGTAAAATATTTTTTGGGGAATAAGGAAGTTGATGGACAATTTTGCTGTAAATGCGATGCAACAATCATCCATTCAATCGTAGATCTTTGATTGGAATTTCTTCTACTTGGTGTATTTCATTCTAGACTTGTCACATTCAAACTATCACTTATTTTATTTCTTGCAATTTCTTTTTATTTGGACAGCGATTCCAACATGTCCCTGATGTCGAAAGATTCTTCGACGGCCCATTGTATGTTCTCAGCAGTTCCTAAATGGCGACCTCGGAGCCTGATTTTGATTTCTGGAAACAGGACACAGACACAAAAATTTCTATCAGGGATTCATAGGAGCTGTGGAATCACAAGAATATTATTTGCAGTCAAAAGCTCCTTCACAGCGAGGGTGTTGTTGGAAATAGATTTTGCTCAGTTTTTCTGTTAGCACAGATCCTTCTCCAAAATTTCATGAACAGTGTGGGATTCAAATTTTTAAAAATCGTTTTAAAATTCAATTTTGATGTTATCTTATAACACACACACACACACACACATATATATATATATGTATGAAAATGTACAAATATGTAAAAACACAAGGTCATCAAAGGATGATTTTATTAATAGTTTGAATTATTTGCCAACGTCAATTTTTTTTTTGGTTTTTAAGCCTTGAACCTTCCTCAGGGCGTTTCATTTAAATTAAATTTCATGATTTTAAATCTAAGATTCAACATCACGTATTCGAACGCCCTGATGAAAGTTTAATGTTTAAAAACCAGAACGTTTAACCTTGGCAAATAATTCAAACTATAAATAAGGTCATCCTCTGAAGATCTTGGGTTTCTTCATAATTGTACATTTTAATACTATCGGATTTACTTGCAGTTTTCCCATATATATATATATATATATATATATATATATACAACCATATCCTAACTATGTATATATAGTTTGGATGATAAGGATTGGATTGATAGGATAGTAATGACACAAAGTTAACGGCGCTTGGTGACTGTCTGTTTCTCGCTATCGCTAAACTGTCAACAAAGTAATTAGAAATCCCGATCGTTATGAATCTTTAAAATGTGGAAGCAAAAAACAAATTTGCAGCGAAAAACAAAATTTCACTTGATCTAACATAGATTAGATTAACACAAACTTATCTCCAACATTCACCGATTATAATGTACTTGAGGAAGGAGAATATTACATGAGCCACACCAGCTTATGGCAATGGAAACCATGGGATGTTGCATGTTTGATGTGAAATTAGCGGATGAATCCAAAGCTGGTCAATGCCGCTCTTCATCAGATGCTGAGTTAAGGAACCTTATAGGTCAACGGCCAGTATCAAATAGTTCAGTTAGGAAATTACTGCTACTCATCAATAAGCATGGCATATGTTGATGAGAAAATGCCCCCACTCGAAAACAAAACACACATACACACACACACAGAGCCTCCGAAAGATTACCATGACTTAGTCACGGAACGCCGAACTATCAGCACGAATTGAGGATAATGATGACTATTCAGTTTTTTTTGACAATATTTTACTTCGCACCCAAGTGATAAAATTTTAACCCCAATCGAGTTTATAGTTTAAAGAATAAGCATAATTTCAAATAAAGGAAAATAAAATTACTCTTCACATCGTTTAGATAAGCATAATATATATACAAAAGTGTAATTTTTTAGCAACCACAATCTCGGGAGTGGAGATAAATTTTAGCAATGTATTTTCCATGGGGAAAGAATTAATTATTAATAAACAACAACGGACTTCTCTTTGATGGTAAAAATTAAAACAAATAATAAAAATGAAATACACTCACACACATACACATATGTGGGATAGGCAGAAGTATAACTAATGTCACGTGGTTTCCCGCTAAGAGAAGAGAAATAAGGAATTACTACTATTCCTCCGTGTTTGAATTAACAGGCCAAGGACTGACCGTTGAAAGAGGAATCTAGGTCAATTCCTCAAGTAACAAATCCAGGTCAGAATGGAAACCAACAGATTTTTGCATTCTGTGACCGGATGGGTAAAGAATGGGGTACAGGGACATATAGTAGTCCTAACGAATCGCCTGACAGGGGAAGGAAGAAGATAGAAGCCAAATGATTGGCTCGAATCCCAAAGCGGAAATAGCCCCCTTCTTCCGTCAGCGGAAATAGGGAATAAGAAAATCAGTTTTGGAACGGAGGTCGTCGTGAATAGATGGGGCGAATCTTGCGCCAAACTCCAGGCGAAGCGCCAAAACCGGGATTTGCGGAACAGTAGTTGAAGTGATAAGATATATTGAAACTATCGCCGAAATCACCGGGGGAAACGGAAAGAATCTTGGACAAGAAGAACCTTATGCCTTCAAGCCAGAGCTAATATAAATAAATCCGCCAGCCCGTAAAACGAGAAAATATTCTCCAAAGGAATCCGTCGAAAAGATAAGTAAACTTTAAGACTGTTTCTCCCTACACCCAATTATATACTCTCTCTCTTTCTTTCAATGTAAAGAAAGACTAAAGAAAAAAGAAAAAAGGAAGAAAGACATTTATAGTCATGTATTACCCGCTGATAGTATAGCCGACACGTTGAATATGTATGCCCGCGTGTATATTAAAAAGATTGTTATATTTTAATGTCCCCACGTGATAAAGTTTGTTCATTGTGTCGTCTACTGTCAAGTTGCTATTTCATGTTTCTTTTTCAGCTTCTTTCGCCTCATGTTATTCTCGCCTAAGTTGTCCTATATTTTCCTTTAAAAATATTATACGGGAAACCGGAGTTGTCGACTACTATAATTGATATTATTACATCTAAACCTAGAGGTCCATATCTTCCATTGGCCTAGGAGTAGGAAGAGCTAGTGGCCTTGGTGGGCCCTTGCCAACGGCGGTCAGTCTAGCCCTAAATTAACCCCCACATAATATGCCAGTTCCTATATGCCCGAGAAAGGACTCTGAACAAGGACTTATTCTACGAGGGATCAAGTGCCAGACCGCCCCGTCTTCACACGTGCGAAAAATAAACTCCCCGTTTGGTGATAACAATATTTAAATGCACTAGTTCTCATACGCTTTTAAATGGTTGCTCATCCGGGGATCCTTTTTATTTTAATTTGCCGTCACACTAATAAGATAATATTATCAATTTTTGAAACATATATATATATGCATCGTGTAAATTTAAATATTTCCTCCTTTCTTTGATTATATATATATATATATATATATATATATATATGTAAAGCACACTGTTGTGTATTTCAAATTATATATATGTATATATATATAAATTAGAGTCATGGTAATCTTTCGTTGGCTTTTTTTATCTCATCAGTAGACGCCACCCTTATAGATGAGTAGCCGTAGTTCACTGACTGAGCTATTTGATCCTGGCCGTTGATATGTGAGGTTCTTCCGCTCGGCATCAGATGACGTACAACGTTGACTCAATTTCGGGTTCATCCGCCTTACTTCACATTTACCATGCTGCTTCCTATGGCTTCTACTGATATATATTTAGAGTACGGATTTTTGTTTTTCTTCTTCTTCAATTTATTAAATTTTAATCAATTCACTTTTATTTTATGTTCCCTCTCTACTTCCATCGTGGTGCTCCTGCTTTCAAATTGTGAAATTCCTTTACTTTATTCAAGAAGTTGGCCTTGTGATTTCAAAGGTTATTCTAGCTGTCGCCAATTCACTACCACTGTTTACCCACTCCTTTTAATTACTTTAACAACACCATCCAGTCCTAAATTAACTGAAAGTCCAGGTCGCTCATCGGATGGAGACATAGACCGCTTTGATACTGTTGCTGGAATCCTACAAAAGGATACATTAGTACCCTATCTATTTATAATCTGCCTAAACAACGAACTTAGAACATCGATTGAACAAATAAAAGAAAATGGCTTTATACTAAAAAAGCAAGAAGCAGATGATATCCTGCAGAAACTATTAGGAACGCAGACGATGCAGATGACATAGCTCTTCTTACAAATACACCTACCAAAGCCGGATCGATACAGTTTAGCCTGGAGAAGGCAGCCGGAGTTACTAACCTCCATGTGAATGTAGACAAAACGTAGTACATGTGTTTTAATTAAGAAGGAGACATTTTCACTCTAAATAGTCATAAATCATCATGTCATGCTGCCAGCACGGATATCCCGGACCCTCTCTCGCCACTTCTCCCTATCGTTCATCGCCTCTGGCAGGTCTTCAGGGCTACATCCCGTATCCTCACATAGCTGCTGTATGTATGTTCGAGCTGGTCGTCCTGCTTTTGCTCGGCCATATGTGGGGGTCCATAGGAGTACATCACTTATGACCTCGTCTCTGCTTCTCCAGCAGTGTCCTGCGTGTCTGGTTCGTCTAACTTGGATAGTTTTCGTGATGGGAGGTAGGTGGCCGTATAGTTGGTATTTTGTGGGGTGTTGCCGCCAGGACTTATTCAATATTGCTCGCAGCATTCTCGTGTAATTGCTATCTAGCTTTTTCTCCAGCCGTTTTGTTAGCGTCCAAGAAATAGTAATTCTCTGAAATTAGTAGACAAGTTCACGTACATCGGTAGGCGCGTCTCATCTACTGAAAGGTATGTCAATATGCGCCTAGTAAAGGTGTTCTGCTATAGATAGGGTATCGATCATATCTATCTGATGAAATAAAACGGGGTTTCTTCAAAGCAGTAGTTGTGTCAATACTACTGTACGGATGCACTACATGGATGCAGACAAAACGTATAGCTAAGAAGCTAGACGGGAAATGCACAAGAATGCTACGAGCTACATTGAACAAATCCTGGAAGCAACATCACTCGAAACGACAGCTATACGGTCGCCTACCTCCCATCTCTAAAACTATCCCAATAAAACAAGATAGGCGGGACATTGCTGGAGAAGGAAAGACCAACTTATAAGTGATATTCTTCTATGACTCCATTCACAGTGACATACCAGTGTTGGCCGATCAACAAGAACTTACCTCCTATTGCTCTGTACAGACATAGAATGTAGTCTGGAAGACTTGCCGAGAACAATGGATCATCGGGACAGATGGACAGAGAGAGTCAGGGAAATCCATGCTACCAGCGCGACTTGATGATGATATCTATAAAGCACACTATTATGTATTTCGAATTATATATATATATATATATATACAGGGTGGAACGATAAAATTGTCGCCCTAGAAAAGACGACATGATTCCATTTCCGTTTAATGAAAACCGGTTTTCTTTTCTTTGTTGAAGACCATCTATTAGTTGGCCAGTTGTGTACAAATCCTAAGAGCGATAGGGGCCTTCTATCACGTCTGAAAGTGATACAATGTTCAACGAGCGAGATCGGAGATGCGCCGCTGTACAACTCATGCTCTCTACCGATCCAAGTTATGACAACAGGGCCATTGTCAGCACCCTCAAAATGCAAATCTGGATTGCCATGAATAACAGGGACATGCCCAGGGTGATGAAAACAAAGTTTCCGGCTACGGTTATGGTCTTTGTGTGGTTTCAAGTGAGGGCCACATCATGCCACCTCACATCTTCGAAGTCGGCTTGAAAGTCAACACCAAAGTGTACCTGGATGTGTGGTGATCCCCTGGTGCAATCAGGTGGACGGTGGCAGATCCTGGGTGTGGTAAAAACTAAAACAAGGAATAAAATATGACATACAATTAAAAACATGGAGTCGCAAAAAGCATCATAAGAAACAACAACAACATAAAATCAAAGCTTGATGTTTTAAGCCAGAGATTTTACAACGTTTTTGTTGCAGGGGGGAATTTCAGGGATTGTCGTTTACTCAACATGAAAGCAATTTCGTGTATTCATGATGGCGATGAGGCCGTACACATATCTGTATACCATTACAATCGTAACTAGCTGCCGATATTCCTCGATATTTTGCATGTGTCACGCGAAGGTGGTAGGAAGGGATAGATATACTATGTTAAGTCAAACGTAACCTCTTCCGTATCCATACACGTCTGCCCATAATACATGAATCAGTAGGTTAACCGGGTTACGAAATTAATTCTAAGTACACCGGCTCTCCCAATGACGATTTCGAAGTTTCTAATACTATTAATTTTCTGAACAGATCTATTTAATCCATAAGAGGAACTTGAAAAGGTACTACCATTCTGGGTCAGAGTGGAGTTGGGAGTAATGGCAAAGAAGTTGTGACTCCACACTTCCTACCACCAGATAGAGTTTAGGGGTATGCCTTGTATCTATGACTTTTGGGACAGGTTACCTTCAGAAACAGAATTCATGAATGGGGTTAAATTGTGATTTTGAGGTCGATGAATGGCGTGAGGAGCACTTCGTGTATTTTCTACGGATACAGAAGGGCAAAGTTCTAAGGGTGAATAATCACTTTCATCTTTTATTGATGTTAAATGGCATGTTTGTTAGCATTTGGTTAAGGGTAGTCTATTTATTGTTTTTTTTCTTTTTTTGAAATTTATCTTTGAGGAGATGGATGGGAGAACTTCCGGGGAACAATTGGTGTGTTTGGTTTCATAGAGATGGTCAGGGGAACAACGGACAGTGTCCTTGTTACCCAAGCTTTACAAACAGACAAGGTGAGAAAAAAGCAGTCCCCAATGTTGTACTTGACACCTTGCGAGACACGTTGGCGCCACATAGCCGAAAAGGATCACGGGAATAAATGAATCAATCAATGAAGATACGGATGTGTGTGCGTGCGTGTGTGCGCGTGTGTGCACTCGAAGCTTCATGATTGTGCGTACATGTTTTCCGTACGCTGATATAACCCTAAATTATTTTGGAAGCGCGCTTAGAGTAACGGTTATCGTCATAGCAAGTGGAATTGGTTTGGTGAGTTCAAATTCTCTTCTCTCTCCTCCAAGCTTTGAGAAAATTGCACAAACTGGGTTCTTTCCCCTTAGGCAACTAGTCTTAATGAAGCAAAACTTGTTCAACTCCGCTTAAAAATTGACATTATGTCCCACCCTGTCTGTGGCAGAGGGGTTGGGTAAATTCCATAGCTAATTTGCATTTTCTTGCGGGTGAGGCATCAGAAAGCAATTACGTTTAGGGTACATAAAAATTTGCTAGCAGCAGCAGCAGCAGCCTTCATATCATTTTGTTACTGGCATACCACAAAGCTTTGTATGCATAATTGTGTTTCTAGGGAAATGAATTTTATCCCTGCTTCAAGGGCGGAATAGACACATGGTCAATTTTAAAGCAGAGTTCAAGTGGTTTGAATATAGAGGTTTCCTTCTCCCTGACTAGTTGCTCAACTAAGGCTAAAGAACACAGTCTGTCCGACTATTTATCCATAGCTGAAGGTGGGATGGAGAACAGAAGAGTGTATGTATGTGTATGTGCGTGTGTGTGTGTATGTGTGTGTTTGTTTGTGTGTGTGTGTGTGTATGTGTGTGTGTTTGTGTGTGTGTATGTGTGTGTGTGTGTGTGTGTGTGTGAGAGAGAGAGAGAGAGAGAGAGAGAGAGAGAGAGAGAGACAAACAGACAGACAGACAGACAGACAGCGATATTTCCTGATTTCGAGGACGCATCGGTCACAGGGATGCGCGGTAATGTTCACTGAGAAATGATGAAAAATGGTTTTATCCCAGAAGGCAAAGGAAAGAAAATTTTTACTATATGCAGAGTAGTATTTGATTTTTCAATAAAAAGCCTTGTTCAGGATTTGAACTCGGATTGCCGATTCCAAAATAATGAAGAAAAATATGAAATGCAGGAAATAATAGACACCCTCAAAAAGAAAAAAAAAATGAATAAAAGAAGAAAATAATGAAAAAGAGAAATGAAGAAAAGAGAAAAAACAAATGAAGAAAATCTTCAAACCACTGGAAAAGAATAATGATGAGAGATGAAAGAAAAACGAAAGAAGGAAAAGAAGAAAAAAAGGAAGACGAAAAAAGAAAGAAAAACGTCAAGAAAAAATACAAATTAGACGAAAAGAAAGATAAAAAGAAAGAAAAACGGGAAGAAGAAAAAAATGAAAATTACACGAGTAGAAGAGAAATAAAGACGACAAAAAAAAAAAAAAAGAAGAAGAAAGCAACAAAAACGTAAAGTATACAAAAAGAAAATTAAGAAAGAAAAAAATAAAGAAAATGAAAAGAAAATGATAGAAAAAAGGGAAAAAGAAAAGTGTTAAATACACGAAAAAAGAATAAAGAAAAAAGAAAAAAGCTACATTACGAACAAAGAAGAAAAAGAGAAAAAAGAAAAATGAAATTAAAATTGAAAAAATCTACAAATCATATGACAAGATTAAAGATAAAAGTAAAAAAGAAAAAAAAAAAAGAAAGGTCAAATTAAACAAAAAGAAAAAGAAAGAAAAAAGAAAAGAAAATATATAAAATAGACGAAAAGAAGAAAGAAAGGAAAAGAGGGAAAAAGGAAAAGGGGAAAAAGGAAAATACAAATTCCACATAAAGAAGAAAGAAGAGAAGAAAGAGAAGAAAAAATATACAAATTACAAGGAAAGAAGAAGGAAAAAAGAAAGAAAAGAAGGAAAACGGAAAGAATACATAAAGCACAAAAAGGAAAAAAATGTGAGAGAGATAGAGAGAGATAGATAGATAGATAGATAGATAGAGAGAGAGAGAGAGAGAGAGAGAGAGAGAGAGAGAGAGAGAGAGAGAGAGGCAAAAAGCGCATTGAAAGAAAGAAATACACAAGTAGCTAAAATCTTTTTCTAAAAGCACAAAGTCAAAGCAATTAAATCCATTTTATTTACAAAGATTTAGCTGAATCGAATCGAGTTTGCCAGTTGAAATGAGAAGGAAATACGTCAGTCGGATTAAAAGACTTCTCAGAATAAACAAGAGATAGAATATTCGAAATAGATGAGCATTCATCTCTATTTGTCTTTGGTAAATATTCATTGTTCTGCTCAAACCTCAATTTCACTTCAAATACCATTTGCTTTTAAGTTGCCAATTACTTCCCCTTATTTTCAAATGTCTCCTCCTCGCTTTTATCATAATGACTGTTGCTTCTTGGTACAACATGAGAGCAATAGTCAGTAAACTACTTTTACAGACCATTACAACAGTGAAGATTAACTGATGGCTTGATTTTAACAGCATGTCAAGCCATCTGGGTTATTTTATACCTATAGGTAAAGGAATTGTATTCATTGTATATTCATGTTTACGTTTTTAGCGTAATGGTTACTTAGCAGTTATTGTTTTTTGTTTTTTGCGCATGGTCCAAATAAATACGAATAATTTTCAAACTTATCTATTTCACCCTTAGAATACGTTAACTGTATTCCTTACAAAAGAGTAAGACCCGACCCTCCAATAGGTGTTCGGAGTATGACACTAAACTGCAGTTCTGGAGCTCTGCGGAGTGTGGGGTACCTTCCCATTGACATTACTCCCAGGTTCACTTTGATCCAAAGTTGTAGCAACTGTTAAGGTTTCATCTATGGGTCATATAGAACTGTTTAGAAATTATTTGTATTTGATAGGAATACTTGATGCTATATAACTGTCAAGCATTCGTATTAAGAATAATTGAAGCTTGTTTATAAAAGACTATTACGATGGTTATTCAATAAATAAGGAGAAATATTGTCGAAGGAGTTGGCATTTTTGTATCACTGTTTACAGTTGCACATTTTCTTTCATGAAATCAATCATCATGATTCCTTTTATGTCCCCGATTACTGTCAACATCATCTTTATTGATCGCCCAACCCGAACCTTTTTTAAACCAGAAAGTGGGTATGTTTCCACTTAAGCGACGGTCTTTTCGACTCTGTTTTGTAATGACAAACTTGAGTTTAGTCCATTTGTAAAGATTTGCTTGACTAAATCACACTTCTCCGTACACATTACACATTCTTCTGTAAATTTTACAGGATTTACACTTCTCAGATATCAAAACTTTGACCACACACCTTTGTCCACTCTTGGAGCACACTGTTTGATCTACCGCCATTTTCAAAAACTTCAAAACAAATAATCTTGCGAGTTTAGATTAATTTTTGCTCTAAACCAATTCCAAACGGTTCAGGTTTGGTTTGGTTTCTTTGTTTAATGGTATATCAATCTTTGTTGGTTATTTAATGCCAAAGCCATTCTCATAGAAGAACAGTTGTGGTACTATTTAATCCATAGCTGGGAGAATAACGGGGGTTCATAACTTTCCCAAGGGTATTTGTCTGAAAGTGAACGTAATAGCGCAACTGGAGTACGAACTCGCTTACTATGATTCGGCAGTCTATTGCTTTAAACATTACATCACGAGGACAACCCCAAATGGTTCAGGGTTTACATTTATTGGAAAAATATTCTGAAAAAATTTTTTTTTTTAAATTCCCTTATTTATTGAATGACTCTCGTATTAGTTACTTGAAACCATACAACTATTCTCAAATATAAATAATTAGATAAAACCACATAATTATTAGTGTTAGCCAAAGGATAAGTGAAACCATACAATTGTTAGTAAAATATTTGTATTAGATAGGAATACTTGATATCATATAATTTTGGGAAAAAAAAAATCTCTCAAGAAACAACTACACAAAAAATGTAAATGTAGATGTATTATGAACACAATTTCCGAATCATTCGGCTCAAAATCAGCCAAGACAAGTTGACATGCCGTTAAAATTACCCAGTCAACGCACATGATAAGTAGGACATATTTGAAAATGTCAACATGGATGAAATTTTGTCTTTCTTGAAAAAATCAAACTTAAACCAAAAATTATAAATATAAACCTTATCAATATCAATACAAAGTAATGATTCGAAAACAATCCCTGAGGATTTTAATATATCGTTAAAACGAAATAAAGATTCCAGAAAAATGTAAATATAAATGCACTATGTAGGCGATTTCCGAACCTCGAGGCATAAAATAACCCCAAATGGGTTGACAGGTCGTAAAAATAAATCAGTCGTCTGCTGAACGACCCTATCCAAAAATGTGTTTGTTGTAAAGAAAAATTCGTCGGTCGCAGATTTTTTATCGAAACGGAAAAAAAAAAGAAAAAAAAAAAAAAAGATAGAAACAGACCCGTCATCTTTATTGATAAACATTTTTCTCGATTTAATCATGGCGTGGTGTCGGCAACATTTAGCTCTTTAGCCTTTCAAGCATTCTTCTAGCGTCTCTTTAGCGAACAGCTCAGTCGGCTGGGGTTGTAGAATACACCGACTGCATTTCTGCAGAGGGGTAAGACCCCCGCCACACAACGATCGTCCTGTATATGACACTAAACAATCTGATGGTGAAGCTTCAGTAATACTGGAGCTTTGGGAAATGAGGAGTAGCCCTTTACTGCAGTCGCTCCCTGGTTCACTCTGAGCCGGAGTGGTAGCTCCTAATAGGGTCCTATCTATTGGTCGAATAGAACTGTTTGACATTTAAACTGTGTACAAAAAATGACTTAGGCTAAATTGAATTGTTTGAAATAGAACAGTTTGATCATTTAACTGGGTGTAAACAAATGACTGACGTTTAATTGAATTGTTAGTTGGAACCATTTAACAGTATGCAAGCGAATGAGTAATGTTGAATAGAATTATTAGTGTTAAATAGCAATACTTACAATCCCTTCTCTATCAGTAAACAAATTAATAAATATTAAATTGAATTATAAATGTCAGTTAGTAAAAATTGAAACCATTTAACTGTATAGAAACAATAGCAATATAGTGTGCAAACAAAATAGTTCTAACTCATTTAAAAATGAAATTACCGACAAACTAATCTCTAACATAGTATATCATGTATATATATAATGTATATCAGGTATATATATCATGTATATCATGTATATATATCATATATATCTATTTAAATGTCTGCAAACAAATGACTAATGTTAAGTGATTACTGTTACATAGCGATACTTAAAACAGTGTGCAAACAAATGATTAATAGTAGATAGAATTATTCCTATTAGATAGCAATACTTGAAACTAATTAACTGTGTGCAAAGATAAAATGAGCTCAGGCTCGTTTAAAAAATGTTATCAACAAAATATGTTTACAAACGATATAGTATATGTATAAAGAGGATTTGGTATTATATAACCTACAATGGTTGATATGCCATAAAAACTAACCAAACCATCAAAGACGAAGATCTGGTCAGTTTTTTTTAAAATCCAATTCTGTCTAATGGCCAACTCCTAACCAGAGTGAATTGTGAGTCACGGCTTTGTACCACTAATCATTTTTTCAACTCCTGATGGTTTCTTTGAAAATATGGAGCTACAACTTCTGGTAAAGAAGAACCCCCTTTTTCTGCGTGGACTCCTCAAAACGAAAGTACTCTAAAAGATAATACCCTTGTCTACTGACCTCTTGACCACACTAGCGCCGAAGTTTATAGACATTAAAAAACTAATTCTTTCATCCTCTTCGAAAAAGCCTTCTCTTTTTATTTTATCATCTATTGATGTCTCTAACTTGTTTAGATATCTATGCGATACTACCTACACACATCCACGTACATACATACATACATACACACATCCACGTACATACATACATACATACATACATACATATATCTACAATATCTATGTTACCTCCCTCGAACATATACGCTCGCACCCATATATAAATATATATATATATACCACGCCTATAAGCACATACATTTATATAGACACGATCGCACATACATGCATATGTATTATTGCATCTAAATTTGTGCACTCAGGGACGGAAGGGCTTTTAGAGTCACTTGGGCACTATTTATTTCTCAAGAGAAGTTTACGTGTTCATATTGTATTTACCAAGACCCGAATGAACAATGAATGAAACATTGATTTTTTCAAAACACGAGGGGTGTTGAAAAAGTATTGAGACTGAAGCTGTATTTATCAAGATAGCAATGAACAATTAATGAAACGTCCATTTTCTTCATAATACCAGGTGTGTTAAAAAAGATCGAAGCTGTATTTACTAAGACAGAAATGAACAATGAATGGAAGGATTTCCTTATGAAAAATCCTTTGGCATTTAAAAGTTATTCCAGCCAGTTTTTTTTTAAATCTCTGAATAGCCTTCATTTATATGAGATTTTGTATACATGTCTTAGGACATATACCTTTATAGCTTTTCTTAAATACACCCCCGCTCTGCTTTACGTTATTTCGGCCTCGGTCAATTTCACCTTTACGCCAGTTTTCTTGGCTAAATTTCAGTCTTGCGAACGTCATTACATCTGACATTACCTCACTTCGGAACGTCACCTACGTCATAATGAAAGGACGGGAAATAAGATTTTCCTCAAAAATATATTGAAGATAAATAAAATCCATAAAAAAGCAACATTAAAAGAAGCTAAAAAGAATTAAAAAATACAATAAAAACATTTAAAAAGTGTATATTCAGTACAATAAAATATTCACATCGAAAAAATGTAAATAAATGTAGGCCATTACGTCTGGAGTAAGTCACGGATTTTGGAACCAAACAATGAGAACAAAAACCGTATAACTAGCGTAAATAATTTGCGAAAGAATACAACTAAAATTAAACCTTGAAGAACACTAAAATCAAATTTTAGTATTTAACACAGAAACAAACAAATAAACAAACAAGTAAACAAACAGAAAATCAGTTATTAAGAATAAGACTGACAATAATTAATAAAGCATAATTTTCAATACAATTTTTTTCTAATAACCTGTTTTTAAAAGAAACAAAATATGCAATTTCATTCGGAAAAAGATGGTTACTTTTATGGAGTTACATTGCTGGTTCCTCAAAAACGTGTTTATATAAATCTTGGATCAGGACATACAAATAAACAGATCTAACAGCTTTATAGATATAGATAATCATATTCGAATAAAAATAAAATTGTCTCGTACACAAACTCTGACAATAATACCAAGTTGTGGCAACAAGTTTGAAATTAAAGGTCCTAACAATGATTTATGGAATTTATTCGTGAGCACCTCCTGCTCACCAATTTGGTGGTGACATTCTTATTTTTGTGGGGGCCTTACAAGAGAAAGCAGGTGAGAAATTTCGTGCGCGCAAAGAATATTACAATCTGTAATTGTATTGACTAAAAAGGATAAAGGCTCATATTATCCATTATAGCAAAAGTATATGGCTCACATTAAATAACTCATTATATTTAATTCTTTCTTTCTTTCTGTCTTTCTTTCTTTCTTTCTTTCTTTTGTCTTATTAGCTTTCTTTTTTTACTTCAAATTCTTTCTTTCTTTCACATTATTTTTGTGTTTTAAATTTCTTTCTTTTTTCTTTCTTTGTCTTATACATCTTCTTTCTTTCTTTCTTAATTTCAAATTCCTTTTTTCTTTAAATTTCTTATATATTTTTCTTTTTACAATTCTTTCTTTCTTTCTTTCTTTCTTTCTTTCTTTCTTTCTTTCAAATTTCTTTTTTCTTTAAATTTCTTATATATCTTTCTTTTTTTAAAAATTTTCCTTTGTTTGTTTGTTTCTTTCTTTCTTAATTTCAAATTTCTTTTTTCTTTAAATTTCTCTTATCTTTTTTTTCAATTCTTTCTTTCTTTCTTTCTTTCTTTCTTTCTTTCTTTCTTTCTTTCTTTCTATTACTAGAATCTGTCCCAGAAAATGAGACTTTATGATTGAAACGGACCAACAAATCCTGGTCAAGCGACCAGACTTTGTGTGAATTAATAAGAAGAAAAGAAATTGTCAACAAGTGAATTTTGCCGTTCGAACAGATCATGAAGTGAAAGTAAAAGACAGCGAAAAGATCGTCACATAATAGGACTTTGCCGGAGAGCCAGAAAAGGTGTGTAACATGAAGGTAACGGTGATACGAATTGTAGTTGGTGCACTTGGAACGGTCCCCCGCGGTCTAGAAAAGAGACTGGGGAAACTGGAGATCAGGGAAGAATAAAGGCCACGTAGACCACAGCATTGTTTAGATCAGCTAGAATACTTAGAGGAGTCCTGGAAACCCAAAGAGACTTGCTGTCACACAGACTTCAGGGAAAACGACCCTTTAAAACAGGTGTAAAAAAACTCGTAAGGAGTAAAATAATATATATATATATATATATGTTTGTGTGTGTTTGTGTGTGTGTGTGTGTGTGTGTATGAAAACAATGATAATAATAACAACAGTTATATTAAATGTTAAGTTTGTTTAAAGGTTATAATTTACTGGCGAATGTTTGTTTTTTACGAATCGAGTGATTAACTGAGACAAAAGACACTTGAAGGCTGGAGAGCAGAGTGGCCGAAACGATATGAGTATAGCGATCAAGAAAAGAACGATAACCCGAAATAATACAAAAAACAAAACAAAAACAAAAACAATAGCCCAGTCGGCTAGATCGGTAGAATACACCGACTGAATCTCTGCAGAGGGGTAAGACTCCCTCAACGAGTATCCTGCATATAACATTAAACAATCTGATGGTGTGGCTTCAGTAATGCTAGGGCTTTGGGGAATGTGGAGTACTTCTTCATTGCCATTGCTTCCAGGTCCAGAGTGGTAGCATTTGATAGGGTCCTATGTATGGGTCAAATAGAACTGTTTGACATTTAAACAAATGACTGATGTGAAATTTTTACTGTTACAAAGCAATACTTGAAACTATTTAACTGTGTGAGAGAAAAAAATGAACCCGGCTTGTTTAAAAATGTTGTCGACAAAGTGTTTACAAGTCATATACTTAGTATATATAAATAGGATTTGGCAATGGTTTATATGCCGTCAAACCAAACCAATCAAACCATACCCAACCAAATAAAAACAATTCCTGATATAAGATTGTAGACAGATGATATTAAAGGAGTTATCAATGATTATGATTATGATTATGATAATGATGATGATGATGATGATGATGATTATGATGATGATGATTATGATGATGATGATGACGACGCAAAAATGTACTCTTCAAAATATCCAAATTCGGAAATATTAAATAATTATTAGTTGGTGTAAAAGAGTGTATTTTATATTTATCTATCTATGAAACTGTACTTAGGTACCCCCTTTAATTTTCAGTATTGGTTATTTCTTCTTATTCTTTAGTTGTTTGAGGTAGATGCCTGCTGTAAAAGGTCGATATATTCTCATGAGTCTTTCTTCGTCGTGTCAAACTGGTTTGGGACAAAACACACACACACACACACACACACACACACACACACACACACACACACACACACACACACACACACACACACCAAAGAAAAAAATAAACAAATAAATAAATGAAATAGAATGAAAATAAAATAAAAATAACAAAGAAAAGGAGAAAAAGTGATTGTCTTTGATTTTTTTCTTTCCTTTGTTTAAAGTGACGCTTTTGTGGTTAGCAGTGGTTTTAACTAATAAGAGTTGTGTTGGAATAGTGAGTAGGTAAATAAAAAGCGAGATAGTGATTTCTACGTCATTTGATAGATTATCTCCCTTTATTGACGAACTGTGCTTTACGTAATAATGTCGAGCGTTTGGTTTCTTCATTTGAGACTTTAGATAGGACATCTTGTTTGAAGGGTGAGAAAAGGGAGGAAAAATAAAAAGCAAAAAGCAAAATGAAAAAGAAAAACAAATAATAATAATGATAATAAAAGACAGAGAGAGGGAAAAAAACAAAAACAAAGGAAAAGCGGTGTTAGTTAAAAATCGTTAAAGAGGAAGTGGAAACAGAATAGTGAGAATGATCGAGAATCAGATGTGGGGGATTATGTTTTGTTTGCGAATCAGAATGATTGAACGTCGATATGTATGCGTTTAAGTGACCAATAAATAGAAAGTTTGGGATCAGAAAGGTGGTAGGAGGAGGAGAGAAAGAAAGAGGGAAGACTTAGGAAAGATGGTAGCAAGAGAAGAGGATAGAGAGCTGATAATGACAAAGAAAATAATGAAAGATATATATATATATATAGATAGATAGATAGAAAGAGAGAGAGAAAGAGACAAAGAGACAGAGACAGAGAGAGACAGAGTGACATATATATATATATATATATATATATATATAGAGAGAGAGAGAGAGAGCGGGGAGTACTTGGTGGGTGATATAGTGACATGTTTTTAGAATTGTTTCAGTCGTCGGTGTTCGAGCCCGGGATTCTGTATGCAGATTTTCAAGGAACGCAAGCTTTCTTGGAAAAATTGGTACGACAAAATCATCCTATTTGATTTTCCACACTTCTCTTTGGGCCTTATGTTATCATTTCGAAAAAAAAAAAGAAAAGAAAAAAGTGAGTGAATGGGTGTAGGAAGAAGGAGAGAAAGAGAAAAAAGTTAGATTTGTGTCCTTCAGAAAAATATAGGAACCTCCATGGATTTCTAAAGAAATATTTTTAGATTCAAAAACAGAATATTTTTTTGGTGACTCAGTATTATATATATATATATATATATATATATATATATAGAGAGAGAGAGAGCTTCTCATAAATATTTGAGCCAACAGGTAATTTGCTTTTAATAATTTTTTTGAGTTAAAAGAATTTTATTCCATTCAACATTCATTTAATTGTCTGATTGATTTTTATGGCATATTTACCCTTGTAGGTTATTAAATGCCAAACCTGTTCACACACACACACACACACACACACACACACACACACACACACACACACACACACATATATATATATATATATATATATATAATTTGTAAATAACATTTTAAAACGAGTCAGAGCTCATTTTTTTGCACAGTTGAATGGTTGAAATTATTTCTATCCATCACTAATAATTCAATTTGATATCAATCATTTGTTTGCGCACGGTTTGATGGTTTTAAGTATTGCTATGTAATGCTAACAATTTGATTTAACATCAGTCATTTGTTTGCACACAGTTAAATAGTTTTACATATATGATTTGTGAGTGAATAGTTTGTAGGTATTTTTGTTTTTAAAAAATTTAGTGGTAATTTGTTTGTACACAGTTCAATGATTTCAAGTATTGCTATGTAATACTAATAATTCTTTGTAATATTTGTCATTTGTTTGCCCGCAATAAAATGGTTGCAAGTATTGTTATTTAATACTAATAATTCTATTCAACATTATTCATTCATTTGTACGCATTTCAAGCATTTCTATCAAACACGAATAATTCTATTTTGTATTAATCATTTGTTTTACACACTTAAATGGCTTCGAGTATTACTATCTAACAGTAATAGTTTTATCTGCACATAGTTAAATGGCTTCAAGTATTGCTATGTAACAGTAACAATTCAATTCAACATCAGTCATTTGTTTGCACACGGTTAAATGGTTAAACAGTTCTGTTTGACCCATAGATGGGACCCTAATAAGTATTACTATTTAGGATCAGAGTCGGCCTGGGAGTAGTGGTAATAAAGAAGTACTCCGCATTCCTTAAAGCTCCAGAACTTGAGCCTCATCATCAGATGCATTTAGTGTCATATCCAGGATATTCGTTGAGTGGGTTTTTATCTCTCTACAGAGATGCAGTCGGCGTATTCCACAGCCTCAGCCCACTAGGCTCATTCATTTAGTAATATTTCTTCATATATATATATATATATATATATATATATATATATATATATATATTTGTGTGTGTGTGTGTGTTATACTTCTCATAAATACTTGAAAAATCAATTTACTTAAAATCAATTCACTAAGAAAGGTCAAATCGGGAACATTGGACAAGAAGGATCACATTTTTATTCCAACCAACAGGCATTAAGTAATTTTTGCTATTCGAAATATCTTGAAGATTTTTTTCTTTCATTTTTCTTGGAAAATTTTTTTATAGAATTAAATAGAATTAAATTAACTACAATGAAAGAACATTTTTTTCTGGCCTAAAAAATGTTCGGAATTGATCTGCGTGATTGAAAAGGCAAACTTACATTTCAATTAGGTTTCATCTTTTGGAGAACATGGTTTCCTTATCTCTTATTGCTGAATTTAATGTTTGAATGTGAAGGATTTGAAGTTTACTTTTCTTAATGTCCGTTTTATGGCCATTAGCCTTCTAAAGCGTTGATCAAAGTCTAATTTAGTATGAGAGAATTTTCTGGACATTATCAAAGTTATATCCGATCTGTCGAGTTGATTCTTTGATGTCATATACACACTGTCAAATATTTCGAGTATTTCTTTCACTCAGTGTTTTTGCAAAACCTAAATATATCTATTCTTGGCTGACATCTTTGTAAGTTGCAAGTTTGAAGTCCTTCTTGGAAGTACAGATATTCAAGGTACCAACTTTTGTTGCTTGGCAATCTCTTGGCAAAGTAATGAAGCAACCCTTTTTTTTTGGCCCAGATTAGGGTTCTATGTAATTTTTGTGTGTATTTGAAATATATTAGAACCGAATATGCCTCAATCGTAATATGCACTTCTATTGTATATTTCCCTTGACACTATTTTGGGGCTATCAAAATGATAACAGATCAATAAGTGCTCCAGTTTGAACTGAGGTCTGTCGTCAAAGTTTTGGTGACTGAGAAGTAGAAACCATGTGAAATTTACCCGAAAAAATGTGTGATGTGTGTGGAAAAGTATGTTTAAGTAAAAAAGATCTTTACAAATTGGTTAAATATCGGTTTGTCACCACAAGCTAGAGTCGAAAAGATAGTCTATGTAGTGAAAACACATTGACACTCCGCTAAAGATAAAGTTCCAGGCGCAGCAGTCTTTATAAAAGGTCATTCTAACAGTCTATTGGGTAATGAAGAGACCTATCATTATAGATTTCTTTGAAAAAGAGCAACTGCAAAAAGTGATTCCAATTGGCTACTCCTTCGGCAAAATTCACCTTATTTATTGAATGACGTTCCTATATATATATATATATATATATATATATATATATATATATATATATAAATTTTTTAAATGGATTACAACTAATTTGAATTGCCTTACACGAACTCTTTATAATTTGAAAACTGACACAAAACAATCACCCTATCTATCTTGGTCCCGTGATAGACTCAGCTAAATTCGTGAAATATCTAGAGGCATGTACTTAGACCCCCCCATGTATATATATATATATATATATCGTTGTAGGAGACGATTCAAGGACAATCTTTAAGCGGAGTACAGCTGCTTTAAATTCAGTATTTTCCTTCTGCTAGATTATTTGTCGTAACAGCTTAGAGTTTAGTCTGCCCGACTATTTACCCAGGAAAAGAGATGGATTTCTGCCTTTCCCAAGGGCATTAGCATGAAGGAAAACGCAAACAGTTTCGGACCATCGATTCTATTTCTTATGACTATAATCATTCGAGAGGGTAGAGTGTTCGCCAATGGTTTGGGAGCCCAGGTCGAGTCTTAGCAACGACTCAAAAAATGGTACTTGATGTCGCCTTGCTTAACATTCAGTATCATAATGTACGAATCAATGGTAGTGGAGCAATTCAGGGAAAGGAGTAGCATCCTCCCCTAAACCTCGTTGTAACAGCTCATGAAAAGGGAGCCTTCGGGTCGCCCTCGACTACGGTCGCTAATTTTACTTATATATATATATATATATATATATATATATATATATATATATATATATATATATATATATATATATATATTAGGCACATATTCTAATTTTAATACAGAAGGCTTTACGAAGCCAAACATTGCACTTTTAAACACGCGTTTTCATATGGAATTCAATTCTCTATTTGGTTTATCTATTGGAGAACATGGTTCCTTGTCTTTTATTGTTGAATTTAATGTTTGAACGTGAAGAATTCGTAAAATCTGAAAAGGACGACGTCGTCGTAAAGAGGAACTAAAGAAATGATATGGTTAGGGTGAGGGAGGGGGGAACAAATCGAAAAGAGAACCGATAATTGTTCGATTAACAACATCTGATCAAACTATTCGCAGCGTCGTGAATCAGATAAATCCTCATGTCTTTAATTCTATCAAAACAATCCAGTTGTTTTGCTTTTCTTTTCGTTTCTTCTTTTTTTTTACATAAAATTTTTTTTCGTCTTTTGTTTTATCAAAAAAATCTCTTTTTCTCTTTTTAATTCCCTCTGTTTTTTCCCTTTTTCATCAGAACTTTTTTTTTTCATGGGATCATTTTTCGATTGGGTGTCTTTTTATGTTATCTTTAAAATTCTATTCTTTCTTTCTTTCTTTCTTTCTTTCTTTCTTTCTTTCTTTCTTTCTAAGATCAGACTTACCCCGCCACTAACTCTTTCTTTCTTAAATGATCTTTATTCTTATTCTTTTTTTTTTAGCAAACTGCTCAGTGAGTGACCTTCTTAAAAAAAGACCAGACAATCCGTCCGAATCATGTATTTGACATGTACAGTTTTCACCCGACACCGTCCCTACAAAAACCAGCTGTCTGGGAACCACATCCGCCGACTGAACTTTCTTAAAGGGGAAAAAAATCACACACAAAAAAGAAATCGTAACCAAATTTCAGAGAGAGAGAGAGAGAGAGAGAGAGAGAGAGAGAGAGAGAGAGAGAGAGAGAGAGAGATTGAATGTACAATTTTGTTTGTTTTTCGTTTTTAGCGAACTTTTACCGTGTCTTTTGTGGGGTCTGGTCAGCCAACCATTCACGATTGAAAGGTTGATCGAAGATATTAATTCGACTGAACGTGACCATAGAGCAAGGATAACGAACCAAAGATATCTTCAAAACAATGTTCGATAAAAAAAAAAGACGAAGAAGAAAAGAAAAAAAAAAGTGAGATAGAGTCTGTGAGAATTGTAAAAGGGGAAGAAAACTTAAAGTAGAGCTGATGTAGACAAAGAAAATGAAATATTCAATAAAAAAAATTGATAAAAAATAAGTTGACGAAGGAAACGGAAAGAAAGAAGGAATGTAGTAAATGGGAGAAGAAAAGAAAGAATGAAAAAAACAGAAGGAATGAAGGATGATGGGAAGGATTACAAGGGAAGTAAAAAGGAAAAATGACTGAAAAAAGAGAGAGGGGAGATAAAAAAAAAATTATAAAAAGGAAAAAAGAATAGAAAATGATCAATAGGAAAAAGTGTAAAAAGGATTAGAATGAAATAGAAGGAATGAAACGTTGTGAGAAAGATTACATAGTAAGAAAAAGGAAACTTAGAAAAAGAGAAGAGAAAAGAAAGTTTTGAAAAGGAAAAAAGATGAAAGAAAGTAACGAAGGAAAGATTTGTGTTAAGGAAAAGAAGGAAAGGAAAAATGTAAAAAGAAAAATAGAATAATCATGTGAAAGAGATTAAGAACAAAGATTAATCAAAAGGAATAGAAATGGAAAGGAAAAACAAAGAAGGAAAGGGGAAAAATATGAATAGAGGATTATGGGAAGGAAAAGAAAGAAAACAAAGAAAAAGAGCAAAAAAGGAAAACGTTAAGAATTTAGCCGAAATAAAAAATTGTTAGAAAGAAAAGTTCATAAGGAAAGGCTTGGAGAATTTATGAATGATTTAGAGGAAGAAAAAGTAAAAAAAGAAGTGGAAAGAAAAAGGATGCAGCGGGGAAGAAATTAAATATAAAGAAATAAAAAGATAGAAAAAAAGTTTGTGATTGGGAAGAAAAATTAAAATAGGGAAGGAAAACGAAAACAAAGAATTGAAAAAATAAAACAGAAAAAAAAAAAAAAGAGAAAAGAATAGAAGGGATAAAAAACAAAGAAACAAATAAATTAATATATAAATAAATGAATAAACGAATTTGAGAAGGAAAATAAAACAAAAAAAAAAAAACAACACCAAGCCAAAAACAAAAAAAAGCAAAACAGAGAAAATAACGGAGAAAGAAAATTATCTGACGAGAACAATAAAAAAGAATAAAAATGAAAAAAACAAAACAAAAACAAAAACAAAAGCAAAAAAAAAAAACAAAAAACAAAACAAGAAAACAAAAAAAAAAATTTGGCTGAAAAAACAAAAAAAACAAAATGGCGACAAACAATTTAACGCATGCGTAGTAAGATAAAGATTTAAGAACATGCATGTTTATTATCCGCGAATATCTTTAACGGAGAAAGCAGCAGATAAAGCCACGAGGTTTTAGGGATATCCCTTCAATTGTACTGCTCCATTGCATATCGAAATAAAGGTTATTTTGACTATTGTGGTTATCTCGGGCAATTTTTTTTCAAGTTCCAAGCATATAAAAGTGTATTTATCGTCGTGTATTTAGCTATTATAATTTATATCATGTACTCACCCTTCTGTGTACACGGATAAAAGCACTCACTGACAAAACGTTTTGAAATACAGTAAATTAACTACCACACCAAGGCTAGAGTACCCCGTCGGCTGTTCTATTTTATCCATAGTTGTGGGGAGGGTAGATGGATTTAGGCATTTCCTAGAGGCATGATCACGAATAGAAGTGCAAGCAACCTCGTTCAGAATTTGAACTTGGCTAGCCAAATCCATTTTGCTTACAGCGATAACCATAACGCCAATTTCACCATCCAGTCTTGGAGAACGAAAAAACTTTGAATTCAAAACCAGGAACTGGAGTGTCTATGACATTTTGACATCGCAATCGACCTCGTTCAGGCAATTCATACGGCAACATTGATGCCAAGTTGTAATGTACCTTGCACTTAACATGGATAATAATGATGTCATGAAGAGGGAAGACCCAGAGCATGGGCAAGTGCCAATCTTCTAAACAAAATTGCTAAAGCTTATTTCAAGATTCAGGCATAGATATCGCGAGATTGACGCGTGGCATAAAATGAATAGACCAATTTGAATATCTAGTCTCACCGCCATCATCATCATCTGATTATTTAGTCTCACTCTCATCATCATCGTTGTAGGTACTCATCACCATCATCGTTTTCGTTACTATTTAAAAAAATTATTTGACTTAAGTACGTAGGATTTAGAGAGTGTCTTCAGTGTAATAAAATGATTAAAAGGTTTCCATAGTCCGTTTTTTTTGCCTACTTTATTCTCATTCCATTATTTTTTTTCCTTTTACTTCTATTTCCATACTCTTTCTTTATCGATTGCAAAGTATTTTTATAAGATTAATAATTATTTTGCAGGGTGACCCCACCCCCCAAAAAACAGAAACCATATATTTTTGACTGAAATTCATAAATTTAATTCTAGCCTTTTCTTTTTTTTCAGGATATGAAGTAGATTCTGTGCATGAAAAATTAGGACCACAGTATTCATCAACATGTCCGGAAGTTCGAGTGTACAAAATTAGAATTATTTTGCTTTATTTTGGTAGAAGTAATACAAAAGTTTATGAGTTTTTTTTTTTGGGCGGGGCGGAGGGGTCACCCTGTACCTCACAAGTTTTTCTTATCTCTAATACACACCGAGAACGCCGTTATAAGCAATGAGCATAGTACCCATCAAAATGACATTCTTATCAACGCATGGATCGCCTCTTCTAGCTTGGATCATGTCGCAGTATCCGTGCACACTGCTTAAAAGGAGAAGGACGAAGTAGTCCTACGCCTACGTGATTTGAACCCCATGTTAAATTGATTCGTGGGAAGGTAAATGCTTAGGATCAGAAAGTAGTTTCCCAGTTTTCGGCAAGGATCTTAATGTAGCATCTGTTCATGCTCTTCAAAACATATATTGGGTTGAGTATTTTCTGTTACTTAAAAACAAGTAACGGCATTTCAAATTTACAGTATTTTAGACACAGTCGGAAATTATCTGTTTAACGAGTGCCTACATCGTTCATTTTAATTCAGAAGTGGAAGAGTGTACACCATAATTTAATCTATGATCTCATGACCCTAAAAAAGGAGGAACTGAAACTTCATATTTGACATGTAATGTTGTAGGAGTTTAAGAATAACAAAAACATTACAGAAACGGTAATAAGAAAATGTCTAATGTTTATGGCGAAGGTGTCATTACTGATCACAAAAGAGCAAAACTGATTTTCAAAGTTTCATTCTGGTGATAAATCATTGGGACATGAACCCAGACCAGGACGCTTATCAGACGTCGATCATTTCGTGGAATGCAATCCATGCAAAAAGTACACGAGAATTAGCACTTGACCTCAACACATCCCAATCCACAATATGCTGCCACTTGAAAAAGATAGGAAATGTGAGCAAATTGGGTGTTTGGCTTCCTCATCCTCTTAGTAAGAAGAATAAGGAAGATCGCATATCCATAGCGACAAGTCATCTTTTAAGGCAGAGAAATGACCCGTTTCTCAAGGAAATCATATCTGGGGACGAAAAATGGGTTTTAAATGACAATGTTCAGTACGAAAAGCAGTGGATTGACAAAGATGAATCTCGGCAGCCTACCCCAGAATCAGAGCTTCATGAAAGAAAAGTGTGTATGGTAGGATCACCGCGGTTTTATTCATTTTGAGATTTTGAGCCGCAATCAGACACTCAAAACAAACTTATTATACTTTTAACAGTTACAACGTGTGCATGAAAATCTTTTAAGAAAACATCCCACACTCGCCTTTAAGAACAACACACAACCCTAAACCAGAGAAGATACCCAACAACACTAATAAATAAGAGATTCGAATTAGCAGAAAAAAATGCCACAAAGAGAATTAAGGAACCCGAAAAAACACAACAACGAGAAATGCCGAGCATACGTCGCAACCTACAACAAAAGAACCCAGAACTATTCACAGAAATAAAAGATCTAAAAGAACTTAAAAGCAATGATTAAATCAAAGAAATACAAGACACAACAAAAATCATTAAAAGCCAGTGACAACCCTCCAAAAAATCTTAAAAGACAACTCACTTCTTCAACATTTGGAGAGAACACAACACAAAGGGTTACCAAATGCAATAATAAACGGTGTAAAATATGTGATATAATTATAGAAGGAAAATGCTAAACCTTCAAAAACCTGGAAACAAAGTTCAAAATAAATAAAGACTTAAGCTGCAATTAAAAAACGTAATCAACATAATTGAATGTAGCAAATGCAAATAAATATACATAGGGTCAACACTGGCCCTTAATACAAGGACATCACTTCACAGGAGCAATATCAAAATAAAAGAAAACAGAAAATTAAATGTATCGAAACACCTATACCGATGTAGTCGTGGTAAATTTAAAATAATGCCAATATATCAAACGAACGACTACACGCTACTTCAAATAAAGAAAGAGAAATTTATAGATAAATTCAAACACCGAAGTTGATAAATGAATCATACACACCCACACAAACGGAACCCCCCCCATAGATATGTATATATGTACAAACACAAAAAAAATCTCAAGACACACATTCAGACATACACAGAGAAAAAAAGTAATTCCAAGTGAAATCTGAAACCACTCCAACACACACACACACACACACACACACACACACACACACATACACACACACACACACACACACACACACACACACACACACACCAGATCAAATATCAAAAGTAAATAAGGAGTAAAGTAGGCGAAGAGAAACACAATCTAAGAAAAAGAAAGGAGCAATTTTCATAAAAAAAACCATAACCAACTGAAAACCATTCAAACTGCAAACGCGTGTGAGTTCAAGTCTTATTGAATACCCCATTAACAAGGCCTTGTGCCATACATGTTCTCTGATGAAATCATCAAGATGGAAACATACACGTATGTAAAATCAAAATAAATAAATGAATACTAAGAAATACAAATCTCTTCGTGGACCTACTCATTAAAAAAAAAATTAAATATATATGTATATATATATATAACAATTTCAAACTGATAAATTCACAGTAATGTCAGGTAAAAATATGCTGACGAAAACTGTTGATTGACATTTAAAATTGTCAAAACCACTAATAAAAAAAAAATTAAATTAATAAAGCTCAAATTGTTTTAATAGCTTCAAATTCAGAAAATTTGAACCCAATATTATAAGGATAAAACATAAAACAATACAAATAAAACAATAGTAAAATACAAAACGTGATATTATAGAGAATATAAAACAAGTACAATAATAATGATAATACGGATCCCCTAATCCTGGCCAGAAGACCAGACCTCATAATAATCAACAAAAAAAAAGAGAATCTGCAAAATTGTCGACTTTGCTGTCTCGGCGGACCGCAGAATAAATCTGAAGGAAAATGAAAAGAAGGATAAGTACCTCGACCTTGCTAGAGAATTGAAAAAGCTGTGGAACATGAAAGTAACGATTGTGCCAATTGTGATTGGTGCGTTAGGCACAATATCTAAAGGATTATTAAAAGGCCTGGAAGACTTGGAAGTTGGCGGACGGGTAGAGACTATCCAAACGACAGCATTACTAAGAACGGCCAGAATACTGAGACGAGTCCTGGACACTTGAGGAGACTTGCTGTCACTCAAACTCCAGTGAATGAAAAACCATCAGTTGACACTGATGTGAAAAACTCTAAAGGAGTAAAATAATAATGATAATAAAATGGAATATGCACAACCCAGAATCCAACCTCGAAAATGAGACGCACAAAACTTTGTGGGATTTTGAGATACAAACGAATCATCTAATCTCGGCTAGACGACCAGACCTAGTGATAGTCAACAAGAAAAAGAGAACCAGCCGAATAATGGACTTAGCCATTCCGGCTGTCAACAGAGTGAAACAGAAGGAAAGCGAAAAAGTGAGATAAGTACCTAGACCTTGCTAGAGAACTGAAGAAACTATGGAATATGAAGGAGTCAGTGATACCAATTGTTATTGGTGAGTTAGGTATTGTCACCAAAGGATTGATACAGGGACTGGAGGACATGAAAAAAAGAGGACGCGTGGAAACCATCCATTGTTGAGATCGGATCGAATACTGAGAAGAGTCCTGGTGGCTAGAGGAGACTTGCTGTCACTCAAACTCTAATAGAAGACCATCAGCTAATGCTGATGTGAAAAACTTCCAAATGAGTCAAATAAAGATACAGATACAGATATAATAAAATACAAAATATAATACGAATCCAAATATAATAATAAAATGCAACATATATTACAAATATAATGATAATAATCATTATAATTTGACAAGGAGTAATATAATACAAGCTATAATAATAATAATAATAATAATAATAATAATAATAATAATAATAATAATAATAATAGTAATAATAATAATGATATACAAACAAAAATAAAAATACAGATATGATAATGATAATAATATGCAAAATATAATTAAAAAAAAAGAAAAAATCCAAAAAACAAGTAACAAAAAATACAAATAGATATTAGATTTGAATATTTGTCAGTATATTTGTTTTATTAATATCAAACTTTTAAGAAGGAAAATAAAACGGGAAAAGCAATTTGTTGGAGTGTTTATAGATATAATTATAATGTTTTGCTATGAATGACCTTCATCAGATAATGATTTGCAAAAAAAAAAACAAACAAAAAAAAAACAAAAAACAAAAATAAAAAAATAAAAAACAAAAAATAAACTACCCCCCCATCAAAACAAAGCAAAAAAAAAAAAAAAAAATCAAAACAGAAGCAAATAAATCAGTGAATAAATAAAAAAGATGAAAAATAAATAAATAAAGATAAATCAACATAAAATAAATGAATTTAAAAATGAATAAAATAAAATTTAAGTTAAATATAAGAGAATGTGATAACTGTCTATGATGTTGTCATGGCAACGCATTTAGGAAGGCCGATTACAATGAAAAGATGTTAGAGTATTCTCCAATATTTTTCTTATCATTATTTGATCAAGTCCGTACAGAGAGAAACGTTATAATAAATATATAAACACTTCACCAAATTGGTGTTCACATTTTATTTCCCTTCCATTTTGTTAGATATTTTATCCATATATTCATCCATGAATCTCTTCGCAATGTTTTTTTACAACCAAGTCTCCCTATTAAATAATGAGAAATTCAGTTGTTACGGTAACAACGGAATTTTCTATTAATCTTTAGGTAGATCAGGTTATCTATCTATCTATCTATCTATCTATCTTAGTCTATTCATATCTATCTATCTATCTTAGTCTATTTCTATTTATCTATCTATCTATCTTAGTCTATTCATATCTATCTATCTATCTTAGTCTATCTATCTATCTATCTATCTATCTATCTATCTATCTATCTATCTGTTGTTTGACATAGAATTGTAAAAATTACAAATAAGTAACAAATAAAATAAAAAGGTAAAAAATGTTAAATCAATAAAATTATAAGTATTTTAATAGCTTCAAATTTACAAAATCTATGATTCATATTAAACATTTATGTTTGTGACTGAATTATTAGCAATACTAGATTTTAACATACACTTTTATAAGATTTGTCCCGTAATGTAAATGAAATTGTCTTCGAGAGCCGAAGTTTACTTTTTGGGAATACCACTTTAGTAAAATGATCAAATCTAGCACAAACGACAATCTTTATTTCCCTCGTCTTTTTCTCTTTAGAAATCAAATCAAAGCCGAAAATATCTATGTTTCTTATCAAGATAAGTCCTCAGAGAATTTGAATCGTTAAAAGGATTTTGAAAAGTGATACCAAGGAAATTTACCTTGAATCGTAAAGAAAATAAATGCATCATACCTAAAACACTTTTTTTGTAATTGGAAAGCTTTACGTTTTTATTTTAGACAAAAAATTGAAGAATTTTAGACAAAAAATCTGTTGCCCCTTACTTTATTTAATTTTTGAATTCTAAAATAAGAATAAAAAAAAATAATAAAGAAACAAAACAAACCATTACCCCTAAAAACAAAACAAAACAAAACAAAATAAAAAACAACCCCACCAAACTAACAAACAACAAACCAAACAAAAAACAAGCAAACAACATTTCTCCACAGGAAAATATTTCTCATTTACATTTTGTTCATTTAGCAAGTAGACAAAACTCTATTTCGATATTTTATAAGTGAAATTAAAAAAAATGAATTAATTTAGAAAAGATATACTGTAGAGAAAATTTCTTGGGATAGTCTTACATGTAATATTATTCCCACCACCCGGGCAATGCCGGGTTGTCTTTTAGAACACACACACACACACACACACACACACACACACACACACACACACACACACACACACACACACACACACACACATATATATATATAGATATGTTCAAAAAGGCTCTCTCTCTATATATATATATGTATGTATGTATGTATGTATAGAGAGATAGAGAGAGAGATAGAGAGAGAGAGAGAGATGTCTAAGTTAGGATACTGTAGATAGAGAATTAATGGGTCTTGGTGACTGTTAGTTTCTTGGCAATGTGATCAACTGACTAATATGAAAATAAAATAAATTCATACATTGACAGTTGTGCAAACAAGTGTTACTTCCAACGAAGTCTTTATCAGATGATGACTCTAGGTTCAGGTATGGTTTCGGCGCCGAAGCATCATTACAAATAATCCAAAGCGCCCTAGCAGAACCTTACGATACCACCAGACTTTGTTGGTTTGTTGTCACTCTATGGAAATGCCATATCAATGCTGATGCAATTAAGGCCTTATTCTGGATCTTTTAGAATTTATATATATATATATATATGGCCTATAGTGGGTAGAGTGTTTGTCAATGGCCCGGGAAACCAGGGTTTAATCCCAGGTCGAGTCGTACTAAAAACTCAAAAATGGTACATGATGCCGTCTTGTTTAACACTCAGCATTATAAGGTGCGGATCAAGGGTAAAGCGGAGCAATCAAGGGAATGGAGTAACATCTTCTCCAACATCTCGGTGTAGTAGCTATTGAAAAAGGAGCCTTCGGGTCCCCTCGACTACGTTCGCAATCTTTACTTATATATATATATATATATGTATATATATTTGTATTTTATGAGATTATTTTAATGTCTTTACGAGTTTTCATAACAGAAGTAACTGATATTTTTTACTGATATTCAAGTAACAGTAAGTCTTTTCAGATCATCAGGACTCCTCTAAGTATTCTTGTTGATCTAGACAGTGCTGCGGTTTGAACGGTGTCAATTGTTCCTCTGATTTCATTTTCTCAGTCTCTTTTCTAGTCTTTTAAAAATTGTTACAAGAGCTCCATTGGTATCACTGTAACCTTTATTTCCCATTGTATATTCAGCTCTCAAGCAAGGTCCAGATATTTCTCCAGCTCTTCAGTTTCTTTTACACTTACTCTGATCAACTAGACAGCAAAATCCGCTAGATGAGAAGTTCTTTCTTTCTTTTTAATTAAAACCAAGTCTAGTTTTCTGGCCTAGATTAGGTGATTCGTTTTGCTCTGAAAATCCCGGAGAATTTTGTGTCACCTTTTTTTCCAGAACAGATTCTGGTCTGGGCATACACCATTTGCCTGTATTATCAAAAATTTGTCATTTGCATATTTCCCAGGGGAACACCTTTCCAACTCAATTATTATTATTATTATTATTAACTCCTTGCGAGTGTTAGTTGATGGTCTTTCATTGGAGTCTGAATGACAGCAAGTCTGCTCAAGTCTCCAGGACTCTTCTCAGTATTCTGGCCGATCTCAATAATGCTGTAGTTTGGATGGTTTCTATTTGTCCTCCGATATCCAACGTTTCCAGTCTCCTTTCCAAACCTTTGGGGAACGTTTCAAGCGCGCCAATTACAATCGGTAACAAAATCATCCTCATGTTCAACAACTTTCTTAGTTCTCTGGCAAGATCTAAGTACTTGTCTCTTTTTCTCCTTTCTCTCAATGCGAGTTTTTCACGCCAGTTTTAACTAGTAGTTTTTCACTAGATTCTAAGCGATAGCAAGTCTTCAGGTCTTCAGGATTCTTCTAAATATTCTGGCTGATTTTAACAGTGTTATTAACAATGATCGCGTTTCTTCCTCTGATCTCCAGTTCCCCGGTCTCTTTTCCAGGCCTTTGGAGACCGTTCCAACAACAACTGTATCACTGTCACCTCCATGTTCCTCAACTTTTTTCAGCTCTTTTGTAATATCTTGATAGTTATCTATCGTTTCACTTTCTTTTTGCTCAATGGGGCACGGGAACGACAAAATCCAAAAGTTGATAAATTTTCTTTTTGTTAATCAATACTATGTCTTCTAACTAGGATTGGGTGAACTTTTTGTATCTCAAAATCCCAGAGAATTTTGTGCATCTCATTTTCTCGGACAGATTCTGGTTTGTGCATATACTGTTGTCAGCATTGTCAAATTCTACTCTCTTGCACAATTCTCGGTGGATCACCTTTCCCACCCAGTCATGCTACTCTTGTATTCCTTTTGTACCAGGTTGATGCATTCATTTATGTGATTAACTGATTCATCTTGCTATTCTTTATTATTATTTTCACATCAGCGTTAGCTGATGGTCTTTCACTGGAGTTTGAGTGACAGCAAGTCTCCTCGAGTCTCCAGGACTCTTCACGGTATTCTATAAGATTCTATTCTATATTCTATGAGATTCTATAATGTAGTGGTTTGAAAGGTCTCCACTCGTCCGCCAACTTCAAAGTCCTCCAGTTTCTTTAGTAATCCTTTATTTATTTTTCCAAATGCACCAATTACAATAGGTATAATTGTCGCCTGCATGTTCCATAGTTTTTTCAATTCCCTAGCAAGGTCGAGGTACTTATCCTTCTTTTCACATTCTTTCAGTTTTATTCTGTGGTCAGCCGGGACAGCAAAGTTGACAATTTTGCAAGTTCTTTTTGTTGATTATTATTAGGTCTTCTTTGTTATTATCATTATTATTTTACTCCTTTAGAGTTTTTCACATCAGTGTCAGCTGATGGTTTTTCACTGGAGTTTGAGTGACAGCAAGTCTCCTCAAGTGTCCAGGACTCGTCTCAGTATTCTGGCCGTTCTTAGCAATGCTGTCATTTGGATAGTCTCTACCCGTCCGCCAACTTCCAAGTCCTCCAGGCCTTTTGATAATCCTTTAGTTATTGTGCCGAACGCACCAATCACAATTGGCACAATCGTTACTTTCATGTTCCACAGCCTTTTCAATTCTCTAGCAAGGTCGAGGTACTTATCCTTCTTTTCACATTCCTTCATGTTTTTTCTGTGGTCCATCGGGACAGCAAAGTCGACAATTTAGCAAATTCTCTTTTTTTTTTGTTGATTATTATAAGGTCTGGTCTTCTGGCCAGGATTAGGTGATCCGTTTGTATGTTAAAGTCCTATAGGAGTTTATGCGAGTTATTTTCTTGGGCAGGTACCAGGTTGTGCATATACCATTTGTTTGTATGGTCGAATTGAAATTTCCTGCACATTTCCCAGTGGATCACCTTGCCAACTCAGTCGTGTCTCGCCTTATACTCCTTCTGTGCTAATTTGCTGCATTCGCTTACTATTATTATTATTATTATCAAAATAAAAAAAAAATAAATAAAAAGGCAATATTAACAAGACTACAATAAACTTGATTGATTCTTGTTATGATCTATAATGATACAGAGACCATCGGTTTGGGGAAGATTCTAATGAGTATTTCATATTGTGTCAGTTATATGACGAATTTAGATGATTAAAAATGTTTCGCATGAACCTCGGGATAATTATTCAATCTGAAGTTGAACTGAAATCTGCTTTATTCCCATAGAGCACTTTAAATATATTGCTTTCACAGGAATCTCGTTATCCTGTGCCGTTTTCTCTGGGTTTCGTTTACTTACATACATGCCTACATACGTAATGAAAAGTTTAGTAATATATCGATAGGCACTCTTTGCTGTTTGTTTAATCTGTTTTCAAACATGCGTTCGTCTAAGAAAAACCATATTTTCTATTCTGCATTTTAATTTCATCTTTCTCAGCTTCTGTTTTTTGTCTTCCTTTATTTCTTTATGTTCCTCTTCGATTGATTTTCTTCTAGTTATTCTCTCTTCTATAAATCTACCCTTTTTTTATGCGAATCTCATTTTGTTATTCCTTATGTCACCTAAATAATTATTTTGTGCCTTGTTTTCGTTTCACAACGGCAGTCGTTTGAAACTATTCTGCGAAAAACACACAGCTCAATACTAATATATATATATATCCATATAGTTTTTTTTTTCTTCTAATCTTCTGTAGTTTTCATGGCTCCAGGTCTCCACCAGCTGTACAGACATTCCGGTACTTGTCCACCTTCTGTTTAGAAACAATCTTGGAAATATGTTTTCTCACTCCTTAATATCACATCACTGCAAACTCAAGTCGATATACACTAATAGATTAAATTTTAAACAAAAGTAGTTTGTAAAACATAGAATTGAAGAAAATGCACACACAAGCGCGCGGACGCACATACACACACTTGAAAAAATATATAGATTTCATGCTGCTGTTGCAAAAATCCAATAAAACCTTTATCAGATGATGACTCTGGAGTTCATGCAGGGTTTCGGAGCCAGAGAATCATTACTGGTAACATAGATCCTGCATAAGAGTATCTTAGTTTTTCCGTTACATATAAATGAGCCGAGCAACGAAGCAATAATTCAGTGATGTAAGATTTAAACTGACTGACGAGATGACGACGTCAATACACTGAACGTAGAAGAGAACTTTAAATTCACGAGGGAACTCAAGTCAGTATACTCTTGTGGATTAAATTTTAAACAAATTTAGCTTATGAAACATAAAACTGAAGAACACACACACACACACACATATATATGGGCACACACGCGCGACTATGGCGTAATGGCTATCCTTATAGGAAATAATCACGGCGACTCGAGTTCAAATCCTGGACAAGGTTGTTTGCATTTTACATAGCGCTAATATTCTTGGGAAAGGTATGGATTGGACTATTTTCCCTCCAGATCTGGGTAACATAAAAGGGCAGACAATCTCTTTAGCCTTGGTGTAGAAATCAGTCTAGGAGAAGAAAAGCTCTGAATTCAAACCTGTTAAAGTCCGCTTAGAAATGACAATGTGAAACATTGTAATCGTGTGGAGTATATATTATGTCTTGAAATAGGTAAAGTCAGGATATATGTAAAATAAGAGATATTCTATTCCGGGGAGAATACGGTACTTAGTTTGGAACGTCAACAAATGTGAATAATCTTAGTCGAATTTGTTTATAGACTTTCAATCTATTCCAATTATTCCACATCAATACACACACATACACACACACACACACACACACACACACACACACACACACACACACACATATTTATATATATATATCTTTAAAGAAAAAAACAAAGACCAGTTATTTTAGGATTATAAATTTATTTCCATCCTGTTTTTCGTTTCTGGTGTGAACCAAAACACGAAGAAAAATATAACAGGACTTCTTCAGATCCAATGGATAAATAAAGCAGAATAGACACGGAGTGGGGAGGGGGAGGGGGAGGGAGAGAGTTGAAGAGTTACCTCCTCATTTTATTGAATTTCCGTTTTTTTATTTACCTATTTATTTTATATTCAAAATTCTTCCGTCAGTTATAATTACGGTAATTTAACCTTTTTATTTATTCTATTTTATTTATTTTCTTTTCATGCTAAGTTCGATAATTAACTTTTAAGGGAAATATTAATGCTTATATTAATTTCGATACTATTTATTTAGCTACCTATTTTTTCCTTGTGTGTATATTGGATACGTTTTTTGTCTGGTTTCACTATTTATTTCTATGTTTTAAAAATTTATAGTCTATTTCTTTAAAGAAATATTGCTCTGTAAAATCAATTACATTGAGCTCTCTACCAGGAAAATTTAAATGTTCAGCTCCTGAATGATTTTCTTGTCCTCAAGGAATTACTCCCAACTCTGGTTTAACTGGACCGAATAATACTATATATATATATATATAATATATATATATATATATATATATATATATATATATATAATGTATCCTCATTGTGTAATCCTTTATTGTATTAAGAAATGTCCAGTTCGTCTAACTGAGTCGAGCAACGAAGCGTTAATTTAATGATGTAAAATTTGAATTGATTGACAAGATGACGACATTAAAGCACTTGATGAGAAATTGAGCTTGGAATTCACTTGCAAAGTCAGTGTATAAGAGCCCAATAATGAAGCGTTAATTTAATGATGTAAGGTTTGTATCAACATGTCGTGAGATTAAGAATATATATCAGCTGTCATAAATAACCTTCATCGGTTCTTCCTTTTGGTTATTTATATCCCCCGAATACATTTTTCTGAGCTTGTGATATCTCTTAATAGTCTTTTTTTGGCTCTTTAATTCTATACATTAATCTCCCGATACGTTTATTAATGACACCAGCCTTCAGATTTTTTTCCCGTTTCTATATTCTTTGAAAAAATGTTTTTCCCCTGCTCTATTTTGCATCTGTTTTTTTTTCCTTTATTGTTTTCTTTATTTTCCTTTGGCAACAGTTTATCGAACACAGATTTATTTTTTCTCGCGAACAATCCACCGATGACAATCCTGAATTAGTACTTTGGTTCGGTGTTATACGTTATACCCTTTAAAATTGTTGGATATCGTCAACGGATTCGTTTACGTTCAACTTTTTTTAATGCTCGCTTGAAAAAAGTCGGACGGAAACAAATCCTGTTGATGATATCCAACAATCTTTCTGCTTTTTCCATTAAATCACAGATGATATGACGCGGTAGTTATGTGTGTACAATCAAAAAGGTTTTACAAAAATCTTTGAATTTTTTTGTAGTGAATTGTGTTCCATTATCTGACACAATTGTATTGGGAATACTAAATTTAGTGAAGAGTTCATGCGAAAATCTAATTGTACCAATGAACATAGGGGTTTTATATTTCATTATCTTTAGTTGTTTCAAGAAACTGTCAACCACTATTAAATGATATTGTCCCTTCACTTGACATGGAAAATATGTATGCAGCCTTGACCAGTTCATCTTTGGCCAAGAGGTAAAATTCACTGTTGGCGCCTTTGCTACAATCGCACAGCATTTACAGGATTTTACATTTTCTTCTATTTCTTTGTACATATTCGGTCAAAAGAAAACTTCTCATTAAATTTTCATCCTCGTTACCCCGGGATGACCGCTATGGAAGTCTTTTAATCTTCTTTTTTTCAGCGCTCCTGTATTACCACTTGTTCACCGTACATCAAAATCCATGACAGAGGGAAAACCTTTTAACCATAAATCTTTTTGTACTGTTGATCTATTAATTTGTTTCTTTTTCTCTGTGATATATTTGTCTATTTTTGCTTGGTTCCTAATCTCCTCGGTTATCACAGGTAATTCCCGTATGGGGTTGCAAAGCAAGCTTTTTATTTCTAATTCTAATCTTAGGGCTGCCATCACAGTTTCCTCTAATGGTTTCCGTGATATATGGATTAATCTGGATAAGTCATCTGCATGTCATAACCTCTTTGATGGGAGGAATTCCATCTTAAAATCATAATTTAACAGTATTGTTCTCCACCTCTGAAGTTGATTTGCTGTATGTGTAAGAATCCTTTTTTTGGAAACAAATAGACGTTTGGCGCGTAAAGCTTCTTCCATGAATAAATCTATGGAACTTTTTTACCGCAAAAATTATCCCTAGAGTTTATTTTTATATTTAGCTGTACCTATTTTCAGCTGGCAATAAGGTTCTCGATGCATGCGCAATCGTTTATACTTGGCCGTTGGTTTCTTTGTGCTCTGTTACGGCTCCTATACCCAAATTGCTAGCATCACTTGCAACCAAAATATTCTTCTTTGGATCGTAATACGTCAGACTCAAATCTGATGTCAATATTTTTCATTCCCTTAAAAGCAACTCTGACATTCGGTACTCCAGTTCCATTTTGAATCTCTGTTCAATAATTTGTTTAGAGGAGCTTTTAATACGTGCTTATTGGGGACAAAATTCGCGAAGTAGTTTGCTAGTCACAGGAATGCTTGTAGAGTTGACAGATTTGTTTGAGCAGGCACGTTCTTAATAGCGCGCAACTTCACTGGGTCGGGTTTTCTGCCTTTCGCATTTATAAACTGTTTCAAATACTTAATTTTAGATTTTAAAAATTCACATTTATCCAAACTAAGTTTCAAGCCATATTACTTTATATTTTTAAAAAATTTCTTCGACTTGTTCTTTATGTTGTTCTCGACTTTCACTCTCAATTAAAATTTCGTCCAGGTCGGCTATTGCGAAATCAACATCATTCAATAACGTATCCATGATTTTCTGAAAAATGCCTGATGTGACCTTTATCCCAAATGGCAGTCTCTTGAATCTATACAGGCTAAAACTTCGCGAATCCTTCGTCGACAAGAATCTGGAGGTATATTTTAGACAAATCCAGTTTCAAAAATTCTTTGCACCACTTAATTTCGCAAATATGTTTTCCGGATTTGGCAGAGGGTAAGTGTATATTTTCAAACAATCGTTCAATCCCTTAGAAACATCTGCGCCGGCCCAAATTTTATCATTTTTCTTTTTCACGTAAACGGTAGGACTTGCCCATTTACTATAGTCCGTTTTGGTCAACACGCCAATTAGTTCTAAGCGGTCTAATTCTTTGCTAATGGAGGCTTCGGCAACAAAAATTACTTGTAATTTCGACCTAAAAATTGGCATCACGTTCTCTTTCATTTTAAATGTTGTTTTAGCTTTTTATTTTTATTTTTGACATGTCACGTTCTTTAATTCTCGCTGTGTTGTGCGTGTCGAAGATTTTCTATTTGTTCGCATTTGCAGACTGATTTTAGAATTTCGTTCCAATTTCGACAAAATTCTGGTTCTAATTTCATAAACTTCCGGCGCCGTCAGTCCTTGAATAAACATCAAGCATTTAAACATATCGGGGGGGGGGGTAAGTTCCTTTAATTTGAATTCTTCACACTTTCTATTGACAATTCCAACAAAAGTAAAGTAATCCTCTCCATTTTTTGCCATCTTGTGTTGAAAAGAGAAAATTTCTTCCCAAATATTTTTTTCAGAATTATCTTCTCAAATGATCTCTCCAGGATTTCTCGGAAGTAGGTAGTTAGCATATTTTTCGTGTTCGCTTTGACCAAATTTTCCGAGCAACAGACATATTTTCTTTTCGTCCGACTACGTAGTGCAATCTTTTTAAAAAATATCTTCATAACGGCGAAAATACGCCGCAAAAGTTACCATCTCCTCAGGATTGTACTTAGATTCGTCGATTTAACTTATTACCGAATCCTGCGAAAAAGAATTTGCTGTGCCTTGCTTTGCTTTTTTTCAAGGCTGATCGTTCGAAGAATTTTTTGCCACTGTTCATTTTGTTTTTCTTATTGTTATTGGCCTAATCGTTACTGCTCTTCTAAACGTTCGTTCTGGATTTTCATAAATTCCATCATTGCTTCCTTAAAATCCTACATGTTTCTTTATAGAGAAGAAATTCAACTGACCCAATAATTTCCTACTGATTTTTTTTTTGGCAAACAAGAATTACTGAAAATGAAAAAATTCTTACTTGACCTTGACCTGTTATGCAGACTTGGAATTAGTGCGTGTTTGAGTTGTCTCAAATGTTGGTATTTCGTTTAAAATTTTCTAAGATTCGAATCTTCTTCGCCAGATATTATATCATAAAATAGGTAAGGTCGGGACACATGTAAAATAAGTGATATCTTATTCCGGAGAGAATATGGTACATATTTTGGTAGGCCAACTAATGCAAATAACTTTGGTCGAATTTGTTTACAGACAGAATTATTAGATAGTCTTTAGACTAGTCTATCTTGTTGGAGGTTCCAGCTACTCAACAACCATATATATATATATATATATATATATATATATATATATATAATGTATTCTCATTGTGTAATCCTTTATTGTATTCAGAAATGTCCAGTTCGTCTAAATAAATCCAGCAACGAAGCGTTAATTTAATGAAGTAAAATTTGAATTGATTGACAAGATGACGACATTAAAGCACTTGATGAGATATTGAACTTGGAATTCACTTGCAAAGTCAGTGTATAAGAGCCCAATAATGAAGCGTTAATTTAATGATGTAAGGTTTGTATCAACATGTCGTGAGATTAAGAATATATACATATATACTCCTCTACTTCCGTGGGGTTGAGCTCTCTAGCAAAGGAAGTAATGGTTGCCACTTGCGTAAAGCAAGGCTCTTCGGATGAATTGAGCGCTCGATAGCCGTTAAGCGGATATCGATAAACAAAACAATTGTGATAAATAAGCGTTTAAAATTCCTTAACTTACGCTCGTTTCCTCGTGGCTGTGCGGTTGAATTTTGAGTTAGCGTATGAGTCAGCCGGGTTTCGATCCCAGCTTCGAGAATCCTTCGTGTTTAGCCACACAGAAGAGTTGTGATACCACAAAACAGTTTGTCTGTTGATGACTATATATATACACCAGTTGGTAGAATCTTGTGCAAAGTCGGGTACTAGTACGTAATAGCACCCCCTCTTCCTACCGGCTTGAAATTAATATGAAATTTATTCAAAATGACCTTAATATATATATATATATATATATACAAATGTAACACATGCACAATCCAGGTAAAACTGATTTTAAGTTATTTGCTTCATTTTTTTTTTTTACTGAACTGTTAAATCTCCAAAGTACGTCTTTAACTAGCTACAATTCGGCCATCGACCATATTCTTTAATCATTCCTTTCTTTAATTACTAAGAAAGTGTCAGTATTTTACTTGTGTGTGTTACGGCTGCCAGCCCATTTCTACTTTTGGGACTTAATTATAATTTCTCAATAAAAAATGCCCCCTCCCTGCAAAAAAGAAAAAACGAAAAATAAAACCAAAAACCAAAGACAAGAACAATATATTGCAACGTCACTATAACCGATATCAACATTGCATTGATATATATAAGAGGTGTATTTATATAAGTGGCGTACTAATTTTTGGACTGGTAAGTATTCATATTTGTGTCGACTAAGTTTCAATGCTGTAGATTTCGATATAGATAAATACCTAATAATATCCATTTTGATTGTATAATGTTATTCAAGAAATGATAAAATTATGGTATCTTTGATTTAGAAGAAAATGTCCTTAGAAAAATTGTTCGGGGTAGATGGATGATTTTTTTGGTATAGACGGAAATAGATATGAACATATGATAGATATGAACAGATTGAGATAGATAGATAGATAGATAGTTATAAACTGTCTGAGACATCTATCTATCTATCTATCTATCTATCTATCTATCTATCTATCTATCTATCTATCTATCACAGTCTGAAATAGATAGATAGATAGATAGATAGATAGATTGATAGGAATAGACGTTGACTACATACACAGCTACACACTTAATCACATAGAGAGAACATTGAACGCTACCAGATGAAACTTCTCGACTTTGTCAGGCTATGGACGTATTGATCCACCCACATAATTTTCTTCTCTCTCTCTCTCTCTCTCTCTCTCTCTCTCACTCACTCTCTCTTGCTTTCTCTCTGTCTTCCTTCTTCTAAATCTTTCGTTTTCTTTCCCATCTCCCCACCAACTATGTTTACCTCCTTATCATTTTTGTCTTTTTCCCTGCGGCGACAAAAATGTAAGCAAGACAAATATTCTTTTGTAATCATAACAAATAACATTCAAATTGGATGTTAAAAATTTGTTTGGCCAACGCATCGCGGAAAGGGCTTATTTCATCATTAGATGATTAGAGAAAAACGCAGCTAACCGTTTTCATTTGAGCGATTCATTATTATTATTATTATTATTATTATTATTATTATTATTATTATTATTATTATTATTATTGCTGTTGTTGTTGTTGTTAGCTCTGTATTGATGTGGACACATTGATATAGATGGTTTGGTTTGGTTTCTTTGTATAATGGCATATCAACCTTCGTGGCTAATTTAATGCCAAAGCCATCCTTATTGAAGAATAGTAGTGATACTGTTTAACCTATAGCTGGGGGAAGAATAAGGGGTTTCATGCCTTTCTCAAGGTTATTTGTTCGAAAGTGAACGTAAAAGGGCGAGTGGATTTCGAACTCACTTACATTACGCAACGGAGACTCCTAGAGATAGATAGATAGATAGATAGATAGATAGATAAGAGCGAATTGAGATAGATAGATAGATGAATAGATAGATAGATAGATAAGGGCGAATTGAGAAAGATAGATAGATAGATAGATAAAGAGCGAATTGAGATAGATAGATAGATGAATAGATAGATAGATAGATAAGGGCGAATTGAGGAAGATAGATAAATAGATAGATAGATAAGGGTGAATTGAGAAAGAACGAAAGATAGATAGATAGATAAGGGCAAATTGAGAAAGATAGATAAATAAAGGAGAATTGAGAAAGATAAGTTTTAGTTATAATGATTATTGTTGTAATAATAATAATTATTATTATTATCATTGTTATTGTTATTGGATATAGATGCGAACAGATTGAGATACATAGAAAGATAGATATATATGAACAAACGGCGCTATTATCATTTTACTTAGAGAATTTTTCACACCAGTGTTAGCTGATGGTTTTCCATTGGAGTTTGAGTGAGAGCAAGTCTCCTCAAGTCTTCTGGACTCTTTTTAGTATTCTGTCCGATCTCAACAATGCCATAGTTTGGATGGTCTACATTCGTCTTCTTATTTCTAAGTCCTTCAGTCCCTTTAATAATCCTTTGGTGACTGTACGGGGCGCACTAATTTCAATTGGTATCACCCTCATTTTTATATTCAATAGTTTTATTATTATTATAATTATTATTTACTCCTTTTCGAGTTTTCCACTCAAGCGTTAGCCGTTGGTTTCTCACTGGAGTTTGAGTGACAGCAAGTCTCCTCAAATCTCTAGGACTCTCCTCAGTATTATGGCCGATCTTAACAATGCTGTAGTTTGGATGGCCTCCACTCGTTCACTTATTTCCGAGTTTTCCAGTCCCTGTATTATTATTATTATTATTATTATTATTATTATTATTATTATTATTATTATTCTTTAATAATTACAATGATCATAATTTTTTCTTTTTCATTAAGATAATACTTTTTATGATTATTTTTTGTTTGTTTTTCTTTTTATAAGACTATTATTCTTGAATATGCGTGCGTGCACCTGTGTGTGTTGATAGAGTTTATATTTTTCAATTGGCTGTCCACTGCCTGATTTGGTGTCAAATCGAGGCTGACCCCAGTTCACGATTGGAACGACGTCCTGCAGCTGATCATAGCATCTCAAGGAAGCGTTTGATTGTTCAGATTGGATTATAATGGGCAAAAAATTGAAGAAGAAGAAGAAGAAGAAGAAGAAGAAGAAGAAGAAGAAGAAGAAGAAGAAGAAGATTTAATTACAATGAGCTGTGTATTTTCTGTAAAAAGAAATTAAAGAAAGTGTCAAGTATAAAGAGATAGATAGATAGATAGATAGATAGATAGATAGATAGATAGAGAGAGAGAGAGTGAGTATGGACGAAGAAAAAAGAGATAGAAAAGGAAAGAGAGGCTGTAGAAGAAGATAAAATATTAGTGGAAAGAAGGAGAAGAGAGAGAGAGAGAAAGAGAGAGAGAGAGAGAGAGAGAGAGAGAGAGAGAGAAAGTGACTACGGACGAGGAAAAAAGAGATAGAAAGGGAAAGAAAGGCTGTAGAAGAAGAAAACAAAATATTAGTGGAAAGGAGGAGGAGGAGGAGAAGAGAGAGAGAGAGAGGGAGGAAAAAACAAAAGAAAGACTGATAGAGAAAGAAGAGACGATGAGTAGTAGAAAAATAAGAGACAGTGACAAGAACAGGGAAAATGATTGCAAACATTGTTACAAATGTTTACCGGATATTTGGGGGGAAACTCCTTTATATATATATATATATATATATATATATATATATATAAAGCGATTGTATTGCACATTAAAAGTACTTAGCGTTATTATGATAGAGCATGTCTAGAACCTAAATAAATCCGTTTGATGTGGGGTACTCTATCATCAGACAGAAATGTAGGAAAAGTTGCTAATCAACCGTAATTATAGTATGGTGTACAGTAACGTGGTAAGAAGTAATTATACGTAACACTCACGATATCCAAAGAAGAGGAGTTGGGAATAATTCTATTTGAGAATATATAAGAAGATTCTTATAAATCTCCAGGAGTGTTTAATGTATGATAATTAATATATAAATTTCTCACAGATCAAATTTCAATATAATTGAAAAATCAAAAAAACCGTCATCAAGAATCTACGACAATTTTAAATGTCTATACAGAAAAAGTTTGGAAACTTATTGAATTCACCACGTATATATATATATATATATATATATATATATATATATATATATATATATATATATATATATATATATGGCTTGGTTTGTTATGTTTGGTTCTATGATATATTAACCATTATATATCTGGGAAAAACTGGAAATAAATCCGACAGTATGAAAAAGTACTGAGATGAAAAACCCAATCTCTTCAGAGGATGATTTTATTTTTTGAAGAATCCTTTGCCAACGTTAAACGTTTCAGATTCTAAACCTTCATCTGGGCGTGTGAGTTATTCAATGAAACGAAAAAAGGAAAAAAAACTTTCTCATCTTTTTTCGTTTCATTTAATAACTGATAAAGGTATAAAAACCGAAACGTTTAACGTTGGCAAATGATTCAATAATTACAATCATCCTCTGAAAACCTTTTGTTTTTTCATCTGTGTAAATGTGTGTGTGTTACTATCTTAAAATCCCGTTAAAACCATCGATAAAAGCGAATTAAGAAAGGAATTCAAATTCAAACACTTCCTTTGTGTTATTGCCATTTTCATAAGGTCTTCTCAGTCATCTGACACGTAATATGATTCTTTTTAAAAGTCGATTTCCCTTTCAATTTGTACTTATTTCTTGTAAGCGCCAAACCTGTCCCCTACCCATCAATAAAATTGGAGGGATGACAGTCGCGGAGTTCGCTTGCAATATATAATGACCAAAATAACATATTATTTCTTTAAAATCAATCTATCGCTAACTAACTTAAAAGATGCTTGTTAATGTGTGTGTATTTGGTTATTAATTTAGAGCTCCTATTCAACAGTAAATCTCGTTTGGGAAAAGTAATTTAAAGTGATTTAAATTATTTCCTTCAAGCATAATATCCAATTTCTCCATCTTGTGGAGTCAATGGCTATCTTGAATACTAATATGAATGATACCAAGATTTTTGATAAATTATCTATTTAGGAGAAAGACACATATGTAAAACTGAGTGTGATGAATCTTTAGCTTTTGTTAAAGCACCTGTCCAGATAAAGACGTCTTCAATAATATCCATTGATGTATGTATTTACTCAACCCCTTTGCTATAGGCAGGATACGACACGGAGAAATTTTAAGGGGAGTAAAGCTAGTTTGAATTCAAAGTTTTCCTTTTAGTAGGTTGGTTGACTAACAAAGGCTAAAGAAGGTTCTCGATTCCATTTCTTACGACGATAACCGTTACGTTAAATGCTCCGGCAATATCCAGGGATACAGGATTTTCTTTTTGGATACATGTTATTGAATCTTAATAAGTGGGTTTGACTCGCTACAAAATGCTTTAGGTACAGGTATTGCTTGATATCATAGGATTGTTACAAAATGATATAATGTGATAGCAATACTCGAATTCGAGGTGACAGCCATCTTGTCCGTGTGTAGTTTTTATTTGACGTATCATAAATTGCACTTGTTTAAACATAAAATTTAGCCTCCTAAACAGATTACCTGCGTATTATAGAATGAATTTTCAGTGATGCTCGAAGCAAGTATGCTTTGCGTTACTTTGACAATGGAATTTATTGATAATGAAGACGGGTATCGCAAGTTTCTTGAAGTTAGAATTTTCAATTATAATGAATAAACTGTACATAAGATGTTGAAATTTCCTCCTGACATTATTTTTTTCTCTCTCTGTGGTTTTAAAGTTGATATCTTATTGATTCTAACATTAAGCTGTTTGAAATATTGTTTCTTTTTTTTTTTGTTTCTCATGAAGTTACTGAATTTTAACTTGAAATCTGGAGACAATATTTTCATCTTTCTCATCTGCTACTCATTAACTTTACTGCAGACATTTTCTGCGTAAATAAAGGAAAATATTTAGAATTCTATTTTGTAAATTTTGACTTAAAATTTACACACTCACACACACACACACACACGCACACACACACACACACACACACACACACACACACACACACACACACACACACACACACACATTCACTTATCAGTTTCACGTATTTTTTTAATAACAAATACAATAATCGGAAAAGACTAAAATATATATCGTTATATGTTAAGACTAATGATATATATGTTATATATATGTTGTGTATTTTGGCAGCAAGTTATTATTCAAACAGGCTTTGTTAAAAACCACGGAATATCTCTTCTTTATGATTTTCAAGTGGAGACACTTTCTTTATCATTTTGATCCTGATGTACGAAAAACAAGAAGAATTGAACGTCTACACTTGAAGATCATGAATATTCTACCTTTAACAAAGCCTGTTTGATATATATATATATATATATATATATATATATATATATATATATATATATATATATATATATATATATATATGCGTGGCGCATTCAATAAGTTTCCAATTGTTTGAACAGGCATTTAAAATTGTCGTAGAGTCTTGAAAATTCAGTATGCTATTGCTATAGATCTTATGAGATGACTGACCAATTTTTATGATTTCAGATTCAAATGAACAGCTACAACAGGAATAGGAATACACCTAACTAATTTATTGATAGTACACACATGAAACTTTAGTCCCCTTCAAAGTAATCTCCTCCGGCTGCAATGCACTTATTGTACCGTTTCAACAACTTCTGGAAGGCCCCATGGAAGTCCTCTTGACTGAGCGTGTCAATGACCTTCGTCACAGCTTCTTTCATCTCTGCAATTGTCTCATAACATCAGCCTCTGAGCTTAGGGAATAACCAAAAGTCACAGGGACCAAGGTCTCAATTATAGGGAGGGTAAGGAACTGTCTTGATGCCCATCTTGGTCAAATAGTCTGTGACAAGGATGAAGTTGTGGACTGGTGCATTGTCCTGGTGGAAATGTCACTGACCTGATTTGAAGAGTGCTGGCCTCTTCCGACAGAATCTCTTCCTGAACTCCCTTAAAACCTCAACATAGTAAGCCTAACCCTAACCCTTTGGCCAATCAACTCTGGTGTTCTGACTTCCTTACTCCTCCCACACCTCTCATCATCCCTCACAGACTCCCTGGCTTCCTTGAATCTCTTATACCACTCAAAAACTGATGCTCGATTCATGCAAGATGGTCGAAAAGCAATCTGAAGCATTCCATATGTTTCTGTGGCATTTTTTCCAAGTTTAAAACAGAATTTTATTGCATATCGTTCTTCTAAAGTGTCCTCACGTCCCGATGGCATTTTTGAAATTCACCAGTTGTGACAATCAGGCTTTAGTAGGGCGTATTCCAATTGCTGCTGTAGCTGTTGATTTGAACCTGAAATCATAAAAATTGGTCAGTCATATCATAAGATGTATGGCAATAACATACTGAATTTTCAAAAAAAGTCTGGAAACTTATTGAATTTACCACATAGTAACTAATTTTAGAGGCTTGCAATTTAATGTGAAGATGGCCTCATTTTGTTTAAGACGCTTCAAGTCTGTTTTATCTGAGTTCACATTGAGACCAATGCCTCTTGCTGCCTGCTCCAGGCTCTGCTGCTGGGATTCAGCTTGATCAGGATTATTTGCAGAAAGTGCTTGCTCATCTGCGTAGTCTGCTCTTTGATAGTTTCTGCAGGATAGAGTCTGTTTTTTGCTTTTGTGTGAGTGTGTTTGAAACCATTTGCTTTCATTAAATCTATCGACGTTCGGAGAACGTAATTTAGCCTGATTATAAATAGAAATAATGCCAAGGACATCAGTGACACCATCTGGTCAGCGAACCATTGCTTTTGTGTTTTTGTAGAGCGTCATTAGAGTGGTAACTGTTTCTTTAGGGAGACCATAAGCTTGAAGTATTCTCCTCCATCCTTCCTCTGTGCATGGAATCAAATGCCTTGAAAATAAGTGTGGCCTTGAAATTTTTGCACATAATCTTTCGATTTCGACCAGTTGTCAGAATCTGAGAAGTTGTGGATCGACTTCTAAGAAAACCATTTTGGTTTTTCCGAGTTGGTTGGGTTTTATGGCATATCAACCCTTGTATGTTATTTAATCCTGTTCATGTAAATATTCATAAAAATATATGTAATTTGTAAACGTATATTTTGTAGATAACATTTCAAAACGAGCCAGAAGTCATTTGTTAGCGCCCAGTTAAATGATCCAGTATTTTTATTATCTAGCACGAATAAGTCTATTCAGTATCAATCATTCGTTTCCACTCAATTAAATGGTTTCAAGTATTGCTAGATAACATTAATAATTCTCCCTAATATTATTTGTTGGAATATATATGATTTATAAATAAATAGTTTGTAGATAACATTTTTAAACGCGTCTGAGCTCATGTTTTTGAACACAATTTAATTGTTTCAATTTTTTCTATCTAACACTAATAATTTCATTTACTATTAATCATTTGTTTGCAAACAGTTAAATGGTTTCAAGTATTGCTATCAAACACTAACAATTTAACATCAGTCATTTATTTGCACACTGTTAAATGGTTATACATATAGGATTTGAAAGTAAATAGTGTGTTGGTAATTTTATTTAAAAAAGTTTGAGGTAATTTGTTTGCATACAAATAACTATTACTACTGTTTGCACACAGTTAAATTGGTCCGAGTATTGCTATGTAACACTAACCATTCAATTTAACATCAGTGATTTGTTTGCGCACATTTAAATAGTTGAACTCTTCTATTTGACCCTTAGATGGGACCCTTACAAGTTCTACTATTTCAGGTCTGAGTGAACCTGGGAGTAATAGCAATGAAGGGGTACTTCACATTCCCCAAAAGCCCCAATACTGGAGCATTACCATCTAATGGCTTAATGTCGTATCCAGGATACTCGTTGAGGGGGTGGTCTAACCCCTCTGTAGAGATGTAATCTGTCTACAGCCTCAGCCAATTGGGTTTAATTGTTCCAAATAAATTTTTCAACTTCAGATACTGTTGAGAAACAGAGCATTATAAACCTTTGCAGCTATGACAGTAAGACTTATTATATCTTTGTACTCCCTTGTGATTTTAAAATCACCTTTTTGGGGGAAGGGGAAGATGCAGTCTTTAATCTATTTCTTTGACGTGTTTTGTTTATAAACAGAGTTGCATAACCGAAGAAGTATGGTGTCAAATTTTCTTGCCTTTCAAACTTCTAGAAGAATTTCGTCGATTCCTGCATTTCTTTCCCAGAAAAAGTTCTATCTCCATAAACTGTGCAAGTTTGATGTCGAGTTGACTATTAATATTTTTTTTCTGTAGGCTAGTCTTTAATTTCAAGAATCTTTCCAAGTAAATTCTTGAAATGTTCTCATCACTTTTGTAGTCTTTCTTTTTGGCTGGCACCTTTAAGTTTTGTTTTCGAGGTGATTTTTCCCGCGATAACTTAACTTACTGTCTGCTATGCAAATTGTAATTGTTTTATCTTCAATTGGTTTTATTCATTTGCACTTAGATGTATTCCAGTTGTTCTTTTGGATGAAGGGTGGGCAAACTATTTGGTGAGAGGGCCGCATCACTGGGTTATTAATTATCACAGGGCCACATCTTTTAAAATCAAAAGAATTTAGTCTCAATTCAAGTACAAGGGTTTAGTTTTAGAGGCTCAGAACGGTGCGGTGGGTCGCATGCGGCCCACCCTTTGTTTTACATAGTTCTTTCGGGGTTTTCTTTCTTTTGCACATTGATATTTGTTGCGTTTCTTTTATTAAGTAAAGATACTGTTATATATATATATATATATTATATATATATATATATATATATATATAATTATTATTATTAAAATAACAAGAGCAAAAATTGTAGCCAAAGTAAAATATCTAAATATTAATTAAGAAATTTGTGACTTAAAGTTTTATGTAATGGAGACAACAGTTGTCTATTTCCTCTTAACGTATATGCAAAAAGCTGGGGTTCAATGCCATCGGGCATCTATAGCGTGTGGTAGTTTTATTTCAGGCAGCACCTGCCTCTTTGGATAAAAAAGGGAAAGGCTAAAATAATTGCCTGGCGCCTGAGGCACTGTCAAGGGTAATGCCCAAAGCAATATGAGCAATTGTTGCACGCCTGTAATAATAAATAATGATAATAATAACTAATAATGATAATAATAATTCAATTTAATTCTCACATTTCTTTTCGGTTTCTTACTATCCATTCCCCGATTCTTTACTCCTGACATAGAGCGAAAGAAAGTTATTCTATATATTTGTTTTTGTTGTCTCTTTTTGGTGATATTCGTCAGTTACATTGATAGTATTCTTCCGAGGAGACGAGCAATTCTGAAAAGGGCAACTTTTTGTTTTTCATATAAGCTGAGACAGCCAAGTATATTGGGAATGAGTTTATTTGTCCCTTATTCATCCTACCCTGTCCTCCCCCCTATCACGTTGGCACAGTGGTTGTTTTAGGGTACCACATTTTTTCAATTTGTATTTCCATATCTTAGTATTTACCTAATTTATATTCTTTGACAGATAAGTTATTATCTGCTAGTACTGACATATTAATTAGAAGTAATATTTTTCTTTCATAGTCCTAAGCTACAATATCGGGTCTATGGTTCTTTATTTTTCTATCATTTTGGATAGCAAATTTCCAGAGAATAGTTGCTTCTTTGGATTTTGTTATTCATTCTGCTTGGTGTTTATACCATTTTCACAATTCTGTTTGGTGTTTATACCATTTTCACAATTCTGTTTGGTGTTTATACCATTTTAACAATTCTGTTTGGTGTTTATACCATTTTCACAATTCTGCTTGGTGTTTATTCCCTTTTTGACGATTCTATTTTGTGTTTATACCATTTTCACTATTCTGCTTGGTGTTTATACCATTTTCACAATTCTGCTTGGTGTTTATACCATTTTTACAATTCTATTTGGTGTTTATACCATTTTCACAATTCTGCTTGGTGTTTATACCATTTTCACATTTCTATTTAGTGTTTATACCATTTTTACAATTCTATTTGGTGTTTATACCATTTTCACAATTCTTTTTCGTGTTTATACCATTTTCACAATTCTCCGTGATGTTTATAACATTTTCACAATTCAATTTTGTGTTTATACCATTTTCACTATTCTGCCTGGTGTTTATACCATTTTCAAAATTCTGCTTGGTGTTTATACCATTTTCAAAATTCTATTTGGTGTTTATACTATTTTCACAATTCTGCTTGGTGTTTATACCATTTTCAAAATTCTATTTGGTGTTTATACCATTTTTACTATTCATTTTAGTGTTTATACCATTTTTACAATTCTGCTTGGTGTTTATACCATTTTCACAATTCTATTTGGTGTTTATACCATTTTCACAATTCTATTTGGTGTTTATACCATTTTCACATTTCTTTTTCGTGTTTATACCATTTTCACAATTCTATTTGGTGTTTATACCATTTTCACATTTCTTTTTCATGTTTATACCATTTTCACAATTCTATTTGGTGTTTATACCAATTTTACTATTCTGCTTGGTGTTTATACCATTTTCACAATTCTGCTTGGTGTTTATACCATTTTCACAATTCTGCTAATTTTTTATACCATTTTCACATTTCTATTTGGTGTTTATACCATTTTTACAATTCTGCTTGGTGTTTATACCATTTTTACAATTCTATTTGGTGTTTATACCATTTTCACTATTCTGCTTGGTGTTTATACCATTTTCACAATTCTATTTGGTGTTTATACCATTTTCACAATTCTGCTTGGTGTTTATAACATTTTCACAATTCTTCTTGGTGTTTATACCATTTTTACAATTCAGCTTGGTGTTTATACCATTTTCACAATTCTGCTCAGTTTTTATACCATTTTCACATTTCTATTTGGGGTTTATACCATTTTCACAATTCTATTTGGTGTTTATACCATTTTCACAATTCTTCTTTGTGTTTATACCATTTCCACAATTTTATTTGGTGTTTATACCATTTCCACAATTCTGCTTGGTGTTTATACCATTTTTACAATTCTGCTTGGTGTTTATACCATTTTTACAATTCAGCTTGGTGTTTATACCATTTTCACAATTCTGCTTAGTTTTTATACCATTTTCACATTTCTATTTGGTGTTTATACCATTTTCACAATTCTTATTTGTGTTTATACTATTTTTACAATTCTATTTGGTGTTTATACCCTTTTCACAATTCTGCTTGGTGTTTATACCATTTTCACAATTCTTCTTGGGGTTTATACCATTTTCACAATTCTATTTGGTGTTTATACCATTTTTACAATTCTGCTTGGTGTTTATAGCATTTTCACAATTCTTCTTGGTGTTTATACCATTACCACAAGTCTATTTGATGTTTATACCATTTTAACAATTCTATTTGGTGTTTATGCCATTTTCACAATTCTATTTGGTGTTTATACCATTTTCACTATTCTGCTTGGTGTTTATACCATTTTCACAATTCTGCTTGGTGTTTATACCATTTTCACAATTCTGTTTGGTGTTTATACCATTTTCACAATTCTATTTGGTGTTTATACCATTTTCACAATTCTATTTGTTGTTTATACCATTTTCACAATTCTATTTTGTGTTTATACCATTTTCACAATTCTATTTGGTATTTATAACCATTTTCACAATTCTATTTGGTGTTTATACCATTTTTACAATTCTATTTGGTGTTTATACCATTTTCACAATTCTGTTTGGTGTTTATACCATTTTCACAATTCTTCTTGGTGTTTATACGATTTTCACAATTCTGCTTGGTGTTTATACCATTTTTACAATTTAGCTTGGTGTTTATACCATTTTCACAATTCTGCTTAGTTTTTATACCCTTTTCCCATTTCTATTTGGTGTTTATACCATTTTTACAATTCTGCTTGGTGTTTATACCATTTTCACAATTCTGCTTAGTTTTTATACCATTTTCACAATTTTGCTTAGTTTTTATACAATTTTCACATTTTTATTTTGTGTTTATACCATTTTTACAATTCTTCTTGGTGTTTATACCGTTTTCACAATTCAATTTTGTGTTTATACCATTTACACTATTCTGCTTGGTGTTTATACCGTTTTCACTATTCTGCTTAGTTTTTATATCATTTTCACAATTCTGCTTAGTTTTTATACCATTTTCACATTTCTATTTGGTGTTTATACCATTTTCACAATTCTGCTTAGTTTTTATACCATTTTCACATTTCTATTTGGTGTTTATACCATTTTTACAATTCTTCTTGGTGTTTATACCATTTTCACAATTCTATTTGGTGTTTATACCATTTTCACAATTCTATTTGTTGTTTATACCATTTTCACAATTCTATTTTGTGTTTATACCATTTTCACAATTCTATTTGGTGTTTATACCATTTTTACAATTCTATTTGGTGTTTATACCATTTTCACAATTCTGTTTGGTGTTTATACCATTTTCACAATTCTTCTTGGTGTTTATACCATTTTCACAATTCTGCTTGGTGTTTTTACCATTTTTACAATTTAGCTTGGTGTTTATACCATTTTCACAATTCTGCTTAGTTTTTATACCATTTTCACATTTCTATTTGGTGTTTAAACCATTTTTACAATTCTGCTTGGTGTTTATACCATTTTTACAATTCAGCTGGGTGTTTATACCATTTTCACAATTCTATTTGGTGTTTATACCATTTTCCCAATTCTGATTTGTGTTTATATCATTTTTACAATTCTGCTTGGTGTTTATACCGTTTTCACAATTCTATTTGTTGTTTATACCATTTTCACAATTCTATTTTGTGTTTATACCATTTTCACAATTCTATTTGGTATTTATAACCATTTTCACAATTCTATTTGGTGTTTATACCATTTTTACAATTCTATTTGGTGTTTATACCATTTTCACAATTCTGTTTGGTGTTTATACCATTTTCACAATTCTTCTTGGTGTTTATACGATTTTCACAATTCTGCTTGTTGTTTATACCATTTTTACAATTTAGCTTGGTGTTTATACCATTTTCACAATTCTGCTTAGTTTTTATACCCTTTTCCCATTTCTATTTGGTGTTTATACCATTTTTACAATTCTGCTTGGTGTTTATACCATTTTCACAATTCTGCATAATTTTTATACCATTTTCACAATTCTGCTTAGTTTTTATACAATTTTCACATTTCTATTTTGTGTTTATACCATTTTTACAATTCTTCTTGGTGTTTATACCGTTTTCACAATTCAATTTTGTGTTTATACCATTTTCACTATTCTGCTTGGTGTTTATACCGTTTTCACTATTCTGCTTAGTTTTTATATCATTTTCACAATTCTGCTTAGTTTTTATACAATTTTCACATTTCTATTTGTTGTTTATACCATTTTCACTATTCTGCTTGGTGTTTATACCATTTTTACAATTCTATTTGGTGTCTATACCATTTTCACTATTCTGCTTGGTGTTTATACCATTTTCACAATTCTGTTTGGTGTTTATACCATTTTTACAATTCTATTTGGTGTTTATACCATTTTCACAATTCTGATTTGTGTTTATATCATTTTTACAATTCTGCTTGGTGTTTATACCGTTTTCACAATTCTATTTGTTGTTTATACCATTTTCACAATTCTATTTTGTGTTTATACCATTTTCACAATTCTATTTGGTGTTTATAACCATTTTCACAATTCTATTTGGTGTTTATACCATTTTTACAATTCTTTTTGGTGTTTATACCATTTTCACAATTCTGTTTGGTGTTTATACCATTTTCACAATTCTTCTTGGTGTTTATACCATTTTCACAATTCTTCTTTGTGTTTATACCATTTTTACAATTCTGCTTGGTGTTTATACCATTTTTACAATTCAGCTTGGTGTTTATACCATTTTCACAATTCTGCTTAGTTTTTATACCATTTTCACATTTCTATTTGGTGTTTATACCATTTTTACAATTCTGCTTGGTGTTTATACCATTTTTACAATTTAGCTTGGTGTTTATACCATTTTCACAATTCTGCTTAGTTTTTATACCCTTTTCACATTTCTATTTGGTGTTTATACCATTTTTACAATTCTGCTTGGTGTTTATACCATTTTCACAATTCTGCTTAGTTTTATACCATTTTCACATTTCTATTTGGTGTTTATACCATTTTCACTATTCTGCTCGGTGTTGTCACGTGATGGCTCACGGAGACGAAGAGGTAGGACTGATACCATCCTCCCGTGTTGCTATTAGCGCTTTCTAGCAGTCAAAAAGTGACCGTTAGGAGAGAATGTGGGTCACGCAGATGTTCGCACCTAAGTGACCTTGGGTCGCCGGACATCGGAAGGGGAAAGAAAAAAGAAGCCAAATGATTGGCGGGGACCCCAAACGGAAGTGGGGTTCCCTTCCCCTTAGCGGAAGTAAAGCACACAAAAGAGAGTTTTTTGAGCAAGTCTCGTGGCAGACGGACGATAGCCATTTTACTCCGGGCTAAAGACAAAAGACTAACTGAGACACGAAGGACTCCAAAATCCTTCAAGCCAGTATTAAAAACAGTACAAAGTCTATTAGCCCGTGAAAGAAGAAAAATTCTCCAGTGGAACCCCGTCAAAAAAATAAGATAAGTAACTTTGGGACATTTTTCCTTTACACCCAAATTTTGTTTACCACGCTCTCTCTCTCAATTTGAAAAAGGATAAAAGCAAAGAAAAGACATTTATATTCATGGACTATCCTATTATATGTTTTTGACACTTTGGACGTATATATATATATAACCGCAGTAAAGAACCTATGTATTTTCATTTTACCATGTGGTCTATGTTGTTATTTCATGCTTTCCTTTCAGCTTCTATTCGCCTTATATTATCTTGCTTAGAACTGTCCTATTAATTCCTAAAGTATCACACGGGAAACCGGAGTTGCCGACTATAACAATATTAATATTATTACAACTAAAACCTATAGGCTCACTTTCTTCCATTATCTCGGGGAAAGAAGAAAGCGACCTGGTGGGTGTGTGATAGTGTGAAATTTGGAACCCCTTGCCAGCGGCGGTCAGTCTGGTCCTAAATTATTCCCTCACGTAATATGCCAGTTCTTATCTGCCTGAGAAAAGAACTCTGAACAGGACTTATTTCTGTAGGGGATCAAGTGCCAACCTGCCCCGTCTTCACACGTGCGAAAATAAAGTCCCGTTTAGGGATTTTAGTCAATTTGCCGTCACAGTGTTTATACCATTTTTACAATTCTATTTTGTGTTTATACCATTTTCACTATTCTGCTTGGTGTTTATACCATTTTCACAATTCTATTTGGTGTTTATACCATTTTTACAATTCTATTTGGTGTTTATACCATTTTCACAATTCTGATTTGTGTTTATATCATTTTTACAATTCTGCTTGGTGTTTATACCGTTTTCACAATTCAATTTTGTGTTTATACCATTTTCACTATTCTGCTTGGTGTTTATACCGTTTTCACTATTCTGCTTAGTTTTTATACCATTTTCACAATTCTGCTTAGTTTTTATACCATTTTCACATTTCTATTTGTTGTTTATACTATTTTCACTATTCTGCTTGGTGTTTATACCCTTTTTACAATTCTATTTGGTGTTTATACCATTTTTACAATTCTATTTGGTGTCTATACCATTTTCACTATTCTGCTTGGTGTTTATACAATTTTCACAATTCTATTTGGTGTTTATACCATTTTCACAATTCTATTTGGTGTTTATACCATTTTTACAATTCTATTTGGTGTTTTTACCATTATCACACCTCTATTTGGTGTTTAGACCATTTTCACAATTCTGTTTGGTGTTTATACCATTTTTACAATTCTGCGTGGTGTTTATACCATTTTTAAAATTCTGCTTGGTGTTTATACCATTTTCACAATTCTTCTTGGTGTTTATACCATTTTCACAATTCTTCTTGGTGTTTATACCATTTTCACAATTCTGCTTGGTGTTTATACCATTTTTACAATTCAGCTTGGTGTTTATACCATTTTCACAATTCTGCTTAGTTTTTATACCATTTTCACATTTCTATTTAGCGTTTATACCATTTTTACAATTCTGCTTGGTGTTTATACCATTTTTACAATTTAGCTTGGTGTTTATACCATTTTCACAATTCTGCTTAGTTTTTATACCCTTTTCACATTCCTATTTGGTGTTTATACCATTTTTACAATTCTGCTTGGTGTTTATACCATTTTCACAATTCTGCTTAGTTTTTATGCCATTTTCACATTTCTATTTGGTGTTTATACCATTTTCACTATTCTATTTGGTGTTTATACCATTTTTACAATTCTATTTGGTGTTTATACCATTTTCACTATTCTGCTTGGTGTTTATACCATTTTCACAATTCTATTTGATGTTTATACCATTTTTACAATTCTATTTGTTGTTTATACCATTTTCACAATTCTGATTTGTGTTTATATCATTTTTACAATTCTGCTTGGTGTTTACACCGTTTTCACACTTCAATTTTGTGTTTATACCATTTTCACTATTCTGCTTGGTGTTTATACCGTTTTCACTATTCTGCTTAGTTTTTATACCATTTTCACAATTCTGCTTAGTTTTTATACCATTTTCACATTTCTATTTGTTGTTTATACCATTTTTACAATTCAGCTTTGTGTTTATACCATTTTCACAATTCTGCTTAGTTTTTATACCATTTTCACATTTCTATTTGATGTTTATACCATTTTCACAATTCTGCTTGGTGTTTATACCATTTTCACAATTCTGCTTGGTATTTATAGCATTTTCACATTTGTATTTGGTGTTTATACCATTTTCACATTTCTATTTGGTGTTTATACCATTTTCACAATTTTGCTTGGTGTTTATACCATTTTCACAATTCTGCTTAGTTTTTATACCATTTTCACATTTCTATTTGGTGTTTATACCATTTTTACAATTCTGCTTGGTGTTTATACCATTTCCATAATTCTGTTTGTTGTTTATACCATTTTTACAATTCTGCTTGCTCTTTATAGCATTTTTTCAATTCTGCTTGGTGTTTATACCATTTTCATAATCCTGCTTGGTGTTTATACCATTTTCACAATTCAATATTCCACAGGATTTACATATTTTTCCATGGATTTAATATCCTAATTTATTATTACTTTTTGTATATTGTATTATTATTGTTATTATTATTTACTCTTAGTTTTTCCCACCAGTGTTTGCTGATGGTGTTTCATCGGAGTTTGAGTCTCAATTCTCCAGGACTCTTCTCAGTATTCTGGCCGATGATAATAATGCTGTAATCTGGATGGTCTATACTTGTTCCCTGATTTCTGATTCTTCCAATCCCTTTACCAATCCTTTGGGGATTGTCGCAAGTGAACCATACACAATTGGTGTCACTGTCACCTTCATGTTCCACAGTTTTTAGTTCTCTAGCAAGATCTATGTACTTATATCTCTTTTCACTTTCTTTTATTTTCACTCTGCAGTTTGTCGGTACGTCAAAGTTCACTATTCGGCTGGTTCTCTCTTTTGTTTATCATCCTTAGGTCTGGTCGTCTGGTCGTGAATGATTTAAATGCATGACTTATGAATCATGAAAATGTATTGAAAACTAGGAAGAAAAACAAAAAATGGTTAAATGTTAATAAAGTTGGTTGGTTGGTTTTATGACGTGTCAAATCTTATTGAGCCATTTAATTCTGAAGTCGGTTGTTGTTTTTTTTACATGGCGTGATTAGAAGTTAAGGCAAACATTACTGACAGAATATGTCAAATACATGTTAACCATCTATTAATTCTGCCTTTAAATGGATACCAAATCCCGTCTAGCAGTAAAGGCAGGTCCCCGAAGAGCACGATATATGTGAGGGTGCCCAATAGCTTAGTTAAAAATATAAACCTCTGCACTATTTGCATGTTGTTTTATTCATAGCTGCAAAGGTTTGTGTGTGTATTTACCCAACCTTTCAGCCACAAACAGGATGTGAGACAAGGTCAAGTTGTTAAACGGAGTACACCTGGTTTGAATTCAGAGCTTTCCTTCTCCTATACTGGTCGTCTTACAAAGTTTAAAGAGTCAGTCTGCCGTACTAGGTACCCATAGCTAAGAGAACAGATGGAGTCATGACTCTCCATAGGATATTAGCGTTAAGTGAAAAGCAAACAATAAAAAGGCTTTTATAGGATCAGTCACAATTTTTGTATAAGCTGATAACAGAATAAAGTAAAAGTAAAGTTGTCTCCCTTTAGTCGAGGATGACCCGAAGGCTTCCTTTTTAATAGCTACAACACCAAGGTGTAGGGAAGGGCGCTACTCCATTCCCTGGATTGCTCCACTTTACCCTTGATTCCTACCTTATAGTGCTGAGTACTAAGCAAATCGTCATCAAGTACCATTTTTGAAGTCTTTTGTATGACTCGACCAGGTCTCCCGAACCATTGGTGAACAGTCTACTCATTAGGTCAATGGTCCGGTAACAGAATAATGGGTATGAACTCTCCTTTACCCAACCCCAGCCATGGGTTAAATAGTATCACTACTGTTCTTCTACAAAGATGGCTTTGGTATTAAATAACCCACGAAGGTTGATATGCCATTAAACAACGAAACCATGATAAAAATCTCAGCGTATGTACAGAATTTTTGAACAGCTTCAAGTAGAGCATATATTTTGAGGTCTAAAAAAAAGGAGCCTTTTTTTCGGTCACGTTTCGTCAGAGGAACTCCGTGACAGGAAACAGTAGCGAGGAAAAACATAACAATAAAAGTCAATCACCTTTTTTATAAACTCACTATGTATGTTCTACTAAAAATTATTCTAAACCATAATATGCAAGAATAATGATGTAACATTGCGTTCGAGATTCTCCGAATAACACTTTTCAAGCTTTCCTTCTCCTAGACAGGTTGTCTTATTAAGGCTAAAGACTATTTTCCCATAGCTGAAGGGAGAAGAGACGACTTTCAGGTAAACGCAAATAGCTTCGTCTTGAGTTTGAAACCGGCTCGTTGAGTTCATTTCCCAAGACGATAACAGTTATGGTTTGGTTTGATTTCTTTGTTTAATGGAATATCAACCTTCTCGGGTTATTTAATGCCAAAGTCATCCCTCTGGAAGAATAGTAGTGGTACAAGTTATCCATAGCTGGAAGGATAAGGGAGTTCATACCTTTCCCAAGGGTATTTACCCGAAAGTGAACGTAATAGCGCGACTGGAGTTCGAACTCGCTTTAACCATTACACCCCCTCCGATAACAGTTATAACACTGGCAGATTTGACTGATTTGTTATTGATGAATGCATTACAACTTCTTTGCTCAATGTTGTTCGAATATCAGAGTTCGAATTCTGTTGGGGACTGACACATTTAGTTTATCATTGAAAATACTTTATACTTTGGTCACGTTCTTAAAGAAACGTCGTTAAAGGAATATCATTTGTGAATAATATTTTCCGCTTCAGACAAAAGACACGTGTATTATGGTCGGAAGAGAGTGGTGGAAGGAGGAAAAAATTAGTGGAAGAAATAAAAAAACTAATGGTAAAAGAAGGAGGAAAAGAAAAAGAAAATGGAGACGAGAGAGATACAGAGACAGAGACAAGTTTAATGACGAAGGGTTGAAGGAAAAGAGGTAAGATAATAAAAGGGGGGAGTAAAGAATATTAATAAATAAAAATAATATAAAGATTGAGAAGGAGAAGAAAGATGAAAAATGTAATAATGGTGAGATTGTCAGGAAGGAAGAAGAAGAAGAAAAAGAGAGAAAGTGCACGTTAATATACAGGGGGTTGGGCCGAGTAGGAAAAAGGCGAATGTAAAAAGAAGAGGGGTAACGGTGAAAGGAGTAACATGTATGTATTTACACGCCCTCTCTCCCTTGGTCAAGATTCGATCAATTTTTAAGCAGGGTATAGTTGGTTTGAAGAAGAAGAAGAAGAAGAAGAAGAAGAAGAAGAAGAAGAAGAAGAAGAAGAAGAAGAAGAAGAAGAAGAAGTGGTGTCTTTGGAGAAAGAGTAAAGAATAGAGAGAAGGTATTTATCCACACTTACGGGGCTGCAATGTGAGACAATGCCGGTTTAATGTGGGGACTATGCAGGAAGTAATCCTCCTGGGGAAGTAGTGCCAAAAAGAGAAAGTGAAAACAGTGTATTTGAAAAGAAGAAGAAGAAGAAGAAGAGAAATGGAGGTTACTTAAGAGACGCGCTTAGCGCATCGATTACCATCGTAGGAAATGGAATCAGCGACCCGAGTTCAAATCCTGGACGAGGCTGCTTGCGTTTCCCTTCGTGCCAATGCCATTGGGAAAGGCATTAATCCATCTCTTTTCAGCTATAGGTAAATATTTGGGCAGACTAAAACTCTGAATTCAAACTAGCTGGACTTCGTTTAAAAATTGACTTTGTGACACATCCTATTTGTTGCGGAGGGGTTGGGTAAATACATACATGGTATCATCAACAAGGAACGATTGACCTTGACCTGACTCATTGAGTCTCTCTGATGCTTTAGTTGAATATTCTTGTGCTATATTAAGCTGAGCTTATTATTCCACTCTTTTACACCAGCATTAGCTAATGGTATTTCAGTGGAGTCTGAGTGACAGCAAGTCTTTTCAGGTCTCAAGGACTCTTCTCAGTATTCTAGCCGATATTAACAGTGATGTGGTCGTTATGGTTTAGATTTTCAGATTTCCAATCCCTCTAGTCTTTCCTCCAATCCTTTGGATACTGTTTTAAACGTACCATTTACAATTGGTATCACCGTCAACCTTAAATTTCACAATTTTTTTTGGCGAGAGCCAAGTATTTATCTATCTTTTCGTTTTCTTTTATTTTCACTTTGTGGTTCACCTGAACGGCAAAGTTGGCGAAACGGTAAGTTCTTTTTTTCTTGTTAATTAACTCTGGGTCTGGTTATGTGTAAGTACGGTTTAATTGTCAAAAACATTTCTATTTCAAGTAATTCAGTTTACTCAATTCAGTTTAGCATAAGTATGCTGTTAGTTCTATTTAATCCATAGATAGGGCCCTATCAGGTGCTACCACTCCAGGCCAGAGTGGACCTGGGAGCGATGGCAATGAAGGGGTACTCCGCATTCCCCAAAGCTCCAGCACTGCTGGAACCTCACCATCAGATTGTTTAGTGTCATATCCAGGATACTCGTTATGGGGGGTCTTACCCCTCTGCAGAGGTGCAGTCAGTGTATTCTACAGCCCCAGCTGACTGGGCAAGTTTCTGTCTCAAAGTCCCAGAACATTTTATACGTCTGATTTTTAGGACAGATTCTGGTTTATACATATATCATTTCGTTGTATAGTCAAATTTTGATCTCTTGCACAACTCCCAGTGGATCACCTTCCCACCCCGTCGTGCCTAATCTTGTACTCCTTCTGTGCTAGTTTGCTATATTCGCTTATTATGAGATTAACCGTTCCATCTCTATCTCCACAAAATCTACAATATTATTATTATTAGTATTAAGAAAAGAGATGATAAGTGGTTGTCCCCGTGGCCCAGTAGCTAACATGCTGAACAGCGACATCGTAATAAGCCAAAGAAATGATGAGAGGAATTGTTCGTTTGAGTTGGAATTGAAATAAAGGTTTTGAAGAAGAGGACTGTTGTACCGCTCTTCAACTGAGGAGGTTAAGAAATCTCATAAGGAAAAAGATAGGGATAACTTAAAAGAGGAGGAATAGAATAATGCACCAGAAAAAAATGAGTCATTTGCGAAAACGACGACCAAAATGTTAGAAATTATTATTTGCGATAAAACGGATAAAAAGATAGGATTAAACCATGTGGTTAAAAGGAAGAAATGAAAAACCAGAGGAAGAAGAAATAAGGAGGAGAGAAAGGAAAGGGAATGGGCGAGAATAAAGAGAAGGAAGTGAAGAGGAGGAGGAGGAAGGGAAAAGGAAAAGAATGGAGGAAGAGAAGAAGGGGAGGGGCAGTATCTATCAACGCACTTGTCTTTCTCCTCCCTCAGCTCTTGTCATCAAACCAAACATATTATCCAACAGAAACAGCAAAAATGGCACCCAACCGAATTACTAGCGCTAACAAAACAAATATGTCCGCCTAATTTTGCGCGGGAATAATTCATAAACAAAAGGGCACCGGTTTAATTTGGTCAGCGAATTGCCTATTTGTGTCCGACTGTCCGTGCACTGGTCGCTTGGCTGGCCAATGATGCGGCTTCCCCGTACCCCACCAGCTTCGAGGAGCCTGAAGCCGAGTGGAACTGAGAAACGACAATGGTGGACGGCCATGATAGCCCTGGCCGTCGGCAGAACAGGATGTGATATGCAAGCGTCGCAAACGATGGAGTTCACACGGCCGAGTAAACGACATAAGCCAGGCTGTGATTGGGTCGCCTGAGGGGGTCAGCAAAAATAATTGACCAATCTATATCAATAGCCAATGGGATGTTTTGAATTAGCTTATTATCTTCTGTACACTGGTCAAGGATCATATTGGGTGTTGTGCGCATGTGTGGAAGTAAAGTTCCATACTTATTGGGAGTGGGGACATTTGTGCATATGTATCCGACTGTTTGGTTATACAGGTTTCTCCAGTTGCATATTAAAGTGTACCTGTAAGGAGATAGATTTGTATGGTTGTGTGGATATTTGAGGACCCCGAGTTCTTGGTCTGACTCGGCCGATATGCATTTCTGCTTGTTAATATATATCTTTAAATATAAACATATATAAGTTTCTTTGCATGGTTGCTTGTTAGAAATATGTTTCACATGCACATGAGAATGTATAAATGAGCTTATATTTTTCTTTGATATCTATCTATCTATCTATCTATCTATCAATCAGGGGGTGTCCTCGTGGTGTCATGGTTAAAGCGATGGACTGCGGAATCGTAGTACGCGAGTTCGTACTCCAGTCGCGCTATTACGTTCACTTTCGGGCAAATACCCTTGGGAAAGGTACGAACCCCCTTAAACTTCCAGCTATGGGTTAAATAGCACCACTACTGTTCTTCTAGGAGAATGGCTTTTGCATTAAATAACCTGCAAAGGTTGATCTGCCATTAAACAAAGAAGCCAAACCTATCCATCTATCAGTCTGCTTCTATCTATCTATGGAAAACATCAGCATGAAAATAACTTATGTCTGTTGTTCATAACTATCTAAATAAATTAAATAAACTAAATGAATATAATTCTCTTAAACAACAACGTTTTCCTGAAATTTCGCATTCTTCTATTGTCAGCTCATCCAAAAATTTTGGCTGGCTGAATAAAAAAAATTATCTGTCAGTGATAGAACAAATATTCTATTTCCCTTTTCAATCTGCTCTCACAGATTTAAGTGCATCTGTGAAGACGGAAATATTTATATTTATGTGAATATTTGAGAAGGAATTAAAGGTACGTTTACAAGTTAAAAAATCGAACAATTTTCAATGATACATAAAGGATTTATTTGTTTGGAAAGATAACTCTTACCTAAGAAATAATATCACTCTTCAGTAAAAGGGTTCAGGGAGACGGAAGAGAAAAAAAAAACACAACAAAAAAAACTCCAGGAAACAACATCAAAACAATAAAAACAAACAAACAAAAACATAAAAAAAAACAAACAAAAAATAAACCAAAAGCAAAAAGGGAAGATGGCTGCATAAATACGAACACGTGGACTGTTAATGTCTTACCCATTTCTATCCTCATGTACCATGGTCGGTGAAAATAAAGATAGATATTTCTTTTATTGGAAATATTGTTTATTGTTTATTATTATTATTATTATTATTTGTTCACCTTAACTGTCTTAGATACCACAAATTTTGGCGACGAGTAATGAGATCTCAAAATCAACATGACAATTTCACTGGACATACTTAAGCAGATTTTAAATCAACAAGAAATGTTTCAAAAGTTACAACAGTAATTGACTATGAGGATTCAACAGTTTCAAGACTATTTGGGATTATTTCTAGCCGGAAAGATTATCATATAAATTCCGTGAATATTACTGCAAACAACATAAAGAGAATTTCATCATGACACAACAAACAGAAAATCTTTTGCTTCGTTGTTCAAAAGATAAATTGATACTTATCAATACGAATTTTCACAGATATACGAACTCTGGAAAAATCCGTCTACCATTTTGTAAACTGAACATCTGGGAACACTACCTACGGATTTTACTTTCTCTGAAACAGTGGAACTGCTAAAAGACATATTTTTGCGAAAACAATCACTATTCAACACCCGCTACAATTTTGTAAAATTAACAAAAAATGACGAGGATGATTATGTGATGCTCGCCGGTATTGGGAATCGAGAATGCGAAAAAAAAAAAATCAACTAAATTCCTTTACAGAAGGTCAGTTTAAATGTTTGCTTTTCATTGAAGGATGGAAGTTTCATTCACATAATGATACTTGCAGCCAACAACTTTCAAAATTGGAGCCGGACAAAGACATCACGATTCAAGCTTTGACCACTGAATGCAAGAATTCCTTGAGTATTATAAGAGACCCCATATAAAAACCTGACTTTGCCCATCAGTAACCAACAACATCCAAGAGAAAAAGTAAATACTCACTCCCACTCAACTTGTTGGTTTTGCTGCGATTGGCACTACGTAAGTTTTTGTTAAAGAAATATAAGTGCAATGTTTGCAATTGTATTAGGCATGAAGAACAATTTTGCAATTCGAATTGAAAAAAAAATACTGAAAGTTCAACTCGAAAGAAATTCGTTAAAAAACGAAACAGAAAAACTCCTCAAATAGGGTTTCACAACATTCAAAGTGGACTATGAATCCAGCAGGAAATATCTTGTCGTTTCAATGAATAACAAACCGATTTATTTTCAGTTTGATACGATATCAGATATTAATATATCTAATATCGCATTTAACCTGGGAACATCTAGAAAAACAACGTGTATGTGTGTGCAACAAATCTCATTCCAAAAAGGGTTTCTGGGAATTCATTTAACCGGTGAATCGACTTGCAATGTTTCTTTTCAAAAGACAACATTTTCGGGTATATGTAACCTCAAAGATACTTCGGAATTGAATTGGTCTTGACTGGATTGAACAGCTCATTATTTTTGAAGTTCCTCTCAAGTCTATGTTCAACACATTTAACCTCACATCTGTTTCTGACATTGACATTGAAAATTATTTCACGGACGAACTTAAAATAAGTTCAGTGACGTTTTTCAAGAAGGTTTTGGGTCCTATACTAAAAGTAAAGTGATTCTGAAATTAAAATCAAACTCTAAACCAATTTTTAGACCAAAATGTACCTTATACTGCATTTGGGATAGTTGAAAAAGAACTTCAACGTCATCAATAACGTGTAATAGAGCCTACAAATTACTCTGCATGGGCAGCTCCTATTGTAGTTGTTAAAAAGCAAATAGAAAAAGTCTTGATATGTGCTGATTACTCAACAGGTTTTAAAAAAAATCTCTGAATGCACATTAGTATTCACTCCCAGTTCTGAATGGCGGACTTTTGGTCTTTCTGATGCTTTTTCTTCAACTCGAACATGACAAGGAGTCTTAAGCGCTTCTTACCATCAACACCTAGAAACGTTTATTCAGATTTAATCGTCTTACCTTCGGGGTCAAACCAGTACCAGCCATATTCCAGTAAACAATGGATGCCATGCTGACCGGGTTGGTAAGAGCTGCAGCATTCATTGATGACGCTATTGTTGCAGTTGCAGCCCAAGTTGAACTTTTGCAACGTTTAGTTTCAGTTTTCAGCAGAAACTTACCATACAGATTCTGTGTTAAAGTGAATTTTTCAAGGTTTTGGTTTGGTTTGTTTTGTCTTTTTGGCATATTAACCATTGTAGCTTATTTTATGTCAAATCCAATTTCATACATATAAACACTTCTATTTCAAACATTTAGCATAAGTACACAGTTTTAATGTCGAAAACAGTTTTATTTCAAACAATTCAGTTTAGCATAAGTACACAGTTTAGTTCGATTTGACCCATAGATAGGACCCTATCAGGTACTACCACTCCGGGCCAAAGTGGACCTGGGAGTGATGGCAATGAAGGAGTACTCCGCATTCCCCAAAGCTCCAGCATTACGGTAGCCTTACCATTTGATTGTTTAGTGTCATATCCAGGACACAAGTTGGGGTGGGGGTCTTACACCTCTGCAGAGATGCAGTCAGTGTATTCTGCAGCTCCAGCCGACTGGGCTAGAATTCTTCCAGGAAAAGATAAAATATCTTGGTTTTATATTTGACAAACATGATAAGTAACCAGACCTGGAAAATACTTTGGCAATAAAAAATATGCTGACGCCAACAAATGTGACAAGATTACGTTCCTTCTTTGATTGGTTAGCCACATCTGTTTTGTGTCCGAAACTTATCGAGTTTTTATTTCCCAAGTTATGGAGGTAATAGTATCACGGATGTTCTTATAAAAGGATGGCTTTGGCATTAGATAACCCAAGAAGGTTGATATGCCATCAAGCAAAGAAACCAAAGCAAACCTTGATCGAGTTCGTGCACCCTAAAAATAAATAAATAAATAAATAAATAAAAATAAACGACTTTAATATTCCCAGAAATCCTTCTTACAATGAGATCTGTTGCTCGCACACGTGGCTTTTCCCAAGTTGACTGTGATATTAAAAGGATATCTGACGTCATTTTTTTTTTCTTTTTGAAAAAACTTATTACATGGTACTGGTGTGATGGATGTCAGTCAGTCTTTCCAAAGATAAAGCCCTTACTTTCTTCCAATCTTTTGTTGACACACCACGATCCATCCCTGGATATAAACGTTGTCTCAGATGTTTCTAAGTATCGTGGTGGCGCAGTCATTTCTAGGGTTTTTCCAGATGGCGGCCAAAAAACAATAACTCATGTATCTAGATCACTGAAGGCAGCCTTCGCAATAATCTTTATTATTAAAAAGTTCTATAAAATGCTTTTCCTCAAAATGGTCGTCATTTACCACAAAGAAAAAGGATCAGATGACTCTGTCAATGCTGTATTATCTTTAGAGCCAGAAATCACTTCAATGTTTATATCCACTGTAACAATCATTTCTATAATGATTCTCGAAACTACGATTCCCGATCTTGTGCCACAAACTGTGATGCGCTTCCATCATACAAAATGGCCCAAAATATACACAGACAAAAGAACTGAACCTTTCTTTCTGCGTCAAGCTTCATTGCTAGAAGTCAATGGATGTCTTCTTTTTACTAAGTACGTGATTATCCAATCCAGATTACACGATAGAGTGATCAAACACTTCCATTAAGGTCATCAAAGTATTAGTTGTATAAAGACCCTAACACACAGCTAGGCTTATTGACTAAATATCGATAAACGGTTAGAGGAACTGATACACACATCTTCCAACTGTTGACTAACAGCAAAACCTCCCAGGAAAACAACACTGAGTTCTTGGCCTATCCCTGAATTATTCTGGTCACGCCATCACATTAATTTTACTGGACCTATCAACGGACAGTGTCATTTTATTCTCATAGATGATTAGAGCGAATGACTAGAATTTTTTCAAATGAATTATATCACTACAGATAAAACAAGTCTCGAGTTGAAACAGATTTTCAGTCGCGCTGGAATTTCACAGATAATAATTTTTGATAATTGTAATGCTTTTATTTCTGCTGCATTTTCGAATTTCTGTTCACATCATGGTATCCAACATATTAGAACACCATTTTTTCTTCATTCACAATCAAATAGACAGGTGGATACTTTTAAGAAGGGACTCATCAAAAACAATGAGGAGACAATCACACAAGAAATATTAGAAATATTCCTCATAGGTTCTAGTGCTACGTCCAATCCAAACACATCTAATGGTAACTCATTAGCAGGAGCACTGCTGAATCATAAAGTTCGTTGTGCATATGGATATCATCCATCAAACTCTAAATCATTCCCCCCCCCACAAAAAAGGAATATGGTATCGGAGAAATAATTTAACCAACAACGCGGTGCAGTGAAACTCATAGTATATACCAGGACAATTTGTATTTGTAAAAGTTTACTGTAATGTTAAAGAAAAATAGATTCAAGGAAGTTAGAGATGGAGAAACAATTTAACTAACATTAAGGACCAGTGAAACTCATACAGGGTGAATTCAATAAGTTTCCAGACTTTTTTTTGTACAGGCATTTAAAATTGTCATTGACTCTTGAAAATTCAGTATCTTATTGCTGTACATCTTATGAGATGACTGACCAATTTCAGCTTCAAATGAACAGCTAGAGCAGCAATTGGAATACACCCTACTAAAGCCTGATTGTTACAGCTGGTGAATTTCAAAAATGCAATCTGGACGTGTGGACATTTTAGAAGAACGATATGCAATAGAATTCTGTTTTAAACTTGGAAAAATGCCACAGAAACGTATGGAATGCTTCAGACTACTTTTCGACCATCTTGCATGAATCGAGCATCAGTTTTTGAGTGGCTTAAGAGATTCAAGGAAGCCAGGGAGTCTGTGAGGGATGATGAAAGGTGTCGGAGGAGTAAGGAAGTCAATACACCACAGTTGATTGGCCAAAGGGTTAGGGTTAGGGTTACTATGTTGAGGTTTTAAGGGAGTTCAAGAAGAGATTCTGTCGGAAGAGGCCAGCACTCTTCAAATCGGGTCAGTGGCATTTCCACCAGGACAATGCACCAGTCCACAACTCCATCCTTGTCACAGACTATTTGACCAAGATGGGCATCAAGTCAGTTCCTCACCGTCCCTATAGTCGAGACCTTGGTCCCTGTGACTTTTGGTTATTCCTTAAGCTCAGAGGCTGTCGTTATGAGACAATTGAGGAGATGAAAGAGGCTGTGACGAAAGTCATTGACACGCTCACACAAGAGGACTTCCATGGGGCCGTCTAGAAGTTGTTGGAACGGTACAACAAGTGCATTGCAGCCGGAGGAGATTACTTCGAAGGGGAGTAGAGTTTAATGTGTGTACTATCAATAAAAGTGCCCATACGAAAAAAGTCTGGAAACCTATTTAATGATCCTCGTACATGTATCAGGACAATTTGTATTTGTAAAAGACTACCACAATGATAAAGAAAAATAGGTTCAAGGGCGAATTCTTCGTCGCTTTGGAAATGTAATATATAATGTAGATATAGAGTTTTCAGTGTGTGTTCGACATGGAAACCAATTAAAGCCATCTAATCTTTTCGAGACCGAATCAAACTTCACTTTGCCGATAGGTATTTTGTTGAACTCTTTCGAACTGTTTTTACAACGTTCCCAAGATATGCCAAAAGATAAACGTAGAAATTCTCCAAAAAGTGTACTTAGCAAATCTCACAGGCTACGAAGAAAACCATACTGAGTAAAAGTTGTCTCCCTTTAGTCGAGGGCGACCCGAAGGCTTCCTTTTCAATAGCTACTACACCGAAGTTTAGGGGAGGACGCTACTCCTTTCCCAGGATTGCTCCACTTTACCCTTGATACGTACCTTATATTGCTGAGTGTTAAGCAAGTAGTTATTAAGTACCATTTTCAAAGTCTTTGGTATGACCCGACCTGGGATTGAACCCATGTCTCCTGGACCATTGGCGAACACTCTTCCAACTAGATAATGAGCCGGTCAAAACCTTACAAACAGCAAATAAATTTTCGAAAAAAGTCATACAAGCACAAGGTTAAAGCAGTTGTTAAGGGAAATAACTCTTCCCTTACAAGTGATATCACTCTTCAGTAAAAGGAAACAGGGAGGCGAAGAAAAAAGAAATTCACGATAGCTGGATAGGCACATGCATGTAGACTATTAACATTTAATCTTTTACTATAGTTCTGTACATTAAAAAAAAAAAAAGATAAATATTGTTTGCATTAAAAATAGATTTTACAATTTACTTTTTATTTATTTATTTATCCTAAAAGTCTGGGTAATAAAATTATTAATTTTTTTATCATTAAGCAGAAGGAAAAATTCTATTAACAGGGAGTTTTATCCTTATTGAGCGAATAAAAGTAATATATAGTTTTGTAATGTGCCAGGGTTAGTACTAGTCTGTCGCTAATCAAGCAGATATTTGTCTCTGCCTCCCACCAGACAGGACATAAAACAATGACTCGAACGTCGAGGTTCGAGCCCTGATGGACTATGCTGCTCTTCGGCCCACTAAGTGCAATGTGGGCATGATGATCCTAGCTGGACATGGACTCAAATCTGTTTCCAGGCACGTATACCTGATTATAGCCTTAACTGGACAGCAAGGTCCAGTGCTATACAAGGGTGTCAAAGGTGTAAATGATGCAACTCGCCCAGCCGAAGGTAGCTCAGCCGAAGCCATGGGGCACGGATGCCAGAGAGTCGGGTGAAAAGCCTCTTCACAAAGCAGTGGCTCGTCGAGCGGTATTTATCGTACGTCCCACCAACCGGACGAGTGAGGAACAAGGCCTTTTTTTTAGGTGGGTCTGGGTGAAGGGCCGTTGCTCAGACACACCCAGTGGCTCCAAAAATGCTCTGGTCCCGTTGGCATTTCCCTAAAAAGGAGTGCCTTATGTGCCAGGCGATAATCCTAGACCTTCCAAGGAGGATTAGAGCCTGGGGAACGGACTCCTGAGGCTCGAGGTTGCCGGTCAAGGCACATCTTGACCGACAGCAGCTCGTCGAAATTTAGTGGCTTGTCGAGCGGTATTTGTCGTACATCCTACCAACCGGACGAGTGTGGCACAAGACATTTTTTAGGTGGGTCCAGGCGCATTGTCGTAGCCCAGACACGCCCGGTGGCTCCAAAAATGCCTTAGGTTCTGTCGGCATTCCCCTAAAAAAGGGCGCTTCTGGCGCCAAGCGATAAACCCAGCCCTTCTAAGGAGGGTTAGAGCCTGGGGCGAAGGCTTCCTGAGGATCGAGGATGCTGGTCAAGGCGCACCTCGACTGACTGCCACCGAAACCTGGACACACCCAACCAGATCCGTGTACCGCCGAACACGGCCGATCAAAGTGTGTAGTGGTGCGTCGTGCGATATTTGAAAAACGTCCCACCAACCAGACGAGTGTAGCACAAGGCCTTTTTTTAGGTGGGTCCGGGTGCAGAACCGTGGCTCAGACGAGTACGGTCCCGTTGGCATTTCCCTAAATAGGGGCGCCTCAGGCGCCAGGCAATAAAACTAACCCCTTCAAGGGAGGTTAAAGCCTAGGAGGACGGCTTGTCGAGTGATATTTGATGAACGCCCCACCAAACGGACGAGTGTGGCGCATGGCTTTTTTTTAGGTGGGTCGGAGCGCAGGACCTAAGACAAGACGCGCCCGGCAGCTCTAAAAATGCCGCAGGTCTCGTTGCCTCGGGCTCCAGGCAATAAACCTAACCCATCCAAAGGGGGTTTAAACCTGGGGGAACGGCCCCCTGTGGCTCGAGGAATTGACCGTCCGGCTCGAATGCCTTTGATATTTGTCTCAGCCTCCCACCAGACAGGACTTGACACAAGGTCAATGAACCGAACGTCGATTATAGTGGGGATTTAGGGGAGGGGAAGGTCGAGCACGAGCCAAGGCTGGAGCTCTGCTGGACAATGCTGGTCTTCGGCCAACTTACTGCAATGAGGGTCTGATGAGCCTAGCTGGTCATGGACCCAAATCTGAGTCCAGACACGTATGCCTGATTATAGCTGAAACTGGACAGCAAGGTCCAGTGCTATACAAGGGTGAAAAAGCTGTCAATGATGCAGCTCGCCCAGCCGAAGGTGGCCCAGCCGAAGCCGGCGGCCTTTCGGTCCCAAGTCTGCCATGGAGCATTGACCGTCCGGCGTGGATACCAGACAGTCTGCTGAAAAGCCTTTGTGCGAAGCAATGGCTTGTCGAACTCACCAGACGGACGAGTGTGATACAAGGCCTTTTTTAGGTGGGTCCGAGCGCCGAACCGTGGCCCAGACGCGTCCGGCAGCTCCAAAAAATGCCTCGTGCCCTGTCGGCATTTCCCTAAAAAGAGGCACCAGGCGATAAACCATCAAGGAAGGGACGGCCCCCTGAGGCTCGAAGAAATTAACCGTCAGGCACAAATGCCAGACAGTCAGCTGAAAAGCCTCGGCACGAAGCAGAGTCTAGTCGAGCCGGTATTTGTCAAACGTCCCACCAAGCATACAAGTGTGGCACAAGGCCGTTTTTAGGTAGGTCCGGGCGCAGGACTGAAGCCTAGAAGGGGCTGGTCGAGCTTTCCAGTTATTCTCAGTGAAAGACATACAAATTCTCTCTTATACTCATGCAAATTAGGCCATTTAATTTGCCAGTATTACAACATATAGTATACAGAATAACTATAATATGATATCTGTAGCTTGATCCTGACAAACCGTTACCGTTTCTTGCATTCTGTTTCTTGACTATCAGGATAAATTTGCCGTTAACCAAACCTTGATGCCATATAACTGTCAATTGATTGTATTAAGAATTTAGTTTCTTTATCAAATAAAATATCACCCTTCATGTGTTATTTAATGCCTTAGCCATCCTTGTCGAAGGGTAGTTGTGGAAGTATTCAACCCATAGCAGGTGGGGGGAGGAATAAGGGGATTCACACTTTTTTTTAATGGTATTTGTCTGAAAATGAACGACTGGACTTTGAATTTTCTACGATGTCGCAGTCCATCACGTTAGTCGTTACACTATCGGCACACCTCCCGAGTAGTTACTTGAGTCGACAAAAGAAGCTAGACGGCAACTACACAAGAATGTTGAGAGCAATATTGAACAAGTCCTGGCGACAACACCCCACGAGACACTAACTATACGGCCACTTGCCTCCCATCACGAAAACTATACAAGTTAGACGAACCAGACACGCAGGACACTGCTGGAGAAGCAAGGACGAGCTCATAAGTGATGTACTCCTATGGACCCCCACATATGGCCAAGCAAAAGCAGGACGACCAGCTCGAACTTACATACAGCAGCTATGTGAGAATACGGGATGTAACCCTGAAGACCTGCCGGAGGCGATGAATGATAGAGAGAAGTGGCGAGAGATAGTCAGGGATATCCGTGCTGGCGGCACGACATGATGATGATGATGATGATGATTTGTATTAAGAATAGTTACTTAAAGCTATAATTGTTTACTAAAGCTAATCGTTATTAGTAACTGGAAACCATATTACTATGTGCAAAAAAAAAAAGAAAAAGAAAAAAGATGACTATTATTGAATAGAAATGATTTCTTAAAACCAAGTAATTATTTGTATTACGTATTTGTATGTGAATATTTGACACTACATAATTGTGTGCAGAAAAACAAAAAAAGCGAAAAACAACCACAAAACCAACGAAAAACAAAACCAAAGCAAATCAAAAAACAAAACACCCACTAAAAAAACCTAAGCAAAAAATAGAATAAAATGAAATGGCATTTCTTCCAAGTTGTAGTTATGTCCATACTACTATACAGATGCACTGCATGGGCATAAACAAAAAGCATAGGAAAAAAAAAAAAGAACTACACAAAAATGCTGCGAGCTATCTTAAACAAATTCAGGAAGCAACACCTGATAAAACAGCAGCTATACGGACACTTGCTTCCCATCTCATAAACCATTCAAGTTAGACGAACAAAACATATAGGCCAATGCTGGAGAAGCAATGACGAACTTATAAGTGACGTTCTTCAATGGACATCTGTATATGAACGTATTAATGTTAGCTGATTAGTAAAGACTTAGGTCAGTTCTGTGCGGAAATAGAAGTAATTATTTGTATTACGTATTTGTATATGAATATTTGTATATGAATATTTTTGACACAATATAATTGTGTGCAGAAAAACAAAAAAGCGAAAAACAAACGCAAAACTAACGAAAAACAAAACAAAAACAAATAAAAAAAACAAACACCCACCAAAAAAAACTAAGCAAAAAACTCTTAAGAAACAAAAAAAAAAAAAAAGATAGATATAAACGTAGAAAGGATGCAATTCCGAACCTGTAAGCCTAGAATAACTCCAGACGGATTGAAGTGCCGTTAAAACCAATCGATCAGTCAATCATCAATGAAATATATATCAACAAAAGTAGTAAAAGATGTGTATTGTCGTAGCCAATTCGAAAGAAGCCTGGATTGAATTATTAATTAAATACAAATAACAACACTTTCTATGGTCACAAGAAAGTCGAATCAAAAGCCAAATGATTTTCAATTGGTACAGAAAAACTAACTCGAGAGTTTTGATTTTATTTACTAAAAATCCTTTTTTTTTATTTTTTATTTTTTTGTTCGTCATAATTCTATTTTTACCTTTTGAACCATCCATACAAGTGATGAGGATGGAGAATAATAAAAATATATTTTCATCTTTTTCCAGATTTTCATTTTGTAAAAAAATATTTTCTATCCTTCCGTAGTTTTTCTTTCTTTTTCTTTTTATTTTCTCTTATTAAATTTTCTCAGTTTCTTTCTGGAAACGAATTCTGCATGTCGTTGCCAATGGCTATCGAGATTAAAGCAGTGAGAAATTGCTGGTCAGTTTTTTTCTCTTTCTTACTTTTTCTATCACGTGCCACTCCTTCAACCAATCCTGTTGTCCCTTCAGCGAAGAAGGGGTGCCTGTGTCTCTCACTGATCCCGTGAAACTGCACTTCCCAATACGTCTTTTCACGATGAACACACAGTGGATTACCCATGCAGGTGAGTCCCCCCTCTCCTGACATCTGGACTCATCTACAGGTCATACAACCATTGCCATATTTGCATTCAGGTCTTTGGGTTGCGAGGCCGAGAAATTCCTCTTAATGGCCTCTTTCGGAGCAATGGGAAGGTTATTAGGCATCGTCCACCTCCTCTCCAAGTAACATGTGACAACACACACACACACACACACAATATATATATATATATATATATATATATATATATATATATATAGTACTTCTCTCGTCGCGCATATATGAAGGTCCTACAGTTTAGTTAAACATGTAAAGTGCTACGCGGCTAACACAGGTGATTTTTAATAGTTGAAGAAGCCTGTGGAGGAACAGTATGAGCTGATAACACAAGAATAGTCTTACCTTCTCTTAGACTGTTTACCATAATAAAGCTAAAGAGTCAGCCTGCCCTACTATTTACCCATAGCTGAAGAGAGAAGAGACGACTTCCTGCTTTTCCTAAAAGTATGGGCGCATCACTGATTCTCCGTATAAGACTCTTCCGGTTTTGAAGTAAAAGTGTTTCCTTCTCATAAACTGGTTGTCTTTCGAAGGCTAAAGAGCTTCGTCAGCCTAATTATTTTCCCATAGCTGAAGGAAGAAGGGACGGATTCGTGTTTTTCCCCAAGGGATTTAGTGCGATATGAAAAGCAAAAAGCTTCGTTCAGAGTTTGAACCCGGCTCATTGAATGCATTTCCAATGACCATAATTTGAACGCAACGCGTGCTTTGGGCAAATTTAGTAAAATTCATGAGAATTAATGAGTTGTTGGTTTTATGTTACAGTTATTAATTTTGGGATGAGGAAGATGACAGTGATACTATTGTTTGTTGACTAATGATGACAATTGTTTATTTCGCAGGTCAGAGAAATAATTAAGGGAGAAGAAAGTATGTGAATGGATAACGTTAAGTGGTTGCACGAAAGACAAAAAGATGTGCGTGAACAGTGAGAAGCAGAACCGTAATGTTAATGGAAGGTTTGTTTTTCTAACGATAGCATCATACTTGTAAAGGAAAGAGAGAGAGAGAGAGAGAGAGAGAGAGAGAGAGAGTTGTGTTTCATTGTTAAATTAGTAGGAGTAATTGGTCTGTCATCTTCCCTAGACAAATAAAACTAACTTGGTAGAGCCTTTAAATATTAATGACCAGCAAATGAGCAAAGATGGCTTGGGAGTCAACCGCCTGGCCAGTGATTTAGATAGTTGCTTTTATGATAGTGCAAACTGTAGCGCTATGCTTTTGTTTGTCCATTCTGTTTCTCTCAATACGGAGTGCTGGAATCGTTCTACAGAGATAAGGAAAAGAAAGTACTTTATGAGGAGATATGGGAAACCAAAAGAAGGGGAAAAAAAGGAAGACTATCACGGGGGAGGGGGAGAGAACATAAGTGAGAGAAAGATCTGAAAATTATTTGTGTTAGATAAGAATACATGATACCATATAATCTTAAGCAAATCATTTGTATTAAATTTAGAATTGAAGCGATATGCATTATTTTTAGAAATGATTAGAGGTCATATCATTAATTACTAGAAACTTATATATTAAAAAAAAAGACTGATTTTAGTAGAGAATAATCCAGCAAACGTTGACATGCCGTAAAACCAAACAAAACAACCAAACAAAACAAAAATAGAATTGAAACATTTCAGTAACTAAAAATAAAATCATGATAATTCTTTAACTAAAACTCTAACAATTATATAACCAAAAATAAAATTGTAACAATTATGTAACCAAAAATAAAATTGTAACAATTATGTAACCAAAAATAAAATTGTAACAATTATGTAACCAAAAATAAAATTGTAACAATTATGTAACCAAAAATAAAATTGTAACAATTATGTAACCAAAAATATATATATATATATATAAGGAGTGCACTTATTTTTCAACTGTTATTTTGGGTTTCAGATTTTCGATGCTGTAGAGTTTGGCAATAAATAATGCATAATTATATCTGTTTTGATTAAATAAGGTTGCACTTGAAATGTACTCATTTATGGGTAATACTGTGATACTTAATTATGTTTTGATTGAGAAATGATTAATCCTGCTATTTTTGGTTTAAAAGAAGATTTACTTTTTATAAAAAAAATTGGGATATAATGTACATATTGCAAATAATACCTTGAGGTATCATTGCCGTGAACTTTTTCGTGCACTAAGATTGCCTTTGGGGTGTGAAGCGGTACGATCGAGCTCCTCAACACCAAGAAAACATTTTTTTTTCTTAAGCTTCAAAACTTTATTGCGAAAGCCGAGAGAAACTTCTGTTGTATGTAACCCCATTGTACATGAATTTGCAAATCTTAGATCGGGTTCATTTTGCACGTCATGACCCATCAACGAGAGGCGAATGCTGGAGGATCGATAAAAAGATGAGGCTAACGTAATCATCGAACTGACGGACAGCCACTAACTAAACTCGACTCACAGACACCTAATAAAAACGATACAGTCAAACGATATTTTTATTTGAGCAATACACGTCGCTTTTCGGGCGATTGGAATTACTTGGTAATGCCGTCCTCATTTTAAGTTAGGATACATGGTACCAAAAGTAAGGCACGATCTCTGACTTGACAAACCAAAGATGAATTGTTTTTCAAGGTTAAGAGCTCTCATCATAAATTTAGTATTAAGGTATATTAGTCCATTTTCAAGTGAGAACTCTTTTAGGTGTTTCCCATTTTTGTTTGATTTGTTGTGTAGAATTGAATTTGTTGTTTTCATTTTTACCAGAGAATTCTGAAATAAGTTAAAAAGTAAAGTTGGCGACCTTAGTCGAGGGTGACCTGGAGGCTCCCTTTTCAATAGCTACTACACCGAGGTGTAGGGGAGGGCGCTTTTCCGTTCCCTGGATTGCTCCACTTTACCCTTGATCCTTACCTTATAATGCTGAGTGTTAAGCAAGGCGGGATCAAGTACCATTTTTGAGTCTTTGGTATGATTCGACGTGGGATTGAATCCCAGTCTCCCGGACCATTGGCAAACACTCTACTCATGAGGCCAATGACTTGCCTTAATACCTGACTCTTGGCAATCTATTTACTCCCAATATTAGAGCATTTCTACTGAAAAAAGGATACAATGTATTTTCATTATGCAATTTGTAGATTTATTCTGAGCAGTGCGTAGTGACGCCATAGTTAGCAAACTTCTCACGCATATCAATTAATTAAGAGCTCGATCCGCACTGAGTTCCCCATACTTGTGTGTGAAATGTAAGAGTTGGCGTGAGTCATATCTAAACTATATTTAGTAAATACTGGCCATAATTCTTAACCATTGATAATCCTTTATTTCTATTTTTCATTGCATTTCTATAGTATTGTCATATAGGAATAAAGTGAGATACTGGCGATTGAACACTGATTGCCAGTGGACAGAAGTGGTGGACCTCCAGATAATATAAATAGAGGTACCGTGCTGTTAGAATGGTGCATTAGTTCGGTGAACATAAGTTCGGTGGACTTTATTTAAAGCAGAGTTGTCGAAAAGACAAATAGTCGGATGACAATCAGTCAGACAGACTTTAGCGAGAGAAAGACTTTCAGTAATAGCTTGGCCGGCAGTGTTACGGATAGTAACACGCTTTTGTTTGTCTTATTTTCTTTTAATGTTTTATTTCAGTTCAATGAAATACTTCTGCTTTTGTTAAGTTGTATGTCAATTATTTTCTCTTCTTTTTCATGGACAAATGAGCGTTACAAAAAGTATGTATTTACTCATTTTCTCCATCAGGATGCCACTCATATAGTCATTTTCTTTCTTTCCGACTGGTTGCCGTACCAAGGCTAAAGAACCCACTCTGCCCAACTATTTACCCATGGCTAATGGAGGTAGAGCAGATGGATTCGTGCATCTCTTAGGGGCATTAGTGCGAAGTGAAATGCAAACAGCCTCGTCAAAGATTTGAACTCGGCTCGCCGATTCCATTTTATGTGACGATAACCGTCACGCTAAGTTTATTTCTCTGGTAAATTCATTTACGTTATAGAATAGTCTTATTCTATCATTAACGCTTGTTGTGATTCTTTTCCAAAACGCTTTTAAATAATAAATTAATTTACTACTGGTTACTACAGTAAAAGAGTAATCAATCAATCAATCAATAAAATAAAATAGGATTTCTTCCAAGCTGTAGTTATGTCCATACTACTATACAGATGCACTGTAAGGGCATAAAAAAAAAAGAACTACTCAAGAATGCTGCGGGCTATCTTAAACAAATTCAGGAAACAACACCTGATAAAACTGCAGCTATACGGCCACTTGCTTCCTATCTCATAAACCATTCAAGTAAAACAAACAAAACATATGGGCCAATGCTGGAGAAGCAATGACTAACTAATAAGTGGCGTTCTTCAATGGACAACTGTATATGGATGTATCAATGTTGGCTGACTAGTAAAGACTTACGTCAGCTCTGTGCGGACACTGGATGCAATCTAGAAGACCTGCCAAGAGCGAGGAATGATAGGGATGGATTGTGTGTGTATGTGTGTGCGTGTGTGTGTGTGTGTGTGTGTGTGAGAGAGAGAGAGAGAAGAGAGAGTCAGGGAACTCTGTTTTGTCAGTACGATATATAATTTTATCCTGTCATTAAAATTTGAACAAATTCTACTGAAATTTTTTTCTTTCTTATTTTTTTATGCATTTCTCGCATAAAATTGTTTGCAATGAATTTATGTGATAAAATTATATGAAATGCATTTCTTCAGTAAAAAGCAAACAAAAATCCCCCCCCAAAAACAAAAACAAAGAATAAATAAAAAAAAAACCCAGTATTGTGCCAATAATTGCTCTATGATAATACTTGCATTGATTCCTGATTACTGTAAATTTCTTTTTCTGAGTTTTTAATGCATAGTATATAATAAACAGGTTGACAAATTGAAAAAAAAAGAAAAAAAAAAAAAAGAAAAAAAAAAGAAAAAAGTAGACTAAAAGATTGCCGTAATCAGAAGTTATTTTTGCTATCGTCATAAACAGTTAGTTTATTAATGGTAAAATGATTGTAGATAGATAGAAAGCTAACGAGCAAGTCAGTGGGAAGCAATAATTAAAGAAAAAAAAAATGAACGCTATCTGGGCTATTTCGAATCACACAAGCGTCGTAAATATTCGGCCACGAGAACACTAAGAAATGTGTGCTGAAACTGATTCTAATTTCTACGATGAGTTACTTTTAAAAACATTAGTTAAATATAGAAGCGCAACTATTTAGTAATTTACAAAGCTCTTTGTTTCGATGTGGCACAAGGCCGAATGAATGGGTCGCCCAATGAGACTCGAACTGACTCGTGTAGGTTTGCTAGTCTAGCTTGCTAACCGTTACACCACCAGAGTTGCATTCAATTCCTTTTTAATCAACTTTTAATTCGAACGATTATTTTAGTAAAAATAGGAGTTGAAAGTTTTATATAAAAAGAAAAAAAATAGCATAAATCTAAGGAATCACATTAACTTAAAAAAATAAAATTAATTGCTAAGTTATTTAAATTAATTGAATAAGTATTAGGTTTATCGTGTCAATAATTGATTGATTTTAACATGTCAACCCGTCTAGGGTTATTTTATACCTAGAGGTTAGGGAATTGCATCCATTGTACGTTCATATTTACATTTTTTGTGTAGCGGTTTCTTAAGAGTTTTTTTTTGGCACACGGTCTTATCGCATCCGAATAGTTTGAGCCTTTGCGACACTAACAGGTAATACGACTCTGGGTTGGAGTGGAGATAGGAGTAATGGCAATGAACTTGTGACTCCAGACATCCAAGAGATCCAGAACGGGAGCCTAACCATCAAATGCCGTTTAATGTCATTTTTTTGTGTGTGTATGTGTGTGTGGGGGGTCTTTCTGCAGAGAATAGGGTCCGGGTAGCAGAGTTTTAAGAATACTCTTTAACATTCCGAATATTGCGATGACAATTAGGCACCTTTGTATTTTTGACATTGCTTGTACAACGTTTCGATCGATCTCATTTTCTGTTTTTGTCTGGTGTGTGTTTTCTAGTAAAAAAAAGTTATTTCCTACAGTAATCGTCAATTCTGTGAAAAAAAGCAACACTTGAAAGCATATAAAAACATACAAATTATTATTGGATAGGAATATTTAAAACTGTGCAAAGAAATGTTTATTCAATAGAAATAGTTACTTGGAATCGTAGAAATGTGTCCAAGTTATTAGCATTAAATAAGAATATTTGTTACCATGTGAATGGGTGCAAACAAATGATTATTAACCAATAAAAAGTGTGGAAAATATAGTTGAACTTTTACAAATGAATAAATTTTGGCTTGAAATATCCCGTAAAGATTGAGATGCCGTTGAATTAGCTTAACCTAAATTCTTAGTATTTGATAAAAAACAAAAAAATCCGCGGTTTCTAGGTAAAAATGGCGACCGTTTTACAATAGCGACAATCGTTTTCTTATTTTTTTGTAAACATTGTCCGTCTTTGTTGCTTACATGGTATCAAGTATGTGTTTTCAGTGGTAAAACAGTAATTTTTTTTCCCGCTTCAACTTGAATTATTATTATTATTATTATTATTATTATTATTATTATTATTATTATTATTATTATTATTATTATTTCAGTAGTAGAAATAGTAGTAGTGAATATGAGAGAAGACTGGGTCAGAAGTGGACATAGTAATTGTGTTATAGGTGGTGGAGTGGTTGTCAGGTACATGTAGGAAACAGTGATTGAATTAAACGTCGACAATAGATCCATTCCCTCCCCCCTAAAAAAAAAAATCATTCTTCTTTTTCTTCTTTGTGAATTTTGCTCTTTATCTTCTCCGTTTTCAATCTCTTTTTTAGTTCGCTGATTTCATTATATTATTTTCGAGTGTCTCTTTTTCTCTATAACTTTGGGAAAGGTATGAATCCCCTTAAAGCTATGAGTTAAATTGTACCACTACTGTTCTGCTACAAGGACGGCTTTGGCATTAAATAACCCACGAAGGCTGATATGCCATGAAACAAAGAAACCGAAAACGACTTCTTTTTCTCTTCGATCTTTTATCTTATTTCCTAAATATTATCGACAATTTCTATGGGTTTCTGAATATCTGTCCTAAAATCCTTATACAAAAACTTTTCTTTCTTTCTTTCTTTTTTTCTTTCTTTCTTTCTTTCTTTCTTTTACTTTTCCATTTTTCTCTCAATGTCTTTTCTCTTTTTTTTTGTTTTTTCTTTTTTTTAATTCTTTTTGTTTTTATCCAGCCCTTACTTCATTCTCTTTTTCATTTTTGAGATCTTATTCTTTCTTTCTTTCTTTCTTTCTTTCTTTCTTTCTTTCTTTCTTTCTTTCTTTTGCAACAGTATACAATTAATCTCTTTCCTTTTCCAGTAAATTTATAAAATCGTTTACAAACGACGGTTTCATTCACAATAAAATAATTTTTTGTCGAGATATTGATAATATTAGTGAGATAAAACAATTTCTTTTTCCTTTTCTTTTTGTGCAAAAATCAATAAAAGTGGATTTTTATTTTGCAAAACCCACATAGATGTCATGATGGCAACTCATCCCATCATTTACAAATGTTTCCTTAGAGTTTTAATGAAACATCATTCGAATTTAAATTCTTTCATCATCTATGATTTTATCTTTCCTTCTTTCTTTTATTGCCATCCAATTTTTTCTTTTCGATTTCGAATAAATTTAAGTTTCTCATCGATTTTTATGTAGCATTTCCCAAACGTTTTTGTTCTATTTTTATCCCTTTTTTCATAATGCTAAATTTTGAAATTTCTTTTTCATTTTCCCCTTTACCTTTCTTTCTTTCTTTCTTTCTTTCTTTCTTTCTTTCTTTCTTTCTTTCTTTTATATTCCTCTTCCTCTTTTTTCTTTCTTTTCATAATATTCCTCTTTCTTTCTTTCTTTTATATTCCTCTTCTTTCTTTCTTTCTTTCTTTCTTTCTTTCTTTCTTTCTTTCTTTCTTTCTTTCTTTCTTAATATTCCTCTTTTCTTTCTTTCTTTCTTTCTTTCTTTTCATAATATTCCTCTTCCTTTTCTTTCTTTCTTTCTTTCTTTCTTTCTTAATATTCCTCTTTTCTTTCTTTCTTTCTTTCTTTCTTTTCATAATATTCCTCTTCCTTTTCTTTCTTTCTTTCTTTCTTTCTTTCTTTCTTTCTTTCTTTCTCAAGTAGGCTCTTATCTTATTTGATGGACCAATTCGAAGAGGCTCTGTTTTGGCTGACCACATCTGAGCCCCTCCCTCATAAATCTATCTCTATATAAATTGTCTCTCCCTTTCCTCTCTTCTCTTGCCACATCTCTTCTTTCCCATCATTTTCTTTCTTTTCATTTTGTTGGTTTTTCTTTAGTTTTCGTTTGCTGCCGTCACCATTGCTATTGCCGCCGCCACCACCGCCACTGCTGCTGCTGCTGCTGCTGCTGCTACTGCTGCTGCGGTCGCGGTTGTCGCCGTTTTGGACTTTTCCCAGCGTCTCACAAAGCGCCTCACTTCCGTATTCATCTTCTCCGTATTTCTGTTTCCACATTGCCATCTCCTGCCACCACAACAAGCGTCTTAACAACTGCAACCACAACACTTCAACCAAACGCTGAGAGAGAGAGAGAGAGAGAGAGAGAGAGAGAGAGAGAGAGAGAGAGAGAGAGAGAGAGAGAGAGAGAGAGTTGTTTTAATCATCATCATCGTCGTTGTCATAATAATAATCATCATCATTATCACTCATTATTCGCCACCACGACTTTTCTTTTGAATTTAAGATTATATTATTTACTTTCTTCATATATTTACTTACCATTCTTGCGCAGGAGAGAGAGAGAGAGAGAGAGAGAGAGAGAGAGAGAGAGAGAGAGAGAGAGAGAGAGAGAGAGAGATTTTTGTTGATAGATATTTGTATTTAACTTTTATTTGTTTATCCTATCTTCAAGATCGTTGGTTTAAAAAGAGAATTCTTAAATAGTTTACACGGTTGGTCTGATACTATTATTATTATTACCATTATTATCATTATTATTCTCTCTTTTTTATTTCGTTTATATTGAAGTGTTTTTTTTTCAGCAGAAAAAGTGTTATTCAATGGCATATTATAAATGTGTAGAGTAGGTAAGTAGACCAACATGAAGGTTATCTAAGGAAATAGGTAAGGAATAAGAGGTTTTGCTATTAGGATAGATAGATAGATAGATAGATAGATAGACGCACATACATACAGAGAGAGAGAGAGAGAGAGAGAGAGACACGCACACACACACATACATACATACAGACTGACAGAGCGATAGATTGATAAACAGAGAAAAACATCTATCTATCTATACATACATACATACATACATACATAGTGACTGACTGACAGACAGATAGCTAGATGCAAACAGACGATTAGACTAACATAACAAGAGATAGCTAAATAGATAGACTAACATACAAAAAGATGGATAGATACATACAGAAATAAATACTCATAGATACACCGATAAACATACTGATAGATAAACAAATATACAAACTGAAAGATTGATATGAAGAAATGAAGAGATCGAAATAGACAGACAGATATATATATATATATATATATATATATATAGATAGATAGATAGATAGATAGATAGATAGATAAGGATGAATATATTTACCAAACATAAACAAACTCGTTCTTAAGGAAATGACAGAGCAGTATCTCAATTAAATTAGACTCGTATGAAGATAGAATAATTAATAAATATAAACTTCTTGGGATAAATACAGGTCACACACACACACACACACACACACACACACACACACACACACACACACACACACATATATATATATATATATATATATATATAAACATTTGGATTGAGTGAATAAATGTATAAATATGGAGAAGATGAAAATTCAACAGAGTAGCTATCAAACAAGCAACAGATAGCTAGATAGTTTATTTGAGTGGTTAGTTTTGCTGGCTTGGGAAATAGCGAGACAGATAGATAGATAGATAGATGGATGGTGACGTTTGTTGTAGCAATGGATTTGTCATTGAAAACACCGAAAATCTGTCCAACATTTTGTTCTGAGCAGTTTCAGTTATTACCATCTAATCAACAGCACAAATCTTACGACATCGATTCTCTTTTGAGCGATGTCAACATTTCTTGTAAAGAACCTCCCTCTCAACAAAGCAAGTATATTAATAATCAAAACAAAATCACTAACACAATGTATAACAGGGCTTTCATGTCCCCACCCTATTCAGCAAAAGACATAACCCCCCATCACAGAAACCGTAATAATAATAATAATAATAATAATAATAATAATAATAATAGTAGTAGTAGTAATAGTAGTAGTCGTAGTCGTAGTCGTAATAATGAAGAGTGTGGTGGTGTTAAGGAAGAGGATACTAGTATAATAATTAGTGGAAATGGTTGCAATGACGAAGATAGTTCTATAATTAGTGATAATAATAGTAATCCTAATCTGAGAGACTCGCTGGGTGATAATGAACAGGGTGAGCGTCCGATTAGCACAGGTGGTGGAGATTCATCTTTAGCTGTTGGTGATAGTGACATGGGGACAGATAATAATACCGACTCCGGTAAGTACTTTAATTGTCACTCATTTTTGCCTTCAGTGTTTGATTTATTTCTTTTTCAAGATTCTTCCAATCGACACAAGTGAAAAATGGACGCCCTGCAAACCAAGTTCATCGCAAGAAAATCGAATGTTTGTTCATCACTTGTTTTTTATTTCTTCTACTTCTTTCTTTCTTTCTTTCTTTTGAATATTTATTTTTCTTTTAAACTTTCTTTTTTCTTGACTTTCTTTTATTTTAAACATTTTCTTCCACCTTTTTTCCTAACTTTATTCTTTTCTTTTTTCTTTTTCTTTTGTTTTCTCAACTATAATATTCTTTCTTTCTTTCTTTCTTTCTTTCTTTCTTAAATCCATAGTCAAAATATCACGCAAATACAATTCCAAGTTCATTCCTCATAATTCCTTTTTAAAAATGAAATTTTCAGCAGGACATCTATTTCAACGATCCATTCTTTTTTGAAATCGTTGTAAAATCTCCTACTGAAAAAAACAAAACAAAACAAAACAAAACAAAAAAAAACAACAAACAAACAAAAATCAAAAACAAAAACAAAAACAAAAAAAAAACAATAATGTCGGAATTAACTTGGTTAAAAAAAAATATTACTGAAATAAAATTGAGTTCAACCAAAACAAAATGGCCTAAACGGTAATTCATGAATTTAAATTGTCGTAAAAGAATTTTGAATAGATATCTTAAAGATATGAAATGTTTCGGATCGACTCATACGGTGACACTTTTACACGAAGCGACCAAAAATGTCAGATAAAGGGTTTACAAACTGAAAATTTTACAAAGCTGAAAAATGATATATTTTTTTTGTACATTAAGTTTTATTAACATTTTGTAGAGTAAACTAAAAAAAAGTTTAATAAAATCAATTCCCAAATCGGATTATTATTAGATTATTAAAACTTCTTTTTGATCTATCTATCTATCTATCTATCTATGGTTGCGAGCGCGCGCGCGCGCACACACACACACACACACAAATACATGTGTGTGTGTGTGTGTGTGTGTGTGTGTAAAGTATCGCTCATAAGTACACCATTAACAACTTTTATTAACAAAAAGTTAATTTTCTTCTAAGGCGATGATAACAGGATTATAGCCTTTTGGGGGGGGAACATACTACACTTAAAACAAATTTGTATCATTTGTTTTCTATTTACTTATTAACATCGAAAAAGATGATCATGTAACGGTGCAAAGACATGTAGACAAAATGCAATTTTATTTTGGGTGAGAGAAATGTTGCAATTTTAGATTTAGTTACAGTTTCGATGCTGGAGAGTTTGTTAGTAAATAATATCTAATAATATTCGTTTTCACTGTAAAAAGTTCTACTAGAAATAAAATCCTGGTGAGTGGGTAGAGTGGGTAGCCAATGGCCCGGGAGACCGGGGTTCAATCCCAGGTCGCGTCATACCAAAGACTTTAAAAATGGTACTTGATACCTCCTTGCTTAACACTCAGCAATATAAGGTACGTATCGAGGGTAAAGTTGATCAATCCAGGGAAAGGAGTAGCGCCCTCCCCTACACCGCGGTGTAGTAGCTATTGAAAAGGGAGCTTTCGGGTAGCCCTCGACTACAGTCGCCAAATTTACTTACTCTCTTACTTTTATTTTTAATTCGGATGAAAATTAACATTTCATATAAGAAATTGTTGGCGACAATATATATATATATATATATGTGTGTGTGTGTGTGTGTGTGTGTGTGTGTGTGTGTGTGTGTGTGTGTGTGTGTGTAAAGCTAGAAGCAGAAACATCTCTAGACATTATAAGTCTCCTGAAGAAGACCATGAAGTCCGAAACACGTGTGGACCATGATTATATGGAATAAACCCCCAAGTATCACACTCAAATTCTGTTGCGGACCAATTCATATATATATATATATATATATATTACAAAATTATTTTTATGAATAAATTTTTAAAATTCAAGATTCACTGCTTGTCTGTCTGTGTCAATATATATATATATATATATATATATATATAGTCGAATTCTAGGTCACCTGGGGATCAGCAACCTGAAAGTCAGAGTCGTGAGTTTTGTCCTGTTTTTATTTTTATTTTATTTTATATATTTTGATATTCTGTATTGTTGGGCATAGTGCACTGATAAGATTTTGCTGAATAAAAATAATTTTAGTGTGAAATCTTAATCATAATTACACACACACACACACACACACACACACACACACACACACACACACACACACACACACACACATATATATATATATATATATATATATATGTGTGTGTGTGTCTCTGTGTGTGTGTGTGTGCGTGTGTGTGATGGAATTTTTCTGAGAGTAGAGATATAATTATTGACAACTGATAATTCTTTTTAATAATTTTTAAATTTACAAAATTTAAATTGAATACCAACGACAACTAAAATACTTTTCCATTTAGAGATTAAAAAATTTGTGACCCTACATATCGCCTGAAATATTTAGCTTGTTATTGCCAAGAATCAGTAAAGCCACAGAAAGCGTAGCAGAGTAGAGTTAAAGTCATTGGGCAGAAAAACTGAAGCATTTACCTTTTTATACTGGGTACAAAAGCTAAATATACCATTTGCTTTTCTTGTTGATATCTAAAAAAAATTATTGTTATCGTTTTTCTTTTATTTGGGTAAATAAAAGTTTTTATTAAATTAAGGTTTCGTATCATGAGATTCTTTCAATTTTAAGGAAAGACAAAAGCATCTGGTGGTGGTGGTGTGGAGGGCTCTTGGTTAGTTGCAATGATAGCTCGACCCCGAGACCATGGCTTACCCCAGGGTGAGCATTTAATGGAGGCTTGATTTTATTTTATTTCAGTATAATGTGTATAAAATTATATATATATATATATATATATATATATATATATATATATATATATATATATATATATATATATATATATATATATGATTCAAGGAGGGAATATAAGCTGTAGGAGTATAAGAACCTGAAATAAATTTATAATTATACTAAGAAAGAAAGCAAATTTTTTTCTTTTATCTTTATGTAAAAGATATATATATATATATATATATATATATATATATATATATATATATATATATATATATATATATATATATATATATATATATATATGCAGTATAGCAAAAGTAAAAATCATATATCAGAACTAATAATTCCGTGTGATAATCAGCAATACTACGTTTGATTCATTGGTTGAAAGGCATATCAACTTTTTATGGGTTATATAAAGACAGAAATTTGAATCATTTGCTCATGTTTGTAATGATAATAATATATTTTCAATGTTCCATTGTATTTTTTTGATATTCCACTTCTATTTATTAAGAATCCTTTGTTCATACACAGTTATATGATATCAAATATTCCTATCTAATACAAACAAAATTGTTCTCAATAAAAAGTTTCAAGTATTCCTATCTGACATTAATAATTCTATTGGTTAATAATCATTTGTTTGCACACAGTTATATAGTTTTATGTATTTCTATTCAGTACCAATAATTATCCAACAGGGACAATTACTCCGGGCCAGAGTGAACCTGGGAACAACAACAACAACCAAGTGGGCACTCCACACCCATCCCAGATCTCTTGAACTCAGTTCTAAGGTTGCTTTTTTTTTTAACCCTCTGCAGAACATAAGAGTAGTTTTATACAAAGTCTCACTGACTGGGATGAGCTATAAAAGATTCTACTAGTTTTAATTTGCTTGTGATACTGTCGATATATGTTTTATACCAGGTAACATATATATATATATATGTGTGTGTGTGTGTGTGTGTGTGTGTGTGTGTGCGTGTATTTAATTTCACCATAATCTTGGATAGACGCTGAGACTTCAAAAGACTGTATCAATGAAAACTGTGCTTAGCATGCGAGATAGTTCAATCCCAGCATGATAACATTTTACCGTCTTTAAAAATAGGGGAAAAGGACACAAGTAGCGTGTAGAAAAGATTTTTTTATTTTAAAATATGTTTGTTAGAATGTACAGTCTCTCTTTCTCTCCCTCTCCCTCAAACACTTTCTCTCTCTCTTTCTCACACACTCACGCACACAAATATATACCTAAATACTCACACACGTATATGTATGTATCTACGTGCACACACACACACACACACACACACACACACACACACACACACACACACACACACACACATATATATATATATATATATATATATATATATATATATATATCAAAATGAATAGTTCTGCAAATGAATTTGATTGTGGAAATTTACTAAGCATTTTGCAAATGAATTTGATTGTGGTACTCTATGTTTTTATTATTATGCTCCACAAGTGTTTCAGACTCAATGGTCTTCTTCAGGACACTAATAATGTGTTTAGAAATACATGCACATATATACATATTTATGCATGTATTTATGCATATAGCTATGTTTATACATATATATATATATATATATATATATATGTGCATACACAGAAAAAAATATATATGTGTGTGTGTGTGTCTATGTTTGTGAGTGTAGTATGTGTGTGTGAGTGATATATATATATATATATATATATATATATATATATATATATATATAAATCTAGTATAGAAAATGAAATTGGCATGATTTGCTAAAGGAATTGAGTTGCAAAAAAAAAAAAAAAAGCAATGTCAGAAATCTAAACGTAAATCCAAAGTGAATGGATGCTACATCTTAACATCAATCATTGCACAGAAGTCACATGATCTAAAAGAGCAGCCAATTGGAGCTGAGCAATTATTTTTCGAATAACAGATTTGACACGTGAGAATTATAAAAGCATTTTGCAAATTTTTCTTTTTTCATTGCATTTTTTGTGGTAAAATAATTTCTAATGTATTTCTATGCTAAAATCTTTTGTAATACATTTTTGTAATAAAATAACTTGCAATGTATTTTTATTGTAAAATTGTTTGAAATGCATTTACATTATTCCGGTAATGACACGATTCAATCAATTATATTTGCATTAACTCTTTCTTCTTGATTTTCTATTCATTTCAAAAGAAATATCATTAGCAATGTCTATATAATCACCCTCTTCCGTCAGTAACACTTAATATATTATTCCTGAACATTCATAATCCCTTTCTTCGTGATTTTTATAGCATTTTTGTTTCTGTAACAAAATTATTTTCAATACATTTCTATAACAAAATCTTTTGCAATACATTTCTATTATAAAATTCTTTGCAATACATTTCTGCAATAGAATTATTTTTATTGGATTTCTATAATAAAATCTTTACAATCTATTTCTATAATCAGATTATTTTCAATACATTTACATAATACAAAAAATGACCCTATTTTATCAATAATGTTTGCATTGACACTTGACAAATGACAATATCTCCCGTTTTGATTTTCTATGCATTTTTATTATAAAATTCTTAGCGATGTATTTATAACCCCACTTTTCTGTCAGTAACACTTACTTTCATTCCTGACCATTGATAACCTTTTCTTTCTGATTTTCAATGCATATAATGAGCCAAATTAAAATTAAAAAAAATACCTGTTAAAATGAAGTTAGTGTTCCTATATACTTTTGGTTATTCTTCGTTATTTAATGCAATGAATAGATCTTAGTGTTCCCACTTCTTGAAAAAATTTCAACATATTTACATAAGACACATTATATCAAGAAAATGGAGTATTATTATTTACTAAGCTTTGCATATCAGGGTCAGAGTGCTTACGGTACCTTCTATTACTAAGTGGCCACTCATCTAAACAGTGAACAGATACACTATTGCTTAACTCTGTTGATAAGAACGAAGATAGGTTGTTATTTACTAATCTTTGCTTAGTCTGGCACGGTTACCACAGTTTGTTTATAGTACCTGCTGTTACTTACAGCTCGATTTGACCTTAATACATAATGACTTAGAAGTGTTATCTGACGGGGACTATTTACGTTTACATATTTACATATTAATAAACACTTCTGTCCAAATCAAAGTGTAGTATTTGTGCCTGTGGATACAACACGTGTAAATATTTTAAATATTCTATGTCAGAGGTAATATTTAAGAAATTATAAAGTAAAGATAATGTTTTTAAACATCATGTTACTTATATATATATATATAAGCTCAAAGGTCCGTATCTAAAACAGCCAGTATAAAGCGTAAACTTTTGATGTTAAAAACTTCACAAATGAAATCAAAGAAACTCTGCGTTCTATCGACTGGTGTGGCAAAAGTTAATGAAACTAAAAGGGTCCGAATAAATTTATTTGGATTTTGTCCGCCAGAAGGAAAATCAGAAAAAGAATCTTTGGGAGGTGAAAGTGTGAAAGGAAAATTTCTTCCTTATTTTACTGGTCGAGATATGATACCTATTTAAGCATAAAATATAAGGGTTTACGAATTGGTGTTACAAAGTCATCATTAAATGTTCCAGATGCCCCCGCCCCTGGGGCTGGGGGGGGGAGCAGGCTGTGATTCTTTGCCGAGGAATTTTAAATTGTATAGCACTCATCTAAATTTTCTTCAACACGCTGCTAAAAAAACCAACACATTTCGAATAACATCCCCTCCCACCATCTTTCTCTCTTGGTATATATATATATATATATATATATATATATATATATATATATATATATAATTGCAATACAAACATGTTAATCGCAACTGTCAGTTTCATGTCTTTACGATCATCAAGCGATGATGAAAGTTTGTAATCTGTTATCGTTTTACATCCCTCAGAATTGAGGGTAGGTGGGTGGATGGGTGTTTGGGTTTATGGCATATCAACCTTTGTGGGTTATTTAATGTCAAATCTATTTTTAAACAAATAATCAGTTCTAATTCAAACAATTCAGTTTAGCGTAAGCACAGTTTCAACGTCAAAAAGTTCTATTTCAATCTATTCAGTTTAGCATAAGTACGCAGTTTAAATATCAAAACAGTTCTATTTCAAGCAATCCAGTTTAGCTTAAGTACGCATTTTAGTTTTATTTGACTCATCGATAGAACCCTATCAGGTGCTACCACTCCGGGCCAGAGTGGACCGGGGGGGGCGATATACTCCCCATTCCCCAAAGCTCCAGCATTACTGGAGCCTCACAATCAGATTGTTTAGTGTCATATCCAAGACACTCTTCTGCAGAGGTACAGTCGGTGTATTCTACAGCCCTTAACGACTGGGCAACCTCAGAATTGAGACCCTCTCGATTACAGCATTGTTAAGATCGGCTAGAATGCTTCGGAGAACCCTGGAGATACGAAGAGACTGGCTGTCCCGCAGACTTCAGTGAAAGACAACCAGCTTGATGTGAAAAACTCACATAATTATAATAGTGATAATTATAATTGCAATAATAATACTTTGTAAAAAAGGAATATGGAAATGTAAAGGTTCAGGTCATGCGCAGGGTAATTAGAACAATAAGAGCTACCAAAAAGAAAAAACTTAAGGTGTTTAGTTAGAGAACAAGCGTAGAGAACGGTAAAAATCATTAGAACGTTGGTTTTGAGGAGACTTATTGTTCCTTGATCCTAGCATTGATAACCACCAGATCTCTTTAGAGGAACTTGCAAAATTGTCGACTTTGCTGTCCCGGTTGACCACAAAATAAAGCTGAAAGAATGTGAAAAGAAGGACAAGTACCTCGACCTTGCTTGGGAATTAAAAAAACTATGGAACAAGCAGGTCACAATTATACCAATTGTAATTGGTGCGTTTGGAACAGTAACTAAAGGATTACTAAAGGGACTGGAGGATTTGGAAGTTGGCGGACGAGTGGAGACTATTTAAACTACAACATTATTGAGAACGGCCAGAATATTGAGAAGTGTCCTGGAGACTTGAGGAGACTTGCTGTCACTCAGGCTCCAGTGAAAAACCATCAGCTAACACTGATGTGAAAAACTCTAATGAGTAAATAATAATAATAATAATAATAATAATAATAATAATAATAATAATAATACCTTGATCTTGCCAGGGAATTGAAGAAACTGTGGAACATGAAAGTAACGGTGATACCAATTGTAATTGGTGCTTTGGTACAGTCACCAAATGATTAGTACAGGAACTGAAGGGCTTGGAAATAAGTGGACAAATGGAGACCATTCAAACTACAGCATTATTAAGATTGGCCAGAATACTGAGGAGAGTTCTGGAGATTTGAGGAAACTTGCTGTCACTTAAACTACTGTGAAAGACCATCAACTAACGCTGGTGTGGGAAACTTGAAAAGAGTAAAAAACAAAAAGATAGAATAATGATGGATTGGCTGGATCTTGCTAGAGAACCGAAAAGCCGTGGTACATGAGTGTGACGTTGATAGCATTTGTTGCTAAAACTCTTGGAATGGTCCCTAAAGTAGGAGAATTGGAAATCAGAGGAAGAATCGAGTCCATCTAGATGATAGCACAATGAAAATCAGCTAGAATACTTAGAAAAGTCCTGGAGATCGGAAGATATTTGCAGTCACTCAGACTTCAGTGAAAAATCACCAATTAGAATTGGCGGGAAAAAATCGCAAAGAAAAAAAATATAATAACGAATTCATCTTTTATATCCGAAAGATTAATATATCAATGCTTGAATATAAAAATAAATAAAGTAACTTAATAAATAAATCATATTTCATTTATGTTATAAACACGATAAATAAATGAATTGATAAATAAATAGATATTTATTAAACATTAATTTTTTTTTCATACAACATTATTCTTTTTTCTTTTTTGCGCTGTCAAATGCAAATAGCAGTTACATATTTACATTATTTTGCATTTACTGAGTTTTTCACAACAACAATAACTGGTAGTTTTCCCAGAGGTCAAAGTGACAGCACGTCTCTTCTTCTTCTTCTTCTTCTTCTTCTTCTTCTTCTTCTTCTTCTTCTTATTATTATTATTATTATTATTATTATTATTATTATTACAATGATATAGGAGACTTCAGTTCTGAAAGATTGAAGGAGATAGCAATACAATGAATTCGAATTAAAAGTAAGAACTTTCATTATCGTCTGAAAATCGCGAGAATTTGAAACTGATAGTTGCGATTAACATGTTTGTATTTTGAGATTTAATGGGCAAATAAATCTATCGTAAAAAATGAGCGCTGTTACAGGTAAAAGAAAGAAAATATTCGGCAAGAGTAAATCGTCCTTCATATTTTCCAATATCAAATCTTAATTTCACACACACACACACACACACACACACACACACACACACACACACACACACACACATGATTAAAATTAAATAGTAATAGTCTTTTTAATCTGTAAAATACC
>OY757917.1:7885017-8035017 GCA_963585895.1 Sepioteuthis lessoniana | reverse complement strand
CCTCTGATCCTCCCAATTATAGGTTAAATAATATCATTGCTGTTCATCTACAAGGTAGGCTTTGGCATTAAATAACCCACGAAGGTTGGTATGCCATTAAACTGAGACAGTAAACTTAAACGGCTTACCAAATAAATCTTCCCATCAATAATGTCTTCAGAACATATGTAAGGGAATCCATATTTGTTTTATCAGCGAAAATGTCTGTTTAGTTTCATAATTATTATGCATGCTGGTTAGTTGGTGGGGTTTTATGGCATATCAACCTATGTAAGTTATTTAATGCCAAATCCTGATTATATATTTCTATATAATAAATATATATGATTTGTAAACGCATAGTTGGTAGATAACATTTTTAAATGAACCAGAGCTGATTTGTTTGCACATAGTTAAATATATGAAATAATTTATATCTAAAAACTTATAATTCTATTTGATATCAATCATTTTTTTGTACTCAGTTAAATGGATTCTAGTATTCCTATCTAACGCTAATAATTCTATTTATTATTAATCATTTGCTTACACACATTTAAAAGGCCTCAAGTATTGCTATTTAATACCAATAGTTTTATTTGCGCATAGTTAAATGGTTTCAAGCATTGGTATGTCATTCTAACAATTTGATTTAACATCAGTCATTTATCTTCACACAATTGAATGATTAAACAGTTCTATTTTATCCATAGATGGGACCCTAACAGGTGCTTCTACTCTAGGTCAGAGTAAACCAGGGAGTAATGGCAATGAAGGGGTACTTTACTCTCCCCAAACCTGGACCCTTACTATCAAATTGTTTAGTAACATATCCAGGACATACTTTGGGGGTGGCTCTTACCCTTCGGCAGAGATGCAGCCCCAGCCGATTGAAATTAATTATCATTCAGTTTGACATTAAGTATAATTCTGTTGAATAATTGTTTATTCAAATTTAATGTTTACACAAATCGAAGCTATTTCTCTTCACAGCAAATCTTTTTATAAACAGAAACAAGACATAACTAATGGTCATGTCACACTGAAAACACTGGTTTCTTCTAGACCCTTGAAGTTAAGTAACAAAGAGTCTGTTCAGTACTCAGAAGAGTGACCACTTAAAAACATTGGCTACTGTAATAAGCAACGTGAGATCTATTCTACCAGAAGGATCAAAGAAAATAATAACACAATTGACAAGTATACGAAGAAAATATTTTTTAACTAAAAAATATTTCATTTCATTTGATACGGAATGTAAAAAAAATAAATAAATAAAGCCTAAAGTTAAATTATTATTATCATTTAATTTTCAGTTTTTATTATTATTATTATTATTATTATTATTATTATTATTATTATTATTATTATTATTATTTATTATCATTATTATTATTATTGTTATCTAATTTTCACTTTATTATTATTATTAGAGTTTTTCACATCAGCGTAAGCTGATGGTTTTTCACTGGAGATTGAGTGACAGCAAGTCTCCTCAAGTCTCCAGGACTCGTCTCAGGATTCTGGCCGTTCTCAATAATGCTGTAGTTTGGATAGTCTCTACCCGTCCGCCAACTTCCAAGTCCTCCAGGCCTTTTAATAATCCTTTAGTTTTTGTGCCTAACGCACCAATCGCAACTGGCACAATCGTTACTTTCATGTTCCACAGCTTTTTTAATTCTCTAGCAAGGTCGAGGTACTTATCCTTCTTTTCACTTTCCTTCAGATTTATTCTGCGGTCCGCCGGGACAGCAAAGTTTTTCATTTTTTTAGAGTTTTCCACACCAGCGTTATCTAGAGTTTGAGCGACAGCAAGTCTCCTCAAGTTTCCAGGACTCTTCTTATTATTCTAGCCGATGTTTATACAGCTGTAGTCCCGATGGTCTCTACTTGTCCTTTGATTTCTTCTTCTTCTTCTTCTTCTTCTTCTTCTTCTTCTTCTTCTTCTTCTTCTTCTTCTTCTTCTTCTTCTTCTTATTATTATTATTATTATTATTATTATTATTATTCACTCATTAGAGCTTTTCACATCAGCGTTAGCCGATGATTATTATTATTATTATTATTATTATTATTATTATTATTATTTAATTTTCTGTTTTATTTTCGATTTCTTACAATCGTTCACTGGGTCTTTTCCCGAGATTTAGAGTGAGTAAAGGTATATATGTATTCTATGTATTTCTTCGATCTCAAGTTTAGCTGGTTTCTTTTCCGAGTTCTTTAGAATTTTTCCAAATCTTCCAGTTATAATCTTCTTCTTTTTCTTGAAGGTGTATCAATCTACATATTATTATTATTATTATTATTATTATTATTATTATTATAATAAGAAGGTTATAGAAGATTTTATTTCTGATGGATGTAAGGGGATAATTGAGACAATGAATTCGAAATTCTAAAAAAAAAACTTTCATTATCGTCTGACGATCGTGAGAACGTGAATCTGACAGTCGCGATTAACACGTTTATATTTTAATATTTATTATGCATATCATTTGTATTAGATTGGAATATTTGATACCATATAACTGTGTGCAAAAACAATTTACAAAAAAAAAAAAAAAAATAGATAAATAAAAATAAAATAAAAAAGGAAAAAATTATTTTGGTAGAAAAATAAAATTGCGATTAAAAACAAGAAAAAAAAACAAAAAAAATCTTTTGCAAGTGAAACATTGAAAATATAAATAGATAAGATTATAATCAAACATTTATAAATGAATCAGATTTCGGCTTTAAATAACTCATAAGGGGTTGATAAATAAACTAAACCAACCGATTTCTTTTTTAAAGTTTATTTTCTTCTAAATGAAAGATATCTGATTTTTATTATAATGTAATATTAAATAAACAAAACTGATATTATTAGATATTATTTATTACCAAATTCTGTTGGATTGAAAAAAAAATTGAAAAATTTCCGTTAACAAATTAAATCAGACTATAGAATCAAGCAAAAAAAGTAAAAGAAAAAGATTAACGCACAAACATTTGGGGTGGTAAAAAGTTGTAAAAAAAAAAAAAGAAAAAAAAGAAATTCTGACGTAATTCGGAGAGATTCCACGTGATTTCTGTATTTATTTTGAGGCGGGACAGGACAAAGGAATTAGATTAAAATACTTTGATTGGATAAATGAATATATTTCAGTTAATGGCTGAATGAGACACATTGACCCATTGACATATAAAAAGATTTCAAAGGACATTTCATTTCTATTAATATCTGATGTGTCTCAGTCAATACATTTTTAAAACACATTTGGACAATGGGGTCATCAATGGGGTCATCAATTCTATATAAATGGGATTAGAATTATATCTGCTTGGATATATTAAAAACAAAAATACCACAGAGATAGATAAACAGATACAGCAATATCTATCTATCTATCTATGAATAATTTCATTTTTATACCACACAGTTGGTCGGCATTTGAGGACTTTTTGGTTTATCAAACGTTTTTAAACGATTGTCTATTCTCCTCAGTTCACTATACACACACACACATAGGTTTGTGAGTGCATGTGTGTGCGCACGCGCGTGTGTGTGCGTGAGCGTGCGCGCGCACCCGTGTGTGTATGAATGTAGGGGGGTATGTGTTTGGGTTTATGTATGTGCGTGAGTGTATGTGTTAGTGTATGAGTATGTGTGTCGTGTGTGCTGTGTGTGTCTGTGCAGTTATGCTTTCCTCTTGTATATTTATGTCTTATTTTTTGGGAGTGGATTACGAACAATACTTTTATTCACTCAACATTAATATGTTCTATCCTTTAATTCATTCCTGTAAAATGTATCTATCTATCTATCTATACACACACTCTCACGCACACACAGATATATGTTTATGCATATATTATTATTATTATTATTATTATTATTATTATTATTATTATTATTATTATTATTAAATAACTATATATCCAGCTGTACTCCTACGGTTACTCTGTATCTAAGGTGATACCCTACTCCTAGTTTTTGACTCATGTTCGTATTGACACTTGACTCTGAAAAACAGCAGAAGTACCATGGCTTGTGATAATAATAATAATAATAATAATAATAATAATAATAATAATAATAATAATAATAATAATAAGGTTTTAAACCAATTTTGGTCTAAAAGCTTTGGGCACTTTTTAACACTTTTCAAAAGTAATTCGTTGTCATATACGTGGTTTGTTCAAAAAGTTCTAAGCCTCACTTAGATTTCCGATTTGTCACGCACCCGGCACCTTTGTATGGGTCCATCACCTCCAAAGAAATTAAGACAGAAATCTGAATTTTATCTTCTAGTTTTGGGGTATTGCCACAATAAAAATCTTCAGCTATAGGTTCGTCTTTTTAAGTGAGGTTTAGAACTTTTTGAAAGACGTTCGTCTATCTATCTATCTGTGATATATATATAGTGACAGAAAATGAAATTGCTACACTCTGAAGGACAACGCTGATTTTGGCGTGTGTAGAATATTTGCATGAGTTCTAAGTACTTATTTTAGAATCTTGCCACGTATTGAATTGTATATTCACAGAGTGACAATTTCATTTTATGATCCCAACGATGAAGACATGAATACTTGACAATGGGATCTTCAAGATCTGCAAGATAATTTGTTAAATATGACTTGAGTGTGTTTCAAAGTTGTCGTATTTTAGTCAAACATTTGACTTAAGCATTTTTTTATTTAAATGTTTATGGGGCAAGTCATCTGTTCCTTCTTTTTCAAAATGGTGTCTTGATAATGGTTTAGAGGGATGTTAAAGTCATTTGAAAATAGTGTTTGTAGACGTTTTATTAATTTATATTTTTGTGTTTCGATTACTGTTCAATGCACTTTTCTCAAGTCTTCCTATGATGGTGAATTATATATATATATATAGTTCGTCGTTTAATGGATACCGTCGTAGGAAATGGATTCGGTGACATGAGTTCAAATCCTGGACGAGGCTGATTGCATTTCGCATAGCACTATTATCCTTGCGAATGATATGAATCCAATAGTTCTCTCTTCAGCTATGGATAAATAGTAGGGTAGACTGGTCCAACCTTACTCTTGGTTAGGCGACCAGTCTAGGAGAAGGAAAACTCCGAAGTCAAACCTGTTAAATTTCGTTTTAAAATTGACCTTGTATCACATCCGGCTAGTACGGAGGGATTGTTATATATATATATATATATATATATATATATATATATATATATATATATATATATATATCCTTGTCTCAGTTAACCAATATGTATATTTATACAGCTTCAGGATATAATTTCGTAGTTGTCATTTAGTAAGTGGAGATTAATTTGGCACAACGGCAGAAATATAGGGCGCAATGTGAGAAATGAACTTATCCATATCAGCCATTGCTTGCTGACCATTATACCATGACTAGGTGCCCCAATATACCTTTTTGTTGCGGACAAATCGTACGTATATAAAAGAACTCTGATCGATACGCACAGTCAGTTTTTAAAGATTTTATTTTCAGTAAATGTTTAAAGTGCATCAACTCATATAGAATTAACCCGGTGTTGTAAATACAAAACAAAGCAACCACCCCCTTAAAAAAGCACGAAAGAACAAAAACAAAACACCCCCACCAAAAAACAAAAAAAACAAAACAAAAAAAAAACGAACAAACAAACAAAATAAACATAAAATAAATAATCGGGCATTGTAGCTGACTTATCTTATTAGGGCTTCACCCACCACGCGCGGTCAGTCTAGCCAACCGATTCCAATCTGTTAAAAGCTGAATGTATTAATATGGACGCGACAAATAATCGCCGACAATAATTTTAGATAAAACCACTTGAACGTTAAAACCTACAAGTAGCAATTTATTTAATCACTTTAACAATGTCATATCGGGGAAGATACACTTGAGAATATTCAGCGTGCTCATACCCCCCTCTCTCTTTCATCTTTTCTTTCTTTTTTTTCTTACTTTCTTTCTTCTTTCTTTATATTCTTTAATAATTTTAATCATGTCCAAACGGATTTTCATTTTCTTAATTTTGCTTTTTTTTTTCTCGTGTTATCTTCTATTTAAAATTATCTCCTTTTCCGAACTTACACTTTCTTTCTTTCTTTCTTTCTTTCTTTCTTTCTTTCTTTCTTTCTTTCTTTTCCATTATTACTTATTTCTTCTTTTTCTTATTTATGTGTCCATTCACTCTTTTCTTCATTTTTTTATTTGCTCACTCTTTTTCTTTCTTTCTTTCTTTCTTTCTTTCTTTCTTTCTTTCTTTCTTTCTTTCTTTCTTTCTATTTCCATTCATTAATTTTTCTTCTCTTTGTACTTATTTACTCAAACATTTCTCTCTTTCTTTCTTTCTTTCTTTCTTTCTTTCTTTCTTTCTATTTCCATTCATTAATTTTTCTTCTCTTTGTACTTCTTTACTCAAACATTTCTCTCTTTCTCTCTTTCTCTCTTTCTTTCTTTCTTTCTTTCTTTCTTTCTTCATGATTTATGCATATTTCCATTCGTTCACGTCTCCTCATATAATCATTCATCTCGTTTTTTCTAATTTTTTTCTTTTTTTAAAAATTAATTCATCCATTCGTTATAGCTTTATTTATATCTTTATTCGTTCACTCTTTCCGATCTTCTAACCCATTCTTTCTTTCTTTCTTTCTTTCTTTCTTTCTTTTTAAATTTTTTTCTCTTGATACTTCTGACAAAGTTTATCCTTGCTTGGCATATACATTATCTCTCCTCCTCTTCGTCCTCGTCCAATTTGCCCTCAGTTGCTGACGGGTAATCGTTTTCTAAGAACAAATCAAATGGAGAGACTTCAAGGAAAAAGTAAACTTTTTGAAACCATTTTTATTAATACAATTATTATCATTGTTATCATCATTATTATTATTCCTTTGAGAGTTTTTTCACACCAGCGTTGGCTGATGGTTTTTTCACTGGATTTTAAGTGACAGCAAGTCTCTCAGATTCTTCTCAGTATTCTGGCCAATCTTAATAATCCTGTAGTCTAGAGGGTCTCGACTTGCCCTCTTGTTTTCAAGTCTTTCAGTCCCTTTAACAATCCTTTGGGTATTGTTCCAAGTGCATCAATTTCAGTTGGTATCACCGTCATCTTCATGTTATTTAGTTTTTTTAGTTCTCTAGCAAGGTCTAGACATTTATCTCTCTTTGCCGGGACGGTAAAGTCTACAATTCAGCAGGTTCTCTCTTTTTGTTGATTATCACTAGGTCTGATTGTCTGGGTGTGATCATTATTATTATTTACTCCTTGAGAGTTTTTCATATTAGTGTTAGGTGATGGTCTTTCACTGGAGTTTGAGTGACAGCAAATCTCCTCAAGTCTCCAGGACTCTTCTCAGTATTCTGGCCGTTCTCAGTACTGTAATAGTTTGGATGGTATCCACTCGTCCTCTTATTTCCAAGTCCTCCAGTCCCTTTAATAATCCTTTGGTGACTGTACCAAAAGCACCAATCACGATTGGTATAATTGTCACTTTCATGTTTCACAGTTTCTTCAATTCCCTGGCAAGGTCAAGGTATTTATCCTTCTTTTCACATCCTTTCATTTTTACTCTGAGGTCAGCCGGGACAGGAAAATCCACCGTTTTGCATGTTCTCTTTTTTTTTGTTTTTTGGTTGATTATTGTAAGGTCTGGCCGAGATTAGGTGATCAGTTTGTATGCCAAAATCCTAGAGGAGTTTGTGTGTGTCATTCTTCAGGAAAGATGCTGGGTTATGTATATACCATTTATTTGTATGGTCAAATTTTAATTTTTTGCCCAGTACCCAGTGGATCACCTAGCTCACCAAGTCGTATCTAGTCTTATACTCTTTATTATTATTATTATTATTATTATTATTATTATTATTATTATTATTATTATTATTATTGTACGGGTTTTTCACATCAGTCGTAACTGGTAGTCTTCACTGAAGTTGAATGATAGCATGTCTTCTCAGTTTCCTCAAATTTATCTTAATATTCTAGCTGTTATATTATGGCTCCCACTAACACCCTTGGTGCCCGACTACGTTGGATGTGGTCGGACATTTACCGAGGTGTGATTGACAAAGACAGTTCAGGTTCAGTTGCTGGGGAAGAAACTTAAAAAAACTTGTTTGATTGGTTGGGAAGGTCACGAAGTATTTTAAGAGATTTAGTTAGATTCGAAAAGTAAATGAACGCCTTGTCAGCAGAAGTGTTAAGTCAAGTGATTTGGGACTCAAGTTACCTCCCACCAACACCGTTGGGGGTGGGAAATGATATACAAATGAAAAACTTATTATCTTTCTTTATCGACTCTACAAAACCATGTAATATTTTTCTTCTTGGTACCAGTTCAAAAAGAATATAGATATGATTGATTTTTGTGAATAAAGTGTTTGGCGTTTACTTCAAATAAATTATTATTTTATTTCTTGTGAATTTTTTTCACACCAGTTTTAACTGGCGACTTTTTACTGAGTGATAGCAAATTTCCTCCAGGACGTTTCTCAGTATTCTTGCTGATTCTAACAATGCTGTATCCTGGATAGTCTCGATTCTTCTTCTGATATCCAGTTTCCTCTAATTTGTTTTCCAGGCATTTTGGGACCGTTAAAAGGGTTCCTAACAACTATAGCTGGTATCACCGTCACTTTTATGTTCTACAGCTTTTTCTGTTCTCTGGAAATATATAAGTATATATCTTTCTTTTATTTTCACTATTTGGTCTTCTAGAACGGCAAAGTCCACTAAATGACGATTTGTTTTGGCCGAAAGTTTGTGATCCGTTTGTATCTGAAAATCACAGAGAATTTTATGCGTCTCATTTTCTAGGACAGATTCTGGTTTGTACCTATTTGTTTGTATGGTTAAACTTAATTTTCTTGCACGATTCCCAGTGAACCCCCTTTCCCATCCTATCATACCTGCTCTTGTACTGCTTTTGTGTCAGTTTGCTCCATTCGCTTATTGGGTGATTTACTGCTTCATTTCTATCACAACATGGCTTAAACTTATATTATCCTGTGCATTATCAATTTTTGCTTTGATATAAAGTAAAGTTGGCGACCTTAGTGGAGGGCGACCAGATGGCTCCCTTTTCAAAAGCTACTACACCGAGGTGTAGGGGAGGGCGCTACTCCTTTCCCTGGATTGCTCCACTTTACCCTTGATACGTACCTTATATTACTGAGTGTTAAGCAAGGAGATATCAAGTACCATTTTTTAAAGTTTTAGGTATGACTCGACCTGGGATTGAACCGAGGTCTCCCGGACCATTGGCGAACTCTCTACCCACTCGGCCAATGAGCTGTAATTAGACCTTATTGCATTATTATTATTATTTGACAATGCCGATGTATTCAGAAACATACTTTCTGAATATTTTACTTCAACATTTCTCATACCACTTTTGCATTGGTGTATATATATATATATATATATAGCTGTGACTAATTTTGCTCGGAAATTTTTATCATGTAGTGTTTGTTGTATGAAATTAACATTTCTCACGGAATTAAGTGAATTGACAAGGGAGCTGATACTATTGGAAAATGAATATCTATCTATCTATCTATATATCTTAATTTCTTTGTGTGTTTTAGCATTTGCATTGGAAAACAGAAAAAGAAAAATGGTGCATGATGGAAAAAAAAAGAAAGAACGAAAGGAGACATTGAAACTAATTATCGAAATTGCTGAATCGATAAAAATCGAAGCAATCAATTACTGTTACTTTTTAGTCTTTTTTTATTTTCTCAGTAAAAGCAGTTGAGTCTTTTTGCGAATTTTGTTGAGATGAAAATGTAAAAATAATCAAAATGGGCAAATTTTAAAATCTTAAGTATTTAATAAATCTTGTTTTGATATTTCTCACATGAATGTCATCAAGACGTAATGCTGTTAGAGGAGCAAGAGAGAGATAGATAGAGAGAGAGAGAGAGAGAGAGAGAGAGAGAGAGAGAGAGAGAGAGAGAGAGAGAGAGAGAGAGAGAGAGAGAGAGAGAATCGTAAAAATAAACGTCTATGGGAATAAAAGGAGTTAATAATTCCCTTTGGCACCGAGGATCTTTAATTCAGACCATACCTGCCCATGCCACGTAAAAAGGAAAGTTCAACGCCTTCATCGAGATCTGTCGCTACTAGAAACATTTTTAGAGACATCTATCATCTCTGTGTCACGCGATTTATCATTTTTGATTGCATGCTCTGAAAAGAGACATGGGTTTAGCCGACTTAAATTGACCCAGAAACACATCATGATGAACTGCCAGCAATGGCTAGAAGCCTCTGGACAATTCTTTGATAACAATTGACAACACAAGAAGAAGAAGAAGAAGAAGAAGAAGAAGAAGAAGAAGAAATGTCTTTATTAACTATACATAAAATGCAACATTTAAGCACTTTAAAAAGGTGCGTGATTTTAGCATAAAAGCTATCCAACTCCCAAAGAATCCACAAATTAGCAGAATGAACATAAGAATTAGAAAGAGAAAAAAGAAAGCAAAACAATCAATTTCAGTCTCTGGTATTTCGTCATTAAGTTAGAGTTTTTTTTTTTTAAATAATATTATTAAATGATTCTGCTTTAATTTTGTAATTCAATGTCTTCTTTCTTGTCCTTATCTTTTAAGCTTTGCTTTGTCTCACACACAGGCTTGAAGCTTGTTTTCACTAGCTGTTGTTCCAATGAAATCACCCATTTCAGAATTAAATCGACTCATCACTGCTTAACTTCTTTCTTTCTTTCTTTCTTTCTTTCTTTCTTTCTTCTCATCTCTGTCTCTGCTTCTGCCTCTGTCTCTTTATATATATATATATATATATATATATATATATATATATATATATGTATGTGTAAATTTTTTCTTTTTGTTGGTCCAACGAGGAAAAAAGTAAATATAAAATGAATTGGTCCGCAAGTGAATTTGGTATTTCAGATTTTATTTTTATGACTTTGCTCTTATACGTATTTCAGATTTTACAGTGATCTTCAAAAGACTCTAATAATGGTTTTCACAGTCTTTTTGTCTGGGATTCTTAATCACAACCCTATCAAAACCAAAATTTGATTATATATATATATATATATGAAAATGAATTGGTCTACAAGTTAATTTGGTACTTCAGATTTTATTTAATATAACAAAGCTCTTGCGCGTGTTTCAGACTTTATAGTTATCTTCAGGAGGCTAATTGGTTAGGGCAGTCTTTTCGGCTTTTGTAGTAGCGATTGTTTTGATAGGGTTGTGATATTTTTTTAATTCAAGGGTTTGAATTTGTGCATGTCCTATTGGAGCTAGAAAACCTGTGGCCTCTGAAGATGTTTTGTTCCTGTATATATTTACAAGAGTGTACTCAATGTGTGTGTTTGTGTGTTTGAGTCTTTCTATCCATGGATTCATGTACATTTTCAGGGTTGTTGTTTTTTCCTTTTTCTCTCTTTCTTCCTGTGTTGAATGGAAGGTAGTCTGTGTATGCGTATATGTTTGTATTTGTGAGTTTGTGCGTGAAGTTTGATTGTGTGTGTGTGTGTGTGTGTGTGTGTGTGTGTGTGTGTATATATATATATGTGTGTGTGTGTGTGTGTGTGTCTGCAGTTATGGAGATTTAAATTTATCTTTGATATATATATATATATATATGTGTGTGTGTGTGTGTGTGTGTGTGTGTGTTGATATGTATATTCATAGATATAAATGTTCAATTTTCATTCAACAAATGATTTGTTTTGGTTTTATGGCATATCAACCATTGTTGGTTATTTAATGCCAAATCCTACTTTTACACACACACACACACACACACACACACACACACACACACACACACACACACACACACACACACACACATATATATATATATATATATATATATATATCAAATATATGATTTGTAATCATATTTTGCTGATACACAGTTAAATAATCAAACAGTTCTATTTCTAGCAACTCAGTTTAGCATGAGTCAAAGTTAAATGGTCCCAAGTATTGCTATGTATCACTAACAATTCAATTAAACATCAGTGATATTTATGCAAAGTTAAATTTACACACAGTTAAATGATCGAACGGTTCTATTTCTAATAAGTCATTTGTTTGCACTCAGTTTAAATGTCAAAAAATTATATTTGACCCATAGATAGGACCCTATCAGGTGCTACCACTCCAGGTCAGAGTGAACTTGGGAGCAATGGCAATGAAGGGGTACTCCGCATTCCCCAAAGCTCTAGCATTACTGAATCTTCACCATTAGATTGTTTAGTGCCATATCCAGAAGACTTGTTGTGAGGTGGGGTCTAACCTCTCTGCAGAGATGCAGTCGGTGTATTTTACAGCCCCAGCCACCTTGGTCATCTACTAATGGATATGTTATGTCACTAGTACATTTTATCGCTTCTCTAAAGCACTTTAAAAAGAATCGTGATCTTAGCTCTTCCCAGCATTTCAACTTTAAAAACAAAAAGAAAAACTTTTTTCCCCAAAATCTTTTCTCCTGACGATGACCCAAGGTCGAAACCTGTTCAGAACAATAAGAAAATAAATGACATAAAAGAAATATTCCTATTTGTCTTATCACTTTTGTTTATCAGAAAGAATGGATTACTACTGAACATTTTTTTGTTGTGGCCACACACTACAAATTCTTAGAAAACTAAGAAAAAAAAATTATTCAGGTTTTTGTCATAATTTCTGTGCAGGTGAGGGCCATAAAATGTGAGAGGTATACGAGAAATCTGAAATCTGGGTGAGGCTTAGAACTTTTTGAACAATATATATATATATATATATATATATATATATATATATATATATATATATATATATATATATATATGAACAAAAGTCAAAGACAAATAGGAATATTTCTTTTTGCTTTATCACTTTTGTCACACACACACACACACACACACACACACACACACACACACACACACACACACACACACACACACATATATATATATATATATAAGATAAATCTTATAGACACACTAGGACTCGTCATCAGCGATGTTTCTGTGTTCATTAGGGGTTTCGGGTCTTTCAACATAAGACCCTTTTGGTCAGATGTTCCAATTAAATTGACCACTTCTCTACAAAAGGTTCATCTTCTTTATCTTAAGTGTCCTCAGGGTTTTTTTTTTCTGTAGACTCCATTATAGTATGTGTAAAACGAATTCTAGTGATGGTCCTGCAGAGCGAGCACCCAGCAAACCCTCGACAGCCCTCTTCACATAGTGCTCCTTCTATCAATTCTGGCTATTTGATGAGCTTTTTCCTGATATTCCTCCCTGAACACTGTTAATTCCAACATGATTACATCCTTGGTCACGTCTAATAAAATGACCATGTTTGGAAGGAGTATTGTTTGTATGATGAGATCGGTTGGTCGGTTTGTGTTTCATGGCATATCAACCCTTGTGGGTTATTTTATGCCAAATTCTGGTTACATATATATATATATATATATATAAGATTTATAAGTGAATAGTTTGTCAGTAATTTTAATTTCTAAACGAATTGTTTGAGCCCATTTGTTTGCACAGAGTTAAAAGGTTTCAAGTTTTCCTATCAAAAACTAATAATTTTATTTAACATAAATCATTTGTTTGCTCACTGTTAAATAGTTTCAAGTAGCGATATTTAGCATTAGTACTTCTATACCTCAATTATGTAATATAAATAAGTTGCACACTGGTGTTTGGATTCAAGTAACTAATAATAATAATAATAATAATAATAATAATAATAACAATCTGTTGTAAATGATTGAACTGTTCAATTTGACTCATAGGTGGACCCGTTATAGGTACTACCAATCTGTGATGAGATCGGGGAATGTCAACTGTTTTCCGAGATCGATGCTCAACAGCCCTGGGACTGCGGAAAGTAGCCGCACACTTATCTGTGGTCTTCTTTCCAACTTTAAGAAGGTGGATAGTTTTCTCCTTGGGGTGGTATTTGTTGGATTTTATGGCTGCAGCAATAACACCTGGAACGATCCCAAATACCTGATTGTGGTATCAACGATGACGTCCATCACGTAAAACCTTGAGGAGATGACCAAATTTTAATCTCTTGCACAATTCTCTGTGGATTACTCTTCCCACCTAGTTTGGCCTACTCTTGAATTCCTTTTGTGCTAGTTTGTGTCAATTTCTTTATTTTTGATTTCTGCATTGGCGAGAAACTGACTGTTACAATGCGTCGTTGACTCTGTCTACATACTCCAAACTTAAATCTACATATTCTCTATCACCAATATAGAGAAATCTTCATTCATAAATTGAGCAAGTCACACACACACACACACACACACACACACACACACACACACACACACATATATATATATATATATATATATACATATATATATATATATATGTGTGTGTGTGTGTGTGTGTGTGTGTAAAAGTGTATTTCTGTTTTCTATCTATCTATCTATCTATATATATATATATGTGTATAAAACTTCTCCGCCACTGGTAATTTTTAAAAAGAATAAAACTGGTTTGAATTCCTTCTCCTATTCTGGTTACCTAACCAAGGCTAAAATGTTCAGTTTGCCCTAATATTTACTCATAACTGGGAGAAGAGAGGGATTTATGCCTTTCCCAAGGGTATTAGGGTGAAGAAAAAGGAAAAAAGCCTGGATTTGAACTCGTGTTGCCGAATCTAATTTTAAGTCCACTTCTGTATGTTCTAAATAGGCTGTATAACGCACAAAGTAGAGGAGGAGTTGTCGTTGAGTAGTGGCAAAAGTGCTTTGCTGGGACATCGTAGTAAGCGAGTTCGAACTCCAGTCATGCTATTACGTTTACTTTCAGTCTAAAAATTTAGGGAAAGGTATGAAAATCCCCCACACAGCCATCGTTTCTATAGTATCACATCTGTCCGTTTACAAGGTTGGTTTTGGTATTAAGTAACCAACCAAGGTTGATATGCCATTAAACAAAGAAACCAAACCAAGTCAAACACTTGTTAATATTAAGAATAGAAAAAGAAAATTTATCAATTGTCCCTAAGTTATGAAAAGTAATTTCTTGTTCAATTAAAGCTCATCTCATTAGCCAAATGCAATCACGTGGTAGAAAGGTATCATGGGATATGGAACAATTTACGCCGAGTAAGAGGCAATAAATGATTGCGACATATAAAATATGAATTGTGCATTATTAGATAATGGAAAAAAGAAAAAGTAGAAAACGAATTACATTTATTAGATGACTGACGAAATAATTCAGAATGAACACACACACACACACACACACACACACATACACATATATATATGTATATATATAAGATTTACGATTGAAACACAAGAGTTGCAAAAAAATAACTATCTCTGTTAAAATCTGTTAATTTGTTTTAGAAACATCTGTCCACATTACGCTGTTTTCGTGTGCAATGGCAATGTTATGATTCCCTTCCCTGTGGTCGGAGTTCAAGCCTCCTGTAAAGACTTCAAATGTTGGTTTTCAAGGCAGGGTTTTTCTATCCAGAAGATTGAAGAAATGGTCTATCTACTCATTTTCAGTACCTCCATACGGAATATTTGTTCCATTATCTATCTATCTATTTTAGTTTGTATCTGTCTTAAACCCAAATCGACTGCTTTCAAATGATACACCAGATTCAATTATAATGTAAAAAAGACGTCTTTACCTCTTTTCTGCTTGTCCATAAATAAAAAACCCAAGCCACATAAGCAAGAGAAGAATAGAATTAAATCTTTTTTTTTTTCTCTTTTTTTAATTCCTTTTTTATATTTGCTTTTTCTTTATGCTTAAAATTACCTTTGGAATCCTCGTTGGTGTTTATTCAGAATTCATTTCTGCTCGACCCTCGTCAATCAATTCGCGGATTATTTCAATTATTATTTCAAGAACATCGATTGTAAAATTGGTTTAAGTTTTGTGTTTGTTCATTTTTATTTTATGCTCCGTAGTTTTCTATTTCCGGTGGAGAGCTGCGTGGGAATATTGAAAGATGTTCCGGTATGTGTGTGTGTGTGTGTGTGTGTGTGTAAGAGAGAGAGAGAGAGAGAGAGAGAGAGAGAGAGAGAATAGGATAGCAAAAAAGGGGTGTGTGCAAAGAGAGAGGAATGCAGATAGAAAGACAAGGGAGGAAAGTTTGAAAAAGGAAAGAGGAAGAAAACGAGTAAGACGGAGAAAGGGAACTGAAAAGAATAGGAAACCTTAAAAAAGTTAGAGAAAGAGTTATATAGAGAAAAAGTAAAACTGAGAGGGAAAAAGTAGAAAGAAAGGAGTCAAGTGATATGGAGAGAGAGAGAGAGAGAGAGAGAGAGAGAGAGAGAGAGAGAGAGAGAGAGATGAAAATGATACTGTTGAAGACAAAGAGAAAGAATGGCTAATGTTCGAGTAGAAAGGATGAAAGTAAGTGATGAGAGACATGAAATAAAAGAGAAAGTAAGGTGGAAGAAAAAAGAAAAAGAATGTAGAAATGAAAGAAAGGACGTGAAGAAACAAAAAAAAGGGGGGGGGAAATAACGCCGACAATCTATCAATCTATCTACATCTATATCTATACTAGATAGATAGATAGATAGAGAGAGAGAGAGAGAGAATATATATATATATATATATATGTTTGGATCTAATTTCATCCCTCTCTCTCCCCCTTCTCTCTCCCCCCCCCCTCTCTCTATCTCTATCTACTTTTGTGTTCTTTACTCACTATAATAGGTTATTTTCTAGCTATTTGAACAATTTATTGATGTACTGATTCTGAGAGCTCCATAATAGTAGCCTTGTGTCCGATTAAGCTGAAATTTATTTCTATAGAACCAGCCCCGAATCTTATCTCCTATTTCAATCAGCCTGCATCGCAGTTGTTATCTCCAACCAATATTCGTTTCATTTATTTATAAACATTACAAAATGGCAACGTGTCATCCCTTCTTTCGTAAGTAGCAAATGTAAAACGCAGACTTTATCTGCATTTTCTTGCGTATCTATAAGTGTGATAATTATTTAACACAACTACAGGAGTTTTTGATGTAAACGTTAATAGCTTTCTATACACGCGCAACTATAGGTAGAAAAGATATATTCATTATTTATCTCAAATTTGTAAATTGCACAAATCCAGGTTTTGCGATGCTACGAAGATGTCAACTCAGGAATGGTTCCTTATTTTTCTCATTTTTCACGATTCTTCAACAGAAAATAAAGATAAAAAGAATTGAGAAGCAATATCGCAGACGATAAAGCGTTTTCGACTTGTGTTTAGCGAAGCTATTTGTAAATATTATGACTTTTTACATTTTTTTGACAAAGCATATCAGCCAATCGTTATCAACTCTGCGGTGTATCTGGAAAGTAACTGGACTGGTGTCAAAAACAAATTTTAGCCCAATCGGCTGGGGCTGCATCCCTGCAAAGATGTAAGACCCTTCCCAAACGAGTGTTCGGGTTATGACACTAAACAATCGAATGGTGAGGCTCCAGTAATGCTGCAGCTTTGAGGAATTCGGAGTACCCCTTCATTGCCATCGTTCTCAGGTCCATTTTTATCTATGGGTCAAATAGAACTGTTTGACATTTAAACTGCGCAAACGGTGTGAAAACAATTGACTGACGTTTCATTGAATTGTTGGTGATATATAGCAATACTTGGAACAATTTAACTTTGTTGATTTATGCTTAATTGAATTGTTAGAAGTAGAACTGTTTGATCATTTAACTGTGTGTATCTACAAAATGTATTTACAAATAAACATTAATATATTTGTAAAAACAAGATTTGGCATTAAATAACCAACAACGGTTGATATGCCATAAACCAAACCAAACCAGAAACAATTTATTTCAATTGCAAGCCACAAACTACAGAGTTTCCCCTTCCCCGTTCGAGTTGAATGCTCTTTCCCGTTCTTCTCTGCCACGCTTCGATGTACAGCTGGAAAGATTCTTTTTGGATGCCCCTCAACTCAGTCGTTACGTCGTATGGACTCCATGCTTTCAAATCGAGTCCAATTTGCGATCTCCATGAGCTTGGGGAAGAGAAAAAAGTCACAGGAAGTAGGGAATCAGATAAATAGGGAGGTTGTTCCAGTACAGCAATATTCCTCTCGGCCTGGAACTGTTGGATGCTCAGCCCTCCTACTCCTATTATTTTTCAGACATGCCCAAATATTCGGTGATGATCTTCCAAACATTGTTCTTTTTTGTATCCAGCTGACTCGCAATCATTCGAACAGACAACTGATGATCACCACACACTAATTGCCTTACCCGTTCGATGTTGACCTAAGACCTGCTTTGTTGAAGACCTCCCGCTTATAGAGTCATCTTTCATCTCCTCGTCAACCTCTTTAAATCTCTTGTACTACTCGAAAACGTGTGTTTGTGACATGGGGTTATGCTCATATACTTGCTGAAACATTTCCTGCGCTCATGACGAAATTTTCCACAACCGGACTAAAAATTTCAGATTCATTCGTTGCTTGGTGTTCAACATTCGTTTCTCAATGTTCATAGCTGCACGACTTGAAAAAGAGGTGTAAATAAAAAGCATTAGTTGCAAAAAGCTAAGATTAATATTATATACTCTCAAGATATGGTGTTAAATGATAAAACAATCTGTTTATATGTCTTTCGCCCATAGTTCACACGGCACACGCAGTCCCTTTTCTTTTCAGGCAAACTTCGTATATCGTTTTCATTTCTTCATTTGTGGGTAGAGGACAGAACAAATGGGGAAAGCTTTATAAAAGATAAAGATTTGAGGCCTGGCTGGAGAGTCATGCAGAGTATTTATTATCAGTGACATTTTATTTGCACAGTTAAACTCCTCGGACACTCCAATTTCGAAACAACCTGTAGCTGTACAAGTTGCAGCATCTTGCCAAATTCCAGTCACTAGTCGGAATCTGCACTTTTCTCGCCTGATTTCTCCCAGCCCAACCTCAAAATGTAATGAGGGAGGAGGACTGTCAGGTCTCTCTCTCTCTCTCTCTCTCTCTCTCTCTCTCTCTCTCTCTCTCTCTCTCTCTCTCTCTCTCATACACACACATTATTTACACAATTTGGCCTCCTCATCTCAAAATTTTAGACTGACTGACAGATATTACCACTCTACTTCAGATCTATCTATCTATCTATCTATCTATCTATCTCATTCATGAATTAATTAATAATTTCCCAATATCTGACATTTGATAAAGTAGATCTAATTCAGCTAACAAAATTAAATCGACAGTCATCATTTTCCTCACAAAAATATTTTTCTTCTTTAAGTGTTGCGTATCGTAAATATTAATTATCAATTATATGATTAATATTAATGATAATGATAATAATAATAATAATAATTATTATTATTATTGTCATTATTATTGTTATTATCATGTTTTAATCTTTCATATTTAAACTTCATTAGAAAATAATCTCTTAAGAAAAACCTTAATTTCATTATTTCGATAAATTAAAAATGTCTGCGAAAGACATTTGAATTGTCGTAATTCGTATTCTTTTCATGTATTGTTATGTGTCATTCTGGTCGCTGTTGTAGCAACAAATATAGTCTTCTGCCTTATCAGCATTGCTTAGAAGAAGAGGTGGACAGTATCTTGTGTTGAGAGCGAGGACCTCTCCTCCAAAACGGTCGTGCTGGGTTTGACATTAAACTGCATTTCATGGAGAGGCTCGAGTTCTAGAGATCTGGGCAGTGTTGGTTACCATTTCATTACTATTTCTCCTTGTTCTACACTGACCCTGGGTGTTCGTACGCGTAAGGATCCCAAATAAATCTGTCTTAAAATTATTCGAATTCCATCGAAATCATCATCAGGATTAGGTCACACAGCTAACACTGATTTCCCTGACCCTCTCTCTCTCCATCCGTCCCTATTGTTCATAGCTCCTGGCAGGTTTTCCCCCCCCAAAAAAAACATCTTGTGTCTGCACCGAGCTGATGTAGATAAGTTCTCACTGGTCGGCCAACACTAGCAAGTCTATGTGTAGGGGTCCATAGAAGAACGTCATTTATGAGTTCAACCTAGTTCCTCCAGCAGTGTTCCAAATGTCTTGTTCATCTTACTTGGATGGTTTTAGAGATGGGAGGTAAGTAGCCGTACAGCTGTTGTTTCGTAGGGTGTTGCTTCCAGAATTTGTTCAATATAGCTCGTAGCATTCATGAGCTATTCCCGGCTATCTTTTTCTGTGTGCGTTTTGTGCATCCATCGAGTAGTATTGACACGACCGCTACTTGAAAGAAATCCCGTTTAATTTTATCGGATAGATCAGACGTCCATATAATCGATAACCTATCGATGTTAGTCCACACCTTCGGTAGGTGTATATTATAATCACTTTTAGTAGACGAGACACTGCTGCCGAGGCACGTGAACTTGTCAACTAATTTCAGGGGAGATGGCTCCTTCTCATTTAAAACACCTGTACTCCGTTTTGTTTGCGTCAACGTTGTGGCCAAAGCCTCCTGCTGCCTGCCACAGGCTATGTTGCTGGGATTAGACTTGGGTAAGCGTATTTTCAAGAAGTGCTAGATCATCTGCATAGTCTGTGCCTGGTATGGTTACCGCAGGATAATGTTTGCTTCTTGCTGTTTTTTTTTTAGTGTAAATCTATTTTCTTTTATTAGATCTAACGACGTTCGAAGTACGTAGTCTAGGCAGTTTATGAACAAATATGTTGCTAATGTCTTTCCTTTCAAAACTCTAGCAACAATGTCGAAGAAGTTTGTGTCTCCATCCGATAAGCGAACCTTGACTTTCGTGGTTTCATAGAGCATCATTATGCCTGTAACTGTTTCTTTGGGGAGACCATATTATTTGTATCAAGAATAGTCATTTGAAGCTAAACTGGCCCACTGGTCTAGTGGGTAGAGTATTCACTAATGGCCCGGGAGACCAGCGTTCAATCACAGGTTGAGTCATACTAAAGACTCAAAAAATGTTACTTGATGCCTCCTTGCTTAACACTCAGCATTATAAGGTAAGGATCAAGATAAGTGGAGCAATCCAGGGAAAGGAGTCGCGTCCCTTACACCTTGGTGTTGTAGCTAATGAAAAGAATGCCTTCGCGTTGCCCTTGACTCCGGTCGCCAACTTTTACTTTATTTAATTGTTTACTAAAGATTATCATTATTAGTCAATGAAACCATATAACTGCAAACAAATGACTATTATTAAATAGAAATAATTACTTGAAATGATAATTATTAGTATTAGATAAGAATACGGGAAACCATTCAACTGTGTACAAATTATTTGTATTTGATAGGAATACTTGATATCATATAGTTGTGTGCAAACTTTTTTACGAAATAACTACTCAAAAATTTAAGTATAAATGTACAATGTATTCGATCCCCTAAACTCTTCACGGAAAATGACCCTCAACTGGTTGACATGCCGTTAAAATCAGTAAAAAATCAATCATAATTGTCTTTTCAAGTTTTTAAAGCTTTTAATGAGTATAAAACTCTATTATAAAGAGAATAAAGTTAAAAAATAATCAGCTCCAAAACTTTGCTGACCGGTTATAAAACTTGTAAAATACAAACAGCTGAATATTCTTTTCCAATGTGGTTTTTTTTTGGAGATTGTTTATAAAACTTATTTTAATTTTTCGAAAATCTACATTTTCCAGCGAGGATTGAACTCAGTACTCATTGAAAATTTATCCTTCAGCTGGTAACGACGTAATGCAAGTAATCACAACTTTGACATTATATAGATTAGTATTATGAACGATCCTCTTACATAAATACATCAAATTATAAAGATTTTAGTGGTTTCTTATTAGAAGATTTTCATTTTGATGTACGCGGTGAAAGTGACAACACTCTTCTGCACTTTGTATAAGTTAAGCTGTAACGATATACTGTAGAAAATTCATCAACCTTTTTTTGGTGAGTAGTCTCAGTGATCCGACGACTACTGGTTATAATTTTGTTTTCAGTTGCCACATTTTACCAATTTACTCTTCTACACTTTTATATTGGGTTGAGTCATAAATAGTTTCCGTTTCTTAGTTTTCCTTCATAAATAATTTAACAATAATTTAATTTTCAATCAGCAGTATATTCACCATTTATCTAGTAGCTTGTTGATTCCTTTTCAGCGGGTTTCCAGCTCAAGTTTTCCAAAAACGTTTTCGCCTGATTTTCTTGCAAAAATTTTCTGTCTTTGAGAACATTTTGTAGAAAATAAAAAGTTCTGGTGAATATAATGGCGGGGGCTGAACAGATTAGTCTAAATCTAATATTTGTTCCTGTGTAAATCTCGCTGAATGTATCCTTATATTATTATAGAGAAGCACAACATTTCTCCTATTGACGAGTGCAGGGCATTTTTTTTTAGATTTTCATTCTCATGTTGTTGAAAACGTAAGTCGGTATTAAATGTCAGATTATGATTTAAAAATTAAAACTGAAAACGAATACCATGGCGATCCCATCATCCACACAGCACAGTTTCTCTTCTATGAAGCCCCACCTTTGGGGTAGGTTGTAGAGATTCATCCTTGTCAATCTTCGGCATTTTTCGTCCCCTGTAATGATATTCTTGAGAAACAGGCCATTTTTTAACCCTGAAAGAACATTTGTCACAATAGATATGCAATCTTCTTACAAAGAGTATGAGGAAGCCAAACACCCGACTTTTCTTATTTTTTTTAATGGCAGCAAATTGTGGATTAGGCTGTGCTGAGATTAAGTGCTAACTTTTGAGTACTTGCATTCCATCAATCCACTTAAAGCATCTTGATTGAGGTCTGATCAGCATCTTGATCTGGGTTCATCCCTTAATCGTCAAAGCAAAACTTTGAAAACAAATTTTCGACTCAGCAGTTAATAATGACACCATTACAAATTTTCTTAACTGTTTCTGCAGCGTTTTTGGCGGAATTCAAGCGATTGATATATTTTAATTATTATTTTCACACCAGCTCTAGATGACAGGTTTTCACTGGAGTCTGAATGACAGCAAGACTCCTCAGGTGTTTCTTTGTTATCTTCTACTTATTCTAACTGATTTTGGTAGTGTTGTGGTCTAGATGATTGCTATTCTTCCTCTCAAGTCTTTTCCAGATTCTTGAGGACCGATCCGAGGGGTCTGATTATGATTCGTATCTCAGTCATTTTCATGGTTCACAGCTTTTTCAGCCCTCTTGCAAGGTCTTAGTATTTGTTTAGCTTTTTGGTTCCTTTTACTCTCACTCATTGGTCTAGTGGGTAGAGTGTTCGCCAAAGGTCCGGGAGACCGGGCTTCAATCCCAGGTCGCGTCATACCAAAGACTTTTAAAATGGTCCGTGATACCTCCTTGCTTAACACTCAATATAAGGTAACAGCAATATAAGGTACGTATCAAGGGTTAAGTGGAGCAATCCAGGGAAAGGAGTAGCGCCCTCCCCTACACATCGGTGTAGTAGCTATTGAAAAGGGAGCCTTCTGGTCACCGTCGACTAAAGGTCGCCAACTTTACTTTTACTTTTTACTTACTCTCACTGTGTGATTTGCTAGTACAGCAAAGTCCACGATATGACATCTTCTCTTTTTTTTAATACAAGGTCCTTTGGCCTGAATTGGGTGATACGCTTGTATCTTAAAATCCCAAATAATTTGATGCGTTTCATTTTCAAAGATTTTGGTTTGTGCATATACTCTTTGTTAGGAGGGGGAGGAGGAGGAGGAGGTTATGGTGTAATGGTTATCATGGGAGAAAATGAACACAGAGGCTCGAGTTCAAATCTAGGGCCAGGCTGTTTGCATTTCCCATAGCGCTAATATCTTTAGGATATTTTGATCTAATATTAATAATTTTCAAACCAATCTATTAAACCCAGAGGTGGAATCCTAACAGCTACTACCACCCCGGTTCAGAATAGGTCTGTTAATAATGGCAATGAAGGGGGTGACTTCATTATTCTCAGATCATAGTGTAGTATCTACGTGCTCTACCTAAGATTACGGTGTAGTATCTGTCTGCTCTGCCCAGGATCGTTGTGTAGTATATGTGTATTGTGCTTATATAAGATCATATAATTGCTTTTCGGAACTTCTGCCGGGGATCAAAGTGTAGTATCTATTTCTCCTCGTCATCCATGTTCCTGTTTCAAGCGGGACACAGTAAAAACAAAAACAAACCCAACAACAAAAAATAACTACAAAAACAAAACAACTTCAACAAACAAACAAATAAGCAAACAAACTAAACGAGAATCTCCACATCAGTAGTATACAGTTCGCATTGTGCAGAGAGAGACACAGTGGATGTATATATATATATATATATATATATATATTCTCTCAAGACAATTTTCTTGGGCAGAAATTCCAGTGTCATAATGGCTGAAGTGGTTGACTGCGGCTTTGAAGTGAGTTCGAACTCCGGTCATGCAATTACGTTCTCTTGGGAAAGGCATGAACCCCCTTATCCCTTCAGGTATGGGTTTAATAGTATCACTGCTGTTCTCCTACAAGGATGGCTTTAGCATTAAATAACCCATGAGGGTTGATATGCAAAGAAACCAAGTAACTTTTTTTCGACTGTTTAGTGATTGGTAATTGATTGAAATAAAAGTTTCACCACACACACACAAGCAAACATACACACGTGTGTGTGTGTGTGTGTGTGTGTGTGTTGATTCCGAGATACTTTATTCTTTCGTTTTATCTTGTAGATAATGATTTTGAATACATCGCTAAAGCGATTACATCTATATTTTAGTGTAAAGATTTAGGAATTCATTATTATTATTATTATTATTATTATTATTATTATTATTATTATTATTATTATTATTATCTAAAGAGATTATATTCATCATTTCATATATAGACATGTATGTATAATTGTATCGATTCTCGGATTTACTAATCTATCTTTTATATTTACTTATGAAAATCCGTAAATATTTAAATGCAGAAAACAATGTGAATCAAATAGCGGCCATTAAGCCGTTCATACTCTGATTTAGTGCAGCAATAAAACAGAGACAGAAAGTTAAGCCAACTAACAAATAATACAAATTACAAATATCATATATATATATATATATATATATATATGGGGGGGTGAGAGAGAGAGAGAGAGAGAGAGGTGGAGGGGACTGCAGGAAAATGCATTTTGATACATATGAAAATCCATTTTAGCAGATTAAAACGCTGGAAAGAATCCGAATGTGTGTCGACCGGCTCTTGTATTCTCTTTTTCTTGTAGAATAATCAGAAGAACAGGAAATCCGAAGTAAAAGAAATAAAATGTCAAACAAAGAATGTGGCAGAAATAATTGAATCATTTTTCTCCTTTTTTGTGTGTGACAGCGATTGAACCATTTGGCAATGGTTAACCACAATTAGCATGTCGATTGTTTTAGCTTTTTTTTTTTTTTTTTTTTTTTTACATTTCATTTCGTTTTTTTTTTCTGTGGTGTTTTTCTTCAATTGCTTCTCTCTTTATCCATTTTGGGTCTTCTTGCTGCTGTTTTCGTTTTTTTTAAATTTTTTATTAATAATCCTTATTCTAAGTGTTTTTCGTACTTATCAAATACGTTTTCTTCCTTTCTTTTTTTAGTGTTTAAAAAAATTTTTTCCCTTTTTTTTTGATGTCATTTTACTTTTGTCTTTTTTTTTGCTATTGTTTTATTTTCTTTGGGTTTTTTTTTCTTTTTCTACACTTATTTCCTTTTTCTAGTTCTTTCGATTTCTTTTTAAATTTGTTTTTCTTTTCTTTTTTAAAAGTCTTTTTCTAGCCCTTTCCGCTTCTCTTTCTTTTTCCTTTGTTTACTCGTTTGTTGCTTCTCTTTTATTTTTGTCTTTTTCATGTTTTTCTAAGTTTTTTTCCTTTTTTGTTGTCATTTCTTCTTTTCTTTTTTTCACTTGTCTTTACGCTTCCTTTTTCTTTTCTCTTCGTTTTTCCCCTTTTGATTTCTTTTCTTATATATTTCTTTTTTATATACATTTTCTTTTCTTTTTCTGCTTTTTTTCCCTACCTCTTTTCTTTTTCGATTTCTTTTCCCTTCTTCTTTTCTTTTTCTTTTTCTTTTTCTGTTTCTGTTTCTGTTTCTTCCCTTCTTCTTTTCTTTTCTTTTTATGTTTCTTTCCCTTCTTCTTTTCTTTTTTTTTCGGTTTCTTTTCCTTTCTTCTTTTTTTTTGTTTCCTTTTCCTATTTCTTTTCCCTTTTTTTTCTGTTTCTTTTTCCTTCTTTTTTCTGTTTCTTTTTCCTTCTTCTTTTTTTTCCTTTTTCTGATTCTTTTCCCTCTTCTTTTCTTTTTCCTTCTTCTTTTCTTTTTCTTTTTCCTCCTTTTCTTTTTCTGTTTCTTTTTCCTCCTTTTTTCTTTTCTTTTTCTGTTTCTTTTTCCTTTCTTCTTTTCTTTTCTTTTTTGTTTCTTTTTCTTTCTTCTTTTCCTTTCTTTTCTTTTTCTTTTTCCTTCTTCTTTTCTTTTCTTTTTCTGTTTCTTTCCCTTCTTCTTTTCTTTTCTTTTCTTTCTTTCTTTCTTTCTTTCTGTTTCCTTTCCCTTATTCTTTTTTTCTTTTCTTTTTTGTTTCCTTTTCCTTGTTCTTTTCTTCTCTTTTTATGTTTCTTTTCCTTTATTTTCTTTTCCTCTCTTTTCTTACCTTCCATCACCTCCGACAGGAGATTGCTTATTTCGTCCTGAACCCTCTTCGCCATTGTCGACCCCCATTACCCTGACCCTCAAGAAATAAAATAAAAAGCAAAAATAAATAAATAAATAAATAAAAATAAAAAATAGAAAAAAGAAAGAAAAAACAAACAGAAGCATTGCACCCCCACACGTCTGCATTTGTGTATGCAATCCGCTTTGTTCACTCCTCCTCGTATCGCCCCCAGCTACAAATGGGATAGGGGGTTGCACTTTTAATTTCAATATTATTGGATGAAGAGTCACGTGATAGACATTATTCATTCAAATCGATCAGCAGTTTTGTTTAAAAATCCCCGTCAAAACCTGTCGTGAATTTCCGGATAACTCGCCTCAGACAGAGAACGGTGAGTAGAGTGGAAGGTAGCGCGGAGTGTGTGTGTGTGTGTGTGTGTGTGTGTGTGTGTGTGTGTGTGTTTAAATCACAGAATAATAATTACTTGCTTCGCCAACGTCATCACTGAACCAGGAATCAAGTCTTTCACCGGTTGTGGGTTTCCCTGTGCGACTCATCACCCTATTTGCTTGGCCTGGGAAAATTCACACCTGATCCCCAAGTCTTACGAACAAGGAATCAGGCGCTAAAAAAAAAAAAAAAAAAATAGAATAGAAAAAAGTGCTGTAGTCCATTGAATAAACTTGTCATTTTGACCTTTAAACTAAAAACGCCATTGTCGTTCTTACAAGCCAAACAGTTTTCTGTTCGAATTAACCAAGTGTGAAACAAGCAAGTTTTTTTCTTTTTTTAGGCAACGCTTTGCGCTTCGTTTCCAAATTCAATGAAGACAGACCTATACCCGTTGTATGGCGAATATTACAAACTTATAAAAGACTTATTAAGTACAATGGCTAGAGCTGTGAAATAACTGCTCAATGTTCAGCTGCCCATTCATAAATCAGAATAGACAATTAATTCTTTAGAACTGGACCTACGGAGACGTTTGTGACGGTTATCGTCATAGGAAGAGGACTGTGAGAGCCAAGTTCAAATCCTTGATGTGGCTTTTTGCATTTTAACATCACACTTATACATTCGGGACAGTTATGAATTCATCTCCTCTCCTTTCTTTCTTCTGTTCTCAATTATGGGTAAATAGTCGGGCAGATTGGGTTCTTTAGCCTTTTTACGGCAACCGATCAAGGAGAAGGAACTCCGCTTTCAAAATTGACCTTGTGGAGAGATTTGGTTAAATATGAACAACGGGTCTTTGATGGATTCATTTTTGACACGTATTTTTTCGTCGTATTTCGCTTATTTTATGGTAACCAAGTGATCATCTTGACTTACGGTCAGGTCATTCAAAAGCATCGGTTCCTATCAGATCACCAAAGTTAAGCAACAATGAGCCTGTTCAGTAATCATATGGGTGTCCACTTAGCAGGTACAGTAAGCAACCTGATGCCCGTTTGCTAGACTAAGCAAAGCAAAGTAGATAAAAAGCGTCCTCAATAGTCTCTGAGTAAGACAAGGAGAATGATGTTAGTGAATTCAATTCTCACTGGGTTCCCTCATACGTCTGGATTTGGGTCAAACTTGACAAAATTTAGTAAATGAAGTACTTAGGGTCAGGTAACGCTTAAAGCCACGGTTCCCGTTAGATCACTGAATTTAAGCAACGACGAGTCTGTTAAGTACTTAAATATGGGTGACCACTACGTAACTAAGAATTGTAAGCAACCTGAGGCCTATGTGCCACACTGAGCACAACTTGGTAAATCATGACAGTCTAAAGAAACATTTTAAAGAAGTCTTCCATGATATATACATATATGTATAATTTAACAGGTTTGAAATAAAAGTTTTCCTTCTCCTAGACTGGTCGCCATTTCTAAGTTAAAATGCCTCGTCTGTTCCACTATTTACTTATATCAGGAGGGAGAATACATAGTCGGATATCTTTCCCAATGATATTAGCTGCTATGTGAAATGCGAACAGCTTCATCTCCGACCACTTTTATGTGTGTGTGTGTGTGTATTGGAATAAATATGACATAGAAACTATATATATATATATATATATATATATATATATATTGTGTGTGTGTGTGTGTGTGTGTGTGTGTGTGTGAGAGAGAGAGAGAGAGAGAGAGGAAACTAGAAAAGAATTTATTAAAAGAAAAGTCAACGTTAAAACGTTTCGGTTTTAACGTTGACTTTCTTTTTAATAAATTCATCTCTTTTGGATTACTTTGTTTTTCTTGTTTCCTCATACTGCCAGATTTATTTCCATTATCTACTTCCATATATATGTGTGTGTGTGTGTGTAGTCAATGTTTAGAGTTTTCCTTCTCCTAGACTGGTTGTCTAACCAAAGCTAAGGTTAGCCTAGTATGCCCTACTACTTACCCATAGCTGGATGGAGAATAATTGGATTCATACTTTTCCCAAGGGTATTAGTGCCATGTGAAATGCAATAAGCCTCGTCCAGGATTTGAACTCTTTTCGCCATGTCCATTTCTATTAACGATAACCATTACACCACGAGCCCCCTCTCTCAGCGTAAATTTAATGTGTACAAGTTTGTTTTTTAAATATAGTTAAATTAAATTAAAAAAATGAATTTTTAGCTTTAATTCCAATACTACCAGTTTTTCATCGAAAGTGAAAGAGCGTGGTTGAAAGGTAGAGCAAAAATAATTACCAATAGAAATTGACATTTCTTTTATTTGAGCCAAGTTTCATTTTAATTAGGTATAGCTAACTGCCTATTGAGGTCTGCAACAACAGTTGATCGATTTGCATATCTGAGTTTCTGTTGGTATTTGTTTTAGGGATGCAAAGATCAATCCATTATTTTTTCCTCAACATTTGGTTATTCCATAATATTTTCCTTTGCATGACTTGTAAAAAAAAATGATACCATTGATTTAGATAATTTAATTTAGTTCGTATAACGTATAATTTATGAGGCCGGAATGTTCAGCTAAAAAAGAAGAAAAATGTGTGGAATCTTATCTGTAATTAGTTTATTTACTGCTAAATATAAAAAATCCAAAGTAAATATTTACAAAGTGTGTTGATTTCATAAATTTTGCCAAGGATAGTTGCGAGGGGGTTGATGAGAAACGGCCCCTTTCCTCACATTGAAGTTGGGCATCGGCTTATAAACGAAAAGGTGACTTTTTTATTTTCATTGACTGAATAGAACGACTATTTTGAGACCGGTTCAAAGAAAACATCGAACATTTTGAATAAAAGTGTTTATCAGCCTCATTCATGACCAGGGAACAAGGGACAACATTATTCTTGAAACCTTTTTACCGTTTTATTGTTTACGCTTCGTAACATTGGCAACATCATAGCTTCTCGATAACTAACACTGAATAATGATCGCCCCCCGCCCAACAAACAAACAAACAAATGTTTGTTTTCTGTTCATTTAATTCACTTTGTAATTATTAAAAAATGTTTTACCACCAGCATAATTAACGAGACTTTAGTATTTGTTCAGTTATTTGATCTGGAAAGCAAGTTACATAATTTAAAAAAAATTCTTGTTTCAATGTTTAATTAAAGATTGCTGGTGTGGCTTTTATTCAAGATCGCAATTCCAATTATTAATCTGTTCAGAAAAATGACAATTGGCACGGTGGAATTCTAGTCATGATGGCTTGTGTCTCCTTCAATTACAAAGAAAATCATGACCCAAACTCTCCCTTTCTAATCAGCATCTTATCATTTTTATGCCGTCAGATCAATATGCAGCCTCTTCGTGAAACCCTTTGGTGTCTTTACGACTTTCTAGATACGAAGGATTTGTTGTTTGAATGAAGTAATGTTGCATTAAACTTGGCTTCGGGGATGAAATGGACAAAAGAAATAACAGGAACACAGAAATCCCGGAAACAAATAATAAAAAGTACAGTTGGTGACCATAGTCGAGGGCGACCAGAAGGCTCCCTTTTCAATGGTTACTACACTGAGGTGTAAGGGAGGGCTCTTCTCCTTTCCCTGGATTGCTCCACTTTACCCTTGATACATTCCTTATATTGCTGAGTGTTAAGTGTCAAGTACCATTTTTATAGTCTTTGGTATGACGCGGACCATAGGCAAACACTCTATTCACTAAACAGTGACTTATTTTTGATTACATGTGTTCTGATGGAGAGAGTCCTTAGTTTACAATAATCTCGGTGTCAGAAGCCAACTTTCCATAACAGTTCTTTAAGGGTATAGGTGATTGTAGGGTGAAGAAAAAGAAATTACTCACTTAAATATTTTATCTTTCTTTTTTTTTTTTGGTTGAGTTGGGATTTTTGTACTTCTCATTAACTTGGGGTTTATTAGTCGGATGAATTATTTGGATTGACTGTACTTTTCTCATCTCTCCCCCCCTCTCTCTGTATTTTCCTCTCTCTTTCTTCTCATTCTTTTCAAAATATAGGTTCTTCTATGTATATCCCTAGAATTCTAATTTGTTACTGAAGTTAAATTTTGTTTTCTCAAATTCTATTGGTTAATTCCTATCCCTAAGAGGTCAGGAGACGTGTTCGTTAACTACAGAAGTTTTGAAACAGAGTCTGGAGCCGCATAGTCTGACTTAGGTCTATTTTTAGAATTTATGAAATGTGATAGGTCATTTTTAGAAAGAGATTTTGAAATCTGTTTTTGTTTAAAACTATAGTACTTTGAACTATTACAAATTCATTCAATGATACAAGATTTGAATTAACTGACAAAATGACACGTCATTACTCTGAACATGAACGAGAATAAAGTTTCCGTGAAATTCACCCGAAAAGACAGTGAACAAAATCTCAATAGTTAATGGCCCAGTCGGCTTGGACTGTAGAACACACCGACTGCATCTCTGCAGAGGGGTAAGATTCACCCAAAGAGTGTCCTGGATATGATACTAAACAATCTGATAGTGAGGCCCCTCGAATGCAGGAGTTTGGGGGAATGCGGAGCACTCCTTTATTGACATCACTCCCAATTCCACTCTGTCCCGGAGTGGTAGCACCTGATATGGTCCTATCAATGGGTTAAATAGAACTAAACAGTGTACTTATGCTAAAGTGAATTGTTTGAAATAGAACTGCTTTTACATTTAACTGTGTGGAAACAAAAAACAGTTCTTATGCTAAACCGAATTGTTTGAAATAGAATTGTTTATTGGTATAAAAATAGATTTGGCATTAAATAACCAACAATGGTTTATATACCATTAAACCAATCCAAACCAAACCAATAAATTATTAATCGAAGATTTACGGATATGAATTACTTGACGAGATAATAATGTCATTGGAAAGTTGAGACAACATTCTACGTCATTCAAATTCAAACGACTAATTTCTAAAGTGGTAACTTGTACTGATAAACGAAAGAATCGTGTATAATGAGGGGAATTCTTAATTCTAGATTCCTTCAATCGATTTACAATGTTGGTATAAATTTATTAATATAGGAAATCAATTTTATTGAAATAGCCCTGGATTGTTTGATACACACCCAACATTGTGAGTTCGTATCCAATTTCTTTGTGACATGGTTACAATTGCATAGGTTTTTTCACGGTTCACCAGTCATTCCTAGTGTTTGTATTTGCTCAATTCCTTTAAGGCACAATGTCAATTTTTAGCGGAGTACAGCGGGTTTGAATTTTAAAATTTTCCTTCTTCTAGGTGTGTTGCCAAGCCAAGGTTAAAGAACCCATTCTGCCCCACTGGTAGCTGACGAGAATAGTTGGATATATGCATTTCTCTAGAGCATTAGTCTTTCGGAGTGTCATCCGAACTTTTCCTGAAAGGTTTTAAATTATTATTGTGATTTACACATGAATATATATATATATATATATATATATATATATATATATATATATATATATATATATATATATTCTTAGCCGCATATCTGTTGTTTCTTTTGTAGCAACATGTGTAAATCACAATAATAATTTAAAACATTTCGGGAAAAGTTCGGATATATATATATATAGTTGGGCAGACTGTTTCTTCAACCCTAGAATGGCAACCCATCAAGGAGAAGAAAAACTCTGAATTCAAACCTGTTAAACATCGCATTAAAAATCGAGTTTGTGTCGCATCCTGTTCGTGCGGATGTGTCGGTATATACAGTGGGCTGAAATAAATATTACATATGAAAATTTTTATTTTTTATCTTTCAAGCATAGCTTGAACAAAATTTTGTATACATTTACTGTACAAGGATATATTCTATCAATATGTGTTTATAAACTTGGGTTACAATAAATTTTACAGAAATGAAAGCCATTTATTAATTTTCACAGGGGAAAAAAGTAATCCTATTGTACAAAAAATAACGCATTATTTTCATTTAATACTTTGTAAAATACCCTTTATTCACTTCAACAGACACTAATCTCTTCCTGTTGTTCTCAATTAATTTCTTGCAATAATTAGTAGGTATTTTGTACCATTATTCCTGTCATATTGTCTTCAGATTATTGATGTTTGCTGATTTCGGATTTGAATTTTCAAAAATCGCCACAAGTTCCCAATTGGATTCAAATTCGAAGACTGATTTGGCCTTTAACATTATTTTCAGACAACCATATCTTCATAGATTTAGCTGTATGCTTGGGGAAAATGTAATCAGAAGGTTGCGCAAGACTCTCAACAGAAAACATCAAATTTTCTAGCAAAATCTGTTTATACTTTTGGGCATTCATTTTACCGTCTATAACTGATATTTTGTCCACACCTTTCGCTGAAAAACATCCCCAAATCATTATGCTGCCTCCGCCAAATTTGACAGTTGGTACCGTGTTCTTTGGTGAGTAGGCTTCGCCATCTTTCCTCCACACATGATTTCGATAATTATGACCAAACAACTCAGTTTTAGGTTCATCTGTCCATAATACTCTTCCACGAAACGAATATTCCTTTTCCTTATACTGTCTTATGAATTTCAACCTTGCATCTCAATGTCGTTTCAATAGGCGAGGAGTTTTCTTTGGTCTCGTTGACTTTAGACCATTCTTCAGCATTTCATTACTTATTGTTCGTTTGGTTACACTACATCATGATGAACGCCAATCTTCTTGCAGCTCTTCACGCGTAACCATTGGATTTTGGTTAATCAGACGTCCGAATTTTCTTGATAATCTAAGAGAAATCTTTCTTGGAGTACCTGTTCTATTTTTGTTTTCAACTGTGTTACGTCTTTAAACCTTGCAATGAATAAACTTAGAGCAAAAGGAATATTCATGTTGCTTGAGATATTTCTATAACTTTCTCCATCTTTCCAAAGCATAACAGTCGGTGCTTTTTGTGAATTACTCAATTCTTTACCTCTTGCCATCATTAGAAACTTCTCCTACGACAAGAAACTATAGGAAGTTCCGGTTAGGAATTTAAGTTACGGATAGCATTATTGGAACATTCTAGAAAGCTAACTATGGGTACTGATGGCGTTATTGGAACAATCTAGAAAAATATTACAACAATGTTGAACTGCACGATTACTTTTTTCACTCATGAAAATTAATTATTGGCATTAATTTCTGTAAAATTAATTGTAACCTACGTTTATATACACATATTTGTAGGATATATACTTATACAGTAAATGTGTATAAACATTTTGTTCAGGCTATGGTTGAAAGATAAAAAATAAAAATTTTCATATGTACGAATATTTATTTCAGCCCACTATATATATATATATATATATATCAGTGGCGACTCTAGCCTATTTTTGCTACTCGTGCCCCCCGCCCTCTGTCAACTTCAGTTCCCAACCCGTGGTCCGTGGACCCAAAGTAAGTCATCATAGTTGCTATTGCGTGATTCTCCATTGTATAGCACAGATTGACAAACCTACCTTGCATGGTGTTTTTTTTTTGTAAACAATCAAGATACTATATAATTTGTAGTCTTGTTAATACAGTAGATAAGATAATTTTTTTCCTTTCAAAAGTATAGAAGAAAAGAGAAGATGTTCATTACTATGACGAGAAAAATATGTTTATTAGAATAAAGAAACTGATGACAATATACACAGACACAGCTAGTAGTTTCAGTTTCGCTTAAAATAAAGATTATTTGTTGAAAATGTATTCAAATAAACAAATTTTAGTTACAGAATGTAATATATGCAACATTCATTAAAGAAATAGAGATCTGTAAGTGAAAAAACGAATTAAAACACGCCGTTTAACCAACATTTAACATAGCGATGATGATGATGTCGGGGACGGCTATAATCTGCTATCCCCCCCCTCTCTCTCTCTCGGTCCCTCTCCCTCTTCCCAATACAACTATCAGCAGTCAGAATGTGCTAAGATTTTTGAGCACGGTGTTTGGGTTGCTCTTGCTATTGGCTACAGCCAAAAGCGGATTTCTCTAACATTACTGTTATTATAAGGGTCTAGTGCTCGGCAAGGATTTGCGCGTGTTCAACATTATAGCCGATTTTATGGGATGTTCAATGAATCTGACGGTGGCCGGACAAAGACCATCCGTTCAAAACAGCATCGTTGTATTATTCCCAGATATATTTATGAACTTTTGGCTACTTAGTTATCGAAACTTGAATAGATACGTAATTTAATTCAGATCAGACTAAGTATGTTTCCTTGAAATTAATGGATGATTTTTAATTCATTTTGAATAACATTGACCGAATTATTGGTCGTGCCGGGCACGAGTAGCACTAATCCCGTCTCCGCCCCTGATATATATATATATATATATATATATATATATATATATATATATATATATATATATATATTAGAGTCTTTGTTGTCAATTAAAAATCTACATTGAACCATTATGAACGATGAATTCTTCGAAAGAAGAATCTAAGTAGCGGAAAAGAGATTTAGCGATTATATTCTTCACATTAAATTATTAAATCCGAATAGTTATGTGAAAAATTTGGTTGAGAAATATGTTTACATTTAAGTATGGGGGTGAAATGGTTATCGTTATGGGAAATGGACACGGCGACACGAGTTCAAATCCTAGATGAGGCTGATTGTATTTTGCATAGCACAAATACTCTAAGGAAAAGTATGAATCAAATCAACCATTCTCTCACCAGTTATGGGCAAATAGATGGGCCAAATGGGCTCTTTAACCTTAGAATGGCAACCAGCCTAGAAGAAGGAAAAACTCTAAATTCAAACCTGTAAAACTTCGTTTAAAAATTGACCTTGTGTTGCATCCTGTCAATGCAAAGTGGTTGGTAAAAGCATACATACGGACAGGATGTGATACAAGGTCAATTTTTAAGCGGAGTAAGGCTGGTTTTAAATTTAGAGTTTTCCTTCTTTTAGACAGGTTGCTTTACCAAGGCTAAAGAACCCAATCTGTCATATTATTTTTCCTATACCTGAGGCAGATAGGGAGGAAATGGATTCATGCCTTTCCCAAGAGCATCACCACAAAATGAAACAGCCTCCTGCAGGATTTGAACTCGGGTCACAGATTTAATTTACTACGACGATGTGCGGCTCCAAATTTAAGTAAACGGCACTTAGGGAATTTATCGATTGAAATAACACAATTGCCTTTCATCTAGATTGTCAATTTGAACTAAGGAATACTGTCATCTAATTATTCTATTTCAGTAGCTTGAGAAACTATCTAATTAGTTATGTCTGATTAAACGTAAATAGTTATTTTAATAAGACAATGTTTGATGTTTTTCTTTTTGATATTTGGGTGAGTTCTATAGATCTGGGGAATGTGAAGTACTCCTTCATTACCATTACTTCCAGGTCCACCCAAACTGGAGTGGTAGCATCTTTTAGGGACACATCTATAGTACAAACATAGCTGTGTACAAATTAATTATTTGCAAAGGTTTATGTAAATTGTTTATGTAAAATAGTTTCTTGTAATTGGTATTATTACTTGTAATTGCAAAGGTTTATTATTATCAACTACTTGAAACCGTATAATTGTATGCAAATTATCTATATTAAAAATTGATACTTGAAGCTATAATATATATTTACCACCCTCTCCTCACGAGCCGTATGCGACGCAAGTTCTATATTTCATGCGGAATTTAACTTTTCGTTTAAGAGTTTTCTTTCTCATTGACCGGTTGCCATACCAAGGTTAAAGATCCCAGTCTGTCACATTGTTTACCCATAGCAGAAGGGAAAATAGTTGTTTTGTTACCTTTTCCAAGCCTATCAGCATTATGTTAAAGACAAACGGCCTTGTCCAGGATTTGAACTCGTATCGCTGTGTCTATTTTCAAATATTTTTTCCTTTTTAATATTCAAATTCACTCTAAGAACGACCAATTGGTTGTCTTATGGAAAAGAATTATTAAATGACAAATGGAGAGTAAGGATGTAACAAATGAAGAGTAAGGATATTAGAAACAATTAGATAGATTCAGAGAGCAATTCATGCTTTAAGTATCCAAAAGTAATTTTTATTTTTATGCTTAACTTTATATAATTATCTTATAATCAAAACCAAGATTCAAATTTCAAAAAATATTTAACTTAATGTAAAGTAGTTGTCTCCCTTTAGTCGAGGGCGACTAGAATGCCTCCTTTTCAATAACTACAACACCAAGGTGTAGGGGAGGGCGCTACTCTTTTCCTTGGATTGCTCCACTTTACCATTGATGCGTACGTTATATTGCTGAGTGTTAAGCAAGGAAGTATCAAGTACCATTTTAAAAGTCTTTGGTATGACTCGACCTGGGATTGAACCCCGGTCTCCCGCACCATTGGTAAACACTCTATCCACTAGGCCAATGAGTCGGTAACTTAACGTAAGTAAAAGTAAAGTTGGCGACCTTAGTCGAGGGTAACCTGAAGGTTCCCTTTTCAATAGCTACCATACCGAGGTGTAAGGGAGGGCGCCACTCCATTTCCTGGATTGCTCCACTTTACCCTTGATCCTCACCTTATAGTGCTGAGTGCTAAGCAAGGCGGCATCAAGAACCATTTTTTGAGTCTTTGGTATGACTCGACCTGGGATTGAACGCTGGTCTGCCAGGATCATTGGCGAACTCTCTACTCATTAAGCCAATGGCCCGGTCAATGTAATGTAATTGATTGTAAAATTTGCATAAAGCAATCTGTGATCATTGCTACTATTTGTTACGTGATTGAGACATCTTTTTAAATATTCAAATTCCCTTTAAGCACGATCATTGGCCACTATAAAAAAGAGTTACAAAATAACAAATGAAGAGTGAAGATATAACAAAAGAATATTGAAAAGAAACGACAAATCCAAACTAAGATAGAGTAAGATAGTTATTAACGCTGGACTTAAAAAGCTTAAAGTTCTTGTTGAAAATGTTCATGAGCAGGTTTGATCCATTGTACAAATGTTCTTGGAAAGTAATCGTTTGAAGTTTGATGTAGAGAAGATTCACAAAGAACAGATTGCCTAGTCAGCTGGGGCTGTAGAATACACTGACTGCTTCTCTGCAGAGGAGTAAGACCCCCCCCACAACGAGTGTCCTGGATATGACACTAAACAATCTGATGGTGAGGTTCCAGTGATGCTCGAGCTTTGGAGAATGCGGAGTACCCCTTTATTGCCATCGCTCCCAGGTCCACTCTGGCCCGGAGTGGTAGCACCTGATATAGGTCCTATCTATAGAACTAAACCGTGTTTCTTTCACTATACTGATTTTTGCATTTAAACTGCGTATTTATGCTAAACTGAATTGTTTAAAATAGAACTGTTTTGACATTAAAACTGCGTACTAATGCTAAAGTGAATTGCTCGAAATAGAACTATTTTGACATCTAAACTGTGTACTTATGCTAAACTTAATTATCTGAAATAAAACTGTTTTGACAATCAAACCGTACTTACATTTAAACTGCGTGCTTATACTGAACTGAATCATTTAAAATAGAATTGTTTTTTGACATTGAAACTGTATTTACACTAAAATGAATTGTTATATATAACTGCTTGAATAAACTGAATAGTTTGAAATAGAAATGTTTTTGACAGACTGTGTACTCATGCTAAACTGAATTGTTTGAAATAGAACTGATTATTTTCATAAAAATGGATTTGGCGTTAAATAACCAACAAAGGTTGATATGCCATAAAACCAAACCAAACCAAACCAAACAAATAACAGCTGCTGCCTGCTATAGAAACGACAAATTACTATTAAAGAGGCGGAACCAATGATTTCTGCAAATGAACAATGTATATATTGTACAATTTTAGTCGGTTTTGTTTCTTTGTTTAACAGCATATCAACCTGCATGGGTTATTTAAAACCAAAGTTCATCGTTATAAAAGAACAGTAGTGGCACTATTTAAGCAATAGCTGGTAGGTAGGATAAGGGGGTTCATACCCTTTCCAAAGTGTATCTGTCCGAAAGTGATCGTAATAGCGCAACCGAGGTTCGAACTCGCTTAATATGATTCTGCAGTTCAATGCTTTAACCATTACACCACAAGGAAACCCATTAAACTTATTCGGATTCATTTATAATTATCCATGCAAATTATGAAAGGTGGATCTGGTCTACAATCTTAGATGATAAAAATATTTCATGACATGTTTTGTATATCAATTTCTGATAAGTTTTGATAAGTTCTGATAGTTTCTGATAATTTCATATTTTTGATGCTGTTAACACAGTTTTAAGAATATGAAAAAGAAATGACAAAGAAAAAATCGACAGAATAAGATAGTTATAAACCCTGCACTTAATGAGGCTGCAGAATACACCGACTGCATCTCTGAAGAGGGTTAAGACCCTCCCTCAACTGGTGTCCTACATACGATACTAAACAATCTGATGGTGAGGCTTCAGTAATGCTGTAACTTTGGGAATGCTGATTACTTTTTCCTTGCCATCCCGCCCAGGTCCACTTCGACCCGGAGTGGTAGCACCTAATAGGGTCCTATCTAGGGCTCAAATAGAACTAAAACATGTGCTTATTCCCAACTGAATTGTTTGAAATTAAGTGAAACTATTTAATTGTGTGTAAAAAATGAGCCCAGGTTTGTTTAAAAATGCTATTGACAAAATGGGTTTAGAAATGATAGATATGTATAACGAGGATTTGGCATTAAATGACCTAGAATGTTTGATATGCCATAAAACCAAACCAAACCAAACCAAATCATATATATTTAATATATATGTACAAAAAGGATTTGGCATTAAATAACCTACAAAGGTTGATATGCCATAAAACCAAACCAAACCAAACCAAATCCTTTTTGGTTCTAATCAGGTCATAAGAAATATTCATGGTACATTAGACTCAGGTTTCAAATTTCAAGAAATCTAACGTTTTTATTCTACGATTTTTCAAAGGTTGAACTGTCGCAGAACCAGGTAATTTTACCATTGTATTTCCAGTTTAAACAGAAAATATTGACCAATTACAAATATACTGATTATAAGACATTATAGTAAACTAGTTCGCATTTTCTTCTGATTTATCTCTAAGTAATGAACTGATTGCAAGGAATGATAGCATAAAATTACTTACACAAGCCTTAAGTGTTATTGTTTAAACCAATTTTATGACCTCTTTATCACTTCCGGGTTATTTTATCCATATAAGGCATTGTTTCAATCACAAATAAGTGTTGATGTTGCTAAAATTCGAGTCGCTTTTCCCTCGATCTAATATAGCCGTAAGCAATTATTGCAACGTTTAAGAGATGTCGCCTTTGTTTAGATTATTTCACTTTTGGGTTGAACTAGATAACAGCTGATATCTCACATCCCACTTATATGTTGAAAAATGCCTGCAGATCTCTGACAGGTTGACAATGGAGAATAGTCTCCCACGGCGCTAAATACAATTGGAAAGTAAGGATTTCTACTTTCAAAAAGATAACCATTTTTCTTTCCTGCTATATAAAAGAGCTAATTTAAAACTGAATAAGCAAGAAGGATAAAAGCCGAGAAATCACCGTGCAAAAGTCGATTTTTCCTCAATAATGTTTTAGGTCAAACTTTAGGGCATAAATCATTAAAAGGATTTGACTTTTGAGAAATTGAAATTTATTCATGAAAAGAAATCATTAAAAGAAGCTGAGATCATCATCATCATCATCATCATCATCATCATCATGTTGTGTTGCGTTTCTCAAAATGAATACTATCGAAGGGGCTTAAAACAAGCTGACTGTATCCTCCGCAGAGATTTAAGACAAAGGGGTGTCTTTGGGGACATTAAACTGCATCTGATAGATTGGCTCCAGATATAGAAATCTGAGGAAGTGCGGAGTGCCCTTTATCCCAGGTCCACTCAGAACCTGAATGGTAGTACCTGTTAGGGTCCTGTCTATAAATCAACTAGATCAGTTTAAAAATTATTTGTATAAGGTAGGAATACTGATACTATATAACTGTGTACAAATTGTTTGTAGAAAGAAAAGCCACTTGAAGCTGTAATTGATTACTAAGGATAAATATTATTAGTTAATTGAAACCATATAACTGTTTGCAAACGAATTATTATTATTATTATCATTTAATAGAAATAATTACCATACATGATTTTGTATAAATTAGAGTTAGGTAGGAATACTTGAAATCATACAACTGCGTGTATATTATTTGTATTAGATAGAAATTCCTGATATCATAAATTTGGGTAAAAGATTTTTAAGAAACAAGAATACAAAAATGTAAATATGAACATACATTAAGGAGATTCCCTAACCTCGAGGCATAAAATAACCGTAGATGGGTTGACATACCTTTAAAATCAAGTAATCAAATCAATATAAAAAAGTATTAGATTTCTGTTGCCGCGTGGGAGAAGTGTCCAATTAGCCATTTCTAAAACCGGGTGGTTGTTGAGACTCAAAATTGGCCTACTGTCCTCTGCAAAAGGTACTCCACCCGTAAAATGTGGTCATCCTGGGTATGAGACTAATCTATATCTGGTGGTGAGGCTCAATATAGGTCGACTGTCCTCTGCAAAAAGTAAGACTCCCCACCGTAAAATGGGGGTATCCGAGGTATGAGACTAATCTATATCTGATGATGAGGCTCAGAATAGGTCGGCTGTCCTCGGCAAAAAATATGACCCCCCGTAAAATGGGGGCATCCTGAGTATGAGACTAATCTAGATCTGATGGTGAGGCTCATAATAGGTCAACTGTCCTCTGCAAAAAGTAAGACTTCCCCCGTAAAATGGGGGCATCCTGGGTATGAGATTAATCTAGATCTGGTGGTGAGAATAGGTCGACTGTCCTCTGCAAAAAGTAAGACCCCCCCCCCGTAAAATGGAGGCATTCTGGGTATGAGACAAATCTAGATCTGATGGTGAGGCTCAGAATAGGTCGGCTGCCAGGGTCCCTTCCATGGCACCTGTATAGATAATGATTAGTATTGGATAGAAACAAATACTTGAATCGCTGTGTCTGTGGACAAATTATTTATATTAGATACGAATACTTGATGTTATAAAACTCTATACAAACAAATGATTTTTATTGACAAATAAAAAGTGTAATCTATAAAAATGATTTGAATATGACGTTGAAAATATGAATAATAATTATAATGAAATGATTACTCATTAATTAAAATTAGGCGTTAAATAACCCATAAGGTTAAACAAATAAAACAGTTAAACAAATAAAACAGTTAAATAAAATAATAACAGTTAAATAATAACAGTTAAATAAAATAATAACAGTTAAATAAAACAGTTAAATAAAACAGTTAAATAAAACAATAACAGTTAAATAAAACAGTTAAACAAATAAAACAGTTAAACAGTTAAACAAATAAAACAATAAGATTTAAAAAATGATTGTTATGGATCGTTGTAAAATCTATCTATCTATCTATCTATCTATCTATCTATCTATCTATCTATTACTTACATTCACAACATAGATAAGAATGACTTTTAATGATTTGATTCACTTTTTTCGCTGAAGAGTTATACTTTAGTCCCAAAATTACAAATCGACTATCGGCCTTAAGTTGACCTCTTCTTTGTCGCTGGAGGTTGGAAAGACTTAAAAGAGATATTAATAATGAAATGCAGCTATTTAAGGACATAATTTGGGCACTTAATTGTTCAGAAAAAATAAAAAGGCAAGCAAATGATCGAAATTTAATCTTATCTTTAAGTTGAATGGAAGTCTTATAATTTTGTATAGTTTTTTGTACATTCAAAATTAAAATCAATTTTCATGGGTGGGTTATTTTGTGCAGCACCAATATTGCTTTGAAGAAACACACACACACACACACAGATATCAAAAGTAGCTCACCTGACGATCAAAGTCATCAAACTCAGAGTCGTGAGTTCGTTCTATGTCTTTGTACATTTTAAAATTGTGATATTTGCTGCACACTTTCATTATTTTACAACTGCCCGAGTTTTATTGGGTTTACAGGCATTTAACATTTTTAGTGAGTGTATCAAATTTACTTGTCTTGAGTATTGCAAAAGTCACTTAACATTTAAACTTTTTTCAAATTTATTATCTATTTCATTTGAGAGATATCAAATTCAACAGTCAGTAAAAAATAATTTCCACGAGTCAAAATAAATATGATTAAAAGAAAAATTAGTCCACCATTTTTTATTCAAAAGTGACACAGTTTTCAAAATGGTGAGTTTGGCGCCACAGTTAACAGCAAACTAAACCACCCAGAAAACACCTCCTTGAAATAGGATTGATAGATTTGAGTTGACACGCAAATAAACAAATGTTAAAGTCAAATATTTGACTAAAATAGTTACAGCTAAGTTAAAACATGTCTCAGTCATGTCTAACAACTATTTTGTACATGTAGATCTCACTGTCAGGTGTTCATGATAACAAAAATGTTAAAATAGTCAGTGGAAGACATCTGGATACCAAAAATTAATTTTTATTCAACGAATAAATAAATAACAGAAATTTGAATTATTGAATGACCGTCGTATAAGTTTTAATAGCATAGACAGAACCAAGAGTGACTGACAGTTTCACGGCGATGCGATCATCAGACTCTGTCACCGATATCTGTCACCGATATTTCTTTATAAATATAACAAACCACATAACTATATATATATATATATATATATATATATATATATGTATGTATGTATGTATAGTTATGTATATATATATATATATATAGTTATGTGGTTTGTTATATATATATATATATATATATATATATATATATATATATATATATATATATATAAAACACGTGTTATTTTACGGTGTAAATAAAGTATAAATTTTCATTGTCCTAAAGTGAGACAATTATTGATATGTTCTAAGATTAATCTAGTATGGCACAAGGTTAAAGAAATGGATTCCCAATTGAAGCCAACTTTCTACTTGAAAATAAAAGACCTTAGGAATTCTAAATTGATAAAATATGGGTATATTTGTGGGTGATGATATTTTGGAAAATGAACAAAAAACAAAACCTGTCCTTTGGGGGTTATGCATTATTTTTTGAAAAGCACACAAGTGATTGGAATTAATAAAGTTAATTAAAAGATAATAATATACATCTCCCTTTTATCGATTCGGCGTGGGCATAGCGTTTTCTTAAAAGAGGGCGTGGTGAAAGATGATTGACTATGACTCACAATTATATGCGTGAACGCAATTTTCGACTAAGGCTTAGCTCGTAGTCGACATTATTGGATATACAAGAAGTTGGGGGCGGGGCTTCAAGAATAACAATCAAATCAACCAATTACCCAGGATCCCTTGTGGAAAGCATTTTTAGATCAACTATTTTGATAATGATAATTGAATATTTGCCACTTGAATACACACACACACATGACAGAAAAAAATACCCCCTTCAATAAACACTGATGCAATTATTGAATAATGATAATTTCAAAAATATTCCATTTTAGCTTTTACAGACTGATTTTTCTACTGATCACATCCCCGAAAAAAAAAAAAAATTCAATTTTGAAAATATTTCAAAGTAGTAATCAAGTTTTTATTACCAATGGGTATGCTGTTAAGAATGTTCGATTTTTATGAACGTAAACGCTCTCGTTAATGCATGTAAGCCTGATAGCTCAATCAGTCTTTAAATATATTCTTCTTCTGATAAGCACTCCGAAATGATGACAAACGGCTATATATATATATATATATATGTGTGTGTGTGTGTGTGTGTGTGTGTATGTATGTATACACATATAAGTATATATATATATATATATATATATATATATATATATATATATATATATATATATATATATATGTGTGTGTGTGTGTGTGTGTATGTGTACATATATATATATAAACATGTATAGTGTGTTTGCTTTTTAAGTTCTGAAAGTTTTTAAAAGTTTATACCATAATAAAAATATGGGAACGCATTGTTGGATAAAAACAGGGTAAATTAGTATCAGACCGCTATATATATATATATATATATATATATATATATATATATATATATATATATATATATATATGTGTGTGTGTGTCGATGGAGAAACTATTTTGACCGTTAAGATTTACAAAAAATATTGATCACACTACGGCCTTTTCATAAAATTATAATGAATAATAAAAGCAAATATGAAATTGAACTTTTACCAATTAATTAGTATTTTTATAGTGGCTATCAATTTGCGTTTAATTAATATATTGTTACCGTTTATTTTTGATTTTATATCTTGTAAGTGAAATCGATTTTTTAGAACGACGTAGTATAACGGGCGTATTATTGCCATTGTCAGTTACACACGATAGATTTTGTACAATATTCTCCACTTAATATGAATAATCCTCCTTATAATCTCGTTTATTCCTTTTTTTAATTAAAAAATTATTTAGTAAAGTTAAATTTACTATATTGTGTTTCTATTTGATGAGGCAGTTAAAGACATAAATGTGAGTAGAACTCTCTAACTTTCTGCCTTTCTCAAGCATCTCTCTCTCTCTCTCTCTCTCTCTCTCTCTCTCTCTCTATATATATATATATATATATATATATATATATATATATATATATATATATATATATATATATATATATATATATATATATATATATATATATATATATATATATATATGTGTGTGTGTGTGTGTGTGTGTGTATGTGTGTGTGAATAGCTCTATGTACACTGAAATGTACACAGAAATCGTATATTTTTCAGTGCATGTGAATATATATGTATATATATATGGTGTAATGAATTATCATTGGAAATGGATACCGTGACCCAAGTTCAAATCCTGGACGTGGCTGACTGCATTTCACGTAGCGCTAATATTATTGGGAAAGGTATTAATCCAATAATTCTCTCTTCTGCTATGGGTAAATAGTTGGATAGACTGCGGTCTTCAAACTTTGGTATGGTAACCAGTCTAGGAGAAGAAAAACTGTGCATTCAAACCTATTAAACTCCGCGTAAAAAATTGACACGATGTCGCATCCTACTCATCAGAGGGGTTGATATATATATATATATATATATAAATATTTATATATATATATATATATATATATATATATATATATGTGTGTGTGTGTGTGTGTGTGTGTTCCCCTTTGACCCATTTTCTCTCATAATCTTATCACCAAAAATTTGCCATCCAGTAAAGTTACAGGCAAGTCAAGCTTAAAGTACGGATTTCCGTTAGTTCTCTGAAGTTAAGCAATGATCATCTTCTTCAATTATGAGATGAGTGTTCATTTAAGAATCCTAAACAACCTGAGGCCTCTGTGCCAGGTTAGCAAAGCTGGGTAATTAGAAAACTACCTTCAACCACTGGTATACCGCTGAGCAATGTCGTCCCTGTTGGAAGTTTTATTAATGCAATAATTCTATTTTGACACTAACATTTATTTTATCGACAATCTCTCTATGTGTATTTTTTGGTTGCAACATATATATTGTGTATCGAAATTTGCCTGAAGAAAGTTTAGGTAGAAGATGATAAAATTCTGTAATTAATTATCTATTCTTTATCATCAAAATTTTCCGTCATCATCATATATATATATATATATACGTAGTGTATTCAATAAGTTTCCAGACTTTTTTCGTACAGGCATTTAAAATTGTCATAGACAGTATGTTATTGCTATACATCTTATGAGATAACTGACCAATTTTTATGATTTCAGCTTCAAATGAACACCTACCGCAGCAATTGGAATACACCCTACTAAATCCTGATTGTCACAGCTGGTGAATTTCAAAAATGCAATCTGGACGTGAGGACACTTTAGAAGAACGATATGCAATAAAATTCTGTTTTAAACTTGAAAAAAATGCCACAAAAACGTATGGAATGCTTCAGACTGCTTTTGGAGCATCTTGCATGAACCGAGCATCAATTTTTGAGTGGCATAAGAGATTCAAGAAAGCCAGGGAGTCTGTGAGGGACGATGAGAGGTGTAGGAGGAGTAAGGAAGTCAATACACCAGAGTTGATTGGCCAAAGGGTCAAGGTTACTATATTGAGGTTTTAAAGGAGTTCAGGAATAGATTCCATCGGAAGAGGCCAGCACTCTTCAAATCGGGTCAGTGGTATTTCCACCAGGACAATGCACCAGTCCACAATCCCATCCTTGTCACAGACTATTTGAGCAAGATGGGCATCAAGACGGTTCCTCAGCCTCCCTATAGTCCAGACTTTGCTCCCTGTGACTTTTGTTTATTCCCTAAGCTCAAAGGCTGTCGTTATGAAACAATTGAGGAGATGAAAGAGGCTGTGACGAAGGTCATTAACACACTCAGACAAGAGGACTTCCATGGGGCCTTCCAGAAGTTGTTGGAATGGTACAACAAGTGCATTGCAGCCGGTGGAGATTACTTCGAAGGGGACTCGAGTTTCATGTGTGTACTATCAATAAAAGTGCCCATACGAAAAAGTCTGGAAACTAATTTTATGATCCTCGTATATATATATATATATATATATATAAAAAGAGTGATTAAAAAATGGAATCCCTTTATGATATTACGATTTCAAACAGTCTCAATCTGATCACTATTTCTGTCCGCACATTCTTGGAATCATTGGCTGCCGATTGAAAAGAAATATTAATATTTCTATGGGAATAACTTTAATTAGAAAAGAATTGATATCATGGAGACCACCTGGGGAAAATTTCAAGAATGTGCCGATACGGCTTGTAAATAAGTAGAGACTGGTTAAAAATGAATATATGATAAATATACTCGAAGAACTAACATTTTCAAAAAATCACTTGCCCAGTCGGCTGGGGCTGTAGAATACACCGACTGCTTCTCTGCAGAGGGGTAAGAACCCCCCAACGGGTATCCTAGATATGACACTAAACAATCAGATGGTGAGGTTCCAGCAATGCTGGAGCTTTGAGGAATGCGGAGTACCCCTTTATTGCCATTGCTCCCAGGTCCACTCTGGCCCGGAGTGGTAGCACCTGATAGGGCCCTATCTATGGGTTAAATAGAACTAAACCGTGCTTCTTTCTCTATACTGATTTTTGCATTTAAACTGCGTATTTATGCTAAACTGAATCGTTTAAAATAGAACTGTTTTGACATTGGAACTGCTTACTAGTGCTGAACTGAATTGATCAGAATAGAACTGTTTTTGACGTCTAAACTGTGTACTTATGCTGAACTGAATTATCTGAAATAAAACTCTTTGACATTTAACTCTGTGTATTGCCCAGTCGGCTGGGGCAGTAGAATACACAGACTGCACCTCTGCAGAGGGGTAAGACCCCCCTCCTAACGAGTGTCCTGTATATGACACTAAACAATCTGATGGTGAGGTTCCAGCAGTGCTGGAGCTTTGGGGAATGTGGAGTACCTCTTCATTGCCATTGTTCCCAGGTTCACTCTGACCCGGGGTGGTAGCACCTGATAGGGCCCTATCTATGGGTTAAATAGAACTAACGGCATAAGTAAAAGTAAAGTTAGCGACCATAGTCGAGGGTGACCCGAAGGCTCCCTTTTCGATAGCTACTACACCAAGGTGTAGGGGAGGGCGCTACTCCATTCCCTGGATTGCTCCACTTTACCCTTGAACCGTACCTTATAATGCTGAGTGTTAAGCAAGGTGGTATCAAGTTCCATTTTTAAAGTCTTTGGTATGACTCGACCTGGGATTGAACCCAGGTCTCCCGGGCCATTGGCGAACACTCTAACCGCTGGGCCAACTGCGTGCTTGTGCTTAAATGAATTGTTTGAAATAGAACTGTTTTTTCGACATTAAAACTGTATTTACACTTAACTGAATTGTTACATATAACTGCAACTGTTTTTTGACATTGAAACTGTATTTACACTAAACTAAATTGTTTAACATAGAACTGTTCTGACATGTAACTGTGCATAAACAAAATCTGTACTTTTACTAAACTGAATTAACTGAAGTAGAATTGTTTGACTAAACTGAATAGCTCGAAATAAAAATGTTTTTTTACAATTAAACTGTACTTACATTTAAACTGCGTGCTTTTGCTAAACTGAATTGTTTGAAATTGAACTATTTTTGACACTGAAACTGTACTTACACTAAACTGAATTGTTATATATATAACTAAATAGTTTGAAATAGAAATGTTTTTGACAATTAAACTGTGTACTCATGCTAAACCGAATTCTTTTAAATAGAACTGATTATTTACATAAAAATGAATTTGGCGTTAAATAACCTACAAAGGTTGATATGCCATAAAACCAAACCAAACCAAACCAATCAAAAAATCATCCTTATATATATATATATATACATATAGTGTAGTTTGCTCTATCTATAAATAAAGAGTAATCAAAATCGGTTATAGAACATATGTAACTCTAGGTTAGTGGAGCATAAACACAATTAGACAACGGCGATTGGTAATAGTTTTTCGATGCGATCCTCTGACTAAGATGCATTTGCTAATTGCAAAAGCAGTTCCAGACGCTGTTCACCCTGCGTCTATGCAACCCTAACATCTATCTATCAACCTATCTATCGTATGCCAATTTTAGCGGGTTTTGTTTTTTGTTGTTTTTTGTTTTTTTTTCGAAACCATCTTCAGGGCGATGTTAGTGTGCCGTGTTATGATTTCTCTTCCGAAAATTATACCAATATCGCATACATGTATATGAATATATATATATATATATATATATATATATATATATGAAGACGCCCATAAATACGCAAACTCCTACCAACTCTTTAATAAAAAGTAAATTTCATTCTAAACGAAAAACACCTGGATTTTATAATTTTACTGGAACATTAAGTAAAGTCGAGGTTATTAGGTATTATTCATTACCAAACTCTACAGTATTGACACTCTACAACCAGATATGTATACATAGCAGGTCAAAAATAAGTACACCAGTGATATATATATATATATATATATATATATATATATATATACAATTTATTCTTAATTATTATCATTGTTGTAAAGTTTGGTAATAAATAATGCCTACTAATATCCGTTTTGATTGTATAATGTTCCACAAGAAGTAATAAAATCCTGATATTTTTAGGTCTGAAGAAAATTAGCTTTTTGTAAAAAATATTTTGTGCCCACTTATTTATGGACGATATATATATCGGGTGATTGAAAAGTAACCCCCTTTTAATGGAGAGTTACTTTTTGTTACTATATATATATATATGTATATATATATATATACATACATACACACAGGGTGATTGAAATCATAATAAATAATATGCAGTTACTTTGAGCACTACGGTAGCCGATAAGTGTTTATGTAAATAAATATATACTTCTCTTACGCTGAGAGGAACGATAAGTTTGTAGTAAGATATCCGACTGGCATAAAGTCAGCTGGGTTTCTATCCCAGGTTGATGCATCTAGTGTGTCTTGCCACATTGAAGAATTGTGATACAACGAAATAGTCTGTCTGTGGATGACAATGGATATATATATATATATATATAAATCAACAAATCTGGTTCAAATTCAGGTTGAAACAGTTTGTGTTTACTTAACCACTGCCACAGGAAAGGCATGAATCTACTTCTCCCCATCACCAAGCAAGTGAGAGCTCTTAGCCTTGTAAAAGCAATACATCTTTAGGATTCGACAGTTGTTCAAATCAGAGACCTTGCCTTTCCTCTTTTACCATGTATCCCAGTATAACCTGTCCGTTGTTACACCGAGCAGGGGCAGCATTGCCAAGTAATTTCCATCATCCTGAGAGATGAAGAGGAATTACTCAACACGGCATCCTGACGACCTAATCAGTCTAGTAAAACATCCCTATATATATATATATAAGTAAAAAGTAAAGTTGGCGATTGTAGTTGAGGGCCACCCGAAGGCTCCCTTTTCAGTAGCTACTACACCGAGGTGTAGGGGAGGGCGCAACTCCTTTCCCTGGATTGCTCCACTTTACCCTTGAGACGTACGTTATATTGCTGAGTGTTAAGTAAGGAGGTATCATAGTGTTATCGGATGGAAACTCAAACCTGGTTAAGTTATCATTATAAATTTATTTCAGCGAAGATTATTACTATACTCTTCGTCTCGTCAGATGACTTTTTACATGCTTTACTCGAAGTTGAGGGACAGCAGTGCCATTCAGTTTCATGTTAAATCCATTTGTGATCAGTATCTGCAGACATAACATCCATTTATATTCGTGTTTATATATATATATAAATATATATATATAGGTAAATGAATGAATATACATAGATAGATAGATAGATAAATAAATATATATATATATATATACATATATATATAGATAAATATATATATATATATATATATAAACACTAAGATAAATGGATGATATGTCTGCAGACACTGATCACAAATGGATTCAACATGAAATTGAATGGCACTGGTTTGACGTGGGATGCACAGATTCGGAAAGACGGAAGAATTAACAAACCAAACTGTCTGCTAATTTGAAACATACACTGCTCTTGCTGAACATATTTCTCTTAAATGAAGAGCTCATTCGCCTGATCGTTTCACTGTAGATATATAAAGTCAACAGATATATAAAGGTCAGTTGAAGACACTTGGATGCCTGAAAATAATGCTCTGTCAACAAATAGATGAACTGCGTCAATACTTCATTTTGCGTCGTCTGACATATGAACTCTTTAAAAATTTTTTTAATATCTTTCGAAATCTTTTTTTATATAGTAAAACTGTTCTCCTGGTGATGATCTAAGGTCGAGACTAGTTGAGAACAATAAAAAATAAATGACAAAAAATATTCCTGCTTGTCTTATCGCCTATGTTTATATATATATATATATATATATAGAGAGAGAGAGAGAGAGAGAGAGAGAAAGAGAGAGAGGGTGGGGAGAGAGAGAATATTAATATGCGTTTATTAATGACCGATCTGAGTAGTTGCGATAAAAAACAATTAAAATTAATATGAAAGAAATATGAGGGAATAATGAAAAATGGCTGACAATTCTTCATGTAATAAAAATTCAATATATAATCTACAATACTCAGTTTTTCTTCCTTTCTTTCTGTTTGCGATTTTCAAGAGATTGTGGTCTTTGGTTTTCTCATGAAATTTTCCGATTTTAAGATGCTACAATCATCACCACCAGCACCACCATTGTTGCTTGTCTCCGCTCCGTCTTTACAATTATCGCAATAAAGGACAATAAGGATAAAGAAAAAGAAGAAGAAGAAGAAGAAGTAAAGAAAAGAAAGAAAAGAAAAGAATAATGTGACCCCTAAGAGTAAGAGAGTGCCATTCGTCCCAAGGAAGCAATTAAAAATACAAACTTTTATTTTAATAATCGCCTTTATTATTTCTGTGTCGCAGATTTAATTATTGTTTATGTTTAGTTTCCGACAATTTGATTCAATTACAATCTTATTTATTTTCGCTGTTTTGTTTTTAATTAGCAAGATGAGACAAGCTAAAATACAAACACGTAATGGAACGGGAAATGATTGGCAGAAACGAAAGAGAGTAGCAAGGAAAGGAGGAGAAAATAAATGATTAATAGATAAAAACGATGGGTAGAGAAAAGAATGGTGTAGGGAGAATATAGAAAGAAAGAAAGAAAGAAAGAAAGAAGGAATATTAGAAAGAAAAGAAAGATAAAAAGAAAGAAAGAATATAATATGCTCTAAGAAAGAAAGAAAGAAAGAAAGAAAGAAAGAAAGAAAGAATATATGCTCTTCAGAAAGAAAGATAGAAAGAAAGAAAATAAATAAAATGCTCTAAAGAAAGAAAGGAAGAATATAATATGCTAGAAAGAAAGAAGGAAAGAAAGAAAGAAATGGAATCAATATGGAATGTGTGTGTGTGTGTGTGTGTGTATGAGAGAGAGAGAGAGAGAGAGAGAGAGAGAGAGAGAGAAAGAAAGAGAGAGTCTTACCAAGGCTAAAAAACCCAGACTGCTCTTCTGTTTATAATTTCCTTTCGTGAGGGAGAAGAGATGTATTCATATCTTTCCCCGAGACATTAACGTGAAGAAAGAAAGAAATAGTGAAAGAAAGACAGACAGATGAAAGAAAAGAATAAAAATAGAAAGAAAGAGAGAATGAAATAAATCGATTGGAGAGAGGGTGTGTGTGTGTGTGGGGAGTATTTTATTTGGGAAATAGTTGCATATTTCACATCGCTGACAGAAGTCAGAATTCTAGCTCAGGTATAAAGCCAGAATTTTAAATTCTGGTTTTATAGGTGGACAGGTTGGTCCTCTAGACCAGAAAGACTGGTGTAATACAATTTCCACATTTTCTCCCAATTATACTCAAGTGCCGTATTAAGCCAAGCTGAGTTTGTATCGACACTTCTTTTTGATACAAATTCACCAGAAGATCGACCGCAGAAAACTCAGTGTCGCAGATTTTTTCTCTTATCTTATAATTGAAAATATCGTGATATACCCCTAAATTTTTGTACATAGAGCAAGTAAATTGGCCGACCGTTGTCAAGGGCTAACCAAAGGCTCCCTTTTCAATAGCTACTACACCGAAGTGTAGGGGAGGGCGCTACCCCTTTCCCTGGATTGCTCAACTTACCCTTGATCCGTACCTTATAATGCTGAGTGTTAAGCAAGGAGGCATCAAATACTATTTTTGAGTCTTTAGTATAACTCAACCTGAGAGAGAGAGAGAGAGAGAGAGAGAGAGAGAGAGAGAGAGAGAGAGAGAGAGAGATTGCTTGGTTTATTTGTTTTATGATATATAAACCCTTAATTTATTATTTAATGCCAAAATTTGTTTTATTTGTAAATGTTTAATTATCATCATAGCAATTCATATTTTCAATATTCAATTGCAATAATTTTGAAAAATCGCAAATTTTTATTTGACTTTAGTTATCATTCATTTGCACAATTATATGGTGTCAAGGATTCTTATCTAATGTCAATAACTTATATACAAATATTTGGCTTAAAGTACAATTTCAATTTAATTACAGTCATTTATTTGCACTGCTATATGATTTCAAGAATTCCTATCTAATATCAATTATTTGCAAGCAATTATACGGTTTCAAGTAACTAGGTCTGGTTTGGTTTTATGGCAAACCAACCATTGTTGGTTATTTAATGTCAAATCCTTTTTATACATATATATAAAATATATGATTTCTAAACACATTTTGTAGATAACATTTTTAAACGAGCCTAAGCTCATTTTTTCACACAGTAAAATGGTTTTGCTTATTTCAATCTAATACGAAAAATTCTATTAATTATTAATCATTTGTTGGCACATAGTTTAATGTTTTCAAGTACTGCTATGTATCACTAACAATTCAATTAAACATCAGCCATTTGTTTACACTTAAATAAATGATTAAACTGTTCTATTTTAAACAGTTCAGTTTAGCATAAATACGCTGCTTTTTTGTTTTCACACAGTTAAATGTAAAATCATTTCTATTTCAAACAATTCAGTTTAGCATAAGAAAGTTTAAATCTTAAACAGTTCTATTTGACCCATAGATAGGACCCTATCAGGTGTTACCACTCTGGGCCAGAGTGGATTTGGGAGCAATGGCAATGAAGGGGTACTTTGCATTCCCTAAAGCTCCAGCATTACTGAAGCCTCACCATGTGATTGTTTAGTGTCATATCGAGGGAGGGTTTTTACCCCTCTGCAGAGATGCAGTCGGTGTATTCTACAGCTACAGCCGAGTGGGCCATTCAAGTAACTAATAATAATAATAATAATAATAAATTTCATGGGATTTTAAAATAAAACGAATCCCCCTGACCACGGCTAGAAGACCAGACCTAGTGATAGATAATAAAAAAGGAAGAGAACCTGTCAAATAGTGAACGTCCCGGCAGACTACAGTGTGAAAATTAATTAAACGAAAAAAAAAGATGAATACATAGATCTTGAGAGAGAACTAAAAAAGGAAAAAACAAACTATGAAACATGAGGGTGACAGTGATACCAATTGTAATTGGTGCACTTGGAACCATCCCCAAAGCCTTGGTAAAAGGATTGGAGGAGTTGGAAATCAATGGACGAGCCGAGAGCCTCCAAACTACAGCATTGTTAAGATCGACCAGAATGCTAAGAAGAGTCCTGGAGACTTGACGAGACTTGCTGTCACTTAGATTCCAGTGAAAGACCATCAGCTAACACTGGTGTGAAAAACTCGAAAGGAGTATAATAATAATAATAATAATAATAATAATAATAATAATAATAATAATAATAATCCTTAGTTAACAATTGCAGCTTCAAGTAACTATCTTTAATACAAATAATTTACTCACAGTCATATGGTTTCATGTATTCCTATTTAATATAAATAATTTTCGAAAAGATCTATTTGACTCATCGATGGAATCTTGCAGAGGTACAACCACTCCGGGACGGAGTGGACCAGAGAGTAATGGCAATGAGAGGGTATTTTATACGTAAGAAGAGCCTCACTATTGGATGCAAGTTAGTGTTATATTCAGGATACCCACTTGCGGGTGGAGGTTTATTCCTTTGCAGAGTATGCAGTTGGCGTATTCTTAGCTCGGCCGAAGAGAAAGAGGGTAACAGATATTTTGGGGTAGCTGATTAGAGTACTTCTCCCTGTAATATTAGTGGCGGCTTTCGATCTAAATCTCTTTTTCCAAGGCTGATTTTCTTGGTAAACGTACCCTTTCTTCTTGGGACTTTAATGTTGTTATTTACTAAGATTTTGTTAAGATGTGGCAAAGGCCGTATGAATGGGGCACCCAATGAGATTCGAACTCACTCGTAAAGGTTTGCTAGTCTGGCTTGTTAATCATATCCCCCCACCCCCGAGAATCTAACACAATCTACCCAGTTCTGTCCCATTCCCCTCATTCGAATCTGTGCTGAATCTAAGTCGATGAATCTATTTATTCATCTAACCCTTACACTGGAGACAGGATGTGTTGCAAATTCAATTAAAAAGCGGAGCACAGCTGGTTTATATTCAGTTTTCTTTCTCCTAGACTGGTTGAAAAAAAAAGCAAATCAAAAGAAAGACTGCATTACTATTTACCTTTACCAGAGTTGAGTCAATAGAAAGAAAGAAAGAAAGAAAAGAAAGAAAGAAAGAAAACAAGTTTCTGTGGAAATAGATTATGCCGAGCAGAAAACAAGTGTGAGTATAAAATAAGGAATAAAGAAGAGGACAGTAAAAAAGAAAAAAAAAAAAAAAAAAAGAAACAAGAAAGGAAAACAAACGATGAACTCTGAAAGAGAACATGGAAAACGAAACTGGAAGAAAAAAAGAGAAAATCTAAAAAAAAAAAAAAACAACAAACAAAAAAAAGAAAAGAAAAGAAAAACCACAGTCTAATTATTCTTCAATTTCATGTTAATTTATTATTATTATTATTATTATTATTAATAATAATAATAATAATAATAATAATAATAATAATAATAATAATAATAAAAGCTATGGAACATGAAGGTAACAATTATGCCAATTGGGCACCTCTGGTGGTGTAACGGTTAGCAAGCTTGACTAGCAAACCTACACGAGTGAGTTCGAGTCTCATTGGGCGCCCCATTCATTCGGCCTTGTGCCACATCGAACAATTATGCCAATTGTGATTGGTGCTTTTGGTAGAGTAACTAAAGGATTATTAAAGGGACTGGAAGACTTGAAAGTTGGGGGACGAGTGGAGACCATCCAAACTACAGCATTATTGAGAACGGTCAGAATATTGAGAAGAATCTTGGTGAATTGAGGAGACTTGCTGTCACTCAAACTCCAGTAAAAACCCATCAGCTAAAACTGATGTGAAAAATTCTCAAGGAATAACAATCTCATCATCAACTTTACTTACAGTTTTTTTTACAGCTTTCACTGGAGTTTTTAATCAAGACCAAGAGTGAAAGAATATAGTTGATTACATGTATTCTATGTATTTATGTGTTTAGCTTAAAAAACAAAAAAAACAAAAACAATAACAGGATAAATAATCACCACCTTCCCAAGCTCTTATTATTATTATTATTATCATTTAATTATCTATTTTATATTATAATCCTTCACTGAGTCTTAATTCAAGGCATAGGCCCCGGAGACCTGGGTTCAATCTCAGGTCGCGTCATACCAAAGACTTTAAAAATGGTACTTGATACCCACTTGCTTAACACTCAGTAATATAAGGTACGTATCAAGGGTAAGGTGGAGCAATCCAGGGAAGGAAGTAGCACCCTCCCCTACATCTCGATGTAGTAGCTATTGAAAAGGGAGCCTTTGGGCCGCCCTCGATTACAGTCGCCAACTTTACTTTCATTTTATGCTTTTCGCTGCCTCTTTTGGGGCGATATTTTTTTAGTCACATTGATAATACTCTCCCAAGAAGATTCGCAGAAAGTCTCCTCAAGTCTCCAAGACTCTTCTCAGTATTCTGGCCAATCTTGATAATGTTGTAGTCTGGATGGTCTCTACTCGGCTTCTTATTTCTCTTGACCAATCCTTTGGGAATTGTTCCAAGCGCACGTGATTCTTGCAAGATTTTCATATCAATTTTAACTGGTGGTTTTTCACTAAAGTCTGAGTGACAACAAATCATTTCAGATCTCCGGGAGTCTTGTAAGTATTCTACTGATTTTAACACTGCTGTGGTCTTGATGGTTTCCATTCTTCCTCTGATCTCCAGTTCCCCCAGTCTTTTTTCCAGGTCTATGGGGACCATTCCAAGGTATCACTGTCAACTTCATGTTCCCCAGTTTTTTAAGCTCTCAGGCAATGTTCACTCTTTTATTTTCACTCAATGGTCTGCTGCAACGGCCTAAATTTACTCGATGATAAGTCCGACCCCCACCTTTATTTTTCGGACCAGAATCGAGTGATCCGTTCTATCTCCAAGTTCCGGAAAATATTATGTGTCTGATTTTTCTCGACAGATTCTGGTTTGTTTTATACACCATTTGTCGCTTATATTATTTCGTTGTTGATTTTTCCCGCCTCAAATTCAGATCGACACGAAATGAAAGGAATGCACTCCAAAAAACAAAAATAACAAAAAAATTAAGCAAAGAAATGAATTATACACACACACACACACACACACACACACACACACACACACACACACACATACACATATATATATATATATATATATATATATATATATATACTAAAAAAGTGATTCAATTTTGCATCCTCTTCATTCTTTCATAGTTTCGCCAAAATACGCTACCCGCCTTGCTTCCTCTCTTCCTTCTTTTCTTGCTATTTTCCCCAAAACAAACTCTCTCTCTCTCTCTAACCATTTTTCTCCTTACATTGTACCCTCCTCTCTTTCACATATACACAAACGCATTTCGTTAACATCAACACCGCCACCATCACCATTGGTTTGTTGCCGTTTGTGTTGTTGCCAGTTGTAACCGTGTTGTTGTTGTTTCTGCTTATTGTAACGAATTGTTTGTTGTGCACACAGAAAATAAATAGTAATTATTTGCCTGTAAACGCTGAATATAATGGTTTTATAAAGTCGAACAAGGATGACATGCAACGATGTCGTGTCTATTGTACATTGCCGAGTGCTTGGCGTTAATTGCTTTACCACACTCGTTGCGGACCCCCCCCCCTCCCGCCGCCGCCGCCGCCGCCGCCTCCTCGTGCCACTACCTTCTATCTCCGCCCCCCCCCCCCATCCCCAGTGTGAGACCACAAACACTTACAGCCTCCTACACAGTCGACCAATGGTGTGCCTTCCAATCGGATAGCTCACTCTCAACCAATCAAACCCGTATTCTCTGCCGACATTCCTTGTTATTTCTCAATTGCTTGACGAAATATTTTTTCTTCTCTTCTATTTTATTTTTTTTCTTTTTTCTGGGAAAAAAAAAAGATTATTTCTTTTATTTTATTGGGTTTACGCATTATTTTTTTATTGTCATAATGGCTGAAGATCTTTATAAACACAATTTTATTTATCTCTCTCTTTCTTTCTAATTTAATATGAACCAGTTACACACACACACACACACACACACACACACACACACACACACACACACATATATATATATATACATAAACATTCCTTAAATGATAGATTGATACGAACAAACTGACAATAATATATATATATATATAATATATATATATATATATATATATATATATATATATATATATATATAGATAGATAGATAGATAGATAGATAGATAGAGTCACCATAGGACCATTCCCTTTGTCGAAAATAAAAGAAATATTCAGCAAGAAAATTTCTAAGTCTCTAGAAAGAAATGGTGAATGATAAACACCCCCTATATATATATATAATATATATATATATATATATATATATATATATATATATATATATATATATACGAATGAAGATTACTAAGTTTGTAGACAGCCAAGCAGTTATTAGCTGAATATAGAACAGATTTTTTCTGTCAAATATTCAATCCAAGAGTGCAATATTCATCTCTGAATTACGTGCATTGACAATCAGATTATATTCAAAAGTAATTGCTGTATTTAAATAAATGGTTTTTCTTATTCACTTTCGCTGACTCATATATTATATCATTCTTACTTTGTTGTCTTGAAACCTTTTCATTGATTAATTTCTTAAATTATTCATTTAACGTATTTCGCTTGCTTACTCGTTTTCTTTCTTTTATTTTCGACTTTATTCAGCCATTCATTCTTTTTACCCCACTGCCATTTATTACAACGCTTTTAATTCAGTTTTCCTTTTTCTTTGTCGCTTCTTTTCTTCCTTTTTTTAGTCATTTATTCCCACCCAACTTTTTATTCATTTATGAACCACCGAACCTGTCTTTTTCCTTTTTCTTTCTTTCAATGTTTTTTCTTCTCTTTCGTTTACTTCCTTCATTTACTTTTTCTTTCTATTTTTTTCTTTTCAGTCATTCATTTCTTTTTGTTTTTAAACGTTTTTATTATCGATCAGTATATTTTTTTTTCATTTATTTTTTTTTCTGCTACCAACGTCTACCATTTCATTTGCCAAATCTTTATTTTCGATTACGAAATGTTTGAAGAATTCACAATTTTTATCTATCTATCTATCTATCTATCTATCTATCTATCTATCTATCTATCTATCTATCGTGCCTTGCGTAATGGTTAGCGAGCTAATAAACCATTGTCAGTGAGTTTGATTCTCAATGAGTGCCCAACACTTCTGGAAAAATAAGTTATTCTTATTAAATTTCACACACACACACACACACACACACACACACACACACACACACACACACCTATATATATATACTATTCATATCAACTAATACTTAAGTTTATTTATATATTTATCTCAATTTATTAATATCTTGTTCTATTCATATCTACCCCCTCCAAATATTTTATTTGTTTACAATTTGTTTTTAGAATAAAGAGTCCGTTCATATCTATCTATCTATCTATCTATCTATCTATCTATCTATCTTAACGAACCCTTTTATTTTTCCATAGTTCACCTTCCTTTCTTTCTCTCTCTCTCTCTCTCTCGCCCTCTCCCTCTTTATATTTCTCCTCTTTTCTTTTCTTTCTTCAACCATCCCTCCATCCTTTATGCGTTTGTCGCTCTCATACTCATCAATTTGTGCGCTCCACGGCAACCCTCCTTGTGTTAAATGAAAAATTTGATGAGTCCAAATTGCAATAATTTAGAAATTTTTCTACTTAGCTAAACTGGCAAACGTGAATTTGCATTCCCGTCGGCTGTGCAGTTCTTTGGACCCAATCACAACCAGATGCAATGGAGCGTGCACACGCAAAGCGGGTGATTATCAAAAAGTACCGACAGGTGGCCACGCTTACACGACTCTCCCCTCATTTTATGTGGCCGCTGCATCTTATCATTTCCCGCCATCTCTCGTCATTTTCTACCCTTCTTCTTCTTCTTCTTCTTCTTCTTCTTCTTCTTCTTGAACATATCTCGTTTTAGCTTGGCTTATCACTTTTTTTTTTTACTCTTCCCTTCTTTTCTTTAATATATCTCTTTATTCCTTTTTTTATTTCTCGTGTTTGTCTGAATTTTTCATCTTTCAAATTTCAAAGTTTTCTTCCTTTTTCTTCCACATCTGATTCTTTCTTTCTTTCTTTCTTTCTTTCTTTCTTTCTTTCAATTTCATTCATTCTTTATTTCGTCTTTTTCTTTATTTCAATTATTTCTTTTTCTTTTTTCTTATTCTCGTTTGTTTTTCTTTTTTTCTTCTAGTTTGCTTCCTATTTTCTCAACTTTTATTCTTTCTTTTTCTCTATTTCCTCTTCTTTTTTCCTTCACCTTCTTTTCTTCCTCATTCAATTTTTTCTTTTCTTTCTGTCTTTCTGTCTTTCTTTCGTCAACTTTTTCTTTTCTTTCTTTTACTTTTTATTCCTTATTCACTCTATTTCTGTACTCTTTTTCTTTCTTTCTTTCTTTCTTTCTTTCTTTCTTTCTTTCTTTTTCCCCCTTTACTCTTCTTTCTTTTCATTCATTCATTCTTTTTAATTTTTGGTCAAACAAAAATATCTATCTCAGATATTTTTGGCTGTTTTTTCTCTATTTTTTTCTTAGAATATTTTCTTCCTCAAGTTAATGTCTCCTCTCTCTCTCTCTCTCTCTCTCTCTCTCTATCTATCTATCTATCTATCTATCTCGCTCTTTTCTCCCATTCACCCTCTCAATTTTCAACCACTTTTACTTAAATTCAGTTTAATATTTTTAATTCAATACATTCGATTTCTTCTTCTTCTTCTTCTTCTTCTTCTTCTCTTCTTCTTCTTCTTCTTCTTCTTCTTCTTCTTCTTCTTCTTTCTTTCTTTCTACTTAATCCATTCATTCTCATTTTTATTTTTTTTTCTTTCTTTGTCTTTTTTGGTATTCTTCTTTCTTTCACCTCTCCATTTTTTTTTATTCTTTTATTTATTTTTATATTTACATTAATTCGTTCATTCCTTCATTCATTTTTTTTCTTTCTTTCATTAGTCTAATTTTTGTTAATTTTTCTGTTTTTTTTTTCATTCATCTGTCCATTTTTAATTTTCTTTCTTTCTTTCTTTCTTTCTTTCTTTCTTATTAATTCATTTAATCTCATTCTTTCTTTTTCTAACTTTCTCGTTCATTTGATCTCTTTTGCTTTTTTTCTTTATATTTTTCTTTTCTTTTGTTTCCATCTTTATTTATCCATTCACTTTTACCTCTTTCGTTCCTGTCCATTCATTCACTCCCTTTTTTTTCTGCGTATCTTTCTTTCTTTCTTTCTTTCTTTCTTTCTTTCTTTCTTTCTTTCTTTCGTTCTTTTTTTCTTTCTTTCCACCCCAGTCAAATTTTACACAGTTTTTTGTTGATTTTCTTCTTGGACACAATTCTTGTGCCTCCTTTTTTCCTTCCCTTTTTTTTTTTCCTTTCTTCTATTGGAAAGACAATCACTCTTTCGCCCGTTCTACTCTTCGCAGATCACCACCGCAAAGATTTCAGAGTTTTAGTAGCAGCTGCAAAAACCCTCACAGCAGACGGACAGAAAAGGATGGCAGTCGTTGGTAGCCGAGCCAAGAGATGAAGCTGAATTCGATAGACACAAAATTAATTCTCTACCTCATTTCAGTAAACAGTCACACGGGATCAGAAGTTAGTTAAGCTTTGCTTAGTCTGGCATAAAAATATCAGGTTGCTTACATCACCTGCTGTTCCTAAGAGGTGACCCATCTCAGAACCGAATCGGTAAACCTCCGCTTAACTTCGTTAATCTGATGGGAATTGGTAGTTTTATCTTGACTTGATCGTAATTTGCAAAGCGTACTATGCTTTGCTTAATGTGGCACACAGAATTCAGGTTTCTTATATTACTAACTGTTACTAAGTAGAACCCTCCATCTCATAACCACGTAGGCTCATTAGTGCTTACCTTCTGGGATCTAACGGTAACCATTGATTTCAAGGTAACTTTGTAAGTCTTAAAATTTCCAAAGCTTTGCTTAGTCTGGTATACAAGTGTCAGGCTACTTACAGTATCTGCTGTGACAAATTAGTCACCCATCTAAGAATTGATAGGCTCACAGCTGCTTAACTTCAGTGATCTCCTCGGAACTGGTGCTTTCAGCGTGATTTGACCGTAAATCTTCAAATTTATTCAGCTTTGCTTAGTCTGGCTCACAGATTGCTTATATTAGCTGTTGTTACTAAGGGGTCACCCATCTCAAAACTGAACAGTGTCATCGCTGCTTAACTTTGGTGATCTGACGGAAACCGGTGCTTTCAACGTGATATGGGCACCTATTAAGGATCGAATTTATAATTCAGATGCAATGGATCTCTGAGAGTAGCTCCTTAACCATTACAGCAATCTAAAATTTCTATCATTTTATCAGTCATTCTAGAAAGTGGGAGGAGTGTCTGTAACACAAAGGTTAGCATAGAAAATGGACTTAGTGGGCAGAGTTCAATTGCCAGACAGGGTTGAAGCGAAGGGCCATCAATCCATCTCTTCTCTTTCTCTAAGTAAGTAGTAGTAGTCGTTTACTAAGTTTAACTTAGTTTAGCTTTAGGCCATAAATATGGAGCACTCAGTGAGAATCGAAATCACTTGCCCAGCTTGCAAACCATTTAGCAGTACGCTTGACTATGAATAAATAGTTGACAGACGGGGCTTTTAACCTTTGTAGGGCAACCATTTAGGAGAAGGAAAATTCTAAATTTAAAACCATTTGAATAAGTCAGCTAAAAGGCCCTTCATTGCAACAGGTACCATGTAACCAAGAACAACCCGTCAGATATTACTTTGAGAAGAAATGGGTGCTGTCCATTGCCCCAAAGGTCATATAAAAAGGAATTACTCGACGTGGCACTCCGACAACCTAACAGGTTACGGGACTACAATAAGGACTTATGGTCAAATCACCAATACCCGTAAGAGGTAAAGCAATAATGATCCCGCTCAGTACTTAGATGAGTGACCTCTTCGTAACAGTTGGTGCAATAAGCAAACTGAGGCCTGTGTGTCCGAGGAAACAAATCAAGCAAAAAATATTGGACCTAACTGCCAAGTCCCATTGACAGCACCGGTCTCCGTCAGATTATCGTAGATAAGCAATTCATTTCAGATATTGAAAAGAATTACCGGTATTGAAAATAACAGGTGGGCTAGACTAAACAAAACTAGGAAAATAACGAGTATCCTCCGAACCAATTACCAAAGTTAAGCAGCTACGAGCATGTTTAGAGCTTAGATGGGAGACCACTTTGTAACAACAGGTACTGTAAGCAGCCTAAGTCCTTTGTGACTTTCTAAGCAAAGCTTAGTAAATAATAACATAATGCAACCAGATGATGAAAGTTAAGCAGCAATGAGTCTGTTCAGTATTTAGTTGGATGACCTTTTATAGTCAGGATGCCTGACAAGGTTAAATCTTTTAAGTGGAGTACAGTTAGTTTTAATCTAAAGTTTTTATTCAGCTTGACTAATTACTTTAGTAAAAGGCTAAATAACCCAGTCTGAACAAATTATTCACCATAGCTAGGGAAAGAAGAGATAGATTCATACTTTTCCCAATGGCGAAGGGAAATGCAAACACCTCCATCCAAGATTTGAACTCACACCGCCATATAATGTGGTAATATCTGTGAACGTCTCATATTTGGGCGTGTCGTTTTCATCCTTTTCGTGGTTATTTGATATTTTGTTGCAATTGCAGCTTCACAGTCTTCATTCTAACTGTGACTATTGAGTAATGAATACAGTCTTCACTGGGTGCCTCTATTTATGGCGTGGGTGTCCTCGTGGTGTAATGGTTAAAGCGATGGACTGCGGAATCGTAGTAAGCGAGTTCGTACTCCAGTCGCGCTATTACGTTCACTTTCGGGTAAATACCCTTGGGAAAGGTATGAACCCCCTTATCCTTCCAGCTATGGGTTAAATAGTACCACCACTGTTCTTCTAGGAGAATGGCTTTGGCATTAAATAACCTACAAAGGTTGATATGCCATTAAACAAAGAAACCAAACCAAACCAAACCATCTATTTATGGCCTTGTACCAAATCTAAGTTCCGTTAAATAAAAACAGGTCACATCATTGTTTTAGTGGTTTGTAATATTGTTATTTATTCTGAATAGGGAGTTTGATCAACACTAATTTTCCCTAGTCTTGTGTCAAATTTAAGCTATGTTTTGTAAGTAGCTATAAAGAGATGTTATCGATCTCAAGAAATTTGGTGAACATGTTTTGTTAGGTTCTACTGGGAAAACACGTTGTGTATATTTTCTGAATGTAGTGCATATTGGTCCTGACGGGTAAAAGTCTTATCTATCCCCAACGGAGGTGTTTAATGATGATCAATAGTACGAGAATGTCTGCGAAATTTACCCGGAAGACAATCAATTAATAGATTTTCAGAACCTCTTTATTTTTAATAGATCGCTAAAAGCGTAAGATGGAAGCCATGTTGTCTGCCATCATAAATACGATGAATATGATTAACCATCTTGAAAACAGAAAGAACAAAAAAAAACAACAACAAAAAACAAAACAAAAAACAAAAATTAACAAAATTAAATGAATGAAGAAAAAAGTAGATAAATTTTTAACAAAATTAATGAAAAAGAATATAAACAGAAAATAAAATTAATATTTTAATAACTCTTCGCCGATCTAAAAGAAAAGTAGAAACACACAAAATAAACTACGAATCAAAGTGTAAAATGAATAAAATTAAAATGGCGGAAAAAATCGAAAACTTAAGTTAGAAAAGCCGCCGGTCCTATTTGCCAGGATGAATATGTTAGTTTAAAATCATGTCATTAAATGTCGATTCATTGAATTTAGCGTTACTTTTAATCAAACTGTGATTAGTTTTATGCTTCGGTAAACATCGCTTTTAAAACCTTAAAATGGCGACATTCAAAACATCTACTCGAAAATGTAGCATCGTCAAATGTTATTTCTCTAGCAAAAATACTTCCATGATTAGGAAACATACTTTTTTTTCTTTTGTTTTTGTTTATTTTAATTTATGACCGTAAAACAATGTCTCCGTAATGGCTGTTGCAGAAAAGGACGTTTCTTTATTGTGAAAGGTTTGAGGTCAGAGATTATCAGAGAAATATTTAATCGTTTCTATTGATTTAGCCTTCATATTTTTTCTTAGTTTAGCTTACTTACTCTGGCACAAGGCCTCATAAATTTAGTTCTCAGGATTAAATTCACTACACAAGTGGTGTACAATCATGGCAACCATTGCAACATAAACACGCACATCACAAAGGTATTGCAAGTGGAAGGTCATTCAAGGGTCACAATTGGTTGATTGATTTTAACGGCATGTCAACTCGTCTAAACTTATTTTATGCGTAGAGGTTTGGGAATCGTGTACATTGTCCATTTACATTTCTTTTTTGTGTAGTTGTTTCTTAAGATTTTTCGGCCCAAAGTTATGATATCAAGAATTCCTTTGTAATACAAATGATTTGCGCACAGTAGTATGATTTCAAGTATTTCTATCTAATATTACTAATTATATTATTTCAAGTAATTATTTCTATCAAATAATCGTTATTTATTTGCAAACAATTATAGCTTCAAGTTACTATTCTTCATATAGCTACTGTATAGATATATGACATCAAGTATTCCTATTGAATATGAATAATTTTCAAAAAGATGTATTTGAACAATAGATGATCCCCTAACAGATCCTACCAATCTCGGTCAGAGTGGACCTGGGAGTAATGACTATAAAAAGTACTCCGCATTCACAAAAGCTTCACCATCAGATGTAGTTCAGAGTCATAATCAAAACAAAGGGGAGGAGGAACGAGCTGATTGGTCAGCAAGAAAATTCTGACAACTATCATGTTATAGCCAGGCACATCACCTGAGGAGTATTGCATATGGAATAACATCCAGAGAGGTAAATGCAGGTCGTCAGGAGTAAAAATGATTTATAATGTAAGAATACACAAAAATCAGTTCGTATAAGATTCAAAATCAAGGGGTAAGTTGCGTATTTTCAAAGGGGGTCAGGCTCTCAATCTCTGATCCCGTAGGCCATGTAACCGGTCACAGAATACAATTCATAAATATTTGATAAGTATGGAAGAAAGCCATAGTGGGACACTCAGTGAGGATTGTTTGTGTATTCTATTTAACGTCTTTATATATATATATACCGGGACATTGGCCCAGCGGTTAGAGTGTTCGCCAATGGCCCGGGAGACCTGGGTTCAATCCCAGGTCGAGTCATACCAAAGACTTTAAAAATGGTACTTGATACCACCTTGCTTAACACTCAGCATTATAAGGTACGGTTCAAGGGTAAAGTGGAGCAATCCTGGGAATGGAGTAGCGCCCTCCCCTACACCTTGGTGTAGTAGCTATCGAAAAGGGAGCCTTCGGGTCACCCTCGACTATGGTCGCTAACTATATATATATATATATATATTCCATATATTATATATATGTATATATTCTATATATACATATTCTATATATACATATTCTATATATATATTCTATATATATATTCTATATAACGTCCTTATATATATATATATATATATATATATATATATATATATATATATATATATTTATATGTAGTAATTGTACTTGTAAATCTAAAGTAGACAGTACAGTGGCAGGAAAATGTAATTTGAAGAATGTAGTATACCAAGATACTATTTTTCCAAAGGAAAACGAAAAGGAAAAAAGTTTATATTGGAATTTTGTCGGTTAGATGGAAGTCGAGATATAATAACCATATCCATTCTTTCTCTCAGGAACACTTAAAAAATCAAACAGCATTATCCAAACATTTTCGGGAGTTGAAAAATAGAGGCTCAACTCCAAAAATACAGTGAGAAATTTTTTTAAATCAACTACTTCTAGCTGGTTTTACTGTAGATGGCATTTGTATCTGGAGAAAAAGATACAAATTATGATGTACATTGATCCTTTCAACCTATTGAATCAGAGATGTAATTTATTACTAAATGTATGCATAGAAACAAATTTAGACTGGTTTGGAAAAATAATGGAATAATGAATAATAAATATTAACAATGACTTATTAAATTGATAAATGAATAAAAATTTGAATAGATATTAGGAAATTTTTACTCTGATATTGTAATGTAAATTATATAATTTTTTTGTTAATTACTAATATATATTTTTTGTGGGGGAATTGCTATTAATAACATTAGGTGAGGTAGAATTATTTCATTTAAATGATTAAAATTTAATGTACTAAAATAAGATATGTTTGAATAATAATTTTTATATAATAAATTGGATAGTAAGATATATGTACTTCTGCAGCTGTAAATTTCCCCCAGTTAAATTTGATGTGGGATGAAACCGGGTGTTATTCTATACATGCCAAAATAAATCGATATATAAGGCTACTAAATTTGAATTGGGTGTGGTTTATGTCAGTGAAATAAGTTTTTTTTTGTGTGTGTGTTTAGTCTGGTTGCGAATTAGGAAAGAGTTATTTTCATCCATTTTTTTTTTTTTTTTTGTTTGAGTTGATTTGAAGAAGTCCTGTTGATCTTTAGAGCATTGATTAATATCAATGCTTTTTAACAGGATGGAAATAAATTTATTATCATAATGTGACTGATTGTTATTTTTTTTTTATTTTGAAAAAATCAGTTGCTCTGTAGATTTTATTTGCATTGAACTCTTGACCGGGACTATTGAATTACAATATTCTACATTTGAATATTTAAATTTTCCAGCTTGAAATTGTTCCCAACTCTGGATTAATTACATTTATTACTGACTTATATATATGTATATACATATATATATATATATATATATATATATATATATAATCACTTTCTGAAACGTGTTGCATAGACACACACACACACACACACACTCTCTCTCTCTCTCTATATATATATATATATTCACGCAATCATTAGCAGACTGTGACATTTTGAGTTTGGCTGGGTGGAGCGGACTGATATCCTTGGTAAGTTAATTTTTTACGGAGACTATGCCATATATATATACATATAAAGAGAGAGAGAGAGAGAGAGAAATAGTGAAAGACAGACAGACAGACAATCATGGCCTGCTTAATGGCTGCGATAGTTGCAGCTAAGAAATGAATGTTGAATGTTGATTTTCCAGACCAACAAACATGAAAATAGCGAGGACCTTCCCTCATTTGAAAAACAGGATTCCTCCAATCTTTACAAGTCCCCACTCAAGGTTTGTAGCAATACAAACTCCCTCTCTCTATCTCTCTTTCACACACACAGACACCACGCACACACTGTCATATATATATATATATATATATATATATATATATAACTGTATATATATATATATATATATATATAATTACTATCAAGTAAAACTCAACAGATGTCACCCATTATAAATTCATTTTAACAATCGTTTTTCTGGATTGTTTCATCAGATGGTAAACAATTTTTGATGAAGTTTTTACCGTCAACCAGAGGAATACATAACATCTTAAGTTAGATTTAAGGAATTATAAATCAGTATATATATATATATATATATATATATATATATATATAATTCATAACCTGTATATATATATATATATATATATATATATATATATATATATATATATCCAATAGGTTATGAATTAGATATTAGCGCGTTATTATCTGGTGTTGTGCCAGAAAGTATAGCAATTAGCAAAGTTTACATTCTTTTAAAAATTTTGATTATTTTCATTATTTTGTAATATTTCATATATATAAAAATCAAATTATAAGAACCTAATTTTGTTATAATCTCAATTTTTAGTTCATCCTAATTTAAATCTAATCAATTATTAAACTGTTTTCAAAAAACGCCATATATGTTTACTCTATTAATTACGTAACCTGAAATCTTCATAACTTCATTTAAATTGATTCAATTTCTGAAAATTATCAGATGTTGTTACACTTCATATCCATCGAATTAATCAGTTAATATCACAATCATTAGTTTAATAATATAAATTTCAGATTAGAATATGACTATATTCATATAATAATTTAGTAAAGAATTCTTTTATTCATATTCATTCATATATATATATATATATATATATATATATAGTTTTTATAATTCCTTAAATGTCTAACTTAAGATATAATGAAGTCGCCGATATAATAGGGTATAATGCTAAAATCTCCATCAAAAATTGTTCGCCATCAGAAGAAACAATCTTAGAAGATTGTTACAATAAATTTCTAATGACTGACATCTATTGAGTTTTTCTTGATATTAACGATATAATTTGCTGTATATGTGAGATTTTTTAGATATATTCTTACTTATTCTTATATATTAATAGCCATGCATTGAAAACTCTTTTGGAATATATTGATATTCTATATGGATTATTCCGTTTAAGTCTATTCTTAGACTTAATTGCAACTAATAGTTTCCAATCTTTACATGAGAAGCCATAAAAGGACTTTGGAAACGAAAGTGGCTATTTCCAAAAACTGTCGATTATAGCTCAGCCATTTCGAAATATGGATTCTCCAAAAGGAGGACAAAAGTACTCGAACTATATCATAAAAACAAGAAAAACTATACCAACATTTAATTCATTATTAGAGCGATGTATCTTTTGTTTAGATGACAAAATGGCTATCATCACACTTTTAAACCAACAAAAAATCTTTTAAATAAAAGATCAGAACTCATGTCAAAATGCAGACACAACAATAAGTTTCTACTACACTATTTACTATCTTGACTGGAATGATTAGAATCAGCTTAGCGACTATTAATTTGAATTCTTTTAAAAATATGCAGAGTTTAATAATCCAAATTGAGAAAAATCTATCTTCGACCATAACATCGACAAATGATTCCGTTTCATATTTCGTGCTTTTTGTGTATTCACCCTCTGTCGAAATACTTATAAAAAAATATCAATTATAAACAACCCCCCCCATTTTATTGTAAAACCCCAAAGCATCAAGTAATGGATCAAGTAATATGGATATGCGTCTCTCTATTTGGATTGTCCAATTTTTGTTTGTATATTACCGTAACACGGCAAATATGGCTCACCGTTGCGAGATGTTTTACCATCACAGTTTATAATCCAATTTTAAACTTCCTAATAGAGAGAGACCTCCATTCACGCTCATCCTTATCATTATAATTTTTCAACGGAGATAACTGTAAAATGCTAATCATAAAGCACTTCAATTTGTTTATTTGCAATTAATCATAAAATAAATTCCATAAATAGGATGTGATTTGCCAATTTACTTGATGCCTGAAAAGTCGAGGTGGAGTTTGTGGTTTTACAATAAAATGGAGGGTTTGTTTATAATTGATGTTTTATAAAGCATTATAATTGACAACTGATGGTATTCCCCTTTTGTAATTTATTTCAAGGTACATGTCAACGTCGCCAGAAAGCTGAAAACTGTTTGGGGCAGTACAATCCGACATTGTTTCATTTTCCTCCATTTCCCTAAATTTGCGAGCTGCTTCAACAGCATTGAGGTCCAGTTTAAAATACTGTCTCAAAACGGATAGAATCTGAACACTTGTATCCGCTCTAATAACATCTAAAACGAAAGACAAAAATAGAATTGATGATGTTATGTTGTTTATAATTATATGCCAAGTCACTTAAAGCGCTACTACGAGGATCATTAAATAAGTTTCCAGACTTTTTTCGTATGGGCACTTTTATTGATAGTATACACATGAAACTCTAGTCCCCTTCGAAGTAATCTCCTACGGCTGCAATGCACTTGTTGTACCGTTCCAACAACTTCTGGAAGGCCCCATGGAAGTCCTCTTGTGCGAGTGTGTCAATGACCTTCGTCACAGCCTCTTTCATCTCCTCAATTGTCTCATAACGACAGCCGTTGAGCTTAGGAAATAACCAAAAGTCACAGGGAGCAAGATCTAGACTGTAGGGAGGCAGAGGAACTGTTTTGATGCCCATCTTGGTCAAATAGTCTGTGACAAGGATGGGGTTGTGAACTGGTGCATTGTCCTGGTGGAAATGCCACAGACCCAATTTGAAGAGTGCCGGTCTCTTCCGACGGAATCTCTTCCTGAACTCCCTTAAAACCTCAACACAGTAACCTTAACCCTAACCCTAACCTTTTGGCTAATCAACTCTGGTGTTCTGACTTCCTTACTCCTACCACAGCTCTCATCGTTCCTCACAGACTTCCTGACTTCCTTGAATCTCTTATGCCACTCAAAAACTGATGCTCGACTCATGCAAGTGGGCCAAAAGCAGTGTAAAGCATGGTCCATACGTTTCTGTGGCATTTTTCCAAGTTTAGAACAGAATTTTATTGCATATTGTTCTTCTAAAGTGTCCTCACGTCCAGATTGCATTTTTGAAATTCACCAGCTGTGACAATCAGGCTTTAGTAGGGTGTATTCCAATTGCTGCTGTAGGTGTTCATTTGAATATGAAATCATAAAAATTAGTCAGTCATCTCATAAGATGTATAGCAATAACATAGTGAATTTTCAAGAGTCTACGACTATTTTAAATGCCTGTACAAAAAAAGTATGGAAACTTATTGAATACACCACGTATCTGTTTCACGGTCTGGCAATCGGTAACTAAACCGGTAACCTCACAGAGTTTTTCTGGTGGGGAAGGTGGTTAGACACTTTGCTGGACAAAAAACAAGATTTGTCAAAAGGCGGGTGAAGTCTTTTTTTTTTTTTTTACAGCCATTTAGGAATTTATTGCTGGGAGTGTTGGACTCCTTAATCTTTGTCAAATTATCCAAATTAGAAAAGAAAAACTGATATAACATCTGCGGTTGTCGTGATTACAGGTTATTTTGTTTCGGTTTGCCACTGGATAATATTCATGAAGATTTAAAGAGTGGTATTTGTGTTGTACAAGCGTTAGCCACTATTATACCGTGTTGTAAAAATGTTTCCTAACAATCTTTTCATCTATCAACGTTTCTCTCGAAAACGTCCCATTGCGATGGGGGTGTGCCGACGTATTAAGACTTGACCATTTGGAAGCATTCAGTTACATATTTACTCATGGGTGGCAGGAGTCTGATCCAAACATAGTTGTTGTGTCCTCCCATGACAGGGACTGGCCCTGGTAGAGATTCTTGTGTCTGAGCTGCCCTATTTAGGAGAGCACGGTTCACCCAGTGGAGGAATACTGATGGTGGGGTTACGAAATTTTGAACGATTGCAGTGATCTGTGAAAAATTATGCAGTTGCCATATGTGATAACTAGATAATCCATGAACCCATTGGTTTCCCGTTGTAACCACCGTCCATGATGATACTGATTCTCCTATTCACGAAGGAGTGAAGTATTCTGATAAGCATTTCATAGTTTCCTCATTTATATCGAGAAGCTGAAGGATTGAAAAATAACATTCAGTGTGGGTACTGACCTACTAGTTTACTATTCAATAGCGAACTGAACTGTAATTTGCTTTATTCTCTCAGGTAGACCATTTTAAGTAGGAGATGGACTTAGCGTAAAGAAATGAAATCAATGACCCGAGTTCAATTCCTGGACAAAGCTGCTCTTGTGAAAAACACGAATCCATCATTTCTCCCCCCACACTTTCCATGGCATATCAGTCTTCATAGGTTGTTATATATATATATATATATATATATATATATAACCAAAGATTTCAAAATGAATACTTTGTAGATAACATTTTAAATAAGCAGGATCTCATTTGTCTGCAAAGGATCAAATGATCTCAGTTCATCATATTTTTGGTACAATCCTGTCTCCCTTAAGAAGGATAAAACGTCTTCCATTTTGACATTCTCAAACAGATCGGTCAAAATATTCACCTTTAAAAATCGCTTTCTGATGAGAACGAAAGTTTTGCATTCCATGAGAACGTATTTAACGGTGCAAGCTGTTCGATAAGTCAAACACTGTGGCTGTTGTTCCTGTTTCAGTATGAAAGAGTGAGTAAGCTTTGTATGACTAATGACTTGTTCTCTTCTTGATTTTCTGAAAGCTGGTCTCCATTCTCCCAAAGTGGGCTGGATCTAGAAGAGTTTACTGTGAATGTTATTATTCCAGCGTTGTTGCCATTTTGCATGAAGGAGTTTATTGATTGTGGGTTTCAGGTCAGTATATGGAATCGTGAATTTGTCGGGGGGTCAGATTTAAGGCCGATTTAGCTACTGAGTCTTCTCTTTCATTCCCTCTCACTCCTACGTGGCTTGGGATGCAGCATATAATTCTTTCTTTACTATTTGACATTGAGTCTAGTCTACTCAACAGTTTCATTATTAAGGGATTCTCAAGTTTTTTATTACTTAATGATAGTAAGACCGAGAGCGAGTCTGAGAATATGAAAAATTTCTTATGTTTATTCTTCGAGATGATGTCGAGAACAATGTCTATTGCACGGGTTTCTACTGTGAAGATGGAGTTTTCCGTTGGAAGAGCTTTCTTGATAATTGCTTTATTTAGAGCAGCTGCACAAGCCGTTTTGTCATTGTCCTTGGAGTCATCCTTAAACACATATAGTTGGTCGAGATGGTGCTGGAGGATATTGCGAAATTTCCCCTGATAAGTAACAGGATGGGTTTTTGTTTTGGGGAGTTCATTCAGTTCGAAGATCACTTCGGGTTTTTAATGATCCAAGGTGGTGTTTGAGGCAGGATGCTTTCGTATATTTTTTATTTTGAGAGATTTGGGATCCTTTGAGAGTAGACTTCATCCGAAGGCCAAAAGGTTTTATTGATTTTTCCTTTTTTTCAAAGTGTTGCTCGTATTTGGGGTTGAGGATGCAGTTATAAGTTGGGTTGGATGGGAAAGATTTGAGCTAGTTAGAGCTATTTAGTGCTAGTTAGCTGGATTTGAGCCATCTCTCCCTGGCTTAGGTATATGGATGATTGTCGCTATTTTCCATTATTCAGGGAATTTACTGTTTATCTAGATATTAAGTATTGTCAGAAGGTAGTCGAGTGAATTTTTGGTAGGTGTTTTAAAAATTCATAATGAATTTATTCTGGGCCGACTGCTGTGTTGTGTGATGTTTCGATAGCTTCTTGTAGTTCTGCTGGTGTAAAGGATTGGTTGTATTTTTCAGAATTATTGGACTTGAAGTTGAGTTTTTCTCTCTGCGTTGTTTTTGAAAGTAAGGAAATGTGGATTGGAGTTGTTGATGGAAGAATTTACTGAAAATGTCTCAGCAGCTAATGTGTCTGTTATGCCTTTCTTGCTAGTTGCTTCCGTTTTGTTTTTTGTGAGGTGTTTAAGAATAGTTGGTTGGCCTTTTCCGGAAATTTTCCTCCTCATCGTCCAGATAGTGTTTGTTCTGGTGGAGGAAGCAAGTTGGTTGACATAATTTTGCCAACTTTTCTTATTAACTACCTTTGTGATTTTTTTTGTTTTTGCTCTGAGAAGTTTGAAAGCGTTGAAGTTATTTGTAGTTGTTTATTAAATCTTCGTAAGGCAGCCTTACGTTGGCGGATAACTGTTCTGCAGTCATCGTTAAACCAAGGAATGCTGTGTTTGTTTGAGGCTGAGGTTTTTGCTATTGTTTCGTTTGCTATTGAGATGAGGGTTTCGGTGAAGTGTTTTATTTGGTCTATGATATTAGGGCCTTTTAACAATTTCTGTTTACACATGGTTTCAAAGACTTGCCTGTTTGCTTTGTTTATTTTCCAGTGAGGGAGTCTATCTTCATGGAAAGATTGTAAACTTTCGAGTATTATAGGGAAGTGATCACTGCCACAGTGATCATTATGGACTTTCTACTCATAGTCCATATAGCTTAGGATATCGCATGAGGTTAAATCAATGGTTGAGTAGGAGCCTGTGAATGGGCGGAGGTAGCAATTGGAGTTGTTATTTAGAATGCAAAGGTTATTCGTATTGTGGACTTTCTCAAGATCTTTGCCATTTTGTTGGTTTTCTGACACCCCCATACAGTCCCGTGGCTGTTTCTGTGACCCTGCAATAGGTGAAAGTTTAGGTATTTGTTCTATTATTTTGTTCATTTTGGTGTCACTTATGGGATCGTGTGGTAGGATGTACATGTGGCAGATGTTTATTGGTTTATGTAGGGTTGCCTTAACAGCGATTACTTGCCGTATGGATTTGGTGTTGGAGTATGTCATTCCTAACTAGGATCAAGACACGTCCAGAAATTCTGTTTCCGTCTTACTTAAAATGATTGTACAGTTGGTAGTTTTTGAATTTAATTGTATTCGATTCTTTCAGGAATGTTTCTTGGAGGCAAACTATTTTGGGGTTGTGGCTGGTAAAAAAGGTGTTGGTGTTCTTCATAATTGGTCCGGATTCCTCTGCAGTTCCACTGTATGAGAGTTGGGTTACGTGTTTTGTTTGAGTTGTTGTTGGAGTTGGGGTTATTTTTCTTTCTGTTTCTGGTACTATTTGACTTTTCTGTTTCCATTTTCTCTTGGTTAAAATTCTTTTTAGTCTGCGGTTGGATTTGGGAGGGTCGACACCTTCAGTTTTCCCCAGATGATGATGGGGCATGATCAATTTTCGATTGTGAGGAGGGTTCATGTTTGTCACAATTCAGCTCGATGTTTGTATTATCTAATTTAGATGAATATGCTCGGATTAGCGATCTGTAAGAGTTAAGTTTTGCCGGTGATTTTCTTTTTGGGGGAGTAGTTTGTGTTTTAGCAGTAGGGTTTGTTTGTTTGTTGGTTGGTAATTTTACTTTGGTTGTTTCAATGGCTTTTTTTTTATTTGCACTGACAGGTCTTGGTTGGGTTTGAAGTTCAGCCGAGTGCAGGTTCTTCAGTTGTTCCTGGAATTTCGGCCTATCATTCGGTTCCAACTGGATCCATTTCTCCAAGAGAGTTCTGTATTTGTTATTTTTATTAATTGTATCCGCCCTCCGTGTAACAGAGGAGTAGCTGTTTTCGTCCATGTAGCTCCCTACTATTTTTCTTGCTTCCAGGAAAGACACATTCCTCTTGTGTTTCACCTCAAGTATTTCTTTTTTCTTTTTTGAAGGCTTCACAAGATCTTGCGTAAGCCGGGTGATTTTGTCGGCAATTAACACATTTAATTTCCTTCAAGTAATCTTCCTGCAAGCGGTCCGGATCTTTTCCACCGCATTTGGCACATGTGTCGTCCTCTACAGGCTTCCCTGTGGTGTCCATATTTTTGGCATTTAAAGTACCTTAGGGGAGCTGGGACATACTGTTCGAACCTCTCTACACAATAGCCGATCTTCACCTCCAGGGGAATACGGGGTTGATTGAATATCAGGGTGTATGGGTTGGGTTCGATTTTTTTCTCCTTTTGTAATCGTTATTCTTTTTATGTTTGTGACCCCCTGTTTTCACTGGGCTGCCGACATCTCCTCTTCTGTTGCTAACGCTAACTCCCAACCCCGGATAACTCCTTTAGAAGTGTCAAGTTTTTCATGCATATAGGCTTTGATTATATGGAAGATTTTCATTTTCAGTTTGTTTTCTGCCTGCCCCCGGCTCTTCACTTCGACAAGCAAGTTTCCGTTTCTGATTTTCTTCACGTTTTTCGGTGTAGTCCTTGTTGATATAAATTTTTCAAGAAGAAAAGGCGGGAATTAGGCTAAGTAGACCTCCTCCAAAGATTTAATGACGATGAATCGGGGGAAGTCCGCTGCTTCACCCTCTAAGTCTAATTCTGATAGGTTTTGTTTATTTTTTTTTATTTGAAGACCCCATAGGTGCTGTATATTTTTCGCTGGCCTTGTGCTTCATCACACCCCATGAAACCCATTCGCCTTGGTTGAGACGGGGATACACGACCAGTATACTCGAGCTGAGAACAGGTTTCCGAGCCGTTGCTAATTTCAGGTTCACAGCACTGGTCAAATTCCTATTCTCTCAATGCAATTAACCTTCAGCCACCGGCTTCTTGCACCTAAAATTTAAGGATTGGAAACTTGCTGCAAGTGCAGATTTAGAAGTACGGTCGGAATAAAACATATAGTTGCTAGGGCTTGACATGACCAGGTGATTGATCAGATCGGGCCTATCCAACTGCCCGTCAGACCAAGTAAGGGCCAAAGTGGTGTGTTGCAAGTCATTGACCTCTCTGTCGCCGAATCAGTGACTGCTCAACCACCAGGATCCCGTCCTAGCTCTTACGGGTCGCCACCCATGGCCAACAGGTGGCCCTATTGGGGGGATCTTACCCCTTTGCAGATCTAGAGTCGGCGTGTTCTACAGCCTCAACTGACAGAGCAGCACAATTACTGGTAAATAGTAGGGCAGACTGAACTTCGTAACCTAGGTAAGACAACCACTCTAGGAGAAGGAAAATTATGAATTCCAATCAGTAGTTCTTTGCTTGAAAATTGATCTTGTGTCGTATCTTACCTGTCGGGAAGGATTCGGCTAAATAGAACATTAGAAGAGTATTGCTCTGATAGAAATTACGCTCTGATGTGTCGTTTTTCTGGGTTATAGATAGATAATGTAGATAAGCTTGAATTGTTGCTTAGATCTATACATGAAAAAAGTCTTGAAGTATTGATCATTATAATACAAAAATACTTTTGATACACTCTAATAAATGTGTGTGTGTGTGTGAGTAAGTAAATATGCACACGCAATATATATATATATATATATAGGCACATAATTTATTTATCTATAATAATGTACATAATATATATATATATATATATATATATATATATAACAAGTTTGGTTAAGTTAACAACAACGTTGTACAGCCACTGAATAATAATCATCATTTATCATTCATCACGGCAAATGTCGACCCAAAATTCCTGCAAGTCTTGCAGCATTGCTGATTTAGGCAGTTTTCGTAATTGTCTGTGGAAGGAACAGAATTGATGAATTAGTTCCATTACCGAAGCAGGCAGCTGCGTGGCAAAGACTCGGGGAAAAGAGCCGTGTCTCTCTCGTTCGTCCGCACATAGTGAAGCGCACAAAAGCTCTCAGAAATCATTACACACACACACACACACACACACATACACACACACACACACACACACACACACACATACGTCTTGTGTGAACTTGTTGTCGTAGTCCGTTACCATTGGCAGCAATCCTGCCACCAGCCACAAAGAGAAAGGTCGACTTTGGCCTCGTTCGAAACACCGGCATCCGTTCCCGCCTGAATGGCTCTAACGTTATTACTGTATTTCTTCGCTAAATTCCATAAATGTGATCTAACCGCGCATGCGTTAGTGCGTACACACACACACATGTACGCACCTATACTCACACATCTATCTATCTATCTATCTCAGTTTATTCATTGCTATCAATCAATATGTCAGTCATATTTGATCTAATCGCACCCCCGCAAATATTTTTATATATAAATTATAGGAAAAAATTACAATATATCCATCGGCAGAGAGAGAGAGAGAGAGAGGGGGGGGAATAAAAATGAAGAGACAAAAGAATAAATGAATGAATGAACAAATAAACGACGGGAAGAGAACATGAATGAAAGAACGAAAGAAAGAAAGAAAGAAAGAAAGAAAGAATGAAGAAATAAGGGGAAAAGGAAGGAAGAATAAATAAATAAATGAATAAATAAATTAAGAAAAAAAGAAAGAAAGAAAACAAGAAAGAAAGAAAATAACCTAATAACCTTCATTTGTAGCTGAGAAAAGACAAATTATGATTAAGTAAATGTCAAATTTGTTGTCCAGAAATGATGTCAGAGGTAACAGAATTTGAAATCTTATTTCATTATACAATGTTAGCATTTTGACAGGTCATACAGCCTAACGCTTCAGCATATTATGTGCCGAAGTTCTCAGAATATGATTTCAGCAAGATACTCGAAAGTTTTAATAATTCCGAGCAATAATAATTCAATATGCGGATGTAGGGTCAGAATTATAGAAAGTGACATCTGACTGGAACAAAGCGAACTACGCTATTCGTCTTTATATAAGAACTTCACTTTTTCAACACAAAGATGAGTTGCAGGGAAGAGACACTTTTAAAATTCTGGATTATTCTAAAACTTCGTTAAAAATTCTCGATATATAAAATAAAGTTGACGACCGTAGTCGAGTGCGACCAGAAGGCTCCATTTTCAATATCCGCTACACCGAAGTCTAAGGGAGGGTGCCACTCCTTTCCCTGGATAGTTCCACTTTACCCTTGATACGTACTTTATATAGCTGAGTGTTAAGCAAGGAAGTCTTTGGTATGACGCGACCTGGTGTTGAACCCAGGTCTCACGGACCATTGACGAACACTCTACCCACTAGAGCAATAAGGCGGTCTCGATAAATAGTAGATATTTATTAAGCTTAAATTAGTTTGGTATGAGACCGAAGTAGAGGGCGTTGTCGTCGTGGATTAGAATATGCAGACTGTAAACTTAGGAACGGGGTAAGACTCACCCACCAAAGGAAAAAAAGGGTATCCTGGGTATGACACTAAACTGTTGATGAGGTCGAGAGTCTAGTTCCAGTGCTCTTGGGTGAGTTAAGCAACATTTCGTTTCTATTACTCCCAGATCCACATTGAACCGGTGTGATTGCTCATATATGGATCAGAATAGATTTATTTGAAACTTAATTATATTCAATAGTGATACTTGCTGCTATATAACAGTGAATTATTTGTGTTTAGAATAGTTCGTTGAATCTATAATTGTTTACTTACGATTATTGTTTGTTACTTGAAATCATATAATTTGGTTGGGTTTTATAGCATATCAACCCTTGTAGGTTATCTAATGTCAAATCCTGTTTATACATATAAATTAAATATATATAATTTGTTTTGGTTGGGTTTTATGGCATAACAACCCTTGTAGGTTATTTAATGCCAAATCCTGTTTATACATATAAATTAAATATATATAATTTGGTTTGGTTGGGTTTTATGGCATAACAACCCTTGTAGGTTATTTAATGCCAAATCCTGTTTATACATATAAATTAAATATATATAATTTGGTTTGGTTGGGTTTTATGGCATAACAACCCTTGTAGGTTATTTAATGCCAAATCCTGTTTATACATATAAATTAAATATATATAATTTGGTTTGGTTGGGTTTTATGGCATAACAACCCTTGTAGGTTATTTAATGCCAAATCCGGTTTATCATCATTATCATCATCATCTTGTCGTGCCATTAGCACGGATATTCATGAGTCCCTTTTCCTTTTCGCCACCCCTCCCTATCGTTCATCGCTTCCGGTAGGTCTGCAAGGTTACACCCCGTATCCTCCCAGAGCTGCTGTATTGAAGGTTCGAGCTGGTCGCCCTGCTTTTGCTCGGCCATGTGAAGGGGTCCATAGGAGTACATCACTTATGAGCTCGTCCCTGCTTCCCCAGCAGTGTCCTGCGTGTCTGGTTCGTCTAACTTGGATAGTTTTCGTGATGGGAGGTAGGTGGCCGTATAGTTGGTGCTTTGTGGGGTGTTGCCTTCAGGACGTGTTCAATATTGCTCGCAGCATTCTTCTGTAATTGCCGTCTAGCTTTTTCTCCAGCCGTTTTGTTAGCGTCCATGTAGTGTATCTATATAGCAGTATCGACACAATCGCTGCTTGGAAGAAACTGTGTTTCATTTTATCGGTCAGGTCTGACTTCCGTATGGCCGATAGTCTATTGATAACTGTCCATGCCTTTGTTAGTCGCGTGTCGATGTCTGTCTCGGTTGATGAGACACTGCTTCCGAGGTAGGTGAACTTGTTAACTAGTTTCAGAGAGCTACCGTTTAGTGTGGTAATGTCGCCTGTTTGATTAAAGCACATATATTCCATTTTGTGTGCGTTGACATGTATGCCAATGCCTGCGACGGCTCGTTCCAAATTATGCAGTAGGGTTTTGGCTTGGTCGGGTACATTTGCCAGAATCGCTATGTCATCAGCGTAGTCGACGTCGGTAATTGTTTTTGCGGGGTATCCCCTGCCTCATTTCTTTGTCAGCTCAAAACCGTTTTCTTTGATTTTTTCGATCGATGTTCTAAGCACGTAGTGTAGACAGATGATAAAGAGGCATGGGGCTAGTATGTTCCCTTGCAGTACTCCTACTACAATGTCGAAGTAGTCTGTGTCTCCATCCGGAGAGCGTACTTTCACTTTGGTGTTTCTATAGAGAATCATTATGGCTGCAACGGTTTCTTTTGGTAGGCCGTATGCGAGTAGAATTTGTTCCATCTTCCCTCTGTGAATGGAATCAAAGGCTTTGGTAAAGTCGACAAATAATAATATCGCCTGTAGGTTTTTTGCCTGTACGCCTTCATATATATTAAATATATATAATTTGGTTTGGTTGGGTTTTATGGCATATCAACCATTGTAGGTTATTTAATGCCAAATCATCTTTATACATATATATTAAATATATATGATTTGGTTTGGTCGGGTTTAATGGTAATCAACGATTGTTGGCTATTTAATGTCAAATCCTCTTTATACATATATATTGAATATATATGATTTGGTTGGGTTGGGTTTTATAGCATATCAACCATTGTAGGTTATTTAATGCCCATTCCTGTTTATACATATATATATATCATATATATATGATTTGGTTTGGTTGACTTTTATTATGGCATACCAACCCTTGTAGTTTATTTAATGCCAAATCCTTTTTATACATATATATCAAATATATAGGATTTGGTTTGGTCGAGTTTTATTATGGCATAATAACCCTTGTAGGTTAGTTAATGCCAAATCCTCTATATACATATATATATATCAAATATATACATTTAGTAGATAACATTCTTAAACAAGCATGAGATCTTTTTTTGCACACAGTTAAATGGTTTCAAGTATTGCACATATGGTTTGTTCTATTTGACCCACAGATAGGACCCAATCATGTGCTACCACTCCGGGTCAGAGTGGAATTGGGAGCAATAGTAATAAATTGGTGTTCCACATTCTCCAAATCTCCAAGGCTGAACCCTTGCCATCACATGGTTTAATGTCATAACCAGGACACTCATAAAACTGTGTGCAAACAATGACAAAAATTAGATTGAAATAATTACTTGAAAACATATATTTATCAATATTAGATAGTAATACTTGAAACCATACAAAAGTGTACTTAGTTTTTGGAATACTTGTTATCATATAAGTGAGTGAAAAAAATCTTAAGAAACAACTACACAAAAATATATCAATAAACGTACAATGTTGATGATTCCCTAACCTATAGGCATAAATTAACCCCAAACAGGCTGACATGCCTTAAAAATTAATCAATCAACCATTATGATTCTCTTGAGGAGAATCGAACTCACTAACTGTACCCTAAAAGCTTGGCTCGCTAATCATTGCATCACTGACAGCGCATGTTCTGCGAATAAATAACAGCCGATTTCCGGCGATCTCGTTAAACATAGAATCTATTGAATATGATCAAACTGTTTCGTTAAATAAAGTGTTTGAATAAAAATAGTTGATAAAAAAAATGATAGAATAAGACATGGACAAATGTGTTCGAATGTTACGCCATATCACCTTTTATGGTAAATCTTGAACCATTCCTCCATGTCAAAGAGAAAAGAAATAAATGTAATAATGCAAGGAAGAAAGCAAGAGAAGCGAGATAAAGGATAAGACTGTACATCAGACGCTAATCGCCTTCTTTAATGAAATGGAAGGAAGATAGAAAAACATGGAAAAGGAAAGGAAAAGAAGATTTACAGATGAAGAAACGGAAGGAATGGAAGCAAAGAAATGAGTTAAAGAAATAAATGAAAGGTTATTTGGAAACTTAATTTGTAAATTCATTTAGAAAAAAACGAACTGATATTTCAATAATGATAATAACATCTCCCGAAAGTCAATAAATTATCCAATTTTGATAAGTTTTTCGCAATTTATTCATTGACTGATGAAAATGAACATTAAATCTAAAGCTGGATCATCTTTTAATTATTTATCAGTTTATTTACACGGAAAACGAGTAATGAGTAACAACAAACAAATTATGATAATCTATAAAATAACTTACACAAAAATTATGATACAGCCATATTTAATTCAAACGGTGCATTTTTTTAAAGAATTAATAAATTTAAAAAAAATAAATTTATTTGTAAATTATGTATCAAAATAAGAAAGATATAACTTCTAAAAAGTGGAATTTCCACGGGTTCAGCGAGTTTTTATTTAATACAATAAAATCTGTAACTCGAAGGGTTGTTGAAACATTCTTGACCAAACCAAGAAGGAATTACTTCTTTTCTTAAAAATCTTATCGAAGCTTTTTTTTTTTTTATATCTGAGAGGAACATGTGGAATAACATGTACTTTTCATGTCGCTAGCTCAAAAATTGTCTAAATGTTTGCGAAAAGAAGAGAACGTTGACTTTCCATTATAATAAATTCCTCACTTTTGGATTCCTTTGTTTTTCTATTTTCTTCATACTGTCGGATTTATTTCCATTATTTACTTCCATATATACGTGTGGATATGTGTATTTGTATACAAGGTCAGCATGGTCTTCATTATATAATGGTTAGAGTGTTTGCCAATGGCCCGGGAGACCTGGGTTCAATCCTAGGTCGAGTCATACCAAAGACTCAAAAAATGGTGCTTGATGCTACCTTGCTTAACACTCAGCATTATAAGGTAAGGATCAAGGGTAAAGTGGAGCAATCCAGGGAAAAGAGTAGCGCCCTCCCTTACACCTTGGTGTAGTAGCTATCGAAAAGGGAGCCTTCGTGTCACCCTCGACTACGGTCGCCAACTTTACTAACTTTACTTACATATTGACTGTACAGCTGTTCTGTTTTGCAGCAACATCTGTGTGTGTATGTGTATAAGTAAAGTTGTCTCCCTTTAGTCGAGGGTGACCCCCGAAGGCTCCCTTTTCAATAGCTACTATACCGAAGTGGAGGGGAGGGCGCTACTCAAATCTCTGGATTGCTCCTTTACCCTTGATCCTTACCTTATAATGCTGAGTGTTAAGCAAGGCGGCATCAAGTACCATTTTTGAGTCTTTGGTTTGACTCGACCGGGGATTGAACCCCGGTCTTTCGGACCATTGGCAAACACTTTACTCATTAGGCCAATGGACCAGCTGTATATAAATATATATAGCTAAATAATAATAATAATAATAATAATAATAATGATAAATAAATGAATATATGAAAACACTTGGAAATAAATTAAACATATTAGCGTAAATAAATCAACAAATTACAAAATCAATTACTACGCTGTATAAAGTAGACTGCTCTTCCGATCATGCCCCACAAACTAGATCACCCTTCCGATCATGCCCCCCAAACTAGATCACCCTTCCGATCATGCCCCACAAACTAGATCACCCTTCCGATCATGCCCCACAAAGCAGTATTTACGGGTATACCCACCTCGTGGAAACCTCTTGATCTGGTGATCGGATAGGCGAGAACCGGACAGTCAACAACCATTGTTAACTTTGTGTCTACGCTTGTCTAACTTATATATATATATATATCAGACTGATATATAAAGTTATCCCCATCATTGACCGATTATAATTCACTAATTACTCATTTATTTTAAACAATATTTTTTACTTCACGCAGAACAGTGATGTTTAAACGTTCGCAAGCAGAATTTCAAACATTTTTCATTACAACAGTTTAAAGATGTATTACGATTGGTGTTCCTAATTCCGTTACCATGAAATTATGTAGATAATTTAGCATCCTCCATTATACTATCCTAAACATTAGAATTTTTCCAAATCATTTTGTGATGAAGCCCGTGAGAAGTGAAACGTGATGATGAATAAATACTCCATAAAAATGTTATTTTGATGTCATATTATTCGTCCTTGTATGGTAATATATTTACGCACCAGTCATTCATTAATACAGGTGTGATTGAACATGTAAGTGAAAATTTTCTTAAAATTATTCTTTAAATCAACTCTCTTGTTTTCGTTTAAGAGAACCTATTGCTTGATCTCAGGAATCAGAGTTCAAATATATATGACTGGCCCATTGGCACAATGGTTTGAGAGTTTGCCAATGGTCCTGGAGTCTAGAGTTCAATCCCAAGTCGAGTTATACCAAAGACTCAAAAAATGGTACTTAATGCATCCTTGATTAACACTCAGCATTATAAGGTACGGATGAAGGTTAAAGTGAAGCAATTCAGGAAGAGGAGCAGTGCTCTCCCCTACACCTCGGAGTAGTAGCTATTAAAAAGGGAGCCTTCTGGTCGCCATCGACTACAGTCGGCCAACTTATATATACGTGGTGTATTCAATAAGTTTCCAGACGTTTTTTGTACAGGCATTTAAAATTGTCGTTGTCGCTTGAAAATTCAGTATGTTATTGCTATACATCTTATAAGATGACTGACCAATTTTTATGATTTTTATGAAATATATGAAATTTAAGTGGCCTTACTTTTAATCTTGAACTGAGTCACTTGAAGATCACTTTTGTTGACTATTTAGTTCCATGTCAAATCACAGCCTATACATAGAATTTTTTTATTAATTGCAGATATGAGAAAGTACTCTATAATTAGCATTTAATGGTTATTTCCCTTGAGAAAATATGAGTGGAGTGAGCAAAATAACAGACCCCTCATTTAGGGCTCATAAGGAGAATTTGATTTGCTCTCTTACGAAGTGCCTTCAATAAGTTTCCAGACTTTTTTCATATGGGCATTTAAAATTGTCGTAGACTCTTGAAAATTCACTATGTTATTGCTATGCATCTTATGAGATGACTGACCAATTTTTATGATTTCAGGTTCAAATGAACAGCTACAGCAGCAATTGGAATATACCCTACTAAAGCCTGATTGTCACAGCTGGTGAATTTCAAAAATGCAATCTGGACGCTCTAAGCACGTAGTCTAGGTAGATAATAAGCAGATATGGGGCTAATGTGCCTCTTTGTAGAAGACCTGCTACAATGTCGAAGTTGTCTGTGTCTCCATCTGGAGAGCGAACTTTCGTGTTTTTATATAGCATCATTATGTCTGCGATGGTTTCTTTGGGTAGGCAGAAGAATTTGCTCCATCTTCCCTTGGTGTATGGAGTCAAAGGCCTTCGAGAAGTTGACAAATAATATTGTTGCCTCAATTCTTTTTGCGCGTACACCTTCTAGAATTCGACGGATAGTCAAAATTTGTGTTGGATAGATTTCTCCGAAAGCCATTTTGGTTCTTCCTAAGTATCTTCTCAATTTTGGGTTCTATGCGGTTGCGTAGTAGAGCATTGTAGATCTTGGCCGCGATGGATGTAAGGGTTATACCTCGGTAGTTCTTGGTTATTCCGAGGTCGCCCTTCTGTCTATTGCGCTTTCGTTATATACGGCATTACACTGTCCGGGGCAGTATGTCGCCAAATTCCATTACTAAGAGTCATGGGATTTTCTTCGTTAAATGAAAGTTTTAGTCTTGTTTCTTTTTCTTATTCGATAAATGGTATAAGAGTCATCAGAAGAGAATGTTCACCGTTTCGGGGCCTTCGTCTTAACGGCTTTATTTGCACGGTTTTTTTTTAGGTGGAAATGTTCTTCTACTTGTTAAAGTTTATTATGATTCAGAAATTTATTTCTGAATTTGTAGTTATTTATTCTAAAAGGCCATTCTGATTTTGTTATCGATTGTTTGGAACAATGTGTTATTCTTATATGTAGATGATGATTTGCGTTTACTATTTGATTCGTTGTAATTTTTAAAAGTTTTGTTGGTAAAATTTGTGAATGAATCAGTGTAGTCGATGAGCGTAAAGCAGAGTCAGTTTCTACCTTTGAATAGTTGGTTAAATTCTATCATTTTCTTTTCAGATTTCTTTTGGGTAATTTTGTCGATTAAAATTTTGTTACTTCCTACCATATCTCTAAGATTTATCGACCTGCGATAGGCAAGCATACCCGGTTCTAGAAATATATCTCTTAGTTCAGGTTTTACTTTCAGGATTTCCCAATGATTCTTTATAATTTGTGCTAATTGGGAAAGGGTATTATTGAATGTTATCAAAGGTATAGGGTTTGATTTTTTTTTAATTCGTATGAGGGTTTGATGGGTGACTTCTTAGGTATAGCAGGGACTGTAAACACCCTGAGACCTGTGTACTAAACAGAGGCAAGTTTTGTAAATTACAAGTTAAGCATCGATAGTCCTCTTCAGAACTTAAATGGGTGACCACTTAAGTATAGAAAAGACCATAAATAACCTGAGCACTTTTACCAAAGTGCAGAAACAAATAACCACAAAAATGGTCGGATGAAAATCTTTCCAATATTTGAATAGTTTTATGAAATAAATTATTACGGAAAAATAAAATAATTATATCAACAGAAAGAAAAACAGTGACAAACTTCTGCTTCGCCTATTGTCACTAAAAACCAATGTTTTCCCTTTATTTTCCTTCTTGATGGCTTGTAGTTTGATGTTGCGCTATTGTCGTTCACTTGAAGACCCCCCCCCATTTATTCTATCTACGCTCAGAGGGCCCCGAGCAAGTCCAGGTTTTGTGCTAAACGAATGTAAGACAATGATCGATTGCGAGATAAATTTGTAATGAACTCTCAGCTGAAAACACGCTGAAATGAATGACAGTAATTCTCTTAATCTGGTCGTCAAGCAAAATTCGAGCGATGGACTATGGAGTCGATAACCTTTCGTTTAAACAAGTAGAATAAGACTTATAAATTGAACAAATGACTATTTACTTGTATCCAAAGCTCATTTCACTTTTAAAAACTATATATTATTATTGTGCTAATTTTTCACCAATACTATTTTACTTGTTTCAAGTTTTTCACACCACCGTTAGCTGGTGATCTTTTACTGGAATCTGAGCGACAACAAGTTTTCTCGGGTCTCCAGGACTCTTCTCAGCATTCTGGCCTACCTTGACAATACTATGATCTGGATTCTTCTGATTTCTATTTCTTCGAGTCTTTGAGAACGGTTCCAAATAGACTAATTGCAATTGGTATTCTCATCAACTTCAAGTTCCACGGCTTTTTTTTAGTTCTCTGGTAAGGTCCAATTATTTGTCTATTCACTTTCATTTATTTTCACTCTGTGATCCACTGGAACAGCAAAATCCTCTAGATGACAAATCCTGTTCTTCTTGTGAAATAATATTAAGTCTGGTCTTCTGACCGGGATTTGGAGATTCATTCAAAGCTTATTTCATTTACACATAAAAAATATTTATAATTCCACAATATCATTAATATTATATATACATACAATAGTTAGAGTGTTCGCCGATGGTCTGGGAAACTGGGGTTCAATCCCAGGTCGAGTCATACCAAAGACTCAAAAAATGATACTTAATGCCACCTTGTTTTACACTCAGAATTATAAGGTACGAATCAAGGTTAAGTGGAGCCTTCCAGAGAAAGGAGTAACACCCAACCCTACATCTCTGTGTTGTAGCTATTGAAAAGGGAAACTTCGGGTCATCCTCGACTACGGTTGGCCAGCTTACTTACTTTATATATATATGTATATATATATATATACCTTGGTATATATATATATATATATGAAAGTGTATCAAAAGAATTTTCGTTTTTCACAAACGGTTACTTAAAAGTTTATTTCATGTGCCTATATAAATCTACTCAGAGTTCCACTAAGTAAAAACTTTTGTTGTCTTCTCATGATGAAGAAAAATGATGAATAATTGAATCATTACACTTGGTTATAAAAATCACACTCTCTTTATTCTTCTTGGAATCAAAGTTTCTGTTAGTGTGCGAGAGACAGACGGACGGACGGAGGGAGACGAATAGAGACTGCCACATTGACCCATAACTTATTCTTCTCTTGACCATCCCACGCTATGTTATCTTCAAGGCCCCACTTAGCACTTTTTCTGATTCATGGTCGGAGGTACTCAACTGGAGGCCCGCTGTAAACCCTTGGCCCAGCAGGGTACCCAGCCACTCGTTGGTGCTCCCGTGACTGACTCAAGACTGAGACTCAAACTGTTCGTATCTCACGTGAGCATCTGTATATATCATTTCATAACACCCACACATTTCCGTTCAACCACATGACTGCTTCCACTTATTTTCCCAGGCAGAGAATCTCTGATTGACAGCTCGGTCAAGGGTCAATATGCAACACTTTGATCTCACGTGATTCAGCACAAAATCGAAGACTTTCCGTATTCTCGTTCAGGAGCTCCTCTATGCTGTCTACAGAAATTACGCAAGCTGTAAAAAATCTCTTCTTTAGAACATGCATTGCTTTTGGGTTCAGCATCAGTTTGAAGGAAACTTAGCTCATGTTAGACGACATGCAATCGTCACATAAAAGCCTAGGAAATATTCTATCAAGCTTTTCTTTGGAAGATCCTAAACATCAAATGATCGTCTCTAACACAAGATACCATTGTTCTCTAGGGAGCGAATACTTCCAGTATTGAGATGCTCCTCATACACAATCAGATTCGTTGGGATTTGCACCTTACCTGGATGGAGGATGTTAGGTTACCCAGGCAACTGTTTCAAGATGAGTTACAATATGGTAGACTCGAAGACTTAAACCTAAGAAACGTTTTAAGGATGTTATCAAAAACAACGTCAGTGTGCTCATTATAGATATTGGAGATTGGCAACAGCTGTAAAGCGTTCGAAGCAGGGAGAATCGAACACTCCAGCCTGAAAAAAGCACATCAGAAGCTGGACTCGATCCCAGTCCCTGACATGTTTCAGCCTAAAACAAACACTTCGGAAGCAGGATTCGATCCCAGTCTCTGACACTTTTTAGCTTGAAACAAAGACTTCGGAAGGAGGATTCGATCCCAGTCCCAGACACATTTTAGCCTGAAAACGTTTGCCACATCTGCAGTAGGTTCTTTTTGCCCACAACCGATCTTGCTACTCATATGCAATCTCATGATAGCAATCTATCGATGACTCGTTTTACGCATGAACCTACCGTAGCAAGCAACTGGTATATCGTGTTTTTCTGTTATAAAGTTTGTAGGTTTACTGTGTGTATGAGCAGTCATATGAAGGGACACGAGGGTAATATCAATGGGAAAAACAGTTAATTAATTTGTCATACACGCGACAAGGCTTGGAAAGATATGTCCGGTCTGAGGCGTCATGCGCGCTCCCGCAGGTACGTTTTGCGGATCGAAAAGGGTTTTTTTCTTGAAAGAAATGACAGTCAGTATATATATATATATATATATATATATATATATATATATATTAGAAGGTGTCTGTGATGTTACGGTTACCGTCGTTGGAAATGAACACGGTGACTCAAGTTCAAATCCTGGAGGAGGCTGTTTGCATTTCACATATCGCTAATACCCTTGGAAAAAGTATAAATCTACTTACCCTCAAGTTACGGGTAAATAGTTGGGCAGACTGGACTCTTTAGCCTTGGTATGGCAACTGGTCTTAGAGAAAAAAACTTTCAATTCAAACTTAGTAAACTCCGCATAAAAACTGACCATGTATCGCATCCTGTTGGTGCGGAGGGGTTCGTATATATATATATATATATATATATTGTCATCCATAGACAGACTGTTTCGTTGTATCACAACTCTTCAGTGTGGCTAGACATGTAGGACGCTCGAAGCAAAACCTGCCCAACTTTACGTTAGACTTAGCATCAGACCGCTCGGCCAACAAGCGTACCACGTCGGCTTAGGGAGTTATTAGGTATTATGCAGCAGCAGCAGCAACAGCAGCAGCAGCAGCAACAGCAGCAGCAGCGTTCGTTTGTTTACATTTTCTACCCTACCGGAAACCAGAGTGCTCAATTCGTTCGAAGAGCTTTGCATTATGCGAGCGGCAGTCGAAAATTCCTTCGCCAAACTCCGTTTAAAAATTGGCCTTATGTCGCATCCTGTTTGTGCGGAGTGGTTGGGTAACCCCCACCATACGCACACACATTAGATTTGTCCTTGATGTATTTTTATCTTTAGAGATTTTCCCTACGAACTTGATTTCATGTACACATAAAAGACACTATGTATTCCACAATATAATAAATAATATTAAATATATATTAGTTGTATCAACAGTATTTTCATTCTTAACAGACATTCACTTTAAAGTTTATTTCATATGCCCATCTAAAATTATTCCAACACGTTATCAATATTAATATTACGTATATTAAAATGCATAAAAAGAATTGTCTGACACGAGATGATTGTCCTGTTGAGGGTAGGTAACAAAAGATAGAAGTTCTGCTAAAACTGTATTCTTATTACTTTTACGAGGTCCCGGAAATACGAATGACCCAGTGACAGGATGCTTATCCAAAATAATTATATTTCCTTCGAAGCTTTATCTCGAATAAGATATCTTGGAACGTAATCGTTGTTCCAACTTTTGAGCGTGTCCAGAATTGCTTCGATGCTGACTTCTCAATGAATATCTCTTAAAAACACTTTATGCTTCGTCGCAGGTAGTCCTGTGTTGTCTTCCGTGACATCACTAATCTTCTCTTCCCATGTTTTCTTCTCACGGTCAAATCGACATGCGAATAGCGTCTGCACATTTAGGGTCACAAGGTCTTTTAGCCGAGAATTGGTGACCTGATTGTATCTCCACATCCCAGAGATTTTTATACGTCTCCTTTTCTTGGACAGATTCTGGTTTGTGTATATACCTGTTGTCAGCATGGCCATATTTTTGTGTCTTGCACAATTTACAGTAGATCACCTTTCCCATCCAATCGTGCGTGCTCTTGTATTTTTTTCGTAGCAATTTGCTGCATTCGCATATTATGTGATTAACTTTTTCATCAGATCATCATGTACAAATTAATGTTCATTATAATGTGGGACATACTCGTAATGTGCAGATCTACGAAGTTTTTAGAACCCCTACATTGCCATTACTTCCAGGTCCATTCTGACACGGAGTATCTATTAGTTTTCCATCTATGGACCAAATAGATCTGTTTAAAGATTATTTGTATTAGATTAGAATAATTGCTGCTATATAACTGTGTTCCAATTATTTGAATTAAGAATAGTCGTTTGAAGCTAATTTTTTTTTTTTTACTAAATTATTTAACTGGTGTTAGGAATACTAAAACATATAAATATGCATAAACTATTTGTATTAGATAAGAATACTTGAAATTATACAACTGTGTGAAAATTATTTGTATTAGATGGGAATACTTTATATCATATTACTGTGTACAAACAAATGATTATAGACAAAAAAAAGTGTAATTAAAAATGCAATGAACATTTAGAATATTGCTATGATTACAATCAAATATTCAGAAATGAATCAAAGTTTGAAATTACCCATGAGGAGTTGAATTGCCGTTAAACAATTAGCTCAAAGCAAACTCTTATCGGGATGATGAAGATCTACATCATTTTTTTAAACATTAAAACAAAATGTTGATTTTCGTGAATAGACTATACAATTACCTGATGTTAATCGTATAAAAAGATCAACAGGTGTTTAATCTTTCGTTGAACTGTTGTAAAACGTACTTTCTGCTCTTTAGCTTCACCATTTATCGTGTTGATCGAGAACACTCACAACAGACATTTTCGCTTGAAAAGAGACGTGGCTCCTGTTTAAACACGTTATAATTTATTATTGTTTTGTTAGTCGTTATTTCTTTCTTTTTTAAACATCACTTAATCTGTGTTTTCCTTCAGATGTAATAGGATTTTATTTAATAATCAATTTTCTTTTCATAAAACAATTTGTCAGACGACACCCATCTTTGAAGATACCGTCTCAGCTGGTGACACGGCGCGTGCCTCATTTATCAGTGCGCATGCTCACTGGAATGCATCAGTGCCAACATTACTAAATCATGACGGCCATTTTTTTTTACTCTCATTCTTTTTTGTTTCGGTATATAATATGTCATTTGGCAGTCGGCATACGTTGTACAATTTCAATGTAGCAATATTCTCTGAAGCCGTATCAATTACTGGTTGCTTCACGGTTCTTATAAAATGATCATTGAGTTTCAAACATGTTACAGCAGAATTCTATAGCCAACGGCTTGTCAGTTTTCAGTCTTCTAGTAAATGTGGGGTTATATCAATTTATTGTGTTTACTGTTGGTTTTACGATGCATCCAAGAACATCGTTTTAACAATGAAGGACACTTTTGTTTATATATCTTCTCATGATTATTGTCGGAACTTAGTTGGTAGCAACTGCTCTTGGAGACTTCCGAATATTATTTTAAAATCTAACTAGACCTTCTTTAAAAGTGATTCACATTCGATAGGAATACTTGTATCAAGAATTGTTACTGGAAGCTCTACTTGTTTGCAAAGGATTATTATGAGTTACATGAAACCATATAGCAGTGTGCAAACAAATGACAAACAGAAATAATTACTTTAAATCATATAATTATTAATATTTGAGAGGAATACTTGAAACCATAAAACAATGTGTTAGATAGGAATACATAATATCATATAAATGTTAACTATTTGTATTAAGAATAGTTACTTGTAGCTGTAATTGTTTATCAAGGATTATTATTATTAGTTATTTGAAAGCATATAACTATGTGCTAACAAACAACTAAATAAATAAAAATGATTACTGGAAACCATATAATTATTAGTATTAGATAGGAATTGGGTGGTTTAACAATTAGAAGCTACCATAGTATTTTCTTTTTCACTGACGCCATTTTAGATTAATTTCTTACAATAGATAAGTTTAAAGCTTTTTGAAATAATAAGAATTATCGAACCTATTGCATCGTAAAAGTATACTTACATGGTGATTGCTCCTTCTTGTCTGAAGCTTGCCATCTCCCCAGTGATCATTGCACTATCCTGTACACGCAGCTGACTTTTTAATCCAGCTTCCGACCGGAAAAGGTGACACTTACGACCTGCAGTGGTGGCAATTCCAAACTATTCATCTTTCCAAATTGCCATCTAAGGAGCATCTTCGTGTATTTTAGTGTGCCAAGTCAAACCACCAGCTAATTTACAAACCAAGTCACTCATAGGTGTACCTTAGCGGACGAGCTCATAACACGTTTCGCCTTCGCTGATAGGATTTGAGGTGTTTGATCAAACGTGTTCTTGACAAAAGGAAACGTCTACGTATGGTACATTTCGGCTCTTGTTTGGCGTTGACAGCCACTACACTCTCATCTAGCTTTCGAAGAACATGCTTAAATGTAACATTCTCCACACGCTTTCGTTCGAAATCTCTATGTCTATCCGTAATTACCTTTCTTCAGGTCGCACGACATTCATTCAGTGTTTCCCTGTGGTCTACGTCAATTTTCAATACTTTCAAATTGCTTTTTAAGATGTCCTTAAACCGTTACCTAATAATCTTTCGCCTCAGTATTATTCACCATAGAGTAACTGTTTTAGGAGCCTCTCATCATCCACTCAAATAATGTGGCCAGCACAACGTAAATGATTCATATGTATGTACTAAAAAAAACAAAAAAAAAATAGTTCCCATTTTGGTGTTCCTCAAGCAACAGACGTCAAGCCTCTTTGAACGGCAAGATACTGTTTGGAGGTAAGGCTTCTTCGACCCGAGATCTAAGCTGATTAAATTTTTTTTCACATCATCCGGCACGAACGCAAGGTGTGTGTGTGTGTGTATGTGCACGCATGCTTATATATATATATATATATATAAAACAAAATATTTTGAGGATGCATCTATTTATTTATGATAACATGCCAACGTTTGACGTAACGGTTTTTGTTAATGTTGGAATGTGTTATATCATCTGAAAATTTTCAAAAGAAAAAAATGAAACGAAAAAATGGGAACATTTTTGGGCGTTGTATTATCGCTAATAGCATTGTTTCAAAATGTGGTGACGAAATTGGTGTTCAAATGTTTTTGCTATAGATTAAAAAGAAATATTAAAACTTTTAAAAGAATTAAAAAGTCTAAAAAATTCTCGAAAATAACGACTGTGAGTGCATTTTAGTAAATTTTTAAAAAATTCCATTTATAAAAATGTTATTATTATTATTTTTATTCTTTTAAAGTGTTTTTCATTGCAGTGTTAGCTGATAGTTTTCCACTAGAGACTGAGTGACAACAAGTCTCCTCAAGTATTCTGGCCGATCTTAATAATGCTGTAGTTTGGATGATCTCCATCTTATTTTCAAGTTCTCCAGTCCCTGTACTAATCCTTTGGTGATTGTACTAAAAGCACCAATTACAATTGGTATCACCGTCACTTCCATGTTCAACAGTTTCTTCAATTCCCTGGCAAAGGTTCAGGTAGTTGTTTTTCTTTTCATTTTCTTTCAATCTTACTCTGTTATCAGCCAGGATAGCAAAGTTTACAATTCGGCAAGTTTTCTTTTTTTTTCTTTTTTGTTGATTATTATAAGGTCTGTCTTCTTATAAGGTACTTATCCTTCTTTTCACTTTCTTTCAATTTTACTCCATGATCAGCCGGGATAGCAGAGCCCACAATTTTGTATGTTCTCTTTTTTTGTTGATTATTATAAGGTCTAGTCATCTGGCTGAGATTAAGTGATCCGTTTTTATGTCAATGTCCCAAAAGAGTTTATATGTGTCATTCTCCAGGACAGATGCTGGGTTGTGCATATACTATTTGTTTGTATGGTCCAATTTAAATTTCTTGCACAATTCCCAGTGGATCACCTTGCCCACCCAGTCGTGTCTCGCCTTATACTCCTTCTTTGCTAACTTGTTGCATTCGCTTATTATGCGATTGATCATTTCGTCTGTATCACCTCATAACCTACATTTGCTATTTTGTTGCGTCTTATCAATTCTCGCTTTGATATGATTGGTTCTTATGGCGTTGTTTTGTGCTGCTATTAGGAGAAATTCTGTTTCTCTTTTAAGGTTTCCTTTTCTTAGCCACGTCCAGGTTTTCTTGTGTGGGATATAGATTATTATTTTTACTCCTTTAGAGTTTTTCACATCAATGTTAGCTGATGGTTTTTCACTGACAATGACAGCAAGTCTCCTCAAGTCTCCAGGACTCGTCTGGATTCTAGCCGTTCTTAGTAATGCTGTCGTTTGGATGGTCTCTACCCGTCCGCCAACTTCCAAGTCCTCCAGGCCTTTTAATAATCCTTTAGTTATTGTGCCTAACGCACCAATCACAATTGGCACAATCGTTACTTTCATGTTCCACAGTTTTTTCAATTCTCTAGCAAGGTCGAGGTACTTATCCTTCTTTTCACTTTCCTTCAGATTTATTCTGTGATCCGCCGGGACCCCAAAGTCGACAATTTTACAGATTCTCTTTTTTTTGTTGATTAATACAAGGTCCGGTCTTCTGGCCGGGATAAGGTGTATTATTATTATTATTCATTTATTTTTGAATCATCATCATGATGTCGTGCAGCTAGCACGGATATCCCTGATCCTCTCTCTCCACGTCTCCCTATCATTCATCGCCTCCGGCAGGTCTTCAGGGTTACATCCCGTATCATCACATAGCTGCTGTATGTATGTTCGAGCTGGCCATCCTGCTTTTGATTGGCCATATGCGGGGGTCCACAGGAGTACATCACGATCTCGTCCTTGCTTCTCTAGCAGTGTCCGGCATGTTTGGTTCGTCTAGCTTGTATAGTTTTCGTGATAGGTGGTAGGTGACCGTATACTTGGCGCCCTGTGGTGTGTTGCTGCCAGGACTTGTTCAATATTACTCGCAACATTCTTGTATAATCAAATTGGTCAATATTTTTGAATAAAATAACGTATTTTTGTGGTTTTCAATAAAAAAATCTAGCTTACAAAAATATTTTGATTAGAAATCACATTGAAACCACCAAAAGTACAATTTATTAATAACTAATGAAAACTAATTAAAGTAACCGGCTTATTGGATAGTGTGGATAGTGGATAGAATGTTCGCCAATGGTCCAGGAGACCTGGGTTCAATCCCAGGTCACGTCATACCAAAGACTTTAAAAATGGTACTTGATACTTCCTTGCTTAACACTCAGCAATATAAGGTATGTATCAAGGGTAAAGTGGAGCAATCTAGGACCTCCCCTACACCTCTGTGTAGTAGCTATTGAAAAGGGAGCCTGTTGGTCACCCTCGACTACGGTCGCCAACTTTACTTACAATTAATTCAACTTAATAAAGTGATAAATTAAAAAAAAAATACGGACTTTGTGGAATAGTATTATAATTAGAAATAATAACGGATTCAACAATCTTTGTGTGTTGTTTATTATGTAAATTAACTGACATTTTAGAATTTTTAAAATTAAAACTATATTTGGTTTTTAAATAGTGTTTTACTAATGTGTTTCTTTTACCTATTTAGAAATCTTGGATGTTTTTTGATCGATCTTGAATTTTCATCAATATAGTTTTATCAAAACCCGTATTCGCGATCGAATATATTCCAGCTTCAGATTTTATATTCTTCTTCTTATTGATTATGTTCCTAATTTATTTAAAAGAATTTGTAACTGTCTTGATACCAAAATTGTTTCGACGGAAGATTTTTCCCATAAGTTTATATTTGAATTATTGAGTAAAATAATAAATTTACATAATAGATTATTATTGCAAAAAATTTGATTTGAATTGTTTGGATAACGTTTTCGTTTGTGAATTTTAAAAGCTTTTATTTCATTATATTGTTTAATGATTTAGGATATTGAAATCATGCAATGGAATTTTCTAGATATTCAAATTCAATATTAAAAAAAAAAATTGGAGCTAAAAATTTTAAGGGCTTTATGGTGAAAACCTAGGATTATTCCATTTTTTATTTTGGTATTATGACGTCAGTAAAAATAGATATAGTTATTTTTATAAGTGGGAAAAACTTCAATTTCTCATTATTATTATAATTATTATTATTGTATATAAAGTAATTTTGGATTTTGCCGGACGCGTGTGGGCTGCGGCCCTGAGTCCGGACCCACTTTAAAAAAGGCCTTGTGCCGTACTTGTCCGGTGGTGGGGTGGAGAAGGAATAATGTTATTTATTAATGATATATCTAAAAAGTAAGATGATGTTAGTTTCTTGTTCATTGGTAAAATCTAAGGTAGGTTCTATTTGATTTAAATAATCCGTTAAGTCATTATTTCGTGGATATATAAATAGTAAATAATCTATGAAACTGAAATATCTAGAATCTTTGGATATTACAAATTTAAAATAATCTGATTTAAGAAATTTAAGAAAGAGACAAACAAGGACCCCGCTAAGAAACAAACCTGTTGGTAAACCGAATTTTTGTTTATAAAGAATACAATTACATTTAAAAAAAAAAAAGAAGCAATTTTTAGTGTTGAATTTGCTAATTTTGAATATTTTGTTAACTGGTAAATGTAATGTTAGTTTTCTTAAGATGATTTTCTAAATGTAAATGCATTTATTTTCAGGAATATTGGTATATAATGGTTTTATGTTTAGACTGGAAAACGGTTTATTTTTCATGTTTATCTTATTTTATTGCGTAAATACCTGAATTCTTAACATGTAAACAGCTAATTGTATTTAGTTAAAGGAAGGGTAAATATTTTGGCTAAAGTCTTGGCAATTTAATGAGGGGCACTGCCTATACCAAAAATAATTGGTCTCAAAGGAATATCAGGTTTTTATGAGTTTTTGGAAGGTGATAAATTTCAGTGATTACAAAGGTGATAAAGTTGGCGACCGTAGTCGAGGCCGACCGGAAGGCTCCCTTTTCGATAGCGCCCTTCCCTACACCTTGGTGCAGGGGAGGGCGCTACTCCTTTCCCTGGATTGCTCCACTTTACCCTTGATCCTTACCTTATAATACTGAGTGTTAAGCAAGGAAGTACCAAGTACCATATTTTAAGTCTTTGGTATGACTCGACCTGGGAGTGAACCCTGGTCTCCCGGGCCATTGGCGAATACTCTACCCACTTGGCCAATGATCCAGAATAAAGACCGGAAAATTTTCATAAAACTTATTGAAAATGTCTATATTTTTAGTTAAGATTTTTAATGTATTTTGTTAGTTTGTTGTTATATTGTGTATATGTTTGCCCAATCCTTTCACATAAGCAGGATGCGACACAAGGTCAATTTTTATGAGGCGCTTAACGAATTTGAATTCAAAGTTTTCCTTCTCTTTATTTGGTTGCCATACCAAGGCTAAAGAGCCATGTCTGCCCTTCTATTTTACTCGTATCTGGAAGGAGAATAGTTGGATGTATACCTTTCCCTAAGGGTATTAGTGCCATGTGAAATGCAAACAGCCTCGTCCAAGAATTGAACTCGAGTCACCGTGTCCATTTCGTACGACGATGTTATGCGGTCTAGAGTCCATAATGACAATACCCCCACCTTCATCTGAAGGTATAATGACAATGTCGATATTTTCGAACAAATCTTTTAATGCCACTGTGTCTTCTAGGTAAATTGTGATCATTGGTAATAACACACACACACACACACACACACACACAGATCGTGAGAGAAAGAGAGAGGGAAAGAGGGAGGGAGAGAAAGGTTACGAAAGCATCATCTCTATAAACTCATAGTGTGAACTCATGCGTGCGTATGTGAAGAGAGAGAGAGAGAGAGAGAGAGAGAGAGAGAGAGAGAGAGAGTATCCATGTCTCGTTGAAAGAGATAAATCATACTTGTTCGTGACTTTTGGAACATTCTGTGTATATAATTCATTAAACTTAGAATCGATCAAGTAATGTGTAAATTGTCTTTTCGTTTTTTTTGTCTATCCTAATTCTCTTGACTCTCTCTCTCTCTCTCTCTCTCTCTCTCTCTCTCTCTTACACACACACACACACACACACACACCAAATCATCAATCCTCATAATGGCTATATCATGCAGCCTGCTGTAACTTTCCCTTCTGGTTCTAAGTAAACAATAAATATTTGAAGAGATGAAACGCTCGTCTGCCTCAATCTGATTAATTGGCGATTACCTGTGAAAAAACAAAAACAAACAAAAAACAAAAAAACGAAAGAAAAATAAAAGCAAAAACAACAACAACAAAAACTCTGGAAAGACCAAAGGATCCAGTTACGTGCTGACAATTTGTTCTTCCAATAAAATCAATGAAAGCAAATGGTCAAATTTTGGCGCCTCCAAAATGTCGTCATCCAAGTTACAATTATCATTCAGCTTATTCATCATGGTTTTTTTTTTGTGCTCTGATAAAATATAAAACACTCTAACCGATTTTTCTATTTAATTGAACCGCGGTTTCAAATTTCATGACGAGGAGAATATATCAAATTGTAGGCCACGCACAACACATTGTGTTTTATTCAGTTTATGTAAAGGTCTACATTTACCCAACCCCTCTGTGTGCCACAAAGTAAATGTTTGGGTGGAGTAAATTATGTTTGATTTCGGGTTTTCTTTCTCCTAAACCAGTTGTCGTATCAAGATTAAAGAGGCTAGGGTTCTTCTGGGTAGAACACTAAACTGCATATGATGGTGAGGCTCCATTTCTGGAATTCAGGTAAGTGTGGAGTACTTCTTCAGTACCATTACTACCACGCCAACTCTGACTCGAAGTGGTAGTAACTTTCCGGGTCCCATCTATGAGTCCAATAGATCTGTGTCTCCCATCTCTGAGTCAAATAGATTTGTTTCCCATCCATGGGTCAAAAAGATCTGCGTGTCTTATCTATGTGTCAAATAGATCTATGTGTCAAATATATGAGTCAAATAGATTTGTGTCTCCCATCTATGAGTAAAAAAGATCTGTGTGTCTTTTCTATGTGTCAATTAGATCTGTGTCTTATCTATGTCAAATAGATCTGTGTCCCATCTATGAGTCCAATAGATCTGTGTGTCCCATCTATGAGTAAAAAAGATCTGTGTGTCTTATCTATGTGTCAAATAGATCTGTGTCTTATCTATGTCAAAAAGATCTGTGTGTCTTATCTATGAGTCCAATAGATCTGTGTCTCCCATCTATGAGTCAAATAAATCTGTGTTCCATCTATGAGTAAAAAGATCTGTGTGTCTTATCTATGTGTCAAATAGATCTGTGTCTTCTCTATGTCAAATAGATCTGTATCCCATCTATGAGTCAAATAGATCTGTGTCTCCCATCTATGAGTCAAATAGATCTGTGTGTCTCATCTATGAGTAAAAAAGATCTGTGTGTCTTATCTATGTGTCAAATAGATCTGTGTCTTATCTATGTCAAATAGATCTGTGTCCCATCTATGAGTCAAATAGATCTGTGTGTCCCATCTATGAGTAAAAAAGATCTGTGAGTGAGTATATATATATGTGTGTGTGTGTGTGTGTGTGTTGCTTGATATTTTTAATAGCATATCAACACCGTATGTATTATATAATACTAAAATCTTATTCATTTGTAAACGTTTGATCATAATCGTAACTATTTATGTTTTCAGCTTTTAATTACAGTCATTTTCAATTTACTTTTTTTTTTATTTGACTATAATAATCATTGATTTACACAATTATATGCATTAAGATATTCCTTTATAGTAATTTAAAAACTATTATATGGTTCAAAGTGACTATTGCTATTCAGTAGTAATTTACGAAGCTCTTTGTTCCAATGTGGCACAAGGCCGAATTAATGGGGCACCCAATGAGACTATTGCTATTCAGTAATAATCCTTTATTTGTTCACCCTTTATATGGTTTCAAGTAAATGATGACCTTTCGTAAATAATAATTGTGTGAAGTAATTATTTTTAGCAGAAATAACTTTTACACAGTAATATGGTATTAAGTATTCCCATCAAATATAAATCATATTCAAACAGATCGGTTTGCTCCATAGAACGTATGCTCCCCACTCCCAGATCACCTGTATATATCATCATTATCACCAATTCGCGCTGGTGGCACAGATTTCTCTGACTCTCTCTTCCCATCCATCCCTATCATCCATCAGTTCTGGAAGGTCTTCTAGGCTGCATCTTGAGTTTGTGCAGAGCCGATGTAAGTCTTTGCTGGTCAGCCAACACTGATATGTCCATGTGTAGATGACCTTAAGAGAACTTTGTTTTTGAGTTTGTCCTTGCTTCTGACTCTCTCTGTCTCTGTCTCTCAAGCATCATCATCATCCGTCCCTTTCACCCTTCACTCCTGGAAGGTCTTCTAGACTTCATCTTGTGTCAGAACACGGCTGATGTAGATCTTTGCGGGTCGGCCAACATTGACACGTCCACATGTAGATGTCCACAAGAGAACGTCGCGTTTAAATTCGTCTTTGCTTCTCCAGCAGTACACTGCATATCTTGTTCTCTTTAGTTGAATGGTTTGTGAGATGGGAAGTAAGTGGCCGTACAGTTGCTGTTTTGTAGAGTGTTGCTTCTAGGATTTGTTCAAGACAGCGTGCAGCATTCTTGAGCAATTCCCATCTAGCTTTTTCTCTATGCGTTTTTTTAACGTCCATGTGGTGCATCCATATAGTAGAATGGCTACTGCTTCAGCTTGGAAGAAATTCTGTTTTATCTTATAGGATAGATCAGACTTCCATATAATCGATAACCTATCGATAGGCGTGTGTTGACATCACTTTCGGTAGATGAGATGTTACTACCAAGGTATGTGAACTGATCCGCTAATTTTAGAGGCTTGCCACTTAAAGGGGAAATAGCTCTTTTTTGTTCGAAATGAATGTACCCCGTTTTATTTGGCGAGTATGTCGAGGCCAATGCCTGCCGTTGTTTGCTCTTGTCAATGCTGCAGGGATTCTGTTTGAGCTTGGCTGGTGTATTTGCGAGAAGCCCTAGATTGTCTGCGTAGTTTGCATCAGTCATTGTTTCTGCGGAATATCATCTGCTTCTATTTTTGTTAAAAGGGAAACCATTTCATTTTATTTGATCGATTGACATTCGAAGTAGAGAGCCTCGGTAGATTATAAACAAAAATGTGGCAAATGTATCTCTTTGCGTCTTTATCGAAGAGGTTTGTGTCTTAATCTTGTGAGCAAACTATTGCTTTCGTATTTTTTATAAAGCATCGTTATAGTGGTTACAGTTTCTCTGGGAAGACTATATGCGAGTAGTATTTTCTCCATCTTTTCTCTTAATATGGAATCAAATGCTCTTTAGAAATCTACAAATGGTTGTGTTGCCCAGACATTCTTTTCCCATATCTCTTCAATGATTCGACGGATTGTCAGAATCTGTGAGGTTGTATAACGATTCCTTCGAAAGCTGTTCTGATTTTTTATAAAAAATTCTTTGTATATATATATACATATATATGTGTATATATAATTATTCTAGTTTATATATATATATATATAGTTGTGTTTGTGTGTGTGTGTATGTACACATATACGATATATATATACATATATATAAAACAACGAAGGAAAAGTACAGTCATCAGATATATGCTTTACCCGCATAATATCCTGTTTGATACGTGTGTTGTTTTTTTTTAATGCATAGAACTGCCTGCTAGAGTTGTAAAAGTTGACTGTAAAATGAAAATTCTTTTCGTTTTTATCCTGCTCTACTTGCCAGTATTTGAGCACTTTTTATCACACGCTTTTATTGAAACCAGTGTTTTTTCATGGAGTCTTTCCATTTTTGTTAAAACACATTGTAAAACTAGTGTAAATAATCTGCGAAAGAAAATAACTATCATCAAAACTTAAAGAACTCGAAAAACACATTTTAGTCATATTTTTCAGATAAAAATTGTTGTTGATTCGTTCATAATTTTTCCATGGATTGTACTACATATACATTTTTATGTGTTTTTATTGTATTCAAAGGCTGTTGAGATTGGAGCAAGAGGTTTCGTTTCAGGCACCCTGTACCAATTTCTGGGACAAATTGGAATCAATCGGCGTAATAGGAGCAAAAGTATGAAACGCCTTACAGAAATAACAGAAAACTGTTCAATGTGGATATGGAATAAAAGAAACGTCCCGTGGAACATTGCAAAATAAACACGTCATAGCATCACCTGCTCGCGAATGCGCAACAATATTCTAATTACGCGAGCAAATTTGAAAATTTTTACATTTCGTCGTTAGACGTTGATTTGTCAGGATGCTTTAATGGGGCCCCATGTCAATGAGGGGGGGGCGACGTGCAAATAAAACCGTCGAGAGGAAGGCCTCGAAACGGTGCACATTCTCTCCTGATGACCCTAAAACAAGCATGGAGTTAAAACTGCTCGGTGGAAATAAGAATGGCTAAAGGAGCGTTTTCTATCTGCTCACTTTTTGGTGAATTTCTGTTACTTGGTAAGTACCGACAATACGCCCGACCGAAATGAGTTCCAGCCAGGTGACTTCCAGAGAGTAGTGCATACGCTCTGCAGGAAGAAGTCTCCCCGAGAGTAAGTAGGGTTAGTATCTATGAAGAAGGAAGATTTCATTATCGTGTAGATAGGTCACCATAACACTTAGTGTATAGAGAAAATGTTTGACGGCAATTGCATAAGAATGCTGCGAGCAGTATTGAACAAATACTCCAAGCAACATCACACAAAGCAGCAACTGTACGCCCCCACCGTCACATCTCTAAAACCATTCGAATAAGACTGCCAAGACATGCGGGACACTGCTGGATAAGCAAGGACGAACTCATAAGCGACGTTCTCCTCTGGACCCCTTCACACGGACAAGCCAGAGTTGGACGACCAGCTAGAACTTATCTAGAAGCGCTGGACGATAGAGACGGATGGCGAAGAGGTGTCAGGAAAATACTTGCTAACGGCATGACATGATAATGATGATGATTATATTAGAATCCAACGCCACACGCACCTCCAAACTGCAAATTCTTTACGGCGCTTGTAACAAAAATTGGGATCTTTTTCACTGAATATTCGTACGTCCTTTCCTGCATAGTTAGTAATATTTAGGTTTAGTGGTAGTTAAGAATGCTCAACTAAAATAAGAACTACAGTTATATATATATATATATATATATATATATAAGTGTGTGTATATATATATATATATATATATAGTTTGCTATATTTTTCAGTAAATAGTGCTCAATATCGTTGATAGAGCTTATAGTTTTAATGATACCGTTGAAAGAAAGTTAACGGTTCTTGGTAACTGACAATTTCTCACCTATGTGTTCATCAGACCAATTCATCAAATCTGATGAACACATAAGCTAACAGTCACTAAGCACCGTTGACCCTATGACCTACGCTATCCAAACATATATTTATATATAGTGTAATTTGGCAACCGTAGACGAGGCAGACTCGAAGGATCCCTTTTTAATAGCTACAACACCGAGGTGGAGTGGAGGGTGCTACACCTTTTCCCGGGTTGCTCGACTTTATCCTTGATCACTACCTTATAATACTGAGTGTTAAGCAAGGAGGCATCAAGTACCATTTTTGAGTCTTTGGTATGACACGATCTGGGATTGAACCCCAGTCTTCCTGGCCATTGGCGAACACTAACAATTATATATATATACATGTAAATGTGTGTGTGTGTCTGTAAGTTATACTCAATAGCTCTAGCAGATTATTGAGTTCAATTTTGACTTTGTGTGCTCTGTAATTTTGACCTTGTACCCGACTTGATGAAGTATATTACTCGTGTGCACATTCTATATCGTAAGAGTCATAGATTGCTATCAAATACAAACCGTTCTTGTACGAACCCTGTTTTAATGCTTAACTACCGTGCAAATGTTTGCTTGTTGGCTCACTTGATCGCCTGTCCACCGAAGCGTCCATGGAACAAATTTCTACTTGCGTTCTTGTCTGCCCTCTGGCGGCCGTTGAAGGAATGATGTGGGAAATAACTGCGGTTGGTCTGGCTGCACGAGTGGCCAGCTTTATCAATCGCCGTCGTTGCTCTCTTTTCTGTTGCGAACCAGATTCAGCGTTGTTGCTGTCACGAGACCGGAAGCGATTTACTGTGTTCACAATGGCCAACACAGCAATTTTTACACAGTCAGATTTTGCAGAGAGAGAGAGAGAGAGAGAGAGAGAGAGAGAGAGAGAGAGAGAGAGAGAGAGAGACCGTTCATAGTAAAGAAAAAATAGAGATAGGGAGTCCTTTTTTCTTTCTTCAAGTCCAAACGTCGTTTCTTTCTTTCTTTTTTAATTATTTTCTATATGTATGGTTTTCCTTCATCTTCATCGCCTTCTTTCATTTTTCTTTTTTAGTTTGTTCTTTCTTTCTTTCTTTCATCTTTTGCTTTCTTTCCTCACCAGGGCCAAGCTGTCCTCATAGAATATTAATTTTGTTAATCATCAGAGCGTTAAATCATCGCAGTGGTTATTCTCTTAAAGTCTGTGTCTCATCGATTTCTACAAATAAGGGTCAAACGAAAAAGTTTCGGCAGAATTCCAATTTCTATTCAATGAATGGAAGCCTAATTTTTTCCCCGCCAATGAGAGACACAAAACAGAAAAAGGCGGGAAGAGACGATTGGGGATGATGATTTCTCAAAATATTATGCTCCTGCTTTCAAGAAGGCGCTAAATGTCAGCTAACGAAAAGAGTAAATGGAAGGGCTGCAATTACATTTGCTTCGAACGATACAAGACCAGATTGAGTTAAGTGGCCGTTGTATAATGACGACCACACAAAAAACAAAAAACAAAATTAAAAAAAACTACTGTAATTAGTCGTGTATAAAACATTTTCGTGTATAATACGCATCCCTAATTTTCCGCTATGAAATTAATCGTGTATAAAACTTTCTCGTGTATAAAACGCATTGAATTTTTGGAATTTGTAACAGCTAAATTTAAACCAAATTTAACATTTGTTCTATCTTTATCAGTTTTGCATCGGCTGAAAGTGAGAATTTATATCGTTTATAAGATATTCTGAAACACAAAATTTACATAATATTTAGAGCTAAGGCGAGTATATTATGTTCACACGAAAATGTAACGACCTTTCGGCGTAAATAAGTTCACAATAGAAGAAACAAATATTGCTATTTCTATGTAGCGATAAAAAACACAAGTGTTTGTTATTCATTGGTTAGTGAGATATAACTTAGTTTTGGTCATGCCATCCCGAATATAACGTCGCATGGAACCGGGGAAAAAAAACTGTTAATACTTAGTTCTCGTGTATAATACGCAACCTTAACTTTTGGGCTGAAAAATCTGGAAAAAATATTGGGTCTTATATACAAATAATTATTGTACTTGTTTGATTGGCAAGAAAATCAGAATATTGAATCCTCGCTTTTATATTGTCACACACACACACACACACACACACACACACACACACATATATATATATATATATATATATATATATATATATATATATATGGAGAAAAATTGAAAAACAAAGTAATCCAAAATGATGAAAATTAATCACTTTTGGATTACTATGTTTTTCAATTTTTCTCCATCATACTGTCGGATTCCTTTCCATTATATATATATATATATATATATATATATATATATATATATATATATATATAGATATATATATATAGATATATATAATATTATTTAGTATATTTAGGAAGAAATAGTTATAATTATCGGTGATGAGTACGCATGTCTAAGGATAGCGTAGTCGCAGAGTCAATAACGTTTGGTAACTCAGTTTTTCGTCTGTTATCATCAGATCAGGCTCTCCATTGGGAATATATATATATATATATATATATATATATATATATATATATATATATATTCTTGGGAAATATATGAACCCGGTAAGCGGAGCTTAGGATCAGTTATCTGTATTCCCTGTAGAGAAGTAAGGCCCCCATACCAAATAAGGCGGGTATCTTGGGCATGACAATATGCTGCATCTGATGGTGAGGCTCCAGTTCTCTAGAGAGAATGAAATTTGTTTAAAAATTATTTTTATTTGATAGGAATACTTGACCCAATATGATTATAAATTCTTTGTATTTAGAATAATTACTTGAAGCAATAATTGTTTACTAAGGATTCTTATTAATTACTTGAAACCACATAACTGTGTACAAAGAAATTACTCTCATTGAATGAAAATAATTACTTGAAACTATATCATTGTTAGTATTAGATCGGAATACTTGAAACCATACAACTGTGTGCAAATTATTTGTATCAGATAAGAATATTTGATATCACATAAATGAGTGCAAAAAGTACTTTAAAACTACACTAAAAATTATAAGCGTACACTCAATGCAATTCTCTTAACTTTAGGCATGAAATTACCCCAAACAGGTTGATATACAGTTAAATCCATCAAGCACACACACACACACACACACACACACACACACACACACACACACACACACACACACACACACATATATATATTTTTCTTTGAGAATATACGGCTGTTTTTGTCCGAACGGAATAGAAGGTCTGTTTTAAGCAAGCTAATACAAAACTAGGAGGGGTTTTTTTTGTTTTTTTTTTTATATGAGATTGACAATTATACAAGTCAACTTTATTTTGAACAACACTGCTATTCTTTTCAATAGTTTAAAGTTCACCAGACGTTTACTAGTTCTTTCATCATTCTCTGACCTGAGTTCATTTTTTTTACTGCCCACCCCCAATAACTGTCACTGATCATTCTTTAATAACTAGTGGCCATTAACTTTGACAAACACCAGACAACAACCAAGTGGGCTACAATTAATTGTCAACTAATCATTAGGAAGATCTCAGGGACACCTGCTTTGATTCGAACAAGTTAGCAGCCGTCTCTTCGTGCTAGACATAAAGTTGGAAGTTGATTCTAAGGAGACAACATCCTTATTTCTCTTTTCAGCCCAAACCCCATCTTTTTTTAGACCATTCAGTTCTTTCAGTTCTCTTACCAAATATCACAAAATTAACACATGAATTTCTCCTCGATTTTAAAAAAATCTCCAATCACTCTTTTCTCCTTTATCGTTGTCGTTTCTTTTCTTTCTTTCTCCGACTTTTGTTTCCCCTTTGTTTCCTCTTTTCAACATTTCATTGCAGTCTTTCTTTCTTTCTTTCTTATCAGCTCCTTTTGATAACACATTTCTTTCTTTATTCTCAATTATCATTATTAATTCTTTCTTTCTTTCTTTCTTTCTTTCTTTCTTTCTTTCTTTCTTTCTTTCACGTCAATTTCACGGACATTTCTTCATACGCTTCTTTCTTTCTTTCGTTCTTTCTTTCTTTCTTTCTTTCTTTCTTACGTTCATTTGTTCATTCGCTTACTCTTTCTTTCTTTCTTTTGTTCATTCGCTTACTCTTTCTTTCTTTCTTTCTTTCTTTCTTTCTTTCTTTCTTTCTTTCAACAATAACTCTCCAAATTCATTCTCTTCACCCCCTACCCCCTATAAATCTTTCTCTTACGATCACTTTCTCAGTTCCACTCATTCACTATTGAAACAACAGAATCTCAACAACTTGATAAAAACCTGTTCTTTTTTTTTAACTTCCAAAAATCTCAACAAGTCCACCTCCCCGTTCACTCACCCTTTTATTTCATTTCTTTAATAGTTTTTGAAAGACATTCTTATTACAAGTACCCACAATGCACTTCATTTCCCCGCTTCAAATCACCTTCTATCTGACTTACTAAAAGAGCAAACACAAGGTTCAAATTTCCACACCTGAACATTTTCTATGTTGACAAAACACGAACTGAGAAGAATTTACAAACAAACAAACAAACAAACAAACTCTCTTTTCGCCTTCCTTTGCTAAACACCCTCTTATTCCTCCTCATCCTCATCCTCTTAGATCTCTTTCTTTTTCTTCTTGATTTTCTTGGTGGAATTTGTCTTCTATCATTTTCTGAAATTTTTATTCATCACGTGACTGCTTGTTTTGAAATTTTCATCGTTTTCCAATTTATGTGGCAGCTAAGAAACATCAAATAAACATTTCCTAATATTTATATCTCGCGATCCCTTTTGGGTTCCGTTTATAACAAATAATAATAAATAGTAAATGATATATGGATTCATAAAGGATTTATAAGGGATTCATTGTGATCCCCTATCATATTGAGAATTTGAATAATAAAAATATTAAAAAATGAATTTCAGCGCCGATACTGAACCAACAAAATTATCATTTAGTTGCAAATCTGCCAGGAAATTGATTTATACAATTACTTAAAATATTGAAGGTGTATTTTTCTTTTAAAAGATTTTGTTAAAATGAGTGGGGTTTTTTGTAAGTTACTGTTGCATGCAAACATAGTGTTCGCCAATGATCCGGGAGAATGGTGTTCAATCCCATGACGAGTCATACCAAAGAATCAAAAAATGGTACTTGGTGCCGCCTTGCTTAGTGCGCAGCATTATAAGGTAAGGATCAAGGGTAAGTGTAGCAATCAAGGAAAAGGGGTAGCGCCCTCCCCAACATTTCGGGTTAGATACTATTTAAAAAAGGAGCCTTCAGGTCACCCTCGACTACGGTCGGTCAACTTATATATATATATATATATATATATATATATATATATATATATTTGTTAAAAACAAGAAATTTAGAAATAGTATTCCATTTCCATAATAAGTTTATTTCGTTTATTCACACTCGTCAGATGAAATTCAAATGGAGTTTGGTTACTTTTTTCTTTTCCCGTTAAACGCCGGTGACAAATTTCACTTTATATCACGTTGTGATCTATTTTACTTAAAAAATTAACGGCTACAGAATTTTTCTTTTTATCTAATATACATATACCAACTAGTTCGGCAATTAGTGAAGAATCAAACAATCCCATTGTTACGTCGAAATTGTCCGTAAGGTTTTTGACCCACGTGTTATAATTATTAATTGATATGAATCTCCTGCAGGCTAAAATAATATCTAGTTCATTTTTGGTAATATTTGTGTATTTCTTTGCAAAAATTATGCTATTTATTAATAGGTCTTTCGATATGGATGGATAAAAATCGGTAATATCTAATTGTATAAATGTGGTGTAATTTTTGTTTTTAATATTCTTAAAGCAATGTATTGTATCTTGAGAGTTCTTCCATAAATTATACTTGGAGTTACCTGATATTTTTGTTACGATCTGTTTAATCACATTTTTTGTCACTAATCCGAATTCCGTCTTTGATGGGTAAATTAGTCTGGCTTGTTTTTTGTTCATGAAGTTTCGTTTATGGTCTTTGAAGATAATTTAAGTATTTTTACAATTGAGTTTCCCAAGTTTATCTTTAATTGTAAACTCATAAATATTAATATGGGTAAATATTTCTTAAATCTAATCGATAAACATTTTCCAAAAAGCAACATCTATGGTAAAATATTTCATAGAAACACTTTAAAAATTAGTTACTCACGCACCAACAAAATATCGAAAATAATCATCAACCACAATAAAAAAAATTACTAGCAAACTTAAACAAGGAAAATAAAGAAGTAAGTAATTTCTCCTGCTATTGTAGAAATAAAGAAGAATGCTCCTTTTGTGGGAAAATGTAACATAAAGAATATTGTTTACCAAGCGAAAATTTCCAGTAAAGAAGGTAAACTAAATAGAAAAACTTACATAGAGGAATCTCATCATTAAACGAGAAGCTTAGGTATTATAACCATAGACAATGGTTTAATAATCCCTTACTCCAAAATCAAACAACCCTATCAAAATACAACTGGAAAATAAAGGAACGAGGGTTAACCCCAATAATAAATTGTAAAATTTAAAAGATATCATCAATAACAAGTAGTTTACAAGGTAGGTGTAATTTATGCCTTGATAAAAAATTAGAATTGTAAAATATAAAGATGCAATTAATTTATTGAATGAAAGAAAATAATTTATAAGTAAATGTAGACATAAGAATAAATACCTAATATGATATCAAATAATTTTTATATTTGAATCATGTTTAAGCAAATTTATGGTAATTTTTATAATATAGATAATTAAAAAATATCTTAACTAAGATCATCATCTGTTTAATTCTCTTACATTTTAGCCACACATTAAGTCTTTATAATAATATAATTAAAAACGTCTTTCCTTAAATAATAAAATTAAAATAATTCAAATTAATAATTAATCAAAAATAATTTTTATATACAGAACTAAAACAAATGATAAAAAACGTTGAATAGTGCCACAAAACCACTAAAATCTGAATCCGAATATAAAGAGAGAAGAACAATTCTTTGAAACAAATAAACAATTAAATACGTTTGAAAAATTAATAGTATATTTCTAAAAATATTTATTCGAAATTGTAAAAAATGTTTTCCAATTTAACTAAAATTATAAAAATCCTATATAGCTTTCAAATAATACTCATAAACCCGAAATCAGGTAACTAATATGAAATAAACAAAATTAATAACGATAAAAATCGTAAATTAAAAGAAAAATTCAGTAGCCGTTAATTTTTAAGCAAAATAGATCACGATATATATCACGCGATATAACGTGAAATATGTTGCCGGCATCTAACGGAAAAAAAGAAAAAAAGGAACCAAACTCCATTTGAATTCCATCTGACGGGCTCGAATAAGCGAAATAAATTTATTATGGAAATGGAATACTATTTCTAAATCTCTTGTTTTTTAACAAAAATATGTATTTTGCTCTGCAGGTCTATTTTGTATTAAATAACCGAGCATCTAGCACTCTTTCTTTGGATATTCACAGTCCTTTTTTACTTTATATATATATATAAATTTCAAAAACACGAAAAAAATTTAACAGGACTTCTTCAGATCCTTTGGATAAAAAAAACTAGAATAGACACAGAAAAAGGTGCGAGGGGATAGAAGAGGGGTGAAGAGTTATCTCCTCATTTAGCCCACTTCCGTTTTTATTTTAATTTCGGTTAGAAATGTAGTAAATTTATTTAAAAAATTTTTTACTTATTTATTTTAATTTTTAAATTCTAATTACATTTTGACTTAAACTACAGATCTAATGTTAAATTAGATTTTTAACTTTATTCAATAATTTTACGTAATGATACAGTAATAATTATATTAATTTAAACTCAAGATTTAATTAATTTCAAAATTATTTTAAAATTTCAAAACTATTTAGAACCTATTAATCAGTTACACTTTTTATGAGTAGTACGTATATACGATATGTTTTTTCACAATTTTCTATCTAATATTTTATATTATTTATTCATTTACATAAATTCTCAGTTTAACTCGATGCTTTTTAAAAAAAAAAAATTAAAGTTAATTATCTATAGTTTAAATTTAGCCCTATGTCTACACCTAGCTATTAATTCACTTCTCTTATCTAATAATTTTTTCAGCTCTGGAAAAAGCAAAATGTGCATTTTTTCTTCTAAACACAGATTGCATCTACTGTCGAAAGACTTTGGAGTATTTGATCTTTTTAATATGGACCATTGAATGTCAGGGGTTAAAACCTTTATTTTTCAAACCCCAAAAATGCTTAGATAGAGCAGTTTGATTTTTTAGATGCTCATGGGAGAAAGAGAATTTATGATTGCCGTATCTAATCTTCCATTTCGTGGACGATATACCAATATAAGATTTCCTATCATTTATATCCTCTTTTGGATAAATAATTGCTTGATATACTACATTATCTAAATTACATAAACCATTCATAGGACAATCACTTCGAGATTTACAATTACATTCTATTTTTTTACTATTATTATTATTATTATTATTATTATTATCATTATTATTATTATTATTATTATTATTATTATTATTATTATTATTATTTGCTCGGTTCTGAAATTCCTTAATTATCTCATTATTATGATTATTTATTATTTGAGAAATATTTTTAGTGCAGGAGTAACTAATTTTCAAAGTTTTTCTATTAAATATTTTATGTAATATATTATCTTGTTTAAAGTGCTTATCTATCAGTTTCACAAAATATTTACCTACATTTATACTAGCTAGTTTACAAAAAGTGGGGTTAAACCATATAATTTTTCTTTTTCTATTTTTATTTTTATGATCATACTTATTATTTTCTTTATTAATATCATTTGTTATATTTTCTTCTAAATACCTAAACTCTTCCTTAAAACCACTATTTTTAAGGGCATCTATATACATCTTACGACTCTTTTTGAAAATTTTTCCATTTGAAGATAGTTTACATAGTCTTAAATTTACTGCTTTTGGGACTTGTTTAATTATGTTTTTAGGGTGATTAGAATTAATATTAATATATGATGGGTTCTGATTAGTTTTTATGAACGGTTTATAAGAATTATTCGCGAGGTCTAGAGTCACATCCAGGAAATTGACTATCTTAATATTAGATGAGACTTCTATCTTGAATCCTAAAAACTTAAAAGTCTTTATAATCTTTTGTATGTTAGAGCTAATTGGGCCATTACTATTTGGGATATATTAAACCATCATCATGGTATAACCCTAATTTTTCAGGACTAATGTTTCTAGTAAATATATTTAATATATATAAACCTACAAGGTCTGCTATTTGAGAGGAATCATACCCCACCCCATTGGAACGTCAAAATTATCTAAGCCACTTTTAACCCACGTGGATTCATTATTTTTATAACTGTTTTTCTATAAGCTAATATTATTTCATATTGTTCATTAATTACATCTACATATTTACGGGCGTAGTTAATACTATCTATTAGAATATTTTTAGTTATAGAAGGATAAAAATCAATGATATCAAATTGCATAAAAGTCGCTTTACTCTTATTTTTTATCCTCCTAAACCATTCAATGGTCTCATATGAGTTCTCCCAAAGATTACTATGGTTAGCTTTTTTAACATTAGCTACAATATTTTGAATAATATACTTAGATATCCTACCTAACTCTGTTTCTGAAGGATTAATCAGTCTGGTTTGCAATTTATTTTCAAAATTACGTTTATGGTCCTTAAATAGAATATAAGCTTCTTTCTTTTTAAATTTTCCTAACCTATCTTCAATATGTAGTCTACTAGCAAAATTACAAGTATCCTTATTTATTTGTTCAATAGTATTATTATAGTCTATTTTATAATTATTTGTAATTTTGCTCTTTAGAATCTCTTGATATTTTGAGGGTTTAAGTTTATATATATTTTTTGATTTATCTGACCTCCCCCATATATATTTAGACATTTTTACTTCTTCTATATCTTTGTTTAATTTCATTTGAAAATTATTACGTACTTTCTTAAATTTAACCATTTTAATTAATTTAAATAAGTCCGTTTCAAACGAGTCTAGTAGTCTGTTATTTGGAGGAGTATTTTGGGATTTAAGGTTATAAACTTCTTTTTTATCATAGTCATTACTTTCACATGAGTCCAGGTAGAAAAAAGCCTTCCACTGCAATCTTTTGACGAAATCCACAATTTTCTCTGTTAAAGCCAATCGAAAAACATGGTAAGATGGATAAGGGATATTTTTCAGTGAATATTCCGGAGTATAAATATCCATTTCTGAGTTGGTAAGGTTTCCGATGATATGTTTTTAAGTTGGAATTTTCCAAAGAGAGCTCAACCAATCAGGAGCAAAATGAGTATTATTTGGTCCAGTTAAACCGGAGTTGAGAGTTATTCCATCAGGACAAGAAAATTATTCAAGAGTGAACATTTAAATTTTCCTGGTAAAGAGCTCAATGAAACTGACAATAAAGAGCAATATATATATATATATATATATATATATATATATATATATATATATATATATATATATATATATATATATAACGAAACAGTCTGCCTGTGGATGACAATATATATCATGGATTAGCACCTGATTAGAAGGGACATTACGTCGCATGAATTGATACACTCCCTGTATGTGTATTCAGTCGAGTAGCTTCATAAAGCTATTACTTATTTGGGCAGTCGTATTAGAACTCGCAATGAAATCCATAGATATTACATTAGAAATAGACTTGATATAGATCTTCCTTTTACTAGAACAATATAAGATATGGTTTTATTTTATTTGTAAATATAAAAAAATGAAATTTCATGAACCATAATATTTCTATGGGCATCCTTAGACAAGATGTGTAGGGTATTAGACAGTGGTTGTATACAATTTCCATATGAAGGAATGGGATAGATATATAATCATGCTAATAGGAGAAAAGAGATGATATACAAAAAAAAAAAAACGAAAAAAAAAAAACTAGCTCTGTTTAGAATTTGTCCTTGTGTCGTATCCTGCTTGTGTGTCAAGTGGGTAGATTGTTCGCCAATGGCCTGGGACATCGGGGTTCGGTCCCAGATCAAGTCATACCAAAGACGCAAAAAATGGTACTTGATACCTTCTTGCTTAACACTCAGCATTATAAAGAGAGTTTTAAGGGTAAAGTGGAGCAATCCACGGAAAGGTGTAGTAGCTTTTGAAAAGGAGCCTTCAGTTTCCCACTTTACTTATATATATATATATAACAAGACATTGAACTATAGAGTTGAAATGATTTATTTGGTTACTTCATAACAAGAACAAGCCAAAAAATTCAACCTTCTTGTCGACTAACTGTTTGCAGATGGCAGTCAAACAAACATTTCCAAGTTATTGATGTAGACGCGATTTCTTCCAAGTTATAGCAATACCGGTATTACCGTATAATTGCACCTCTTGTACTCAAACAGAACAATTGGAGAAAAGTAAGATGGGAACTACACAAAGATGTTCCATGTTGTTTTGAACAAATCCTGGAAGCAGCACCCAACAAAACAGCAGTTGTACAGCCACGTACCTCCCATCTCACAAAACATCCAAAATAAGACGAATAAGATATGCTGGGAACTGCTGAAGAAGGACAAACTCATAATAGACGTTCTCCTATAGACTACTACTTATGGACACACTAGTGTGGACTGACTTTCAAGTGAAGGAGGGTGAGACTGCATGGCATAGTGACTAACGTGCTGGACTGTGACCTCGTAGTGAGTAGGTTCGAATTCCAGTCGAGCTATTAAGTTCACTTCCAGATTGATACGCTAGAGAAAGGCATGAACCCCCTTATTCCTCCCCGGCTATGAATTAAATAGTACCACTAGGATAGCTTTGGCATTAGATAGCCTACTAAGGTTGATATGTCATTAAACTACGGAAGCCAAAGCAAACCAAACAAAATCTTGTAAGGGATTTGACTCTTTAATCAAAAGACAGTCAGATCTATCATCATTTTATTAGCGGCAGCCATACAATCTTCATCCTATCTCTTGCATCCCTCTTTCTCTTTCTTTAATGGTTTTAAGCACCAAGCATCATCATTAACTACCTCGGCATTTTTATAACTAACAGCTCGATTATCACCGTGATGATGAACAGCAATGCCGTCAGTGTCGAGGACAATCAATATCAATGTCGCAAATGACAATAGGAAAAATGGCCGTATTATTTTGTCCTTATATTACGCCATTGGCGAAACCATCTTTGCAAATTCGATAACAGCGTTGTTGTTGCAATCCTTACAAACAGAACAACGTTATTGGCGATGGTGTCGTTCATGTCGAGATGCTTGGCCTTCTTCTTCTTCTTCTTCTTCTTCTTCTTCTTCTTCTTCTTCTTCTTCTTCTTCTTCTTCTTCCCCATCACCCCAGTTCATTTATGTTATTTTCATTCTATACGCTATTAACTGCTTGGCCCTGAAGGCATCCCTTTCTGTTCGTTTGAAAGAAAAGATTCTGACATAGATGGTTTTATGGTGGTCGTCGTTGTCGAAATGGCAAGAAGAGGAGATAGAGAGGACCGGAAGATTGTTTGTTCAAATAAGTAAGAGGAAGTGGGGGGGAGATAAAATGATGAAGAATGTTAAGATAAGAAACAGAGAGAAAACGAAAAGGAGCAAGAGATGAAAAGGAAACTGAATTAATAAAGAGAACACACACACACACACACACACACACACACATATATATATATATATATATATAACTCTCGATCAAGTGTAGACATGAAAACAAGTATTTACTTTGCCAACAACAATTAGACTCGTTTCTGTCAGGTGACAGAACTTTTATACCTTCACAGAAAAGAATAACATATTTATGGATAAAAATTAATGGTTACATTCTAATTGCTCTTCTGAGGGTCATTGTTAAACTCGGAGTAGTGAAAGAATTTTTTTTTTATTGCAAAGGTAGTTATACAATTTAATGTGGATACAATATATAGTTGGTTTGAATTTAGAGATTTCCTTCCCTTAAACCTTTTACCTTACCGAAGTTAGCCCACTCTACCCTAGTATTTACCGTAATGGTAAAAGCGCTGGACTGTGGAATCGTAGTAAGCGAGTTCGTACTCCAGTCGCGCAAATACCCTTGGGAAAGGTATGAACCCCCTTATCCTCCCAGCTATGGGTTAAATAGTACCACGACTGTTCTTCTATGAGAATGGCTTTGGCATTAAATAACCTACAAAGGTTGATATGCCATTAACCAAACCAAACCAAACCAAACCTAGTATTTACCCATAGCTTGAAGGGGCGAGTAAATATGGATCCATGCCTTTTGCAAGGGCATTAGCACGAAACCAAAACAAACACCTTCATGCAAAGTTTATTTCCAACAACGATAACCGTTATAGTAAAAGCAAGTTTGACATGCAGGATACCTCCAAGAGCTGTCACCTTCAGATTTTTGCTCTATACACGCGTTCCATGCAACACTTCCTACTCGATCAATATAGAAATATATCGACAATTAGAAGAAAAGCTATTGTTAGAGGTCAAGAATAATTGCAAACATTACTGTCTTATATATATATATATATATATATATATATATATATATACGGCATTGGGGTTAACTTAATGGACTGCAACATAAGAGTAAGCAAGTTCGAACTCTAGTCGCTCTATTTCGTTTAATACCCTTGGGAAAGGCATGAACCCTCTTATTCGCCCACAGCTATGGGTTAAATAGTATCACTGCTGTTCTTCTACAAGGTTGGCTTTGGCTTTTAATAAACCACGAAGAGTGATATACAATTAAACTAAGAAATCAAACCATTATATAAATATATATATATATATATATATTTATATATCGGCCTGTCAGCTAGGGCCGTTGTGTATGCTGACTGCACCACTCCAACGTTTGTCTTGTATATGATACTAAACAGCATCTAATGGTGAGGCTCCTGTCCTGGTATTTTGAAAATTTGAAGTAACCCTTCATTAGTTCCTGGTCCACTCTGACCAGGAATAGTAGTACCTGTTAGGGTCTCATCGATGGGCTGAATAGAAAAATTTAATTATTTACTTTACTTGACGCCATTTAACAGTGTACAAACGAGTGAATGATGTTGATTAGGATTCCTGTTAGATTGCAATACTTGAAATACATCACTATTTTGAGTATGACAGTAAAATGCATCAGATGGATTCAGTCTTGGAGTTTGGAGAATGTTTGAGTACTTCTATATTACTATTACTCTCAGGTTCACTCTGACCTGGAGTGTTAGTATCTGTTAAGTCAAATATATAGAGGTCAAATAGAAATGTTTTGTATTTTACAAGGGATTATTATTAAATAGAATTATTAGTGTTAAATAAAAATACTTGAAACTATTTAATTGAGTGCAAACAAATAATAAGTATGAAATAGAATCAATAATGTTAAATAGCTCGGCTTGTAATGATTTAAATGTGTGCAAAGTTAAGAAACCCGACTTGTTTACAAAACTGGCCTATTGGTTAGAGGATAGAGTGTTCACCAATCTCTCGGGAAACCGGAGTTCGATCCACGGTGGAGTCATACAAAAGACTCAAAAAATGGTACTTGATGCCTCCTTGCTTAACATTCAGCACTATAAGGTACGTATCAAGGGTTAGGTGGAGCAATCCAAGGGAAGGAGTAGCGCCCCCCCAGACACCTCGATGTAGTAGCTAATGAAAAGGGAGCCTTCGGATCACCCTAGAGTACTTTACTAACTTACAAACTATTCACTTAATATTCATATGTAATATATGCATAAAAATGGTTTAGCATTGCATAACCATCAACGATTGATATGCCATTCGATTTAAAAATCAAACTTAAGTTATATATATATATATATATATAAACACATACATACACGAACATTCATATACGTGCATATATACACGTATATACATATTCATATATATGCGTACACTCATATATACATTTACATATATACTTATATAAACATATTTATTCACATATATATACATACATAAACACATAAATATACGATAACACACACACACACACACACACACACACACACACACACACACACACACACACACACACACACACATATATATATATATATATATATATATATGTATACATATACATACATCCATATAGGTATATATATATATATATATATATATATATATATATGCGTATACAAATGCAAATATAAACGTACACATACATATACTCATGAACATATATTTATATACACGTATAGATAGACATAGACATATATATGCATTTATATTTTATTTGTTTAACTTCAAGTTTTGTGTCTAACACAAAACTGAAATTAAACAAAATCAAAATAACCTATTAAAGCAATCTTTACAATAAAAAGGACAGCTAGAAGTTAACCTGGTCATAAAAGTCTCCTGAAGACCTAAAATCCGAAATATGCGTAGGGTACATATACATGAAATAAGGATGACCAAAATTCAAATTGGAAATCATTAGCGAACGTATTCATTTGAAAATATACACGTATATATATTCATAAATATATGCACATATATATATATGCACACACACACACACACACACACACACACACACACACACATGCAAACACACATATATGCATATATATGTATACATATGAATAACTATATGCACATATATATATATATGTCTGTGTGTGTGCATGTATAAATATTTGTATATAAATTTATATGCGTAAGTATATGTATATATACATCAATATACATATATATACACACATATATATACCTTTGTACATAGTAATTTACGAAGCTCTTTGCTTCGATGTAGCACAAGGCCGAATGAATGGGGCGCCCAATGAGACTCGAACTCACTCGTATAGGTTTGCTAGTCCAGCTTGCTAACATATACCTTTGTACATAGACATATATACATATATATGTGTACATATATATGTAGACATATATACTCATATATACATACATTTATGCATGCATGTATGTATATATTTATATATATCCATTTACATATCCATTTATATGTATATGTACATTTATATATATATATATATATATGTGTGTGTGTGTGTGTGTGTGTGTGTGTGTGTGTGTGTGTGTGTTTGTGTGTGTGTGTGAGTAGGTATGTATGAAATTGAGCCAAAAGGGAAAACATAAGGTATTCCAATGATGATTTTGATAGATGAAATCATCTGAAGACCTTTCACATTTTCATACATACCAACACACACACACACACACATACACACACACACACACACACACATATATATATATATATATATATATATATATATATATATATATATATAAACCTACTTGTCACTATAACTACATAGAAAGTAACACTCATCATGCTGTCCCATGACTACAGAGATGATTCAATAAATTGTACAGAAAAAATAAATTTTTCTGTTTTACTTTGTACTGATTCACCCGATTCTCCTTTTGATCGTCTCCTGAAGTTGGTTACTCCAAATGACGGATTAAAAAGTTCAAATAACAACCAAGTGAGCCTAACTAAAATTATTCCAAAAGTTAGATTTGCCAAATCAAACATTGATTGATTGATCTTAATGGCATGTCAAACCGTCTGGAGTTATTTTATGTCTAGAGGTTAGAAAATCGTGTTCATTGTACATTCACATCTCAATTTTTTATGAATTTTTTCTTATGAGTTTTTTTGCACATACTAGATATGAAGGAATCCTATCTTATACAAATAAGTTGCACACAGTTGTATAGTTTAAGTATTCCTATCTAATACTAGTAATTATAAGGTTTCAAGTAATTATTTCTATTTAATAATAGTCATTTATTTGCACACAGTTTGATGATTTCAGATAATTAATGATAGCCCATACAAACAAATTATCACTTCAAGTAACTATTCTTTATACAAATAATTTACAGTTATACGGTATCAAAAATTCCTATCGAATGCAAATATTTTTTCAGCAGATCTGTTAGTTCAATCGATGGAGCACTAACAGATACTCCTTCGGGCTGAGTGGACCTGGGTGTAATGGCAATGAAGAGGAGCCCCACACTCCACAAATCACCAGAACTGGAGCCTGGGTACCCTCATTTAAAAAATATTTTTATAACTAATGATGCCATGAATTTATACAAATGAAAACGATTTTCTTACAAATGCAGGAAATTATTACTTCAACCTTATTTAAACACTAGCTTTTTTATGAATTTTTTCTTATGAGTTATAATATATTACAATATTAATGTAAAATGAATAATATTATAAGAAAATAAACAGTAAAATAATCATATATCCAATGTACGTACAGAATTTTAGAATAGCTTTAGTTAGAGCATGCATTTCTTAAAAAAAAGGGACCTGTCTGTACTAGAGGCGCTCTATGTCACCTAATACCAACCTGCTCTTTGTAAACAAAAGGAATTCTACAATCTTCTTTTGTTCAACCCAGCTGATTATACTGCAACTAAATTTGACCAAGTCCAGAAATAACAGAAAGAAAATATTACCAATTCTTCTGGGTTACGTTTTCCCGCCTTTTGCTGTTTTTTTTTTTTTGTTGTTTTTTTTTTTTTTACTTTTTTTGTCTCGTCGTCAACTATCTTATGTTTATTCCTCTATTTTGCTTGTTTTTGTCACAGAATTCTCTGACGAGACGTGACCGAAAAAACGTATCTTTTTTAGAACCTATGATAATGTATGCTCTTCTTGAAACTATTCTAAAGTAAAGTAATTGAATGTTAGAGGATAAAAGGAACAGTTTCGAAACAGAGAAGGAATGGGAAGACACCAACGCCTGAGTTCTGTGAAAATACTGATTTTTAAGGCAAGCAGGCCCTTCTCATTGGAAGCTAGGTGAAATGCAGTTTTTCCTACCACAATGTTGCCTTGAGCTTTGTAAAATAGAAAGGGGGAAGGAAAATACAACCCTGCTTAACTTCGTAATCAGAGGAGTGTCTTTGCTTTTTGGATTTGACTGTAATCCCACCTCTATAGAAGGGGATGAGAGAGAGAGAGAGAGAGAGAGAGAGAGAGAGAGTGAAAGAGCAAGAGACGTATATAGAGTAAAAAGGGATGAGAAAATCTTGTTTAAAAGAAAAAAGTGAATGTTTAAGAAAAAAGAAGGTCATATAGGAAAGAAAGTGAAGGTAGGAGTACTACTGTTCTTCAAGGAGAATGGTTTTGGCATTAAATAACCTTACATAGGTTGATATGCCATTAAAGAAAGAAACCAAGAGGGTAGGAGTAAAGAAAGAAAGATACAGGAAACAGAGGGAGAAGAAGTGAGAGAGAGGGAGAGTTTAAGCTGGAAACAGATAATCATATACGAAAGAGAGAGAGGGAGAGAGAGGGGATTAAAAAGAAAAGAAAGAAAGAGAGAGAGAGAGAGAGAGATTAAAAAGAATAGAAAGAGGGACAGAGATTGATAGAGATTGAGAGAGAGAGTGTATGTGTGAGTGAGCGAAGGGAGAGAGTTTGAAAAACGATCGTGTATAAAAGAGAAAGAATGATAGAGATTAAAAAGGAATCAGAAAGGAAGGGAAAGGGAGACTTTAAAGAGAGAGAAGATCATATATGAAATAGTGAGAATATAGAAGGACAAGAGAGAGAGAGAGAGAGAGAGAGAGAGAGAGAGAGAGATGGGACAATAAAAATAAAAAAGACAATAAAAAAATGGGTGCCAAAAAAAGATGGAGAAAGGAAAGAAGGAAAAAAAGAAAAAGAAAAGGTCAAGAGACCAAAATAAAAAAAAGAAGAAAAAATAATGAAAAACGATAAAACGTGAAAAGGAAGTATAGAAAAATACGAAAGAAAGAAAGGAGGGAGGCAAAAAAGAAAGAAAGAAAGAAAGAAAGAAAAAAAAAGAAAGTAAGAAAGAAAGAAAGAAAGAAAGAAAGAAAGAAAGAAAGAAAGAAAGAAGGAGTAATCCAAGAAGAAAGAAAGAAAAAGAAAAGATGATAAAAAGATACAATAAAAGAGAAAGACAAAAAAAAAAAGGATGAAAAATTGCAAATCAGAAAAAAGTGAAAGGAAAGCACAGAAAAATACAAAAGGACAGCAGTGTAAAAGAAAGAAAGAAAGAAAGAAAGAAAGAAAGGAAAATGAAAAGAAAGCTAAGAGAATCAAGTGAGAGAAAAATAAAGATGAAAAGAAATAACATTGTAAAAAAAAGAAAGAAAGAAAGAAATAATACGTGAAAAAGAAAGACAGGAAAAAAAGAAAAGAAAAGAATTAAAATAAGCAAGGAATCAGATAAAAAGGTAAGAAAGAAAATCAGATCTGCTGGAGAAAGAAAGAAAGAAAGAAAGAAAGAAAGAACGTGGAACAGATCATTGCACTTATTTTTTGTTTGTTTTGTTTGTTTGTTTTTTTTTCGGTAAAAACCAGATGATGAGGCGGTTGGCAAGAACTAGGAGCAACGTGTGTTGTGGTTTCTGTTGCGGTGGGAACTGTGGTGACTGCGGTTTTCAGCGTGGTGCTCTTCAATCTATAAAAACCCGCTGTGGCCGGTGTGGGAGCCATCCCATAATTGAGGAGATACAAAGACTATAATTCCCAGGGAATGGGGCGCGTTGTGAAAACGATTTTCCCAATTTACCGTACGTTCGACGCGCCATGTTTCGATTTATCCATAAGACCTCTTCATAATCTCAACAGCCAACGGGGGGAGGGGAAGAGTTGGGGATTGGAGGGACGCGGGCGGCGAAACACAGCGCCCTGGGTGAACGACGAATTGTGGGGGTGAAATCAGGAGTAGGAAGAGGAAGCAATACAGAAGCGAACAGAAACAGGCAGGCACAGAAGCACGCCTGAGAAAATTTAATGGTAGGAAATCTGGTGAGGCACGTTGGCAGTGAGAATATATGCATGGGTACGCACATACGTGTGTGTGTGTGTGTGTGTGTGTGTGTGTGTGTGTGTGAGAGATAGAGAGAGAGGGGGAGAGAGGAAAAGAAAAAAGAGATTGGTGATGACTGAGAGATAAACAGGAAACGAAGAAGAAGAAGAAGAAGAAGAAGAAGAAGAAGAAGAAGAAGAAGAAACAATTGAATAGAAAAAAAAACAAAGAAAGAGAAAGAATATGAAAGAAAGAAGAAAGAAAAGAAACAGGAAAGAAAAGAGGAGGAGAAAAGAATTAATGAAAGAGAATAAAGGAATGAATAAATGAAAGAAAGAGGAATGAATGAAAAAAATAATAAAAGAAATAAAGAAAAAAGAATGATTGAAAGCGAAAAGAAAGATGAGATAAATGAATATAAGAAGGAAGAAAGAGAAATGGAAGAAAAAAAAGAATTTAATAAAAATAGATAAATGAAAAGATGAATAAAAAGAAAGAAAGAAAAAAATAGAAAAAGAGAAGAAGACATGTTAATAGAACAAAGGAAAAATGAAAGAAGAAAAAAAAAGCTTTTTCTGCTTGATGATTATCGTATAAAGACTGCATGAAACCAGAGGTCGCAGATAAGCATCCATGCTATTTTATATATATATATATATATATATATATATATATATATATATATATATATATATATATATATATATAAACTATTATATATTTATTCATCATTTTATTATATGATAGCTCTATCTCAGATATTGTGCACTCTCCAAATTATACCGCATTTGGTTTGCCACTAACCCACCAAGTGAGATAGTGATAACCATACACTGTTTTAATATATATATATATATATATATATATATATATATATATATATATATATATATATATATATATAAGGTTTACAATGGGTTTACCACTCTTTTTGTTACAATCATCAGGACAATGAATTAGCTATGGGCGAGTGATTTTCTAAAATATTAATGTAAAACGTTTTTCTAAAGCTTTGTGGGATGCTAGTAACGAGACCTTTTGGGGGAAAATGCGACAATAAGACAAAATAATGGAATCCTGCCTTTTTAAATAGATTAGTGCTGTGAATCGAAGCATCCGAAGGAAATATTTGAACTTGATTTGCCATTTTTGATCTTTCGGGCTGATAGGAAATCTCTATAGACCGTACATTCTTGTGTATTAGTCGAATCATTAAGACCTGATAGGTAATGAATTAATGTTCACCTATCGACGATTTATAATTTTATAAGACTGATATTCAAACATAATGGAGGAGGACTAAGAGTCACCATCGTCTTCAAAACTTAAATCCATAAGTGAATGGTTTCAGGAGCAGAAATAAAAGGTCAAGTTATACACGAATATAGACAGAAGATTTATACCAATGTTACGATACCCCCCCTTTTTTAAATGAGAAATAAGAATAGAGAAAGGGAACAAGAAGCAAAATAAATAAAAGTCTGCGATTTTATGAAAGAGAAAATCTGGCAAAAATGGCTGAACAAAATGGCGCTCAGCAGATCAATGTCACGGTCCATAAGCGAAGAGGAGAGGAGGAGGAGGGGTCGTCGTCGTCGGAGGAGGAGATGTTGTGATAGAGCTTCAATAATTAATCGGCATTGGTGCTGTTAACAGACACAGAGTAAATTAAATTGGATGACATGAGGACGGTATTGGCGGGAAAGAAGAATGGTAGAGGAGATAGTGAAAAGAAAAAACAAGAGAGAGAGAGAGAGAGAGAGAGAGAGAGAGAGAGAGAGAGAGAGAGAGAGAGAGAGGAGAAGTTAGTAGCAATAAGAGGAAATATTATCTTAGGAATGTGATAAAGGAATAGACTTAGAAAGAAAGAAAGAAAGAAAGAAAGAAAGAAAGAAAGAACAGTAGATTATATTATATTATATTATATTAGATAGATAGATAGATAGATTGATAGATAGATAAGCGGATAAAGTAATTGATAAAAGTAAATAGATTAGTGAATAAAGAAAGAATTGTAAATGATAGAGAGAATGACGGGTAAGTAGAGAGAAAAGATGATAGCAATGAGTAAAGAAATAAAGATTTGATTGCGGATAGATAGATAGATAGATAGATAGATATACAGAGGGAAGTAATAGCGAAGAGTAGGGAGAAAAATAAAAGAAATGAAGAAAAGAAAAAGAACAGCTTGTTGATGAGAAAGGACAGATAAAAGAATAATCAAAAGAGTTATAATTAGAAGAAAGAAAGAAAGAAAGAAAGAAAGAAATTGTTGACGGAAAGGCCAGAGAAGAAGAAGAAGAAGAAGAAGAAGAAGAAGAAGAAGAAGAAGAAGAAGAAGTGTTGACCGAACAAAAAAAAAATAATAGAACAGAGAGGACATTTAAAAAATGGAGGCGGTAAGAAAAGAAAGAATTCAAATGTAATAATATGTAAGATAGAAGGAAAAGAAAATAGAAAAAAAAACTAGAAGAAAGGGCTATATTAGAAAAAAGACCAAAAAACAAAACAAAACAAAAAAACAAACAAAAAGACCAAAAAGAAAACAAAAAACCCCAGAAAACATAGGAACAAAAGATTATCAATAGCACGACTTAAACTAAATTGAATAAAACGAAATAATGGGGGAGTGGGGAATCAAGGCGAAATAAAAACAAACAAAAGAACAAAACAAACCCCAAAACCAAGCAAAAACAAAACAAAAAAGAAAACAAAGTCGTGCGACAAATAAAATCGACCAGAGAACACCACCATGAATGTGAATGGCGTTGGGAACAGTGAGGCTGGGTGTTTGTTCCAGTGTTAATAGTTACGTCGAATGAAGATGGGGATAATTCAATATATTGACACGGTCTGACTGGATTTAATCCGATTTTAACTGTGGGTGCCGTCGAACGAACAAGATGGCGTCGAAGATGGCATGGTGAAAAGATTAACTAGACTAAACGGATGCCGATGGAGAGGCCATCTTAATTAATGGTTAACCAACAGTTGTCAGCCCGGCCATTGTTTGTATGTGAGCTTGATTAAAACTTCATTATCTCACGCAGTTACTGGATTTGCCAGAATCGAACATTGCTATTTAGAATGTGCTGAGAATATCTTTGCACAGCGGTGCTTGGGCTTACAGTTCGATAGAGCGAGGGTTTAGGAGAGTTGTGCTGATTCGCTGAAGATATTGGTGGTCTTAAGAAAGTGCCAGGGAAAAACATGTAAATATCTATAATCTTGTACTTAAGAGATACCATCACACACACACACACACACACACACACACACACACACACACACACACACACACACACACACACACACACACTGCGTCTGTCTATCCAAATCCAGGTTCTAAATAAAATTGTGTCACCAAAACAGCCGATTCTTCCCATCTAAAACAAGTTTCTGTCTACCTTGTAATAGAACTTGACAAAGGTAGCAATTTTTCTAAAAGGACTACCTGCAGAGGGTTAGACCCCCTCCTCAAAAGAGGAGTGTCCTGGATATAATACTAAACTGAATTTGGTGGTGAGGTTCTTCTTCTGCAACTCTAAGGTGTGTGGAGTACCCCTTCATTTTCAATAATCGCTGGTCTAATGGGAGTTGGAGTGGTAGAACTTGCTAGAGACCCATCTATGAGTCACATAGACTTGTTTGCAAATTATTTGTCTTAGATAAAAAATACTTGATATCATATAGCCTACACAAAAATATAAATATAAACGTACAATGTACACGATTCCCTAACCCCTCGGCATAAAATAAACCCATACAGGTTGATATGGCGTTAAAATCAATCAATCTAATAAGGTCTGGTGATTTGCATATTTTACTTTTAAAATAGCTTATATATATATATATATATATATATATATATATATATATATATATATCATGTGCTGGTAGCACGGATATCCCTGACCCTCTCTCGCCATTTTTCCCTATCGTTCATCGCCTCAGGCAGGTCTTCTGGACAACATCCCGTATCCTCACATAGTTGCTGAATGTATGTTCGTGCTGGTCGTCCTGCTTTTGCACGGCCATGTGTGGCGATCCATAACAGTACATCACTTATGAGTTCGTCCCTGAGAGCTGTCTGAAAATTAACGGGACTAGGTGTGCAGTGTGACCAAAAAATAGATCAGCAGATGGTATCATCATCTAACGTGATATCTTGGAAGTCCATAACTGTAATCTCAGCTTTCTGCAATCATTGCATTTTTTTACATGTTTTTGTTTACGTCTTCTCTTTTCCAAATCGTTCAGCTTTGAGCAAAGCGGAACAAATTAACCTGCAATTTTTGGACCAGTTGGGAAAAATTCCATCACGAGCACTTGAAATGCTTCAGCAAGTGTATGGAGATAACAGCATGTCACATACATGTTTCTGAGTGGTTCAAGAGGCTCAGAGAGAGGTGTAAGGAGGTAAAAAAAATGACTCCTGGAGCAGGAGGCCTTCAATAAGTCGAACTCAAGTTAGCATTGAGTGGGTAAGGTAGGTGTTGTGTGGTGATCGTTGGTTTAACTGTTCGAATGATCACAAGTCAGATGGATAGAAAAAACAACGAAGTTTGGAAGATTCTCCTCGAAGATTTGGCTTGTTGAAAGTCTGTGGAAAATTGATGCTAAAACTGATGATTTGAAGGAGCATCGTGTGCAGATGTGTTGGGACATCATCTAACGTTTTCATTGATGATGAGACATGGAATTTTTTGAGTACGACCAACTAAGTGATAGAGCAGTCAGAGAAAGTCTTCGACGTCGTTGAGAGCAAAGAAAACAAGAAAGTCAACGGTCATGTTGATTCCGTTCTTCGACGTGAAGACATCATCCACAGCGAGTTCTTGCTATAGAGCCAGAAGATCAATCAACAAATCTACAGGAAGATCCTACGACGTATGATTCGCTAAGAGACGAGAATTGTGGCAGGACAAATCGAGGCTGCTTCCCCACGATTATACATCTGCTCAAACAGCCAATCCATTCCTCTAATCTGGCTCCCTTTAAAGTAAGAGAGAGAGACAGAGAGACACAAAGAGAGATTTACCACGCGGTTTAATTATCTCACCTAAAGTGAAACGTCAAATGCTGTTTGTCTCACCGACAAATTAAAACATTTTGGTCGTCAGACGTCTAAAATTTTGATACTGCTTTTTACAGCAGAGAGAAAATTCTATCAAATTTATAGCTTACATCTATGTTAATCATTAAGAAGACTTATTAAGAATATACCACTGATAAATAGGCTTTAAAAATTATATAGTACTTACATTCATAATCCAGATAAATATAATTTTTATCAATTTTGTTCTTTCTTTTTAGTCGCGAGTTTAACACGCTCAAAAAATAAAGAACGCACAGTGAGTTACAAAAAATTACATCGCACTGTGGTTGGTTGGTTGGTTGGTTTGAGCGTTTTATTGCATGTCAGCCCTTGTTGGGTTATTTAATGCCGAAGTCAGTTTAATAATCATGGCTTCCAATTAAAGTACAAAATCATTTAAACAGAGAAACGCTTCATACCAAGCTACATTGTCAATGTTTTAGGAATCAATGCATTAATAAAGTTCACGGTCATTTTAAAAAGTAAACTCTTTATACTTAGCTAGATGTCAATATTTGAAAAGTTACTGTATTGATAAAGTTCACAATCATTTTAAACAGATTGGCACTTCATACTTAGTTAGAATATTAATGTTTTATGAGCTATAAATCATTTTAATAATTATCTCAAACAGGTTTATTTGAGTCAAACATGGGACCTTAACAAGTATTACCACTCCAGGTTGCAAAGAAAGAGCAACTTCACAATCCCTTGAGATCCTGCATCCTGGATCCTGACCACCGGATGCAGTTTAGTGTCATATCCAGGACATAGATTTTTTTTTAGGGATGGAGAGGGGACTCTTACTTCTATGTAGGATGGCAGATAGCGTATTCTTAGTTTTATCGTCCACCACTTTCCTGACAAAAGATGTAGAATTGTTTCGGAAACTTAATGAAGCTAAATTCCTGTCTAAGGCGTGATTATTATCAAAGTCAAATTTCGTGGGTGGAGTATCAAGGATGGTCTGGGGTCAGGCAAGTGGACTGTGTCCGAGGTCCCAGAGCATCAAGATAAAGTTAAAGCTAAAGTTTCACTTTTGAAGTGACCTCAAATGAAACAACGGCTTAGAGATAAAACATGAAACAAAAAATAGCTGCAAAAGATTTAAAAAATTTAGAATAAATATATTATAAAATGTATTTCTTTACTAGTTGTCTAAATTTCTGAGACGAAGCTTGATGATTTTTATCATTAAGGGTTTTCGGACTATTTTCTTCATCTTTATTGTTATTTCCACAACGTTTCGGCCGATATGTCCTCCGGCCTTCTTCAAGTGTTTGTCGAACTCGGGAACCTTCACGGATCTTTGAACTACGTCCTTTATTGAATCCATGGGGGTCGCCTGTTCTGATTCCGTTAGCCATAACCGGGTACAAGTGTTAAGTATTCCTGTATTGTTACTCGCTTGCAGTCAGGATTGAACCTGCCACCTCTAGGACGTCGTTTATGATCTTTAAGGATTTTCGGACTACTTCGAGAGGGGAGATTATTGCCTGGCGCCTGAGGCGCATCTAATAAGGGGAATGCCGACGGGGCCAAAGGTATTTTTGGCCTTGCCGGACGCGTGTGGGCTTCGGCCCTGCAACCGGACCCACCTTAAAAACGGCCTTGTTCCACATTCGTACGTTGGTGGGACGCATGATAAATACAGAGGACTTAATTAGGATGATAAAAGAAAAAAATTGGAAGGAGTAAAAGCAATCCCTGACTTAAAAAATGAATTCCATAATTTAATGATATTGCAGTATATATGAGCAGGCAAACACACACACACACACACACACATATATATATATATATATTTGGCACTGAAACCGTTTTGAATTGGTAAAATTCTGTGTTTGATGGACAAAAATGTAGAATACTTCTACGATATTTTCAACTCTAAATTAAAATGTAAAATCAAAATCCCACGGCTCTGAATTTCACCTGGCCGATTTTCAGCCGATTTTCATGCGGTACGAAATATATATCTATATAAATATATATATATATGTGTGTGTGTGTGTGTGTGTGTGTGTGTGTATTCACGTGTATGTTCCCTTTTCAATAGCTACAACACCGAAGTGTTGGGGAGGGCGCTACCTCTTTTCTCTGGATTACTCCACTTTATTCTTGATTCGTACCTTACATGTTGAGTGTTAAGCAAGGAGGTATCAAGTATCATTTTTTGTGTCTTTGGTATGACTCGACTTGGGATTGAATCCAGATCTTCCAGGTCATTGACGAACACTCTAACCATTATGACAATCTACACACACTTAAACACTAATAGGAGTGTGTATACAAGTGTGTGTGGGTATATATATATATATATATACATCATAAACACATACACACACACACACACACACACACACATATAGATATATCTAATCCTTGTAACTACCTACCTCCATCCTCCGGTGTTACTGTGCATCACTCTTGTTGGGGAAAGGATAGACAGACGAAATTAAGTGAAAGGTTGGTCAAATACCCGACTCCGTCCTACCACAAGCATATTTCTCTCCACAGGTAACCATGGGTTACAGACAACAATACGTTTGAACAGTTGTCATGCTGCATTTGTTCGAGAACTAAGTCAGCAGATCATCGTTCAGGAGTTTGAATCTCACTAGATGTCTGATATATTTGGCATTGTGCTAAGGTTAGCGGACGACATTTAGGAGTTATTTTGAACAGTTCAAGAATACCTTAATATCAAATTATACAATCCAATATTGGTTCTAAAATCAGTGCACAAAAGGAAGATTTTTGTTTATAAAATATATTGTTTGATCAACCCAGATGTTATGTGTTTTTGATATAAATCAAAAACACGAATTAAATTAACAGGACTTCTTCAGATCTTATGGATAAAATAATTCAGAATAGACACAGAAGGGAAGGATGGAAAGGGATAGAAGAGGGGTGAAGAGTTATTTCCTCGTTTAGCCCACTCCCGGTTTTATTTATTTATTTATTTTATTTTATTGCCGGTTGTAATTATAGTAATTTGATTTTTTTCATTATTATCATTTTTTTAATTTTTAAACATAAGACCTCATAATTCCTTACTAAATTAGATAATTAACTTTTTAATAATAACTTTACGTAAGGAAACAGCAATACTTATATTAATTTCGAACCTATTAATTCAGTTACCCTTTTTTTGACGTGTACGTATACAAGATAAGTTTTCTTCACGTTCTTTCATTTTCATTTTATTTTTGTTCATTTACCTTAATTCTCAATTTAATCCTATGTTTTTTAAACCATTATTTATGATAATTTGTCAATAGTTTAAATTTAGTCTTATGTCTACATCTAGCTATTAATTCACATCTCTTATTTAACAATTTTTCAGGGTCTGGGTATGTCATTATTTGTATTTTTTCCTCTAAGCATAGATTACATCTACCATCAAAACATTTTGGAGTATTTGACTTTTTCAATATAGACCATTGAATATCAGGGGTTAACCCTTTATTTTTCAAACTCCAGAATTGCTTAGGTAGGGTTGTTTGGTGTTTCAGATGTTCGTGGGAGAAAGAATATTTGTGATTTGCGTGTCTAATTTTCCATTTTGTGGAGGAAATTCCGATATATGTTTTTCTATTCAAAATATTCACTTTTGGGTAAATGATTCCTTGATACACTACATTATTTAAGTTACATAATCCATTCATTGGACAATTATTTCGAGTTTTACAATTACATTCGTTTTGTTTACTATTATTATTATTATTATTATTATTTGTTCGGTCCTGAAATTCCTTTATTATCTCTTTATTATGATTATTGATTATTTGAAAAATATTTTTCGTGCAGGAGTAACTAATTTTTAAAGTTTTTCTATTAAATATTTTATGAAGTATATTATCATGTTTAAAGTGCTTATCTATCAGTTTCAAAAAATATTTACCTACATTTATACTAGCTAGTCTACAAAATGGGGGGTTAAACCATATAATTTTTCTTTTTCTATTTTTACGACCATATTCCTTTTTTTTTTGTTTATTAATATCATTAGGTATATTCTCTTCTTTATAGGTAAAATTTTCCTTAAAACCGCTATTTTTAAGGGCATCCGTATATATCTTACTACTCTCTTGGAATATTTTTTCATTTGCCGATAAATTTCTTATTCTCAAATTTACTGCTTTTGGGACTTGTTTAATTATGGTCTTCGAGTGATTTGAGTTAACATTAATATATGAAGGGCATTGATTCGTTTTTATAAACGGTTTATAAGTGTTATTCGAAAGGTCTAGGGTTACACCCAGGAAATTAACTATCTTATTATTTGATGAGACTTCTATTTTGAAACCTAAAAACTTAAATGCTCTTATAATCTTCTTTTGTATGCTTGAGCTATTTGGGCCATTACTATTCGGGATATATATTAAACCATCATCATGATATAAACCAATTTGTTCCGAGCTAATAATACCTATATATACCTATATATATATATGTGTGTGTGTGTGTGTGTGTGTGTGTGTGTGTGTGATTATTAAGTCCAGGTAAAAGTATCACTCATATTATTTCGTGTAAAATTCACTTTTGTAATGACAGTGCAAGATAGATAGATAGATAGATAGATTGGTTGTTCGGTGGGTTGGTTGGATGGTTTTAAGGCGTATCAAACCTCTGCTGGATTATTTTAAACCGAAGTCAGTTTAACGATTATTGTTTACAATTATATAAATTACAAAAATGTATCTTCATAATCATTTCAAATGGGTGAACAGATTATTATCTCAAACTGACCTGTTTAAAACATAGGTTGGACACTAACAGGTACTGTCGCTCGGTCTCTGAATGGATTCAGGAGTAATGAGATCGAAGAGCTGACTTAAAACTTCTTGGAGCGTCAGAATTGGAGCCTCACCCTTGTATTTAGCTTGATAGTATGCCCAGAATACGATATATACATAATCTGTGGAGAAAATCGAAGGGGTATCCAATTTGAGAGCTCAACGTCAACGGCTATCGACGTATAATTAATTTGGGATTAAGAATACATCAAAACTCAACGTGCAGAGCCAAAAAGAAAAATTTTTATATAAATTCAATTCTTTGGTGTCATTCTAAATTTATTTTAGGTCTATGATGGTAAAATGAAGATATTATTAAGGTGTGTTTATATTGCTTCCGGCAATTCAGAAGAGAATTTTTTTAAAAATTTCAATTTTTTAATTAAAATAAATTTTTAATATATTTTTCATTAAAAAAATTGTTACGCAGAAAATATCATTATATATTATTATTAGATAAAATGTTTATACATACATTACTCTTTAAAAAAAAACCCCATAAAAAAACCGTTACACCTAAATATTACTGAAATTTAAAAAAAACCTAAATACATAAAAATTTAATAGTGGCTTGCGACTCAATTAGAATCGTAAATAAAATATGAATTCATGATTCCGTTGAAACTATTATGTATTATGAATATTAAATAATATAATCCGTGTTGTCAAGAAATTATAATTCAACGCTTATATTAATTTACAAACATTCTATTTCAAATTTTGAAACATTTTTTAAAAATTGTTTCATCAAAAAGTATATTAAGAAATTATTTTGATCTAAAAATTGAAATTAAAAAAATTCGCTTCTCGATGGAAGCAATATAAACACACCCAAATGATATCTTCATTCAACATCAGAAGAGGGTCATCATAGACATGAAATAAATTTATAATGACATCAAAGAAGAAAATTTTTTCTTTTAATTTTTAGATTTGGTTTGGTTTCTTTGTTTAATGGCATATCAACCTTTGTAGGTTATTTAATGCCAAAGCCATTCTCCTAGAACAGTAGTGGTACTATTTAACCCATAGCTGGGATTTAATTTTATATAAAATCTTTTATATATATATATATATATATATATATATATATATATATATATATATATATATATATATATATATATATAGATAGATAGATAGTCATTTCCATCGTATGTTTATATATAAACATTCTAAATGGCATTTGTGGTAACGTAGCACTCATTTCTGATTTCATTATATGTATGTGTGTGCGCTCGCACACACACACACACGCGCACACACACACACACACACACACACACACACACACACACACATATATATATATATATATATATATGCATGTACATGTGAAATTGTAAATATGTTGTCAGAGGGTCGAGGAAGATATTTGTTCTCGGTGCATTATGTTTACAGGGTTTGTGTACAATTGATACACCCCTTATTTAGGAACCTATGCACTTATTGATTTGTCTTTTGGATCATTTCATGTCATCCTTCTGTAGATTATCTGTACGGTTAATATTGACTAAATTGAAGCACATATTTAGTTGTGTGTGGGGCTCAGTTTTGATTTTCGTCAGTTTTTCACAAGCCACACACAAGATGAGAGAGAGAGAGAGAGAGAGAGAGAGAGAGAGAGAGAGAGAGAGAGAGAGAGAGAGAGATAGAGAGAGGCTAATGTAGATTTCAGTTGTAACGTAAATTTAATTAATAAATAAAAATTGATTCTTTTCTCAAACTATTTCAACTGGAATAACTAATGTTCCGTGTACGTAAACATTATTTTGCTTTATAAAAAGAAATGAAAATTACATATAAAAAAAAATTAAGTTTTAAATTAAAAAAAAAACAAACTATACTTATTTTGAACAAAAATTGTTTTACTTTTTAAGAGAGAGAGAGAGAGAGAGAGAGAGAGAGAGGCTATAAACTATCTCAGACGGTTAGCAATCTCTCTATCAATGCAGAGTTTCAATACTGTTGAATTTGGTAATAAATAATACCTAATAATACTTGTATCCTCAAACCGGCTCATTGGCCCAGTGGGTAGTGTGTTCGCTAATGACCCGGGAGACCTGCGTTCAAAAATGGTACTTGATACCTCCTTGCTTAACACTCAGCAATATAAGGTACGTATCAAGGGTGAAGTAGGACAATCCAGGGAAAGGAGTAGCGCTTTCCCTTACACCTCTATGTAGTAGCTATTGAAAAGGGAGCCTTCTGATCGCCCTTGACTACGGTTGCCAACTGTTTTGTTGCATCAGAACTCTTCAGTGTTGCTAGACACGCAGGACGCAGCTAGCTGTGATCGAAACCCGCCTAACTTTACTCTAGACATGGTATCTAACCGCTCTGTCATTTCGGCGACACATGTCCTCTTAGGAATTATAATGCAAATATATTAGCTTTCGTTTGCTTACATTTAGCGCTATCGGATAGCAGAGTGTTCAACTCGTTAACAGTGTATGGGTTTGTGGTTGACCAAATGTGGTATATTTTGGAAAGTGCTCAATATCTGTGATTGAGCTATTATGAAATAACATTAACAAATAAGTATATATTAGTTTATATTTATATTTGATAGCATGGATGTTTATCTGCGACCCAGGGTTTCATGCCGCCGTATTACGACAATCATCAGGCAGAGAATGAAAGATATTTGAGAAATTGAAAACATCGAAAAATACACTCAGGCGACTGTTTATGTTAAGATTTGTATGACTTTTTTTTTGTGTGTGTTAAATTTGTATTGGAGATTGTTAGTGTGTGTGTGTGTGTGTGTGTGATGATACATGCGTCACACGGCAGGATTGAGGTTGTTTCCAGGATATTTTTGTAGCAAAGTGTAGCAAAGGTTCTCAGTAGACAGGATTTGACCGAAATGATTTTTTTATGTATTCTCACGCTTGTGTGTATAGTGATGATTTTAACTAAGGAACGAATAATCATAATCATTGCATTACGAAGAAGATAAATTTTGTATTGTCAGCATTATAGACAAAAATGTATTGTAGGTTTGAAAGGTAAGATATATTATGGGGTATTATGAAATATTAATCTTTTATGATGTATTGTATTAGATTGCAATAAAATTGTATGAGCTGCTTATGTTGCGTTAATGTTATATTATGTATATGTTATTGTAATTTATGATTGTACGTACGGGATATAATGTATTAAGACGTTGAAATAAGTGTTTGTATTAGTTTTGTCATAATTTCTTTTGCGTTTTTTTTTTTTTTCGATTTCTTAAATACCTTCTTTCTCAGCCTGGTGATTGTCCTAATAAGACGGCATGAAACCCTGGGGCGCAGATAAACTTCCATTAAACATATATATAAACTAATATATGTTTATTTATTTATTTTTATAATAACTTTATCACAAATATTGAGCACTCTCCAAATTATACCATATTTGGTCTACCACAAACCAATCAAATGAGATTGTGACAACCATACACTGTTATAATATTAAGCACCCAAAACGATTGAGCACTCTTACAGTATAAACTGGATCACATGCAGCTCATCAACGTTGCGTATTCCCGAAAGAATTTACTGATACAAACCCACTCGGTATATAAACTACTCACCGAGATAATAGAGATTTTGATAAAAAGAATTCGGTGGAAAGCGCACTTCTTCCTCAAAAGTGTTAACAATATTCACACCATTGATAATTTCAACCTGAAATAAAAAATATGCCCACAATTTTGTAAGGATATTCAAGCCTTCGAAATCATGGAACAGATATGGTCAGAATCATCGAATTCAAGAAACACCTGGACAATTTTCAGAAGAAAATCATAAATGACACTAAAAGAATACGCAACTCAAAGAAAATATTCCTTTTCGTGGACAAAACAACCAATTTATATTCTACAAGTTTTACAAACTACAAAAAGCTGACAACAAACAACGTAACGCGTATATACAAAAATCACCTGAAATCAGAATGAACGACATAAATAAGGAAGCCAAAGAAATAGCCGCAAAATTAAACATTTACCTCCTAATAAACTCTATAGATGAGCAGCCATCCTTTATAACAATAAAAGATCACAAACCGAATTTCAAAATCAATCAATCATATCGATTAATTAACCCCACAAAATCCGAAATCGGAAAAATTAGCTAATATACAGGATAATATAAATATTCAACTCAAAGAAAAACTACAGCTCAACCAGTGGAAGAACACCAAGGCCATCACTAACTGGTTCACTGCAATATCTAACAAAAACAAATATAACCATCATCCAATTCGACATCACAGACTTCTACCCCTCCATCACCAAATTCACACTTGACAGAGACTTAGAATTAGCAGCCCAGCACATGCCCATCTCACAAGAGGATATGGATATAATCAAGCACAGCCGCAAATCACCCCTCTTCCTTGACAACAAACCATGGTTAAAAAACTTAACAACCAACTGTTCGACGTAACCATGGATAATTTTGACGATACCGTAGTGTGCGAGCTGGTTGGTACCCAAATACTACTCTCAACTATCAAACATAATAAATAACACCGATATGGGTCTATATAAAGACGACGGTCTTATCATCATTAGGAACCCAAATTGACCAAAACTAGATAGCTACAGGAAAAGGATATCCAACGCACTAAAATGGTTGGGATTTAGAATTACCATAAACACAAACCTAAAAATAGTAAATTTCTTTGATGTAACTCTAAACTTAAAGAAACGCACATTTGAACCATATAAAAAACAGAACGATAAACCCATTTACTGACACACTTCTTTAAACCACCCACCCTCAAACAAATACCCAAATCAATTAGCTGTTGACTATCCGATAATTCTTCCAACATTGACATTTTCTACTAAAACAAACACATATATGACAACGTACTAAAAATTGGTTATAAATAAACAAAAAGCAAACCAAAACACAGAAATAGAAATATAATTTGGTTCAACCCACCTTACAACAAAAGTGTAGCATCAAGTATCAGTAGGGATTTCCAAAATCTATTATGCAAACACTTCCCCAATCATAACCCCATCGCTAAAATTTTCAGCAGAAACAATATAAAGGTCAGCTACAGTTGTACAAGTCACATATTTCAAATCATAAAAGGCCACAACAAAAAACTGAAACCCTCTACAACAACACACACCCTAACAAACAAAGCAACAGTAGGGATAAAGAAACATGCCTCCTACAAGGAAACTGCCTAAAAAACGTAGTGTACAGAGTCACCGTAAAAACCAACAACTCAGTCAAACAATACATAGGAACAACGGAGGGTACCATAAAACAAAGAATATATAATCATAATCTGTCCTTCTCCAACAGAAACTATTCCACTAACACATCTTTATCAACACACATTTGGCACCTAAGGATAAAAATATCTCACCTACCATCACCAGGGAAATACTAAAACTAGCACCCGCCTACAGCAAGACATAAAAATGCCTTCTTTGCTTCCATGAGAAATTACCAATCGTTATCCACCCATCACAAAACACCTAGCTAAACAAATCATAAATTCTATCCAAATGCCGTCATGAGAACAAATACCTACTTTCAAATTTCGACCCATACACATGACTCACCCACAATATCTCACTTCCATTACTAAAAATTCTCCACACCACTTCCCGAATAACTCCACAACACACCCTAAGTACCGTACGTACCACTTTTCTCCATTAAACAACTCACCCGATGCACCATAAGTTGGTTGTTTGGGTTTTACAGCATATCAACCTTTGTAGGTTATTTAACGCCAAATCCATTTTTATACAAATAATCAGTTCTATTTCAAACAATTCAGTTTAGGATGAGTACACAGTTTAATTGTCAAAAACATTTCTATTTCCAGCAATTCAGTTTAGTCAAATAGTTCTAATTAAAAAAATTCACATTAGCGTAAGTACGTTTTCAATGTCAAAAAGAGTTCTATTTCGAGCAATTCAGTTTAGAATAAGTACGCAGTTTAGTTCTATTTAACCCATAGATAGGACCCTATCAGGGATGCACCGTAAGTACCATTTTCCTCCATTAAGCCTTTATCCATCTCCATGCACCCTTACTGCCTGTTGACATAATGTTTTTCATGAATGTTAGAAATTTGACTTCACACAGTATATTTACCATATTACTTATGGACATGCCATCATAGATTACAATAATGTATACATAATATATCCTCAACACAACATAGACAACTAATACAAATTTATTGTAACCTAACACAGAATATATCCCATCATATTACTAGTATTACATAATACCCCATAATATATTATAACTTGTCTCTACCCCATCATATTCCCTCCTCACCTATTATACTTACATTCCAGATCCAGCATACATTTTCATCTATCATACTTACATATCAAATCAATAATTCATTTATTTAATAATGCAATGATGATGATAATTTGCCCTTAAGTTAAAATCATCACTGCACACACAGCGACATAGCCAATGAAAACAATTATTGCAATGCCTTAATACAATATATTCACCATATTCCTTACATACATACAACCATAGATTACAATAGCATATATGTGATATAAGATTAACACAACATAGACAGCTAATACAAATTATCATCACAATCCAACACAAAACACTAATATTGAATAATAGTTCATGATATATTCCCACCTCACTCATTCTTATGTTTTAGATCCACAATATATTTTTGCCTATTAAGTTTATTTTCTTTGTAATACAATAATTATGATAATTCGTTCCTTAGTTATAATTGTCACTACACACACACACACACACACACACACACACACATACACACACGTGCGCATATGTACATAAAAACAAAAACCAAACATTAATACGACATAGCTATTACAAACACTTATTGCAACGCCCTAATATTTCACTCGGTCAAGTCCTGTCTACTGAGAACCTTTTCTACACTTTGCTGGAGACAACCTCAATCCTGCCGTGAGACGCATGTATCATCACACACACACACACACACACACACACACACACACACACACACACACACACACACACACACACACACACACAAAGAGTCATACAAATCTCAACATAAACATTCACCTGGGTGTATTTTTCGATTTTTTAAAATTTCTCAAATATCTTTCATTCTCTGCTTGATGATTGTCATAAAAAGGCTGCATGAAACCCTGGGGCGCAGATAAACATAATAATAATAAATATGTATAAAAACTAATATATATTTATTCATTATATATATATATATGTATATATAGTATTCTTTGGTCCAGTTAAACTGGAGTTGAGAGTAATTCCATCAGGACAAGAAAAAAAGATCTAAAACCCCAAAGTCTTTCGATAGTAGGTGCAATCTGTGTCTTGAAGAAAAAATCCACATTTTCTTTTTTCCAGAGCCAAAAAAATTATTAAATAAGAGAAGTGAATTAATAGCTAAAAGTAGACATAGGGCTAAATTTAAACTATTGATAATTAACAAAAATTTTTTTAAAAAAGCATAGAGTTAAATTGAGAATTAATGTAAATGAATAAATAAAATAAAATGTTAGATAGAAAATTGTGAAAAAGCACAAAATACATACGTACTACTCATAAAAAGTGTAACTGATTAATGGTTTCTAAATAGTTTTGAAATTTTAGAATATTTTAAATAAATGAAATATTTGTTTTAGTTTAATATATCTATTACTGTATCATTACGTAAGGTTATTAATTAAAGTTTAAATCTAATTCAATATAAAATCTGTAATTTAGGTCAAAATGTAATTAAAAAATAAAAAATAAAAAATTTTTTTTAAATAGATTTACTACATTTCTAACCGAAATTAAAATTTAAAACGGAAGTGGGCTTAATGAGGAGATAACTCTTCACCCCTCTTCTATCCCCTCCCACTTTTCTGTGTCTATTCTAGTTTTTTTTTATCTAAAAGATCTGAAGAAGTCCAGTTAATTTTTTTTCGTGTTTTTGGAAATTTCAAAAATGCGTAACAGGATGGAAATAAATTTATAATCCTAATGTGACCGGTTTTGTTGTTTTTCTTAAAGAATATATATATATATATATATATATATATATATATATATATATATATATATATATATATATATATATATATATTAGGTACTAACGATATTTCGCTTTTATTAGTTAAAACGAATTAGAAATTAATAAAAGTCATTATTTAAGGTAAAATTAAAGTTTTATTTGAAAAATAGTAACATCATAATCATCAGTATAAAAAGCAAAGTAACATTAAATATCGAATTAATTTTTCGTACACATCAAAGATTTTAATTCACCATAAATTGATGTCTTTCCTTAACTCAAGATTACATAGATTAAAAAGTGTTATTAGAATTTCAAAATATTTTCAAAATGTTATTGAATATGTAACAGACATGTAACAGGATTAAGCCGATTTATATTAAAAAATATTACTTATACTTTGGTAACTATATCACTTACTATGGTATTTAAATCCAAGTAGTTAGCCAAAATTAATGACAGATTTTCTACGTCATTTTTCAATACAGTAGTTAAGTCGCGTTTTAGTTTCCCGCTAAAAATTATAAATACGGAAGGCTAGATTGATCAATCACAAATAAATGAATGAATAAATAAAAAAATTAAAAAAAACTTTTTAAGTATAGAAAATCGTATCTATAATCGTCAATTTTTGTATTTAATCTTGAAAAAGTACAATGAGTTTAATTATATTTTTCCATTAGTCAAAATATTCTTTATTCAATAACATATTTAAATTTAGCCTGTGATTGGAGAAAAGAAAGTCCTGCATTTTTAAGCAGAACAACTATCGATTGAGAATTATTTCTTTAATAGTCTAAAAAATGATATTTTCTCTTAAATCCTAGTATTAAAAGCTCACAAAACATTTTTTAATGCTTGAAAATTTAAAAATTTAATATTCACATTCAGGGTACTATTTTTTTACCCACAGCTCTTAATTTTTTTCCCTTTATTTCATGCCCACCTTCAGACTTTTGTCTTTTTATCATATACAGAAAGTAAATGCTATATCATACATCATTACCGACTAACTAGCGCCTGAAACTCGTGACTTGAAAAAAATCTGTAAGTTCCTTCACAAAATAACTGATACAGTAGAAAATGAATTCATTGATAAATGAAAACTAAACATTTTCATTAAAATCTGGTAAGTCCCTGATTTTTGATGATTTATTTCAATCAGGTGTTGTGATTTGTTCCGGTGCGAAAAGGTCTATGACGGCTATGTGGTTAGTACCTAATATTCATATCTATATATATAAGAAAAGTAAGGCTCCCTTTCCCCTAGCTACTACACCGAAGTGAAGAGAAGGATGCTACTCCTTTCCCTGGATTACTCCTATTTCCCTTTATGATGCTGAGTGTTAAGCAAGGATGTATCAAGTATCATTTTTTGAGTGTTTAATATGACTCGACCTGGGTTTGAACCCCGGTTTCCCGGGCTATTGGTGAACATTCTACCCACTTGGTTATATATGTGTATGTGTGTGTGTGTGTGGCGGGTGTTGTGGATGACAAGGCACTCGGTGACATGCGTCGTCACTGCTGTTTTCAACTGTGGGTTTGGTTATGAGTCTTTCGTTAACTACTTTCGGTCTCTGATTTTCCATGAAAGAGATAACTCTTTTTTTCTTTTTTTACATATTCGAACTATTGTCTTCATTTTCATCGTTCTACTCACAACGTTCCAGCCAATATGTCCTTCGACCTTCTTCAAGTGTTTCATGTCACACTCGGAAACTTACTCAGAACCTCGAACTGAACTCTTTATCTAATCCCAGGGGGGGGTAGATTGATTCGGCAGGCACGTGACACGGTGGATAAGGCGTTAACTTGAAAAGTTCTTCTGAGTGAAATCATCTGGGGGGGGGTGGCAGGTTCAATCCCAACTGCAGGTAAGAATAACAAGGATTACTTACAATAACTTATTACTTGTACCTGGTCATGGTTAATGGAATTAGAATAATCTACCTGCTGGGATTAAATAAAGGTCTCAGTTCGAGGTTCTGAGTAGGCTCTCGAGTTCGACATGAAACATTTGCAGAAGACCGAAGGATGCATCGGCCGAAACGTTGTGAGTGTAAAAATGAAGATGAAGACAATTTTCCGAATATTCGAAATGATAAATATGATCAAGCTTCATCTCAGAAACTTAGATAAATAAGATACCACCCCCACTTCTTTCGAGTGGGGAGACGGCACTAGCTCACCCGGAAAGCAAACAATACGAATACCTGTTGTTAGAGTTTTTTCCTTTGGTACAGATGGGTTTTTTTTTCCAGTTGTGAAGTGAGAGCTAAAGAGAGAGAGAGAGAGAGAGAGAGAGAGAGAGAGAGAGAGATTTTAGTTCTTGTTGAAATTTGGTCGGCAACAAGGAAGTTTACTCTCTGTCGACGGAATTCCTTCTGATTCGGTTATTCTCTGACGACTTTGTTTGCCAACTGCTTCTCTGTCTCTCCCTTAATGAGGAGCCCCCCTCCCTTTATTAATAATCATTTTCTTTAAGTGATTAAATCAATGTTTACCTGTTCCGATACTTTGCCTCCAATGCTAACAGTTAATTGATTTTCAGTAATGAGCTTCGTATGATCTGTTACGCCTAATTCCGAAAAGCAATTCTGTCTTAACTTAGAAATTATTTTTTTCTCTTAACTTCTTTGAATCATTTCAAAGAGACGAATTAAAATAATTAGTCACATAAACCACCCAGATGGGTCTACTAATAAATACCAATCGCTATTCATAAATAGTTCAAACATTCCACATTTGTTTAATGTTTCACTAAAGTAAAAATTAAACAATTTTACTTAACTTTAAATTGGTTAAGCCTATTGTATATGTTGTTCGTAGAAGATATTTTTTTAGATCCATGGGAAATCCGCCAGTGTAATACACACACACACACACACACACACTCACACATACACATATTATATATATATATATTTATATATATATCATTAAAAGTTTTCGGACTATTGTCTTCATCTTTATTGTTATTTCCATAACGTTTCGACCGATATGTCCTCCGGCCTTCTTCAGGTGTTTGTCGAACTCGGGAACCTTCACAGAACTTCGAACTACGTTCTTTATTGAATCCACAGGGGTCGTCTGTTCTGATTCCGTTAGCCATAACCGGGTACAAGTGTTAAGTATTCCTGTATTGTTACTCGCCTGCAGTTAGGATTGAACCTGCAACCTCCGGATGATTGTCTTGTTAGAAGCTTAGGGAACCATCGCCTATAACCGTTACGCTATGTGTCCAGCAGTTCGAAGTTCCATGAAGGTTCCAGAGTTCGACAAACACCTGAAGAAGGCCGGAGGATATATCGACCGAAATGTTGTGGAAATAAAAAAGATGAAGTCCGAAAACCCTTAATGATAAAATCATTAAGCTTCGTCGCAGAAATTTAGACAACTAATGTGTATATATATATATATATATATATATTAAAATTGATAGGTTTCGCAAATGAAACTGAATTTGGTATTTTAGATCTTTTTTCCTATACTTGTGCTTAATAGTCCTCCTAAGGAAACTAATAATATCTTGAGTCTTCTCAACTCCTATGGGACTTTAACATACAAACGGATCACCTAATCCTGGCCAGAAGACCAGACCTTATAATAATAAAAAAAAGAGGATTTGTAAAATTGTCGGCTTTGCTGTCCCGGCGGACCACGGAATAAATCTGAAGGAAAGTGAAACGAAGGATAAGTATCTCGACCTTGCTAGAGAATTGAAAAAGCTGTGGAACATGAATATAACGATTGTGCCAATTGTGATTAGTGCTTTAGGTACAATAACTAAAGGATTATTAAAAGGTCTGGAGGACTTGGAAGTTGGCGGACGGGTAGAGACTATCCAAGCGACAGCATTGCTGAGAACGGCCAGAATCCTGAGACGAGTCCTGGAGACTTGAGGAGACTTGCTGTCACTCAGACTCCAGTGAAAAACCATCAGCTAACACTGATGTGAAAAACTCTAATGAGTAAATAATAATAATAATAATAATAATAATATATATATATATATATATATATATATATATATATATATATATATATCAAAAGCTTACATTAGAGTTTAATGTGTGCTTGCTGTATCCTCACTAGATCAAGTCTTCAGCAACGGTATTTGATTTCATTTGGGAACTTATATATATATATATATATGTTTGTATGTATTCATGTATGTTTGCATGTATATATCCTGAACTGTTAATTTACAAAATCTTATATATATATATATATATAGTCATCCTCAGACAGATCTGTTTCGTTCTATCAGAACTTATCAGTGTGGCTAGACATTAGCTTCCCGTAACTGGGATCGAAACCCGGTTGACTCAAACGCCACGCCAAAGCCTCTAACCCTTCAGTCACGAGGAGCCATAAGCTATGAAGTAAATTTTAAACGGTTATGAATCACAATTACTATTGTTTACATACATCCGTTCAACGGCTACCGAGACCTCAATTCATATATGAAGAGGCTTGCAATAAACGCTAATGGCCACACGATTACTTCTTCGCCAGAGAACTCAACCTTACAGGGGTAGGGGAGTATATATCTCTATAGTCATCCACAGATAGATCTGTTTCGTTCTATCAGAACTCATCAGTGTGGTTAGACATTAGCTTCCCGTAACTGGGATCGAAACCCGGTTGACTCAAACGCATATATATATATATATATATAATAACTTATTGACTAATAGCACTTACGGTAAGGGAAAAACCCGCTAGTAATTCGAAGATAAAGATATACAACGAATCATTGTCAAGGGGAAAAAATATATATTGGAAAAAAAAGAAAAGGCCAACCTTGTCACACCAATTGAAAAAAATCAACAGATACGCAATTAATTGGTCAAAAGAAAAAACCACCGTAAATTGCTGCTAAGCTAGAAGTGCAAAAAAGTGCTCAATACTAAGTAGAGCAAAATAGTGACAAAATTATTTCGTGAGTCAGGAACTAACCTACTACAACTGTAGTAGGTTAGTTCCTGGCTCACGAAATAATTTTGTCATGATATATATATATTTAGTAATTTTAGTAATATATGAATATATAATATCATTGTACACTACTATACATTGTATTAAAGTATTTTTTGTATACAGAATGCGTTAATAACTTAACAAATAAATAAAGATAAATTCCTAAAATGATTTTAAAAATGACAACTTGTAGTATATTCTGATTTCGGGACTTTTGGTATTCTGGGTGACTGATTCCCCAATCATTCTGTTAAATCGAAAATCCCTCCTGAACATATATATATATATATATATATATATATATATATATATATATATATATATATATATATTTATATTAAAGTTGTAATAACAAATAGAAAAAATGTAAACGCAAGTAGTTTAGATAGAGAACAACTGGTAAGAATGCAATTACAAGAAAAGTTTGTATATGTGTGCGTTGAAGTACGATATTCATTTGTCTAAAACATGAAAATATTTTTTTAAAAATGGGTTCCTGTGAATGAGTTTGAAAAGAGGATTTTTCATTGTACCACTAACATTGCTAATACGAAATAGACATTTTTTTTTTATATCTACAATGTCATATTTTCAAATTTAAATGTTTAAAAAAAATTATTGATCTATTGTAGATGAACAAAAGTCCGAACTGATTTGTAGATTTGATAACAGATTCAATATTTTTTTTATATTTTTCATTTCATAAAACAAATCATCAGAGGTGTGTGGCTGGGAGAGTACCGATGAACAGTTTGAGATTAATAGATTTGTTGTCCGCATTTTACGTTTTTGTCAGAAATATTTGGCAAAAGATATCAATAACACACACATATACGCATATAATCGTGTACACGCACACACACACACACACATACTCATAAGCGTGCACACACACACACACACACACACACACACACACACACAAACACACAATTCATAATGCTGGCACGAATAGAATAGAAAATACAATAAATTCAAAAAATGATTCTTTTCGGAGAGAGTCCTTTTTTTATCCTGAAACAAAATAAAATATATCTTTGTAAAATTTCTCTCTCCTCCCCCTCTATCTCCCTCTTACTCTCTCTCTCTCTCTATATATATATATATACGTGTGTGTGTGTGTGTGTGTTATATAGTTATTTATACGTTCATTCAGCATCACAACGACACCATAATTAAGACGCATGAAGGAAGGAAGACGCAAGAAGAATTAAGATGCAGGAAGGAAGACACAAGAAGACTTCTTTAGAAAAATATTCACCTCTCACTTTATTGCAAGGGTTTCGAAAGGGTTGTTCAAGGTTTGCATGTGAGAGGATGCCGGAGACCGAACATAAACTTCATATTTTGACCCCACTGTTATGACCGTCACGTTGTGTCTTTATTGTTCTCCTGATGTTCAACCAGAGGCC